>CM063710.1:13925953-14575953 GCA_032441835.1 Slavum lentiscoides
CGAATATTTTCATCTTTATTCACGTTCTTCTTTAACTGTTGAACAAAATAAATGTGATCGCCATTTTAAATTGTCAAGCGTATAAACTCACTAACTGTTGAACCAATCTGACCATGCTCCATCGAGTATATGAATCGAAATTCAAAACTTTGTTGGTATAAGTGCCTAAATCGATAATACGACTTAATGCCCCGCTAACATCGATATTGAAATCTTTACCCAACTTTACAAAATCGCTAGAAAAAAAAAATATATATATATATTATTAAAAAAAAAAAAACCCCCCTACTGGATGAAAAAATTACTTTTTAATATTTACACCTGACCATCTAACTCTTGGGTGATTAATCATGTGAACAAATATCGAAGGAAGTCTTAGAACATAAAAAACCTATGTCGAATAAATTCAAATAATTGTGCCATCAATTATAAAACAACGATAGAAAAAAAAAAAAACTAGAATAACGAAAAACACATACATGAAACAAGTAACACGTAGAATGGTCAGTACAAATTTGTACAAGAGCAGTTTTTTTTGCTTGTCCAATAAAAGATACAGGCCACTCCATATCAAAACCGAAAGTAACTGGATAAATTTCGCTAGAATCTATCTTGGTCCTAAAAATTACAGAAACGATAATATTGTAACGGTTGTCAGGTCGAAACGTGACGGAAAACAAAACACGGTGCGTGTAGTACGTTTCGTGACTCACAAAATGTCCTCAGCATACGACGCTAACAGATTTGCAAATGTGCACGACTTGACATCTCCTTTAAACTCGATGAACTTTTCCTCGTTTTGTAGTACCTGGTTCGTACAACACTGTATAGCAAAAACATTGGTGAGTGTATTAAATTTTTGAAGAACGAGGTACAAGTCTGCTCTCGAGTTTGTGTACAAAACCCAACGTACAATAAATAACACGGGGAAAACGAACAGAGACCGAGAGAGTAGGAAAAAATCGGCATTCTTACCATTTCCGTCATCCACGACGGCAGTTGACGAGTGTCGTTCGACATTTATGCGACGAATGTACTGAAAACGGCGAGATTGAATAAATTATAGTTTAAACCAAACGACTATGAAGAAAAAAAAAACTTACCAACTAGTTACAAAGAGATATAAAATAATAATTTAATGAAACCGGTACGTGCACGCTTTACAAAATGAAAAAAAAAAGAACGCCCTTCAAAAATAACGAAAATATTCGAAACGCGGGTGATAAACGCACAGAATTATCAGCGACTGTGATAACAGCTGTTATCGTTGTTTTACCGTGTGATAATGCGCGTCAGGTTTCGCCAAGGTCGCGGGCCAACGTAAACACAACGACATCGGCCGTCTCACGAACCGCTTTCGTGGTTTCGTTTTCCACTGAGAATTTAGAGATTCCGTCCGCCGCCGACCGTTGCCAACTTAAAATCCAACCGCGGACACGCCGTCCAAGCTCCGACGACGACGACGACGACGACGCGAGTGTCGTCAGGCGAACGGCACGACGTACCGACGACATTGTCCCGTCGTCGTTGGTCGTCACTCGCGGTCGGTCGCGGCGCCTCGTCCGTCGTTTCTGTGCGCGGTTTTTTTTTTTTGTCCGTAGTTTGTACACAACATTTCTCCGCTCCGGTCGCGGTAATGGCACCGAAAGCCACAATTATTATCGTCGCTCGCGTTCGTTAATATTAAACGTCTGCGTTGCTTTCACTTCGGTCACACATCGTAATATTAATCTGCGCTTCGGTCGCGACGCACGTCTCGTCGAGAAAATTTCCAGAGTTCCAGCCGTTTTCGCTTACAGGTAATGTGCACACAACGCACAGGTATCTGTCAGATGTGAGGAATTTGTGTTGAACCGGTTGAGTGGTTTTTTTTTTCTATTAGCTCTCCGTCCGTACACAGTCATAACCGGGGAATCGTCTTGTCGTTTACGTTAAAATACGACGTGCCCTTTTTTTTTTCTCATTCGGTCGAACGCGTCCGTTATACATAACGTTTTTTCTATAAAGTTTAAATTCTCGTCGGTCATTCGTACCAAAGACGTCGTTTTTTTTTTTTTGCTCAAACCCAATAATAATTGAATACAATAAGTAGTCTCTAGGCTGATCATAATTGTCTACGAATAATCTGTACAATCGTTTAAAGATAATTGGCGCTTACAAGCCATCAAACGTTAATCGTCGTCGTATTATGATTCACTAATCGCTTGTCTCCGTCTTTCGTTTCAATTACTCGGATGCGCTTTTCGAATATTTTACGTTGAAAACTTTCCCAACTGCGTACCTGTTCATAATTATTATATCGCGTGTCTTTTACAAACGTATAATTTAATTAAAAAATATGGAACGGATTTGTTTTTAGGTAGGTACACGAATCTTTTTCATTCAGAGTTTAGTGTAATGAAAAAATTATTTCTGTAAGTGGGAATTACTCGTTTTTCAAACCGAGTAATTCGATATCGTATGTTTATGTACGACGTTACTTTGATAAAACGTAATATTTACCAAGTACATACTAATGTACGGCAAAGAGTTATTTAAAAAAAAATAAAAACAAAGTGCTTATAAACATATTTTATACGATAGAAATATAATACCTATTATACTGTAGTACATACCTATTACATTTCTATAATGTAACATTACCTATAAATATTATTATTTATTATATTATAGTGTACTATAAACACATAGTAATGATGTTGCCAAAATTGTTTGCCTATTGTCTAGTGCAGTACTAAAATAGAAACATAAGTGTAACAATCTACTGAAATGTTACTCGAAATTTAAAAATGGTATCGATATACGTATACAAATAACAGACTTCAGTAAACATTTCTTAACATAAACAAAATATAATTAGTTTTTAAAGTGTGTACCGCCTACTATACGTATTATTTATACATTTGTAAAAAAAAAAAAAAAATATATTTTTGTATTACCTAAATGATAAATTAATAATTGTAATGCGATTTCAGAATGTTTTTAATGGTGGGTAAAATTCATTCGCATCGCCATAGAATATTTTGGTTTTTATAAATATGTATTTGAATTTTCCCCTGAAACGTTTTCTCTGAATATTATTATTATTCAATTTGTTTTGGTACATTAACGTAGTAAGTGGTACAATGCTCATGTATCCATTTTATGTGCTAGGCTTCGTACAATTTACTGTATTGTGTTACGAGTTTATGGATTGTTAATATCGATAATATTTTTATTTTCTTTGCGTCTTTAACAATGGCTACATGTTTTTACCACAATAAGTCAATGTCCTTTTGTCCTGTGTGATATTTCCCTCTGGTGTTCCATTATAATAGGTTACTTACCTACCTACTAGATTTTTAATGCTGTGCAAGTGTTTTATGTGTAGTCGTGTAGATATAATGTATATGCAACCTAGATTTTATTATAATAGAGTACCTATCCAGTTTTATTGAATAATTTTTTATTATTATTATTATTTCATTAACGATTTAAAATTTTCTTTTACCTATTCTGTTGACTTAAATATGAAAAGATTGTTTAACAGTTTTATATTTCATATTATAATAGGCAATTTAAATTACGAAAATGTTGATAGCAAGAAATTGTATAAAAAAATTATGTTATTATCTCAAAGATAATAATATTTTATAGGTATATAATTTCACAGTAAACTATAAATAAAAATAATTTTTCTTTATTGATACTTTATTTGAAATTAACATTTTCAAAGTGTTAATAATTTCACTATTTTTATTTTATTTTAAAATAAATAATATATTGTATGTTACCAGTAGGTTATAAGTTATAAGTTATAATAATTGTAGTACAATTCAAATAACCCATATAGATAATTGTTAAAATTAAATTAATTACCTATTTAAAATGCATAGGTCATAAATGTGTTTTATCTTTATTACAATTTAATGCAATTCCAACAATATAATAACAATTCGTTTTTAAATTGGAAAATGTTTTGATATGAAAAGAAAAATATATATATATATATGTATTACATGCATGCGTATAATAATTATTTACATATAATAATTAATGATTCAATAAATTGAAGTAAAATGACAAATCTAAAAAATATATGCATTGACTCTTAATATCAAATTTGAACACTTAAAATATCATCATCAATATTAAGTAAATATCATTATTTATTATAATAGTTTTAGCATTTCGACAGTTCAGTTATACCTAATTCATGTTGTACCTATGTGAATAATTGTTAATATTAAAAATTTATCATAATAGACCATTAAGACGTGTATTGTTTTGTGAAAATATAAGTACCTCACTTACAGTCTTAGTATAATTATGAGTAGCTAGTTATATTATATAAACGTTCTTTGCATATTAAAATAATTATTTCATCCATATTGTTATTATCTTTGTATTTTTAATAGGTACATATACTATAGTTTAAAATTTAGCACGAGTAGTTTCTGTTAGTACATAATAATTAAATTATGTGTTTATTTTATTAATTTTGACATGTACATAGCAGGCAACTACATACTTACCTTATATGGATTTGAATTATTGAAGACTCGTGGACGTATTTATAAACCTAATATCTCCTTTTTTGTAAACTTTTGTTTTTTTTTTTTAATTCTGAAGGTTACTAATTCTGTTTATTTGGTGCTTTAAAAAATGAATTGGGTCAGAGGATAAACAATATTTCTGGTAAGCTTTAGACCATAAAATCATCTTGCCCTTGAAACAACACACTTTGTGTCAACTACCTCTCTCTTTTTATATGTGGTATTTTTTATATACAAAAATGTTTTATTGTCTTTTAATCAATTATAAAACATCGAAATTATTATGTTTCAGTTGAAATACTATTTTATAGTTATGAGATATGACACTTCCAGTTTCCAGCTATGAAGAGCTGTTGGAAACGGTACGTAACCTTAATCAGGAAACCAGACAACTTCAAAGACAGTTAGATACACCATTGTTATCTCAAAATTTAACTTCAGGTACATTTTATTAATAATTATTATTAATTAAATGGTAGTATAAAAATATTTTCAAAGTCAGTTGTAAATTATGAATAACATGTTTTAGTGGATTTGAACGGAGGAATGCCATCAAAAATGACTCTTTCTCTAGAAAACAAAACTGGCAGTGAACAGGTACAAATTTGTTTATAATATAACTTTTATTTTACTTTATGGTTAGTTTTTAAATTCAATCTATAGTACGTTACTTACTGGTTTGAAAAGTTTGTGTAAGAATGTTTAACAAAGTGTTAGTATTATTATTATTATTATTATTATTATTATTATTATTTACAGGCTTACCAGGAAATTACTAACATAAAAATAATATTAATGTAGATTTTTTTTAATTGTTGGATATTATTGTTTCTAAATAATCAAATACTTAGGCACTTAGCCAGCTATAATAGCTTAGCTATTAAACAATAATAACACTTACAATGTATGAATATTTTATATTATATAATAATATACACACCTAAGGATTCACTTTTCAAGGGTGTGTAGGTTATATAATTATGTAATTGAAACGACTACAGTTTAATAACTGTTATACCATAAATGTTCAATTATTGATTGATTTACATCGAAAGTTTAATGCACTTTTTATGTGTGAATTAACCTAAATTATTATTACCATTAAAAAATAACATTGATAATTATAATTAAATCATAATTTACAATTTTATTAATTTTAATAATTATTATAAGAGCAGCGCCTATAGCTCACCTTAGTTTCATTTACTTGTTTTGTATTTTCAGATTTAACAAAAAAAAAAAACCGTATAGGTTTATCGGATCCCATAAAACTTAGTTTAATATGTTCATAAAAAAGCTTATTTCAATCGAGAATCCTGTAACTGAACTTACTATTCTACTTATTCTCTACTATTTGAAAAATAACACCATTGCTGACACAATTTTAATTCAATTTTTGGTTTACATATTGTATCTCATAGATTTTATAACTTTATATTTTATATTGTTCTTCATATAATTCTATATTGTTTGTCAACCTTGTATATTTGTCGAATATTGTTTTTTCTTAATTTAACTTCTTTGACATAATTATTGAGAAAACTATAATTATTAATAATAATAAAACAAAAGACTATGATCATTGAAATTACAAAATTTAAAATTATAATCTACAAATATGATGACTTATTTTTTATATGTATAACAGAAATAATTAGAATACAATGTCATACATTTTAAAAGATATAGTATGATATTTAGAATTATATCGAGAGAGAAGAAAAGTGTCTCTCTCTAGGGGTAAAAACCCCTGCTTACTAACAGCTGACTGCCACTCCCCATCATTTCACCCTTGTTAGAAGTATTGATCAGAATATAGAAACATTTATGCTCAATGTACCTTGAAGTTTGACTAATAATACTGTTTTAAATTCTCATTCATACAATTTTCTTTGTAGTTTTCATTAATTCCAAGTATATATATATTTTTTTTTTTTATTTTAAATTATTTATTGATAATTATGTATTCTTCTGCTCGACAGTCTAGACTTCCTGTTCGTTCCTCGTCATCGTCTCGTTCTTCAAATGTATCTCCATCTCCTTCCTCAAATCACGTGCGATCACTATCGAATCCTCCTAGAACCCGTTGGAGTGTTACTAACAAGAACGATAACGACTATATTAAAAACAATAACAACCATATCTCAGAGAGTTTTAGCTATGGTAAAATAGATTATAATGATGGTCAAAATAATAATAATAATAATAATATCTTATCAAGCAAGTAAGTTTTATAGGGCTTCTGATTATTAAATTTTATAATAATTGCCATGTTTAAAATACAAATATAAATTATTTTTAATATTTCCTTTTTACTTCAGACAATTCTTGTCTAAAACTCAGTATCAGTATTCATTACCATGCAATGTCGAAGACAATAGACGAGCTAATAATTGGTCAGTCACACAGTCATTTTATGACAATAAACACAGTGCTAAACATTCTTACAACAACAATCACCTCAGAATGATAAATGAGGTTAGTGTAAGAATTGAATTTCAAATGTATATGCTGTACTATAATAATAAATTTATTCCAATTTTAGGATCAGCGTATAGATAAAGAAAAAATGTCTATGGTAGAAGATAAAGAAGAAGATGAAGCTAAAGTTTCTCCTGATGTAAGTTGAAAATTAAGATAAAAAAGTGAATTTAGTGAACCTGTATTTTTAATTTAATTGTAAATTTTAAGGGTTGTTTGCCTACACCTCCTGAGATTTTGGCTGAAAGAAAATTTAACATGTGGCATAGTGTAGGACCCACAAACATGTCTTCGAACTTGTCTTTAATGCGATCTCAAACTTCGTCTTTGGAATGTGAAAAAGAAGGTCTATCGATGAGGTCTAATAGTCAACAACAATTAGGAGCTAAAGTAGAAATTGTTTATAATCTTCTGTCATTATTGGAAAACAACAATTCAATACAAGCTTCTTATCAATCGGTCACAGTTCTGTTGGCTATGAGCAAATCCCCCGACTGTTGTGCAGCAATGAGACAGACTGGTAAATATTTTAATTTAATTGTGCGTGTGTGAGCATATTTTTTTTATTGCAAGTTTTAATATATTTTAATTATCATTATGTTTTGTTAAAAGGCTGTGTTCCATTGCTCGTGCAAATTGTTCATGATATGAATGCTGACATAGTGGTACGCCATAATGCTAGCCAAGCATTAAAAAATATTGTAACTTTTAATCAGGATGAAAAACAAGGTCGTCGGGAGTCTCGTGTGTATAAGTTATTGGAAAGCATGAGAGAATACTGTGATACGCCAGCTGTTGTACTTAAACAATTGGATATTAGCAAACATCCCATCACTGCAATTGCAGCGCTTATGAAGTTGTCTTTCGACAGTCAACATCGATTTGCCATGTGTGTGTTGGGTAAGTCTGTAATATATGAAATTATTTATTTTTATTATGAGGCCATTTTCAATAAAATTTATAAATACGTTAAATACAACAATTGTACCATACATACATTTAATATAATTACTTATAAAATTATACTTAACATTTTATATAAGAAATTGGAATGGATTTGATTTTCTTTTTAAGGTGCAATCTATACTGTTACTAGACTGATTCAAGTAGACCATGAAGTTCATGGCAGTGAACCAGATTTGGAACCTAATTCGGAATGTGTAACTTTAAGGCGATATGCTGGCATGGCCCTTACTAATTTAACGTTTGGTGATGCGACTACCAAAACACTTTTATGTTCTTTTAAACAATTCCTCAAAGTGTTAATTTTGCAGTTGCGAATACAATGTGAAGATTTAAGACAAGTATTTAATTACTGAATGAAAGATTTTGTGTGTACATTTACATTTACATTTTACATTTATTTAAATTTGTACAGGTAACTGCAAGTGTTTTACGCAATCTATCATGGAGAGCCGATTCTCAAAGTAAGGAAATTTTGCGTGATGTAGGAGCAGTTAGGGCATTGATGGAAGCCTCAATGAAAGCAAATAAAGAAACAACAATGAAATCATTTTTATCTGCGCTCTGGAATTTTTCTGCTCATTCTCCCGAAAACAAAGTATATTTACTAACAGAATATTCAGAATCTTAATATTAATTATAATAATAATGTATTATTGTTTTTAGGAAGAAATATGTAAAGTTGAAGGAGCGATTGAATTTTTGATAAAAACATTAAGTGGAACTGGTCCATTTAAATCAGTTACAATAATCGAAAACTCTGGTGGAATTTTAAGGAATATTTCATGCGTTATAGCATCTCATGAAGAATATCGGTAAATAACAAGTCATTGTAATTCTATGATCAATATTTATAATTTATTTCTGTATGTGTGTGTTTGTGTGTATTTAACAGCAATATTTTAAGATACCATAATGTGCTTGAAATGTTGATGCAACAGCTACAATCACCTAGTTTAACAATTGTGAGTAACGCATGTGGAACTATTTGGAATTTATCTGCACGTAATATTCGTGATCAAACGACAATGATTAATTTGGGTATCATACCTATGTTACGATCATTGATCCATTCCAAACATAAAATGATTGCCACCGGATCATCGGCCGCTCTTAATAATCTTATGAATGCTATGCCTGCGTATAATGCTGTTCAAGGTTTGCTATAATTTTTCAAATCTCTAGTATATAAGATAAAAGCAACAAATTTTTCTTTTTTTTTTATTTAGATATGGACATGGACACAAGACTTGATGATACTGTAATTGAGAGAACTTTAATTAATTCTAGCAATACACATTTAAAGGATTGTACGGAAGAGTTGAAAACTGTAACAGATGTTGATGATTTAAAAGCTACTGTGTATGTTATTTATTTTTATTTATGTATATACTTGTATACTTGATATTGTTTTTAATGTTTTGTGTTTTTTTTTTTTTTATAGGGAATCAAATTTGACAACGACTAAAATTGGAAATGAAGTAATAGAGTCTTCTATTATAAAATGTCATAAAGCATCTATTCTTCAGAAAGTCGAGGAAGATGATAATTTTGGCGAGAAAATAAAAAAAACATCTAATGGATACGCTGAAACTTCATTGGATGAAGCGACCAACTATAGTTTGTTATGTGAAGATGATGATAATGGCGAAAAAGCTTTAACAGGGGACACAACACAGACTTATTGTACAGAAGGTACTCCCTACAACTTTTCTAATGCAGCATCATATACAGACTTAAGGAAATGTGGCATAGAAGACAAGGTGATTAAAATTTTAAAATAATATTTCAAAATATTTGTTATTCTTAATCCCCTCCTTTATGAAAATTAATATTTAATAATTATGCTTAAAGAGTTCTAATGAATCCGGAGCTGGGCGTTCTGAACAAGATACTAATGTACTGAATTCTGGAAGTGAAACGCCAGATAGTGCACAGCCTAAGGATGAACAAAAAGATGGTAAGAACTGATATAAAGTATTTATACTTAATAGTAAATCCTTTGAAAATAATATTAATGTGTGTGTGTGCGTGTGTGCGTGCGTGTGTGTAATAATTTAAAATATTGCTAGAAACGTGTTATTACATTTTGTAAACTAGATTACAATTATTTTTTTATTATTATTTATTTAGGTAAAATGGTGACATTTGAAACACCATTAATATTCTCAAGAAGTAGTTCTATTGCTTCACTTGGAAGCTGTGAGCCTCAAGAGGGATTTATTGATAGTTCTGCGGTTAGCGAGTGCAGGTACATATAAAGTTATTTGTTTTAACCAAAAATCTCTTATGTATTAAATTAATTTGTTATTAGTCGCGTAACCAGTGGATTAGTGACACCAAGCGAAATTCCTGATTCACCTACTCCAACAGTTCCACCTAGTCCTCCGTGTTTCAAAAGTAATTATCATATTTAATTAATTGCATAAGTCAGTTTAAATGTTTATATGCTTGATAAAATAATAATTTAAACAATAATCGCCATATTATTTTATATACATATATATATATATGTATATAATTAGGTGTAACAGTGTTTGTTATACTTTGTAAAATATATATATATATATATATTACTATTTTTAATTATTCAAGGTGACAGTGTTTTTGAAGATAGTGTGACTATTTTTAAAGAGGAAAAGATGCCTGGAAAAGGTTCAGGATGTACAAGCTTAAGTAGCTTGACTATTGATGATGATTTTCCAGAAGTAAGAGTTTAATAATACAAAATGACTTTAGATAATTTTTAGTAATAATATTAAATTTTTTTTCTTAGATGAAATTACATTACTTTCAAGGCCAAAATATATTACCATCGTTAAATGAAGAAAACAATACAATGTAAGGCAATGTAATAATACTATTTTTAATAAAAAATAGTTTTGCCTTTAGAACATATAGTTCAATATAATTTTTATTATTTTGAAATGAATAGTTATAAAATATTAATAATTTTTTTTTTTTAGGAATGTATTAGACGATGAACAATTTGGATCTCAATCTGTTGATGATAAGTCCTCCAAATCGTACCAATTAAATCAAAACAGTTTCCTTGAAGTAAGTAAAAAATTGATGTATCATCACATAAAAGTGAAAGAAAAAAATCCGTTATAAAGAGATTGAATGTGATCTGTGAACAACAATAACCGTGAATAATTGATTGCTGTTACTTGTTAGTATTATTATTTAGCGGTATCTAGCTTTCACTTCTGTTTGTTGGTTCATTTGTGATGGATCTTGTTTACCTAATACTTGTTACGTTTTATAAACATGTATATATGTATATATATAAAATAAATTAAACATTAATTAATTTTTTTATAGTCACCTACTTCTGCATTTCCATACTTGCAAAACAAGAATCCAGGATTCATACCTCACGCTAGGTAAACAATAAAACACAAATAATTTATATAATCATTTTATAAAATATAATTACTTTTTGTTTAGATCTAGACTTCCAGTCATGGTGCAAAACAATAATCAGGCGATAGACAGATATTCGGAATCGACTTTTTCATCAAATAAATTCACTGAAAACGAGGTATAACAATATTTATATTAAAACAATTTTAAAATCTTCTTGAATTGTTGATAAGAGAGGTAGGGACTTTTTTAGGGAGATGAAATTGTTGGATTTTGTACAGAAGGAACTCCTGCAAATATAAGTACAGCTACTTCGCATTCAGATTTATCAATAATTGCTCCTTCAGAAGATGGTTCTGAAACCAATGTTATTCTCCGCCAATCAATGAAAATGGTAATCATCAATCAGTATTAGAAATTAAATATTTAAAACTCTTATAGTTAATTTATTTTTCTTCTTTTGTTCTATTAGATTGTAATTAACATTTAAAACAAAAATTGAAAGTCTAAATGTATATTTCTAGGTTATATGTCGTTAATTTGTTTGTAATGTACATATACATACGTATTAGAATATAAAATGCATTATTTAAAATTAAGTGGGAAATATTTAAATTAAAATAATATTTTAGGTTGGTAAAAGACGTTTGTATCAAACACCAAATAAACCAATGGGAAATTTAAATCTTCAGTTCAATCAAACTTCTATTCCCACTTCAGTAAACGCGTCATTTTCCAGGTTTAATTATTAATTATTTTTATTACTAAAAATTTTAACTCTAGCACTTACTGCAATGTATTTATTTGATTTTTTCAGGACTTTAGCATTGGATTCTCCATCGACTGAATCACATGTATCAAATTCAGTTAATTCTTCTGAAATAGACGGTATACTTATTACTTACATTTAATCTGTTTTTAATTACAATTTTTTTATTTTATCTTTTCACGTATTATATTTACACAGATCCTGTAACAGTTATTAATAATCGGATGTCTACCGATTCCATTGGCAGTGAATTTTCGTTAGATGATTCTGCAGGTAAATGTGACAACAGAATGCCACGATCTCATTCTTTACACGACACGCGTACGTTAAATAGTGAAACCATGTCTGAAGATGACGATGACGACGACGATAATAATGCTTTACTGGACCAGTGTATAAATGCTGGCATTGAAAAAATAACAACTTTGAAAATAACTGATGATGAATTACCAGATGTTAATCAGCAAGAATTGTTGAACCAGTGTATGGCTTCAGGCATTAAGATTTCAGCTAAGACCAAATCGCAAATGCCTATAAGGAAACGAACTAAGAAACAAGATAATGATCTTACTGATGAACAGCAACAAGATTTATTGGAATCGTGCATTGCAGCTGGAATAAGGAATGGAAAAAAGTCATTCAAAAGCAAAAGAAGTGATGATTTGTCTGATGGCGAACAAGTAGTCTTATTAAACGAATGTATAGCGGCGGGTATGAAAAATGTACAAAAAAGCAAGTCAAAAGAAATGGATGATTCCCTGGATTTAAACGACGAAGAAGACTTATTGAATAGTTGTATTAGTCAAGGTATAAGAAACATTGAAAGAGGATCATCTCGTAAAAAAAGAGAAATACCAGTATTGAATAAGTATAAAAAATCGTTTGCTCTAAAATCAGAAAGTGAAGTTAGTGAGTCTACAAGTACGGTAACGCCGGGAGATGCTTTTAATGGAATTCTAAATAAACGAGACGAAAGCGATGAATCTACATGGAGAGACGACGAAACCTTGACTTTTTCTACTCTTACAAGTTCTTACCAAAGTGCTAATACTGGTGAAAATTTTAAATCAAAATTAGTACAATTGGACAAAGGCGGAATAAGTAATATTAATATATTATAGCTCTTATATAAATGTATATATATATATATATATATATATAAATTTTTTTTCCTTTTTTTGTGTTAGGCATCATATCTTCGTTGGATTTTGAAGACACACATCTGGATGCTGTAAAACCTCCTTCAGATATGGACAGTCTGCTATCAATGACGACAAGTGTTCAATCCAATTGTGGTTTTGATAAAAAAAAGAAAACATCCAATGATCGTAATGATTCACTAGGAAGTTGTATTAATATTGAAAACATTAATCCTCCATCATACATGGATGAAGTAACTGATTTTGAGATGGAAAACAGTATCACAAGTATATCAAGTATACGTTCTGAAATAGTTGATCAGTCGAATGGCGCTCATTACTATACAGCTGTCGATGATTTAACTTTGGTAGATGATTTGCCATCGTCCGAAATGTCTTCAGATCCTAATTATTCTAGTCCTGCTCAAGTTAGACGCCGACTAACGCCTAAACAAAAGCGCAGTATGAAAAAGGACAGGTAATAATTATTATTAATAATAATGAATAAATTGCGTTTAAAAGGTGTTTTATAATAATAATTGTTCTAATATTTTTGTTTAGATATAATACTTACACGATAACTTCTGATGATAGCAGAGAAAATTCAATGGAGCCTGAAATTAGGCCTTTGCCTGTAAATGAATCAGATTCACCTTCATCCGAAGACGCGGTAAGGAAAATGTCACCAAAAGAGAAATTCCAAATAAAAAGGTCATCGGAGAAAGACAGGTTTCGTACACGGACATTGGCTGACTTGGACCTAACACACATTGTGCAGTCTCGGCCCAAAGACAGTGAAATTACAGAATATTCTAAAAATGGCATCAATGAAAGCACTACGTCAGACGGCACGGACAGTTATTCCAGCGACGAAAACGATCAGAATGTCCCTGTCGCCTCTGCTAGAATTGTTAAGCCTACAGAAGTGAAGACGATCAGAGGTAAGAAAAAATCACGCAGCAGCGGAATACCCACTATAGTGGCTCGGACCAGTCCTCAACAAGCCCCTGTCGCTACATCCAAAAGCTCACAATCAACGCCCACCAAGAAGCCAGCTCCCCTGAAAAGACAAGGCACGTTCGTGAAAGAAGAATCGCGTATACCGACTCCAGGTTCTACTGGTAAAAAACACACCAGTGTACCGAATCTGGTCAAACCGCCCACAAACAAACAATCGTTGAATGTGCGCACCAGTGGTGTTCGCAATTCGGTGAGTAACAACTGTCTGAAAAGTAGTGGCGATCAATGGACGGGCAGCAACAGTAGTCTTCCAGCTATGGGCGGTGTTCCCAAGACGAACAGCAACACTAGTTTGAATTCAAACATATCAGCAACAAGTTCAGGATGCTCGGTTAGAACCACAACGTTAGCGCCTGGTCAAAAAAAAGAAGTCACCAGTAAGATAGCTACTTTATGGAAGAAAGTGGAAGATAATAAGAAGAAAACCGTCAGCACCACCAAAGATACTCGCATATGGATCAGTTCGAACAATCGGGTTTAAACTAGTAGTAGTAATAAAATAGTATACTATTAATATTATTATTATTATTATTATCAACATATATACATATATTATACATTTTTGTTCCATTTAATATTTATTCCTTTTACAATTGTTATTTCTAAAAAAAAAAAATATCCAGCAATATTTATTTATTTAATAATTTTGAGTGATAATATCATTCATATTTTTTCATGTCATTACTTTTTTATTTCATATATATTTATATAATCATTGATTATATGTTATATTATAATATATAATCAATGATATAATGTATCTGGTAGAATTTTGTGATCTTAAGATTCTCATCATAGTCACCTTAATAGTCTATTAATTGAATCGAGTAACTTTTTTTACAGTTTTTTTTTATTAACGGTTTCCAATATAACAATATTCATATTAATATTATGAATAGTTGTGGTTAGTCAAAAGTGTTTTTTTGATTTTTGGAACATAATTTTATTTTGACTACTGTGAATAACTTTATTTTTGATTTATTCGAGTGAGATTATTTATTTCGTTGTTTTTCTTTTCCATCATAGTTTAATTTATATTTTTGTCTCGGAAAAAAACCAAATCATATTATTATTATTAGTATATAAGTAAGAGAGTAAAATACGTCGTTAAAAACTATCTAAATTTTTTGAAGAGTAACTATTTTTTTAGTTTAATGAAAATGTTAGGCCTAATAGTTTTTAATTCATTGAATTATTACGTATTACATATACAGTACATTTCTGTGGTTTCTGAAATATAAAAGACATTTTTGAGACTGACCCGAGTTTAAAGTGTTTAAAAAACTTCAAATGTATTATTAATTTTTTTTTTTTTTGTATGTCAATAGTAATAAATATTTTTGTATGTTCGCCAGTACAATAATTTATTGTGTAACGTTAAGCAGAGTTTTGAGACAGATCAAACATTCGAAAAGTATCTATCTAATAAATAAATGTTGTAGAACAAGATTTTTAGGAGAAAAGAAAAACGTGTATTTATTTTTTGTTTGTAAAGCATGGGCATACAAACGCGTAAATAGTTGATTTTTTTCAACATTATAATATTGTTATTAGCAAAATTATTTCAAATTTGTCTGTTTGACGTAACTGAAAGTAATCGAAATATTTACCGTGTAATATCGGTGGTTTGTTGTACTGTTATTCTGTTTTCGAATACTTAATTTCAATGGAAAAAGCCCCCGCCCAATTTCAAAACTATAACTGATTTACCAGTTGCTGCCGGGTTACAGTAAAAAGAAATTTTTAAATTAATATACTCCACTACAGCCTAGAAAAACGTCGAGAATTTAATATTATTTATAACCTATGAACAGACTTGTAAAAATGTATATTTAGAATACTTTTTAAACAATATTTCGCGGGTGATTTGTATATGAAAAATACTTTTATTTACACACTTCCAATTAGGTTTAAACGCCACGTACATAATATGTTAAAATTTAACATAAAAAAACAATAAAAAATTTTACAATAAAATAGTTGACTGTCGACTGATTTAGAAAGTTTATTATGTAGTGACAATGAGCTTGTCGTTCGACTTGTCTTTAGTCGTGGTGCACGGGAAGTGGCGAGTGTTTCCCAAAATTTAATTGTCCCAATGTATAGTTTACTGAATTTTGGGACAATTGTTAATAGGAAAAATTAATTAATTAAGAGAATTGGTATAGCGGTATAAAAAATGTATAGATATATCGTTATAATAATTTGCCAATAATGTTTAGGAAAAACGTAAAATGGAAAGTAATTTAATTTCTTAAGGTTTAAATAACATTTTCATACGGGAAAACTGCAAATATTTCACCCAAAACAAATGAAAATTTCAATGAATTTCTGTATTAATATAACCTAATCTGTGCTTATAGTTTATTGTCATAGCAAATAAAGCTATTCTTATTGGAAATTGGCGCCGAACGAAATAAACAATAATTTCCATCACCTACTATGGGAATCAATTGATTTTCCATTTTAAATGAAAACTAAATCGGAAATTTGCCGACGACAACAATGCAACAACAAAACACGACCACACAATGTAGCCGCGAGTCGTGACTACTATTGCCAGGCAGTGACGCATGACGACGACGCAGCCGTACTGCAGTAAACGTAGGAGTAGTGGGGGTTGTAAAGATATGTTGTAATGATACTGCGCGCACAGCAAATAGGACGCCCGTCGCTACGCAACTACGCGGAGAACTAAATATTTCTGAAAACTACATATTATTCGGTTGATACATTTTCGGCCTTTTCTCATTAGATGGTACATCTGCACAACGAACACTCGCGTTAAAAAAAGAAATCATGCAAATCGGTCCAGTACTCCAGTAGAAGTTCAGATATAACTGTCCAAAGAAATCGCCTCACGTCTTAATAATATATAAAGATATGTAATATTGTATTGTCTGTGCAATCATTTTTATAAGTCACTTATAAAAATGTTCTAATGGATAAACAAAAACACAATTTTTAAGAATTTATTTAAATTAGGTAACAGTAGAAAAAAAAAATTGGTAAATTTCCCATCGCGATTCTCCGTATATCTTTTGTATCAAGATTTGCTACCGAAAAATGAGTACCGAGTGTACGGATGATAGGAACATTCCTATTAGTCAAGAAGTTGTACACAGAAAAAAAGAACGTCATTGTAAAACCACCAGTAGCTTTCCTCGCCTCGTTCGGAATCTAAAGATTTTTTTTATATATATAAAAGGCATGTTTTTACTATACGTATAAAAAGGCAATGAAGACCTTTTCTATATTACACACAGAGCTTTACTGCGATAATACACTAAACGATAAATGACTCGTCGTATTGCAAACGACACCATTTCGAAAAGGGGAGAACGTCGACTTTTTAGCTCTAGAGGCCGGAAAAAGGTGAAACGAATAGTGAACAGAACCACGCCACCGTTGTTTTACTGAATACCTAGGTATTGGTTTTTCTCGTCGTGCGCTACTACGCACCTCTTTCGCCACGCATCGTTGTCTCATCGCGTCATCGACGAATGAAAAAGCGAGTTTTCTTTGTTTTTTTTCTTCTTCGTTTTATATTTTAATTGGAATGAAAAGAAAAACACGCAATATTTGTATAATACCACAAGGGCGTTCCACTGAACTGATTTTCAATATATGTATTTTTTTTGTTTTGTGTCAGCTGATATACCTATTAGAAAAACTAGGTACTCTCACAAATGTTCTATATTGTGCCCCCACCACTCGCACGAACGATGACGAGACGTCTGCCAAACTCGCACTGGCATATTAATATCTGGTGTACCATCACTGCCAACGAGATTCGTTTTCAATTAAGTATCTTCTAATGGAGATGGCGTTGCAGGTGGGACAATGATATCAACTTTGTAACCCCAAAGGAAGATGTCAATAGCGAACGAGGGGAGGAATAGAAATGAAGAACTCTGTTCAACGTTATGGATAATTTTCATTGAGAAAGCTGTGAACCTGGAGTCACTTACAATGCAGAGGATGAGGATCCCCTTCTTGCGTTGAAACATGAAGTCTTCTTGTGTGCGTCCTATTCGATTTGTGCAAATAACCAGTTCTCAAAAGCACGTCGAGATAGTATATAAGTTCGGCCGCGTTTACCGTGTTCTCTACGAAAAAGAAAGGACCGCGTATGTAATCCATGTAAAAAACCAAAACCATGTAAATCTAATGGATCTTGTACAAAACGCGTTGATTATCCGCTCATGTTATATTTCTGTATGACCCGTGGACTCTACAGGCCCCACACACCTTATTTATACCTACATATATTGTATCGGTTCACTAGCTGTTACGCATAGGCGCGGAATAAAGTCGTCTCATCATCCATATATATGGATAGGCGTGCGCAGACTTCAATTTCCGGTCGAGCCTTCAACAATATTAGTGCCCCAATACTTGGAAAGTGCCCCTAAATTTTTTTTATACATTAACATACATTCTAGTTGTAAATTAAAATTACATACAATATTTATATGTATATAAAATTAAGTTCAATGTATTTACAATATTTTATTTGTAAACCCATTATGTTATTTAAGTTAAAAATTAAATTAAAATTTTTTTTTAAATCATTTAAAGTAATAATTTTATGTATAAAAATAAGAAAACAAAGGGAAAAAAAGGCCCCTTAAAAATTTGCTTGCCCCGTGCGCACGCCTATGGTCTCATCACTGAATGTCGATTTGAGTACCTATTACCATTGATTATAGAATATACTATAATCAATGCTATTACCAATGAAATCGTATAATTTTATCGTTTTGTTGTTCGGAATTATTGAAATCTAAATCCAAACCGCGGAACGTCCGAAACCGTATAATATATTTCTACCGAAGTGAAGTACATTCAATTCCTCTCATTTTAAATACGTTTCAATAATAAAACGTATATTGAAGTAGGTATATAATATTTATATTGGTAAGGATCCAGTATAAGCGGTTATTATACAATATATGTCAATATAATTATAATAAATCGAATGCAAATGTCTATTATTGTTTTTACGAGTTTTAAATTTAATATTTAATTAAAATAGGCGCACAAAAGTAATTATAGTTTATAATATACATTATTAACTATCATATATTTCGTAAAAACATTTTTTCTTTCTTTTTAACACGACTGTTTCATTTTTTGTATTTATTCATTTCTTCTTTACCGAGTAAACCTTTTGGCGCGAAGTACTCCTTATTGGACGGTTGTGTTTTTATGTGATTAACGACAGTCTGAACTAAACGATCGTAAAAAAAATATTTATCGCGTATATTGTTGCATTTTTTTTCGTTCATATCGTCCGCCGTTATTTGACAATCGTTGGTAACCGCGGATTTCCGAGTGCCTTCTAAATTTGGCTGTTGTGGATAATCTAATAGCAGAAATCGGACGATTATTATATCAAATCGAATTTAACGTACAAATAGGTACCTACATAATTTGTTTGTATAAAAAAAGAATAGTATTGTAGTAGAAAATATTTCGTTAAATTCTATTGAATAATAATAAAAAATATTAACCCCGTGGAATTTTTCCTTCGACGTCACATTCGTCGTCAGGACTACCGCGGTAATGTCGAAAATATAATTTGAACGTGTAGCGTGCAGCAGGTCCTAGTTGAACGTTCTTGAAATTCTATAAGCAGGTGTATAAGAAAAAAATACACAAAAATATTCAAGTAACCTAACCTAACGCGTTATAATATATAGGTATTGTCAATAATAAATATAAATACTATAACGATTATAACGATTCTGTATAACAAACTCACTTTTAAACACTGCATGCCGTATTCGTGCGTTATTAACGGGTTACAACAAATTACTATTTTTATTCCTCAATAGTTAATTGATCCGTTCAGAAAATTTTGTAAATACCTACACAGATATACCAGACTTTTTTTTTTTTAGACTATTCCAACGATTGATTATAAAATATTGGTGTATCGTTTTTTTTTTCGGCCGTTTGATTGGTTTACAACATAATATTCCATATTTCCCGACCTTCTGCTTACCTTTTTAATTCAACACCAGTTCACTTAACCTAACCCTGCATCCTTTTTTAGTCGTGAGATTTCTCGGGCGTCCAGCATCTTCTCGTTTTACCGTTATATGAATCCTCCATTTATTATAATGTGGTGCAAAACTTCCTTTGGATATTTTTATATTATTTTAGAATGCCGGATTATCAAAACCCGCGTATTTTATATTTATTTAATTTTGTTTTATGTTTTACCTTTTATAGACGCGGTAATTTCCAGAAAACAATATAAGCTGGGGAATTTAAAAGTGTCCGCTATTGAGAGGTGTTCATTAATAAAGGTTTCACCTTATATTTACAGTTTAAAGTCCAGCGCTGAGCAATGACCAGTGGGGAAAACTGTGTGCGATCGAAGGATATTTGATTTGATGTAAATAGACCACGTAGTGACGTAACATTTCGCACTCTTAAAACAATTTTCCAGAGACCCGGGGGCGTATTTAGAAATTTTTAAAGGCGAGAGGGATGAAATAATTTTTCAATATCCGAATCATGAATGGAGCTTTACCCTCCCTCCATCTGCCTGTTTTTTAATAATATTAAAAAATCATTGAGATAATAATATAACTTACCTTTAAAGTATTCATTACGAAATTCATAAAAAATAAATAAATTTATCCCTACTATCCTTAATTCTAAATCCGAAATAGTAGTTCATTTAATCGTGTCATTTATCTTGGAAGCTGGCTTCATGATTTAACGTTTCTACTTTTTATTAATCCATTATTTACTTATTTATTTATCTATTTATTTTTTATTCTTTGTTATTATTATATTTTTTGTTTTTTTTCTTTTTTTGCTTTTAATGAATAGATTTTAGTTAATTATCCTTAATTGTTGAGCTATTATAGTGTTTCTAATAGCTAAATAATAAAAAAAAAAAAATGTATATTCATTACAACACAAAATCCAGTTGTCAATGACTTAAAGATAACTCATTAATCATTATATCGATATCGATAAGTAGGAAAATAACGGAAAAATAGTGTTTGACTGTTTAGCCTTTCCTGTAATAAAATAAAATTAAGGGCAGATGAGTAGGAATTAGTGTTTTCATATGTCCAGGATTTGCTGGAACACTACCGATTCTCAACTAAATGTCCCAGTGTCCTGATCGGAACCGTGAAATGTACCAGGTTTTAAATTTTAGTTGCTAAAATACCAATCTACAACTCAGTGAAAAAATTATAACCATAAGTGTTTGATAAATAAACGAGTAATTTTTATTAATATTGTAATGTCTAAACCAAATAAATTGTTACTTTCGACTTTTCCGAGGATGAAATGTTTTTTTTTCAACAAATTAAAATTTTTGAAAACATTTGTCATTGACAAAATGATAAATGGCATCGTCAAGCAGTATAAGATAAATGGTTATATTTATTTTTAAAACATCCACGGACAAAAAAGAATTGTCAAATTTATAATTTTGTAAATCTGTGGAACATATATTTTTATATAATGAACAACATATGGATAAATTCAAAAAACAGACCTGACAAAAAAGAAAAATGTATATTATATAGGTACAGTAGTCGCTGTACATATATATATATATATATATATATATATATATATATATATATATATTAAGAAGGCAATGCAAAACAACCACTTGCAAAAATTATCTACATGAATACTACTTACATACATAAACATAAACGTAATGAGTCTTTTATTAAAATATGCTTGTATTAAGATACTTTTATAAAATAAAATTGATAAAAAATATAATTTTCATATAATAACACCATTATAATACATAGTATGTATAATACTTAATGTGTGATATAAACTAATTAATCATTTAGTCTTCATATCTCTTAAATTTCTGATAAATATTTTAGGCTTGGACTGGATATTATAACAATTTTTAGTTATTACGTTACATAATATTATTAAAATGGTAGGTAATTTACAAACAAAATGTCGAGCGAAGAGTTAAAAAAAAAAAAAAAATGTGTATATACGCGATAAATTATAAGTCTCAATGTTATTTACACATCTAGTGCAACACTTTACTTATCATGAAATTGGTCAACACCACTACACATATTACAGACCATATGAGTATGCTCAGCGGCCAATAGTTTGACTTGAATGGCGAACAATAATCGTTTTTTATTGCAGCCACTTGTTGAGGAATTTCAGCACGTGCTGCCATGACTAACAATGCAGGCGTTACATACTGAACGCCGGTGCCTACATAAACGGCAACGATTGACACCTAAAGGGCAAATATCGTATTACTAGTATTATATGAACAGCAAAATTATATAAAAGTTCTTACCAGATCTTCAAGACATGACACAAAAGCTGCTAATAATATGGGAGTAATCAATGAAAACAGTGGTATAACTATTTTTCTCCATATCCAATGTGCATCATTTGAAAGAAACATTATCTACAACACAAATACATACATCAACCATATAGACATATATTACAATAATTACAAACACATTATTATTCAACTCATGTGTAAATAATTTACAACCATTCAAAGTGTTTATATAGTCAATCATATTGTATGTTTCATGATGAGAATTATTATATATTATTATATTAATATAAACGTAACATTTTTTTTTAAATTTCATTCTTTAATTTGTCTAACAAAAATAGATAATATTTATAATACCTAAACATATTGTGCAATTATTTTATATTTTGTCATTACGATATATTGAAATGATAATTTTATAAAACAGAAAATTATTCAAAATGATATTTAACTTGACATAACCATTTATTTATATCAAAAGCAAGCATATAACAGCTTACAATTCCACCAGTTGATAGCAATATATAGTATTTTATTGCTCACAACAGGTACACAAATCCAGATAATAAAATGTCTATGCCAACAATATAAAAGGCAAATTATATTTAATTATTAATTAGTAGTTAGTAGTAGTTTACTATATGAATACTTCAATATAACTGTAACTTATATTTTTAATTTTTTTTTTATTATTATTCAGAAATAAATAAATAATACAATTTTCTTTTGGTGATTCTTTGAAAAGTTAACTAATAATTATCATTTTTATTTGAATTATGTATCAAAAAATTCTCAATTTAACTGAAGAAATTTAACCTTTTGTATCTCTATTATCCTAAGTTTATTTATGGTTTCAAAAATGTGAGCTTCTTAATTAATTTGTCAATCAACTATATTTATGCTACAATAGAATGCAAACATACAGCCAGTAAAATGAGTCTAGTTGCCCATATTACTTTAGCAGTCGCCCGGTTGTGTTCTCTTGTAATACAGGTTATGCATTCAATAATTTTCTACCATGTCCAACCCAATTAATTTTATCTAACAACTCGTGTTGTCAACATTATTAGATATTTCTTTATTTCATTCATTCCAATAAATGATTCAAAATTATTAAGTCACTTTGATTAAAATTTGAAATAATATTATAATTTTTGTTTACTTGGAGATTATTTCTTAATGTAATTGTAATAACTGGAAAACTAATGCTGATGGTAAGTACAGGGAAAAGAACCAATATTGAATCAATCAGTTTGTAAAATAATCCAGTGGCTTGTGATGGTGTGAAATTGATTGTATATAACTCGTCCACTTTGGGGAAAGCAAGTATACCTGTTATACATAAACACATGTACAAGATATATATAAATAGGAAGTTAGCTGCCATTTTCAACAATATTTTATTTTTGTTTTTAATTGGCGAAATCACAGATGGAATTGAATGATGACACATAAATGCATAAATGGAAGCTCCTATTAACTGTGGCATAGCAATAAAATTAGCAACTGGTGGATTGCCATGTTCTTCGGTTGGTGAAATTATCCTCTTTGTTGCTAAAATCACCATAGTGATAATTGCTAAAAAAAATAAAATAAATAATAATAATAACAATGTTTTATATGACATTGAAAATAAAAATCAAATAAGTACAAAAAATAAATGAAATTTACCAATGAAACGCATGAAGAAACCTACTATTTGTAAATATTTGGTCTTTTGCACATTAAAAAAAGTGAACGGTCCTATGATTAAAATATACAGCACCTAGTTTTAATAATAAATATAAATATATTATAGACAACGCTTACGATGATTTTATTGCGATTACATACAATCTTATTCTTACCAAATAACTTAAATAAATATCATGTTTGGTATATGAAAATTTTTCCCAACATAAATCTGACTTGTTTAACGTATTATTAGCATTTAGATCGCTAAACAATTTAATAAAACCGTATATTAATTAACAATCACATATTAAAAAAATAATAATAAAACTGAATAAGTAGAGTACATACCAAGTAAAGTCTACAAGTGATTTACCAATTGCTTTATAATAAATTGCTAAGTCACCAAATAAATAACCACAGAGGGAGATGAAAAACATCAATTTAGCAAGCGGAGGCAATAATACGTTCACCATTTCTCCCTAAAAACATTAATTAATTATCTATTAAAAAGTTATGCCTATGAATCATACTTCAATAAAATACTTTACCATTTCTATCCTATTATCAAGTGAGAGCAATTCAACGGATTCAGGAGGAAAGTCCATTAAAGAACCTAAAAAAGTAATAATGTATTTTATAACACAATACGTTATATATATTAACGTACTGAAACGAAGAATGCGAACTATAAACAAAGTATATAAATAGGTTCAACCAAGTGTGTATAAAGTACAACTTCAGTAATATTTTTTAAAAAAAATTATAATTTATAAATTTTAATTATTTTATGTTTCTTACGTACTTATAGAAATATCTGACATCTAAATTTTAATTTTTAAAGAGTAGAATTAGTAAGTATTATTATGTTACATACTGGATGTAGGTAATGCTGGATTGTCAAAAATAGGGGTTTCATCATCACTATTATAACTATCCGTACTAACAGTTGAAGCTCTATCGCAATTGACTGATGCAACTGGTGGTATAATTTCATTGCACTAAAATAGAAAAATTTGGGTTTAATACACAGATTTAAGTTATGACTAAGAATATTTTAGGTACCGATTTTAAAGCTCTAGTAACATTTTTCATCATTTGTAATTTACGAAGCTGGGTTATAGAATTTGTAATCGTGATTGATTCTATAACGAACGTGAATGTAACGAAACTGAAAAATAAATGTTTATCAAGTAAATTTTAATCACTTAATAACAATATATACATTAGACTAGGGATGGTCAACTTGTGAGTTTGTCAAGGTTATCGCAAACGACTTATTCCAATTCTTTTTTTTTTGTTTTTTCTTTACACTTACAAATTTTCATCGCACGGAGAGAAAGTGCGCTAGCTAATTTTACAATACAAATTATATTTAACATACAATTTACAATATAAATGTCTTTTTTTATAGTTAATTATATATAATTGAAACTTAATATTAATGAGAACTTTATAATTTGATCTGATAATTTCACAAAATCATGGACAAGAATAGTCTTAAGCTTTCTTCGTGACAGATATCGCTCTAACCATATTTCTTAGATTGGAGTAAATAAGAAAAAAGCCTAGGGGTCGCGATCAACTAAAAATCATGATCGCCATCCACCTGTTGGCCCCACCCCTGTATTAAACAATTGTCTTACCTCAATAAAGCCATGGCGGCAATAAATATACTACTCAAAAGCCATCCGGTTTGTTGAACAACAGCTGGCAGCGTCAATGCACCAGGTCCAATAATCAAGTTAAAAACAAACATCAACCCAATCTGAAAACACAAAATTAAAAGTACATACATATAAATATGCTCGTGAACGTATATTATAATATAATAAAAGAAATAATCTTACGGGAGTCGAATATATGGAACTCATGGTTTCGTTAGATAGCAGCTACACCACGACTGTAATAATAGTGATTTGTGATACAACCGTTAAAAACAGTGACATTGCGTCAGACTTATCAACAATAAGAAAAAGTTTTTAAGTGAATTTTTCACATTCTATTCAAGGTCGATATTTATGAAAAAAAAAAAAAGACAACAAATAATCTTAAAACTGTATCATATAATTATTATTATTATTATTAGCGCATGATCACTTATTCATTAATAGTAAAATATTTTGTATACACCACGATCACCACCGAACTTCAGAACGAGTATGATCAAAAGTAATTTGTTCTACTCCGGTCGCACCGATTTCATACGTCCTCGAAAATCGAAACCGACTATAATCTAATCTGTTCCGATTGAATTTTGTAATTATTATTATTAATGCCTGCGTGTATTACCAATATTGTAGGTACAAAAATATCAAAACTTATTTGCTTTTTTTCAAATGTATAATCGTTTGACGAAACGTCGGTGGGACCCGACGTAAAAACCTAGACGACAAAACGAGTACGGGTTACACTTTCACAGTACACGCACATTCTATTGTTTAACACAGTTAGCGAACACAATTGTCGAACAATTCCAACTACAAAAATGAATCTAAAAATTTACAGGCCCACATTGCATTGCCAACAGTTACTGTAATTACGCAGATAACACTGATATGCAAGTGAAATATGGATAGGACCACACGATTACCTTATACCATACATATACCGTAAAAAAATTATACTGATAATCCATTTTTAATTCGTGCACATGAATATTCATCGAATCTGTGATTCATGTGTAGGACCATAAAATACGTAATATTTTCAGTAATGTAAAAAACCTAACAACAAGATGATCAAAATATATCTTATTCACTTCTTTATGGTTTTTTTCCTTTTTTTGCGAAGTGTGGTATTATTTATTATAATATTTCGGTTTCAGTTCAATTGATAGTTGCATTTATTTTCGAAATTAGACACATACAATGTAAATGTTATGTACTTTTACCGCGATTTTCCTGGACTAAAATTCAAAATATCACACAATTGATTTTAAAAATAACTAAATTTAAAACTAAATAAATTCATTTACAGTTAAATTTGCTAAACTACGTATATCAGTAGTAACACATCATAATAAAATATATAAATGGAACATTGCCAATTTTAAATTTTTAACAATTATTAAAAATTAAGTCGGAGAACTCTTTGAATTTCAAATACAAAAAAAAAGATATTTCTGTTATTATAAATTTCTTATGATAAAATTATTACGTTCTTTGACACTATAATAATGATTTTTTTGTATATATTTATTATTACAAATAAATAACGATTATTAAATAGTTTGTTTAATGAACTTCTGCTTTTGTTTCAATATAACTCAATTATTGCAGTTGTTACACCCAAAGAATTGATTTAAAAAAAAACACTGAAACTAATTTAAAAAACACCTCGTATAAAGCTAAAAATTATTTTAATTAAAAATATAACTTTCTAGTTGAGTATGGCGAGAATTACCGACTTATATTTGAAGTATTACTTACTATATTTTTTTAGAAAATAACTTTTTATGAAAGAAATTCTATAAAATAAAATTTAAGTTTTTTTTTTTATTTTAATATTTTTACAGACATAAAGAGTACAAAGAATAATGAAATAAGTTGAAAATTAATTTCTTACGGACATCTCTGTTTATTATTATAAACCTATACAACAGTGATAACTGTACCAAAATAACACTAAAAATGTTCACAAAAATATATGCAAATTATCCGAGTTTGAATCCTCTGTCCCTGTATGCTACTTGTCCAGTACGAATTAAACTTTCTCGCCGATCCTAAAATAGACAAAATCGATTATGTACAGTTTTATAGAAATTCGAAATATTATTATATTTTTACAAGTTCATATAAATACATACACGTTCATTTTTAATGTAATACGTCAGACTAAAAAAGGGTATAACCATCAACAGTATGCCTAAAACTGAAGTCTTGGGAGTCGCACGGAAAAACTCATGTTGCGTTGCTTTCATAGACATGTACCTTTGAATACCAACATCAAACTACAAACGGATATAAAATATTAAAATAACAATTCGAAAAATATTTTTGTATATACATACCAAAGTGCCACCTTCCATTTTTATGTTTCGGTAAGGATTTGATATTTGCTTTATATACTCTTCGCTTACAGCCTTCCGCAACGCATTTTTTTTCCGAATTAATTCGGGATCGGTTATTGTTTTAAATGGAGCCCCGTGCGGGCCGTGAGACATTTTGAAATGTTTTCGATCAAAATGCAAAAACTTAAAATAAAAATGAAAACCCACGAAAAACTTTATCCTTTTTTTTTATTCTTTATCAGCTCATATTCTCACCTTTAAAACAGTGTGACCAAATTGAAATCATAAAATATTCCTGTTATTCTACGAATGAACTCAATCACAAAGTTTGGGAGAATATATTTGACATTTACTATTCTGCATTTTTAATTTCTACGACCAAACTTAAAATAATAAATACTATAAAAATATACGAGTTTTAAAAAATATTTTGACCTTGTAAAAACAATAACCAAATTAGTATAATTTGAAGAGCGATTTCAAATTATTGGATATTCATGACTGATTTTTTGCAATAAGTTCTTATGGAAAAACAAAATTTTACCATTAGTCATATTATAATTTACAGTACAGAAATTAGCTTCAGCTCAAAATTAATTAACCGTAACTTATAACAGTAAAATTGGTCGATGAATAATTAATAAAGTTATAGAATATTATTTTTAAACACATAAAAATACGTAACAAATTTAAATACGTATACACAAATTCATCTTAATTTTTTTTTTTAATCTCTAAAACGACTTAAACAAATACATTCACTCAGTGATAATTATTACTATTATTAATACAAAATAAAAACTTTTCTGTTATAAAAATACATTTATATCACATTGCTTTCAAACTAACTTTTAAGCATAAACTAACTAGAAAACGTGTACCTAATACTAGCACATACCTACACAACATCGAAAAAAATTACTTCAGCCCTGAACTTACGACAAGTAATACGTATATTATCTATTTGTGACTTCTTATATTTCACTTATGACATGAAGTTCTTCTCACCCTCGGCTGTGTACAATCACATTAATCACTTTGTATTTTTGTTTTCATTCACCGTAGAATTAAAACACTTGTTCCGACTGTTTCACACAAACACACCATACCACTTCACAAATTATAAACCACTTACTACTAGGCACTGAAACATGTACGTTTTAAAAAACCATTGATTAAATATATTATTATATTGTGTACCTATATCTTAACCAATGTATAAATACAACAATGGACAATTACCAAACAGTAAATACTAACATAATACGTTTACATGATTTAAATATATTATTTTTTATTATGATCTTGTCTGTTCACGTGACTTTTCAAAAGATTCATGATTTCATTATCGAATTCTTTTGGTGCCGGTTTAGATCCAATAGCCCAAGCATATAAATCCCATTCGTCAAATTTGCTATTGATCAATGCATCATACTTTTGCAATTGTGCATTATCGAATGTTTTCAAATGCTTGTCTGCAAACGTAGTGAAGATTATGCAATTCTCCAATATGCCTCTCTTTCTGGATTGATATATCAGACGGCTCCTCATCAAATCAATGTTATTATCAACAACTTGAGCTTGAGCATAACTCCGACTTTCAACACATAATGAACGCGTATTTCTCTACAATGGTTAAAGAAAAAAAATGTTGTGTTACACTGAGTAATTATCCATATTTAACGTGAAAAATTGTACTAACCATCAGAAAACATTTACAAAAATTAACAGCAGTTTTAGTTAACATATTGATATTTTTTTTTTATTTCAATATATTTTTCCACTAATAAGTTTATTATGTGAAATATACAAATATCAAATGTCAGTCAGAGTAATTTTAATCAGTAGCCAAAAAGGAAACGGAGTTGGTAGACGTGGTTTTATCAATCTGCGGAGTTTCATAATAAGCAAAAGCCAAAAATACGAATGTTATTTTTATTATAATTGTTATTAAAAAATATATGTATAATTATTAATTATATTAATTTTAAATGAATATTGAATATAAATAATTACGAGTTATTCAAATTTATTATAAAGAATAGATAGGTAGTTAGTCGCAGGTGTTGTGGATGTCGGCTCAAGTGGGATTCTGGGGACACACACGTCTGAGATTCAAGAGTTTTATTATTATTTTGAAAACATTGATAAATCATCTTTTTCGAAAAACCATTCTTGTTTTGTTAGATTCTTAATGTATAAAACCGTAAAATAGGGTGATTCGGTATACGAGGGTGAATTGCAATTTGCAACTGATACGTAATGAGTAATTTTTCGCAAAGGTTCAAAACATTTAAAATTCTAGCGCTAAAATTATTTTCAATCAATTTGTTGAAGCTTTCGTGGATTTTATTATTAGTTTTCTTATATTTTTCGGACGTATCAATGTTTTAAATTTTTTTTTTTTTGACGTTATTATACGGTATAGTCGCGGCAGTCGCGTCACTATACCTTCTGAAGATGGATCCAAAACGGCAAGAAAAAAAATATACATCGGAAAAATTTAATAAAACGGTTCAGTATTTTTAGTGAATAAAACCACAATACTAAAACCAAAACTATAATATTCTGTAATCATCTGAAGAAAGATTTATGATAATGTCTGCCTCCATAAAATAATATTCCTCCGCGTGATATCAATACCGCGTTTTTTAATTTCGTGCTTAGAACGATGCTATTGTATAATAAGAGTATAATATACAAATTTTTACACGCGGTAAGAAACTAAGAAATGCTGTGTACTTTCATGTTTTAAACATTTTAATAATATATGATATTTATACTTATATTTAATGTGGAAACCATAACCGCGAGCAGAATTTTAAACTCTTTTTTTATTGATTACGATTTGGGTTGGGAATAAAAAGATCCAGAAAACGTCCTACAAAAAATACAGTAACGACCTAAATATAAAAATAATGAATTTACACGAAATTTGCTAATAATATTTTAATAAATTACGTTTATTTATTTAAAAAAAAAAAAAACAAAATATATATTAGTGAGCGTGTAAATTTATTGTTTAATTAAATTTTATTTAAAATAAAAATGAGTTTGATCCGCGTAATTCAATCTGAAACAGGAATCGACTAATCGCGGAAGGTTATACATATATTTAAAAACCTGCAGATTACCCGATGTCAGTACGAAATTATACGTTTATATTTCAATGCCGGGTGAATTTTTATTTCCTTATGTTACTGGAAATAGGTTAAAAATGACATATAAAAAAAAATTTTTTTCGTCGTCATAATAGCGTATGTATATTGGAAAGCATCGCATGTGGGAGAGCATACCAGAAAAAAAAATGCAAATCCGAGCCATAATTACGATATAAAATAATTGTGGCAATATTAGGTTAGGTTGTGCTGTGTAAATTTACCATATAGTATAAGTACCTACTTAGTTTAAGGTCTATGAAATTTACTCGTTTATATGTACATATATGTAGTGTGTCAGACATAAAAACGTATATCGATGTGGAAAAAAAAAACGTAAAAAAATAGCGTAGGTTCACGCGAAAGTCAACAATATCATAACACATATTCGCAATTCGCCTACAGTATAATTTTTCACATTTTTTTACATTAGCAAAACGCAAGAGTTTTCACGGGACGTCTGCGAAATTTTACCGACGAAATAATATTTATCGAATCGCACAAATGCCACAGCCTATAGGTCCTGTACACGCTAATTCTCCTGTTTTAATCGTTACATATTTATCCAATAATCGATATCTTTTCAATCGACAAGCAATTATATACCATAAACAAGCGAATCATAGGGATGGGGGGCAAGCAATAACGTATTATTATCTTTAATTTTTTAAGACAGCGTTGTCGGTATTTTTACAAATCGCGTAAAAACGCGACAGAAACTCTTTCTGACACTAGAGCACCTGTAGCTATTTTCTCCCGTGCGACACTGTGACTCGAAAAATTTAAGTGAATATTTATATGCCACAGAATGTATTGCATCGTGTTTCGTTTAAACAATATACTATATTATTCATTAAAATGTTCTGCTTAAAATGTTATTAAAATGTTATGCTGCAAGAAACACAATATGTATATAGTATGAACTATGCAAAGTACTACACTTAATAATAACTAAAAATATTATTTTAATATTTAAAGTATATAATAATGTATTATCATTGCAATTATATATCAAAACAATAATAATAACAATAAAATGAATATACATCAAACTTGTAACAAATAACATTAAAAACTTAAGATTTAAATACAATTATTATACTATTATATATTTTAAGGTTATATGAATATTTAATTAAATTTTACATTTGAGTGTCAAGATAAAACTCGTATCAGCTCCTATAAGCAATATAAATATGTTATTTTTAAGCACAGATTAGTAGCAAATATTAATAATTACCTAGTTCGTTAATTAATTAAACAACTGACTATTTATGTAATTATAAATATTTAAATTAACTAAAACAATGGAAATACATTTTAATTTTAGTAATATCCTAGAAAGATATAATACATATCTTATTAGTAGTTAACATCTGAATAATAATGTACTCGTAATTATTATATAATGGCAATAATTAATTGAACTGATTACTTTACAACTACTATTAATGGTTCATTGACACATTTCTATCTATTTGATATAAAATAAAATATATATTCTGTTGTAGTAAGTAGTGGTGTTAATTTCTTTTGTAAAATTGTTCAATTTTACAACGTTTTCGGTCATAAAAATTTAGAGAATTACTTTGAGACTGTACTAATTATTCGTATTTCGAAATGTACACATTTATTTTCATTAACGAGTATAAAAATTGAATATTTCAATATTAGGGACGGAAGAAAAATGATAAATTTTCAAATTATTACGTGAAACTAAATCACAAATTTTCATATTTTATAAATATGCAATTAACCTATACATCAGTGTAAACAGCACACATTATTTTAAATGTTATTTACAATAGATAATTCTTAAAATCCATTTAAGATCGTAATAGAATAATATTAATATAACGTAAATCGAGTCAACATTTAAAATCCCATCGGACAAATTAGACTCCACAAGCTATTGGCAGTATCAACTGGTTAAAGAGTTTTAAATACTCTTTACAGATCAAAACAACATCAACAAAAACTTTCAAGGTCCCCGCCTAATTTTTTGAAGTTTTAATGTAAATTTATATTTATAAATATTAATAAACTAAATAAAATACTCTTAAAACTTATTTTATCAACTACATATATAACTTTGGTCCACGAGAGAAAAAAATGATGGGGCCGACCAAAATTTTTGTCAACTTTCACACTAAATCCCACTTAGTGACTTAACGATCAGGTAGTGGGATATTTATGTGCAAACCCCGACATATTCTCTCGTGAAGCAGTTTTTTTTTATACGTATATTGTAATATTAAAAAAAAAAAAAAAACAAAACAAAAAAAAAATGAGAGAAACAGTAATGTATGACACAAATTTTAGAATATATTGTAAAAATTGATCAGATAAATGCTGTTTTCATATTGAAATCAATACGCAGTATCTTATACATCAAATAACAAAAAAACAAATTAAAAATCATACAAGTGTTAATATGTAACAGCACTGTAGAATATTAAAACATTCTTAATGGAGAAAACAAATTTTGTTGTTTTTAACAGCAATGCACATTACATTGTAGAATAAATTACAATTTTGAATCACATATAAAAATTTAATATAATATAATTACATAATAGTTCAAGTTTATTTTATAATAGACTGCATTATGTAATTAAAATTAAAAATAATTTGTCTAATATATATATTTTTTAAATCACAGAATATTCAACAACATGAAAATTTGAAGAAGAAAAACTACATAATTCATTCTAAATAAATAAACATTGGATCCTCACGTAATCACAGTAGGAGAAGTACGTCCAGTAAACTGTACCAATTTTGACATTTCTAGTGCAATCTGTAATTGAAAAACGTTTTCAACAAATAATAAAACTTAATTATTATTATTAATATTATTTAGTAGGACATTTCGTTAGAATGTAGCGAAAGTTAATTACGTTCATTGGTTCTTTTCTTAAACCTATTAATAGCTTGTGATTTGATTATTTTGATAAATTAAATTTTAAGCAAAATTTTTAAAATGAGTGGTTTTACACAGTAATCACATGATTTAATTTATTGAAAAAAATAATTCTTAAAACAGTAGAATTTTTTTTTTTATTAATCATAATAGAAGTCATGTCTGATACTTATAATGTGACATGGTCATTTTTCATAAATAATATATATGTAAAGAAAAATAAAAAAAATTAAATTATTTATTTTTACATACTTGGATAAGAGGATTAAGAGCCACTTGAGCATCTTCTAAAATATTCGATGTTGGGGGTTCATAAGACTCTGCATACAAACGGATAGTAGCACCACTACTGCCAGTACCACTCAAACGGAACACAAATCTGGATCCATCTTCAAACAACACTCTTATGCCCTGGTGTAAACAAGTAAGGAAATAGAAATTCATAAATTAATATTTTATATATACTATTATGAATTCTGAAGACATTTAAAATAGAAATACCTGCTTTGTGGTTACACTCTTATCAATCGGATCACAATATTCAAAATTATCAGCTTGTTTAAATATATAAATCTTTGAACCATAAATAAATTTCTGGCCTTTAATTGAAGGATCAGTGACTTTTTTTTCTAAATCTGACATCAACTGGTTACACGGTTCAGATTCACAATTTTCATAATCGTATCTGGTGAAGTAATTACGTCCAAAGGTTTTCCAGTGGTTGGTGAGTATAGTTTCCACAGACTCTCCAGTATTGGCCAACACAGACAACCATGCTAATACGGCCCAAATACCGTCTTTTTCACGAATATGATCCGAACCAGTACTAACCAAAAATAATTTTGTAAATAAATTTTAAAATAAACTACTTATTAATAAAAATTACCCAAAACTTTCTTCGCCACAAAGTGACAAGCGTCCCGCATCCATTAAATTACCAAAAAATTTCCAACCAGTAGGTACTTCGAAAAGTTCTTTTCCACACTTTGCTGCCACTCTGTCATATTTTATATTATATAAATATTATTTAAAACAAAATCATATCATAAAATAGTTTACCTATCAACAGCTGCGCCTGTTGGCATACTTCTTGCAAACCCTTTGACACCATTAACTTTAAAGTAAGGAATACATTCTAGATTATTTGCTAATACAGCCAATGAATCACTCGGGTTGATGAAAAATGCTTTTTTACCGAGAATCATATTACGGTCCTGAAATAAAATTTAAACTTCACACATAGGTAAATGATAATAACTATCAATACAATTATTACAAGTGAGATTTACAAAATATTATTAACACCAAAAATAAATGGCACTAATCGTATCTAAAATGTAATATATTAGTTCAAATATTAAAAATATACTTTAATACTTAGGTTACCAAATTATATTTTAAAAGTAGAACACTTACACCATCTCCATCAAAAGCAGCTCCAAGATCATACTCTCCGTTTTGTAATGCTTTTACAAGAGCAGATGCATAAGTAAGATTGGGATCTGGATGAAGTCCACCAAAATCAGTTTGAGGTATCACATTGACAGAATTAGTCGATGGTGCACCTAACTCTTCAACGAAAATCTTCTTTACATAAGGACCAGTAACTAAAACATAATTATTTGTAACACATTAAAAATAACAAATTTAAATTATTCATTGATCAAAGCTTTTACTGAACAATCGGTATGAAAATACATTTTTCTATCTTAGAACACAATATTGTGTTTTTGAAAATTTCTATCAATATATTCTTAACTGAAACTTTTATTTTTACCTCCGTTCATTGAATCAATAAGAATGTTAAATGGAGCTTTAATTTCAGAACCTTTGATTAACTTGCGAATAATATCAAAATCAAAAATACTTTTCATCAGCTGAAGGTAATCAAAAACGGAATCAACAACTTCTACTACAAATTCTTTTCCGTCAACCTATAAGTAACATTTGTATATTTTATTAATATTCAAATCACAAATGAATATTGTATTAAATATATACATACTTTGAAATGCTGTACACCACAATACTCTATAGAGCATTTTAACTGTGGTACAATGCTATAAGAAGTAATATTTTTGGTTATTTCATAAATAGCGTTTGTAATAGATTCTGGAGCTGGACCTATATAAAAAAAAAATATATTTGTATCAAGCACATAAATATTGAATCATTTTGTTGCAAAATCAGCTACAAGTAGAATACCACGGCAGAGTTTTGGGTTGTAATCAGTAACTACGTCCTGCTCGGCAGCACTCATTCATCATTGCTGTTACATTGTCGGAATTGTGGAGAAAAACAATAACTGCCAGAACTCATTCGCCACGTGTAAAACGAAATCCCTCTACCATGGTATATGGGTGCAGTATGACTTTTTATTTATCGTATCACACAAAATTAGAACTCACCTCCATTTGATGTATTATACTTGATACCAAAATCATTGTCAGGACCGCCAGGGTTATGACTTGCCGTAAGTACTATGCCACCGGTTGCTTTATATTTTCGAATTATACAAGACACAGCTGGTGTTGATAAAATTCCCTTGTATCCTACGATCAGTTTCTTCACCTAAAAATGTCACAGTTTATAGTTTATAAACCATTAATTATTTTGAAATACATTAACCAAATATTCAGCAAACGCGTAAATCATTAAATCATTTCTCGGTATATTAGTTATGTATATATATATATACCTAATGATATCTCAAGAATATTACGAGTTTTATTGTACCGTGATTATAACTGAGCGAGTAAAAATATTAATAACCAATAATTAGTACTACCTAGCTCTTGTAATAAATATGTTATTCTTCTATAATAACGAGTTTTTTCCAAACATTTTCTGTACAAAACAAATATACACAAGTATAATATATATTCATCTAAACATTTATAATACATATTTATATACAGGTACAAATGTGCAAAAAAAAATTGTTCTATTTTAAAATAATAAGAGATTATTATACTTAAATGTGTATTTTATCGGGATAAATGCAATTAAAACATTTATTCGTAGTCCATAATATATATATATATATATATATATATACAGGTACACAGGTCATTTTATATTAAGTGGTTCAAATATTAAAATATACTTTAATACTTAGGTTACCATATTATATTTTAAAAGTAGAACACTTACACCATCTCCATCAAAAGCAGCTCCAAGATCATACTCTCCGTTTTGTAATGCTTTTACAAGAGCAGATGCATAAGTAAGATTGGGATCTGGATGAAGTCCACCAAAATCAGTTTGAGGTATCACATTGACAGAATTAGTCGATGGTGCACCTAACTCTTCAACGAAAATCTTCTTTACATAAGGACCAGTAACTAAAACATAATTATTTGTAACACATTAAAAATAACAAATTTAAATTATTCATTGATCAAAGCTTTTACTGAACAATCGGTATGAAAATACATTTTTCTATCTTAGAACACAATATTGTGTTTTTGAAAATTTCTATCAATATATTCTTAACTGAAACTTTTATTTTACCTCCGTTCATTGAATCAATAAGAATGTTAAATGGAGCTTTAATTTCAGAACCTTTGATTAACTTGCGAATAATATCAAAATCAAAAATACTTTTCATCAGCTGAAGGTAATCAAAAACGGAATCAACAACTTCTACTACAAATTCTTTTCCGTCGACCTATAAGTAACATTTGTATATTTTATTAATATTCAAATCACAAATGAATATTGTATTAAATATATACATACTTTGAAATGCTGTACACCACAATACTCTATAGAGCATTTTAACTGTGGTACAATGCTATAAGAAGTAATATTTTGGTTATTTCATAAATAGCGTTTGTAATAGATTCTGGAGCTGGACCTATATAAAAAAAATATATTTGTATCAAGCACATAAATATTGAATCATTTTGTTGCAAAATCAGCTACAAGTAGAATACCACGGCAGAGTTTTGGGTTGTAATCAGTAACTACGTCCTGCTCGGCAGCACTCATTCATCATTGCTGTTACATTGTCGGAATTGTGGAGAAAACAATAACTGCCAGAACTCATTCGCCACGTGTAAAACGAAATCCTCTACCATGGTATATGGGTGCAGTATGACTTTTATTTATCGTATCACACAAAATTAGAACTCACCTCCATTTGATGTATTATACTTGATACCAAAATCATTGTCAGGACCGCCAGGGTTATGACTTGCCGTAAGTACTATGCCACCGGTTGCTTTATATTTTCGAATTATACAAGACACAGCTGGTGTTGATAAAATTCCCTTGTATCCTACGATCAGTTTCTTCACCTAAAAATGTCACAGTTTATAGTTTATAAACCATTAATTATTTTGAAATACATTAACCAAATATTCAGCAAACGCGTAAATCATTAAATCATTTCTCGGTATATTAGTTATGTATATATATACCTAATGATATCTCAAGAATATTACGAGTTTTATTGTACCGTGATTATAACTGAGCGAGTAAAATATTAATAACCAATAATTAGTACTACCTAGCTCTTGTAATAAATATGTTATTCTTCTATAATAACGAGTTTTTCCAAACATTTTCTGTACAAAACAAATATACACAAGTATAATATATATTCATCTAAACATTTATAATACATATTTATATACAGGTACAAATGTGCAAAAAAAAATTGTTCTATTTTAAAATAATAAGAGATTATTATACTTAAATGTGTATTTTATCGGGATAAATGCAATTAAAAACATTTATTCGTAGTCCATAATATATATATATATATATATATATATATACAGGTACACAGGTCATTTTATATTAAGTGCACGAAAAATTCAGATTACATATTTAAATAATAATAAAAAAATATACACATATACGTGTATAATATACTGATATGTTTTTCCTCTCCCTCACGTTCGCAAGCGCATTTAATGATTACCGATATTATATCCAACGAAAAGGTCAACCTTAAAGATTATTAATACCTTATTAGATAACACGCACGAATATTATACAACAGTGCGAACACTATGCCCCACTTGTTATTCGAGAAAAAAAATAAACAAATAAAAACGAAACTGTATTCGAACGTACGTCTTTTTCACTTTACATTTAGGAACTATACGGGGTCACGACACCCTAGTCCAAAATCTCATCATCTCCTTCCTCTTGTACACGTCACCATCGATTCCATTTAACTATTTCTATCTTCCTCTTCTACGCATTCATTCCGCACGATCTAATGTAGGTCGTACGCGTTCGTAAATGTACGAAAAATACTTTTTGGAGACCACGACTGTTCTCTCTGCCAAACGAATCGACAATGGGGGGTAAAAAAAAAAAAACAAAAAAACAAACGAGCGCACGTTTCCCGTGAACACATTCGTATGAATAAACGCGACGAATGCGTGTGTCGGATAAACGATGGAAAGCGGCTGCGCGATGAAAACCGTCGAAACCACGTACCCCGTTACCGGCGGCTATTTTGATTATCAAGTCGACGGCTTCGGTGCAGAAAAACCGTCCGTCGCCACCCACGACCAACGTGCTGCCCGCGGCCGACGGCTGCACGGCGCTGAGTATGGCCTGGACGAAATTCTCCGTGTAGTTGGGCAGCTGAAACACTTTGACGGCTTTGCGCAGCCCGCTGGTGCCGGGCTTTTGGCCGTCGTACGGTTTCGTCTGGACTCGTACGGGAATCATCGCGCAATACGGTTTAATATTTTCAATTGTCTCGCGGTTGAATTATTCGCGAGTTTTTTCTTTTTTTTTTTATAACAACGATCGAGAAACGGAAAAAACAACGGCGCGCAAACGAACCGCAACGAAACGCATTACCGTACGGAATAACGCGACGAACGAGAGCGCCGGGAGAATGTTCGTCGCTCGTCAGATTTTAACGCGAACCGTTTCGCACGCCGCCAACAGCCGACGGTTACCGCACTACTATCAGCTGATCGCCGACCACCGGGTTGCGGTCCGTCGCGTGGAGGGGATGACCGAAACCCGCGCTCAAGGTGAACGCCGGCAAAACGTGACGGGCATATGCGATTCGCGTGTACCTCCACGTACCGCTGAACGCTGCCGGGCGCCGTATGAAAAATAAAATATCGTCTTGCAGTGGCGTATTTTCTGACGTGAAGTGTGTGCAGTGGCGGATCTACACACGGGGCAGCTGCTCTAGGGCGCCAGGTTTAAAAGGGCGTCTAATGAACCAATGAGTTGACTTTTATGCAGAGTGGCTGGGGGAGAGGGGGGGAAAAAAATGCCCAGGGGCGAAAAAACGCATAATCCGCCACTGCAGAGTGTGTGGAGAATAAAAACTGTGTTTTTATTTATTATTTTTTTTCGGATTTCTGTTAACGTAGGTACTATTTAGAAATAAAGCGAATATGTTACTATATTGTTTTTTTTTTTTTTTAGAGATTTGTTCAATCTGTAAACGTTCTTTTACAATAAACAAAAAAAATTTTTTTTTAAAATCGAGAAGAACCATATACACTTATGTAAAAAAGAAAAAAAAACGCTTTTTTAAATAACGCGCTACTACAATACATACAAGAGTACGTAACTCGATTCGTATAGATATTTATTTATCGTGTAACTGTAAATATTGTTGTTACTTGTTGTATACTACAATATGTAGGTACTGTATAGCCCATAAAGGTTAGATACCTATAATGCTTATTATTATATGTATACGCACATAAGTCATATAATTTTACACGAACGTCGGACAAAAAACAATTTTTTAGTAGTAAATGTACAGCTATACCTATATATATGAGCTTTTATTGTTTTTTTCAGAAATATTTTATGGTTTTTTTTTCGATCTTTGACGTCGTGTAAAAATTATAATATATTAGCGTAAACAGAAAATAAATATTTTTTACACATTTAACGTATATAAATATACGTTATAACGTGTATAAGTTATATAGGACATGAGATGTATTAGGCTTAGCCGGCTTAGGTAATATTATTACGGGGCGTGGAATTATTATAGGTATGTAAAACGTACGAAATATGCACGCGCTTATATGTACTTATTATATCATTAAAATATGCAAAGACGCAAAAAAAAAAATATATATATATATTCGTGTCAGTTAAATTGAGACAAGTTTAAAAACGTATAAAATTTATTTTATAATATTGAAAGAATCGAATTTGTGAATAACTGATTGAATCGTATTTATGTACGTTGCACAGTATATATATAAAAAAAAAAAATAGCAAATTTTTATAATATTTTTTATATATGTACAATTAATATTTGAGACTTACAGACTACAGTGTTGATTACTAAAGACTTGGATACATTTTTTTCAAATATAAAAATGCACGCCGGCTGACAATCAGCCGAAGCCCGAAAGAGTATATATATATATATTATATATATGCGTGTGTGTAAAAAATAATTTAAAAGTAATCGATATGTGAATACATCATTTATTTTTCAATATATTTTTGAAAAATACTAAAATACGCATATAATAATGAAAAACGTTCCAAATATTATGCAAAATCAAATTTTACTGCGCACCAACTCATCAATCAATAGGCTATATGATTCAAATTTGTGTCTTAACAGCTATAGCAGCTACTTTTTAAACTAATGCGAATGCAGATGCGTATAATTCAGGGCCATATAGTATTATTCTACTAATTATTAGTAATTATTAATACTGTATTATTATAATATGTAATATACTGCAATAAGGTAAATAGGTACATGTTCTACCTATATATATTTTGCAGAATAGATATTATTTTATTTCAACGATTTTCCCCCATAGTTATATACGTGACGAGGAAATTGTTATTACGAAATTACATATTTTATATACTTATATGAGTATTATTTCCCAATTAGCAATCACCAACTATATAAAATATTCGCGCAGTGATAATTAAGTAGGTACACGCAAACTTAATATGTATAATCTGCAGAGTTGTAGACATTCGCTTTTTTTTTATCTTTTTGTCTAATAATACGCTACATCAGCTACAAATTCGATTCATATTAACGTATATACGATACAATTTTATATTTCATTCATTTAATTAGCAATTCTTTTTATGCTTTTTTTGGTCTTTTGACTTTTAAATTTAAACGGTTTTTTTTTTAAAAATCATTTTTATCATAATGGCTCAAAATCGGTTTTATATTTCGGATTCAACTCTCCCTTCAGAATTCTTTTATAATCTATAATTTAGAATATATTATATGTTTAACTAAGACATTTCTTTACATCTTATAATAGGCTTTAACACAAATATTATAACACTATATATATATATATATATATATATATATATATATATATATATACAGGGCCATAGCAAAGTAGGCAGCCGCCTAGAGCGGCACTAGTTTAGGGGTGGCAATTTTATAATGAGCCGAAATCTAAAGTGATAAAATCGTCATACGATTTATGTATTTTTAATGCATATTTTATGGTTATGGAGGAGAGGTGAATGCTCCTATAACCCCTCTAAAATAAGCACTTGAGGGGCAGCGTAAAATAGATTTGCCTAGGGAGGCGAAACATCTAAGGCCTGCCTTATATATACATACCCTTAAGCGGCGATTACAAAATTTTAAAAGGAAAACAATAATTATGCTGTAAACTGTATTGCAAAACCTAAACATTAATTTTATAACCCAATACATCTAACCTTTTGTTTTTGTAATTTATCTTTTGGATGCATACTACATATCCATACTTAAGAAAATGAATATTTTAAAATACTGATCAATTTCTACAAATGTCTATATTTTAATGACGTAATATAGTCTTATGGACAATAAGTTCTAGCCTCTAGATCTAAAACGCTGAACGGGCAAGACTATTTATAGTCACATGGTCACATTCAGACAGTGGTGTAGCCAGGATTTTTATTTGGGGGGCTAAGGCTGATAATTAATTAAAAAAAAACGTCACGGTTAGTATATCGTATTAATGTCGTTTTAAATATATACCATGTATAGGTACATAATCATGATTTTATTAAATTTTTGCAGTTCCAGTTTTCTCCAATTATTATTTTGAGTTACAACAATAAATTACATATTATATTCCATATATTGCTGGGGTTTTTTTTAACGTAAACTTATAGACAGATTTCAATACTTTTTAGTACTTAAATTTCCGAGTCTTGGTCATTATACAATACTTAAAAAATAAATTACCTGAAATATTATAATATTATATTAAATAATAGTGAAAAACGATTGATTCTATTTATGTACCTATCTAATACCGATTCATCTTTATAATATAATATAATATACTGGGTTATTTAAACGAATGTTAAGTAAATAAGTTATATAACATATATTATATTATATTATATATCATTACATATATATATATATATATATATATATATATATATTTATGTTACACGTTACAGCCTATGCAGGTAAATGACCTGCCACGCGTGTTGTGACGTATTTCACCGTATACAATGATCATTGAACTGATTGGAAAGTTCAATTCTCGGTGACTACGAGTAAAAATCTGGCTTCGTTCGATTAAAATGTATAATTAGTTATGTTACGACGATATAATATTATAAATGTCTGAATTTTATTTCATTATATATACGTTTAATTAAAAGTTATGGGATGATTATTAAGTCAGCCAGAAAAGTTAATGTTATCGTCGATTCTCGATGAAATCGTAATACTGTAAGTAAACAATTTTTGTTTTTAACCAACACCTGTTTTTAATATTTTAATGACACTACTGCAGGTCACATCATATGATCATTTTTAGTATATTTTTATTGTTTATTATATGCATGCAATAAACACATCAGTAACGTGCACGGGTTACAATTCTTGATATCAGAATACTTGAATTGATTCTACAACCAACTGCTTAATATTTATATTAATTGCCTATAAATTATATACATATAGTAAAAAAAAATTATACAATATATACCTATTGTTGTAAAAGAACAATAATATATATATATATACTATAATAATCTACCTATTTTTAGATAAGATAGAGTTGTTACACGTTTAAATATAACTAGGTAAATAGAATATAGATAAAATTCAATTTAATTTTAATAATACTATTTTAATACTTAAGTAATCCATATAATTCTGTTTATACAAATATGATTATTCTAAACAAATGTCATAGAAATAAATCAATAAATAAAATGTAAAAAATGTATGAAAAAATGTGTATTATATTTTACATAAATATATTCTATTTTTATAAAAGAATATAATATATGATATATATATGTATTCATATGGTATTATATATATATACATTAGACACTTTTATGAACACAAATATATATATTTTTTTTTCATACCAAAAAATTATATTTCATGGGAATTATTGAAGACGATTGATGGAATTTGGATTTTGGAATCGAATAAATTATATACCAGCTATTACAGTATTATCTACACAGTACATTGACTACAATTAATATCTATAAAACAATTGGCTTCTGCAATTAGTTTTTATTAAAAAAATAATAAACAAATACGTAGGTAGTTATTAAGTACCTGACTAATTATATGTACTATGAAGTAAGATAAAAAAGTCATATAGACGTAGACAATCATTATTTATCATGACTTGTATGCACACTGCTCACAAAAATAAAAAAAATAGAATGTTTTACTAAAGCAAAAAAAAAAAAAACAAAAATTAATATTTTAGTCATTTTAATTGTCTATGTTAACATAAAATGGGTCAGTTTAATTAAAATAATATTTAGGTAGGTAATAAATATATTTAATGCTATATATAAGTCTCATTAGGCACATTTTATAGTTAATATGTTGTTAAAATTTTATAAAATGTTATTTTATATTTTACATTAATTGAATATGATTTTATATATTATAGACAAAGGCATCATATTATAATATTATATGCAAATTCAGCTCACAAATGTCTTAAATCATTGTATGCCTTTATGTTGTTGAATAGGCAACTAAACTTACAAAAAATATAACAATATTTATATTTTATCAATTTAATAACGAATGTAAAATCAAATAATTTATGCGACCATTATATTAAATATATTATTATAGTTCATAATAATTAACATTTAACAACAAATAAATTGGTTTTTTTATTTATTTTTATTTATTTATCCAAATTCAACTTTAAAATAAAAATAATAAAATTAAATAGGTACATATATTTATTAATTGTTATTTATAAATTTAAAATTAAAACATGTCTGTTAAATATATTATACAAGTACCAGTACCGATTTTTTTTAAAAATTTTGCTTAGAAATTTATTTACCGAATAATTAATAATGTATTATTATATTCATAAGACTGTTGCAGTTGTCATTTGTCAAACCATCATCGTCATAGTTATTATAATAACTTTTTTTTTTTTTTAATGAATAATAACGTATACAATAAATTAAAATATAACTACTTAAGCACAGACATGAACCACAGATTAAACACATAGGTGTGAGCACGAGGTATGCGCAAGAATACAAGGCGTGTACCGCGCTGCATATATAGTCTCTTAATTTTATAGGAAGCCAGGAAAGGGCCAATATATTTATTCTACTGCGGGGAGCTCATTTTTTCAGAAAGAAATCAATATAGGTATATTAATACATTTTAAAATATTGTTTTTATAGTTTTATTATGAAAAATGTTTACGAATTTTCTATATTCTTTAATAGGAAATTTTTATTTTTTAAAATTTTCTATTTTTTAATTTTCTTTTACTATTTCTCTGCTATAGCTTTTAATACATTATAGCCATTATTGTGTATAATCTAAACTTACAGGAGCACGCGATCACGATTATACACGTGATCGTTTAGATTCATTTACGCTTATTTTTGTAAAAAACAAATTAGCCTCGGAAATTAACACTGATGAAGTAATATACAGAAGAATTCAAAACTTTCATTAACCTGGTAATGAGATGATGTTTAAAAAAATTTTTTTTTTTAGAGTGAGCAGGATAATTACGAGAGACGGAATTTTCTCTGTTGCATAATTTACAAATAAAGTCTGCGCACGCCCATGATTAATCACATGTACCATATATTAATTGTTATAGATTATACAATTATTGTTGCTTATTAATAATTATTATCTATATAATGAAACACGAGAGAATATATGAGTTATTAACAGATTAAAATTATTTAAGTTTCACGATAATAATAATTCGATTAAAATATTACAGTTTAGAATTTTAGAATATGGTATATACTGCATACTCTGAAAAATAAAAGGAAGTCATTATTCACTAATTATTCTGTATACACCTATATGAATAATACAAGTCTAATCAAGCCTTTAAACTAGAAATCTAACTTTAAAAGTCAAAATCTGAAAGTTTAAATTTACTCGTTATAACAACAAAACTGAATTCATCTGTGTACTTTATACGTTGCCACATTGCTATACTATACAGGAGCGCCATTTCAGTTTTACAATAGGGCTGCCAAATTTTTAGGCAGGCCAAATTATTTCTCCGCCAGGTCATATTGATAACAGCATATATAATTTTATATATTGTTAATTAAATTAAAAATTATAAGCTACGTACATTTTTTCCTAACTGCGTTTCACAGAAATAACTCCTGAGATATAATACCTGTATATTTGGCCCACAAGATTATCCAAATAGCATATTATAAGAATACGAAGAATATTACACAGTGCAATCTGGAAAAAATTTAATTTTTCATAAAATAAGCGAATGAAAAAACCATCTATAAAATTGTATTATTCCTATTTAGATTCAAAAGGAAGTGAATTATGTATATTGTTTGTGTATTTAATATAATACAATAATTATTGTATTTTATCATTTTATAATTAATTTGGGTATACTAATTTTGATTTTATGAGTGTACAAATATAAATTAAAAGCCAATATTTTCAGAATAAAAAATGTAAGTCTGTAATCATCTTATTTATCTATACCATGAAAATGTGTTTAAAATATATGAAATACTGTCAATACACCAGGTGTTTGATTAATATTAGGTACATATAATATGATAGGCTATTGATAAATGATAATATTATAATGTATTTTGAAATTAGCTGTACCGGCGCAGAATTTAATTATAGCGGCCAATTAAGGCACGGAAAAAATAAGGCCTCCAATGTGTACCCTGCAATACCCCAAATGGCGCCCCTGATACTATATATATAGTATATTATATAATATAGTACGGACCTTATTTTTAAGTACGTAATGAGTATTATTAATCGTAGTCGTAAAAACTATTTTTGTATTTGAAAATCGATTTTTGTTGTATGATCATGGCATCGGATCGTGCAATTATACGACATACCACTCGCAACTAGGCTTTTGCAGTTATTAGATTAAACAAATTATAAAAACTATAATATTACATTGTTTTGACGATATCGAATTAACGGTAAAAAAGTAAAAAGTAAAAATGAATATAAAATATAATTATTATTAGAAAAAAATGAAAATAAACGAATTTCGAACGCTATCATTCTTAAGTTACAGACAGCATATGTTATTCAAAAATTGTGAAGTCAACAAACTGGATACGTATACAAATTATAATAATTAGAACTTAACGTTGATGACGCATTTAATATGTTTTTAAATGTGTATACAGCATTATAGCCTATAGGTACGTACGTGTTTAACCCGACGAATTGTTAAATTGAATGTATAACGCCATTTTAATAAATATATATATATATATTTGTTTTATCGTGTGTACATATATTTTACAATCTTTTGTTATGAGTTTAAAGTTCTTTCAATACAATAATGTAGGTACACTTATACATTTATACACGTGTAAGAAATTTAAATAAATAAAATACTTTTATAAAACTATATATATATATATATATATATATATATATATATATGTATATATACACTATACACACATAGTAAATAATTTTATCACCATTTGATATTCATACTAATAATTATGAAATTTAATTATTACAGTTCTAAGCGATAAAAACCTGAATTTAAGAGGACGTAATCGTTGCATTTACTATTTCACAGTAAATACATTGTAACGTGTAACTGTGTAAGTCCTTAAAGGAAAACTAAAGTATAAATAATTTTTACTGTGAAATTTACAACGGTATAAATTATAAAATACGTGTGTATAAAGTTATAAATAATTTTAATTGTATCTAAAGAGAAAAATATTTTTGGGAGTTCCATATACATAAATATATACTATATAGATACCTATTGGCTATTTGTGTGTCAAAAATAAAATAATAATAATAATAAAATAGTAAAAACAACACAAAAAATAATAAAAAGGTTATGCTATAAAAGAAATAGAAATAAAAATAAAATCTATAAATAAACTCTCATAAAAACACATTTGTATATATATATAAAATTAAGCCAAAGAGTATTATGAAATAAAAGAAATATATAGAAATTGTATTAAATTTATTCAAAAAAAAAATAAATTCTTTGTATAGGTATACTTTTATTAAAGCCTATACGAGACCCTAAAAATATTACATATTTTCTTTGAATTCAATACTTAACTGATATTTATATTACAATTAAAAATGTCACAAATTTCGCGCATAGGGATTTAATACATTATATAGCACAAAAAAGCATGGTTTTGCTATATTAACGCTGTTAGATAAACAAATATTGCAAATGTTGGTATAATATCACGTCTTTTTAGTATCTGAATGTAATTAAATTAATTATTATATTATTATGCAATGTGGTGACCGTGGCCATGTACGAAATGGGAATGTGGAATACGATTAATAAAACAAAAATTGATTGGTTAGACGTATTTAACAGGGTATAAATAATAATAATAATAAATAATTATATATTTAAAGCATTATGATTTTATAGATATCGGCGCGTTAATGCGTTATGGCATAAAACATTTTCTGTGCGATTTGAATTTTTCCATGGATAAAATCAAATATTTACATATATCATATAATATCCTTTCTATATTAATTTGGAATCGGTTCGAACTTAGAATGTATCTTTTTACCGCACCACACTTCACAACGATCTTTGTTACCGTTTTGTAATTTTAATAATATATATATATATATATATATTATGTTTAACTGAACTGAAAAAATAAAATTTTTTTTATTATCGAATTGAGTGTTTTTGGTGGTATTCAATTATGTGTTATCGAAGATTAGAATATGTCTCTTCTGGACCGAATTAACGCTATACTATATAAACAAAAGTAATTACCATCGCGTCTCCCACCACTAGAGCAAACAAGAAGGATCTGTTGGCATATTATTAAAATACAATCCAAGATTAGTTTTTCATTCATAAACACCGTATATTCACGTCACAGTAGTGTATATAATTTCAATTTTGAACACAAATTTCCCAAATGCATATATTGGTTTTTATCTAAATCCTTGCACAATGGTAAGTTATTTTGTTTTTACTTTTAACTATCTATTGTAAACAATATAAAATAGGCTTTATTTTTTTTTCTTAACATTAACACGTGTCGTAAAAACATGAATTAAACGATTTCATAAAAAAAAAAAATTAGAACAATTTAACTGATTTTATTATAGGTCGTGACTAATATATTACATACACGAGACTATATAAAATATATATATATTACTAAATTACTTATATTAGTGTACAATAACGTGTTATTACAATGTATAATTCTCCTATATACGCAATCTTCAAATGCGGTAAATATGAAATGGATCGATTGGCCTTGAAAACTGTTGAAAAATTTACAAGGATTGCACAAATCGCGAATACATTTATATATATATATATATATATATATATATATATATATACAGTTTAAAATAATTAGCATTTATATGTTTTATCATGAATACACTAATTACATACGCACTTTATTGCGAATCGAAATCAACTATACCTACTACTAAATTTCATTTAACCTTGTTTTCGATTTTATTTTTTCGCGTATAGTATATTGAAATGCGTACTATCATCGCATTGCAAGACCACACCTTCTGTTGTGTCTTTTGATTCGTGAAATAAAATACGCGCCTTTTGCCCGAAAATTATTAACCGTTTACAATAGTACATAAAAAAAACACAAATGCCGCGTTTCCGTAAAGTAGGCTACGAGTACAAGGTGAATAGGGTATAAGGGTCAATGTCGATACCGATAAAGTGTGATCAACACATAGCATCGTTGTGGTTCAAACGGAAAACTAAAAGACATAACTCCGGGAGAGTCTTATAAGTGCGTTATAAATCATAACCGAGCGCGCGCGGAACGAAATTAAAAATATAAATACGTTTTTTTTTTTTTTTTTAATATGAACACTTGAAAGCGAAAGCAATGGGCCGAGTTTCGAAGAAATTGGTTAAAAAGTCTAACCGACCACGAGCTAAATCTATGATCACGGACTGTGAAATCCAACCACTATTAAATTCAGACTTGAGCAGAACGAGTTTAGCGTAAGTCATATATAAATATATAATATTTGAAAACACTCTACACGCGTTTATTATATTACTACGTATTTACAATAATTCCGTTTTCGTCTGCAGAGAAAATGGATTCATATTCAAATACGATTCGGAAAACAGCGATTTAGAAAATAATAAAGTACCCACACAATCAAAAGCCAACGAATTACTATATCCATATTACTTGAGGTATGCTCGACGTTCAGACATTATTGTAAAGTACATATGTTTATAATTATCAAACATACATATATACAGCAGTATACTCAAAACAGAGGACTACATGTTACATTAATTTAACAATTTTCAGGTCATTTAGTTTGGACTATGACATATTGAACAGACCAAAATTTTATCGAAAACTACAGCCTTACATACCATTAGGCGATACAGTAAGTTTCTCTTTTCTCGTAATATATTTATATATATATAATAAATAACATATTATAATTTAGTATTCGCGTAGATAAATCTCGGTACGGATTTATCGTAAAAAGAAAAAATATATTAGCTCAAAAAATTTACAAGCGAGCCAAAAATATTAATTACCTATTATTAATTAAACGCATAATAAAGAAACTAACTTATTTTTAATAAACTATAAAAGAATACCACCTACAAATGCCGTTATTAATATATTTTATTATTATAAATGTTTGCGTGTGTGTGTGTGCTTTAATATTTACTACTTAACATTTATATTATGGAAAAGGTCAAATTATTAATATATTCAAAATATACAAACAACCTTCTGTTAATTTGAAGTAAATATATGTATACATATATTTTTTTTAAATATATTTATACTTTATACTGGGTAAATTTTTTTTTTTTATTGAAATTAATATTTAATTTTACATAATATTTCAGTTATATATTATAACTGGATAATGTCGCTTGTGTTAAGCTAACAAAAGTGTGTTGTATAATTTTAGATTACCAACGAGCCATACACCCAAAATAGTGTAATTACCATGTAAGTATCTCATGCGAATTGCATCCAATATCTGTATGTTTACTTATATATTTACGAATAGAACAATAACATTTGAAAATGTTAAATTTAGGACAACTATATACAGAGCCGTCTTAAGGTTATGCGAGGCCCAAGGGCCCAAAATATTCGGGAGCGTTAAAACACTTAAATTACGATATATTCATAGGTATATATTTTTTTAACACGTTATTATATTAACTATTAGAAATTTATACTTTATTAATAAAAATAAAAATGCCAATTTTTATTAGAATCTCTATTACTTTATTGTCTATTGTAATAATTTCAAGATGTTAATATTTAAAAATTAAAATTTTTTTTATTCGAGATTTATTTATTTTTTTAAATATCTAAATAATAATAAAAAATTAACATATGGTATTTTGTAAATAAATTGGGGGCCCTTAGAATTTGGTGGCCCTGGGCCCGGGCCCTCCAGGCCCATGCCTTAAGACGGCACTGACTATATATATATATATATATATGGGCTATACTTAATTATCTAAAGATTAAGTGTAAAAAATAATATGTTATACGTCTAGTGTGTAACGTTAAATAACTATATTCATCAAAGGGATTATTTATTTATTTATATATATATATATATATAATATAAAATATAAATAATAATCTAATATAATAGATAGTTATATGCAGACAGTCGCCTGTCTTAAAATGTGACATCCCTTCGAATTCGTGACTTCCGATTTTCTGATTTATAGATTTAAAAAAATTATTGAAAAAAAAAAAAATCGTATACTGTTATACATACTAAACGTAATGTATAGATGCGTCTGTTATAATTTATTAGTAGCGTGTGCCAGGGGCGTCATTTGGGGGAGGGCAGGGTGTGCGATTGCACCCCTTACATTTTTTTAATATAATCCCAAATGGCCTGCTTTGTTAAATAGTGCTTGATGTTGAAAAAGAATAAGTTAAAAATATCAATCTAGAAAAATCTGTAAATGTATTTGTTTTACTTCAAAATTGCCGGTATCCGCTTATTTTTTTTTTGTCGAGCTTTATATGCTTGTACGAGTCTTAAATATAAAATATTTTTTATATGCGGCCCGATGAAATTTCAAAATGGCCTGCTTGAAACTTCGCACACCCGAAAAAAAAATACAGAAATGACGCCCGCGGTGTGTGCGCAGCGTGCAGCGTGTGCGTATATTATTATTATTACCTTATTAATCGAAAGCACTCATTTCGGTGTTCGGCGACAATATATAGTAGATAGGTGGTCCCCGAAGTGACGGTTACCTATAGGAGAAAAGAGAGGAGAATATTGTAATAATGATAACGGAAAGACGGATATTGTACGCAATTTCTATAATCCACGCGACGCGTTACATTATACCGCGCGGTCGTCGGGACAGGAGGCCGGTGTCGAACGCGCGCGATTGCGGGGTAGGTGCGCGTATTGGATTAGAGAGCGACAGCCGACCGGCGTGCCGGCCGGCCGGCAAGCAGCTATCCGAAAATGAATGGGGCGAAACGGCGCGCGACGACGGAATGCGCGCGCGAGACATTGGCCGACGGTGGCGACGAGACGGGGGTTTATTGATCTTCCAAACGAACCTCCCCCCCCCTCGTCTAGAGAGAGTCTGGGGTCGTTGCACTGTATACCGGGCTCATCGCGTGGGTTCAACGGTCTCGCCGCCGCAGGTAAACGACCCGTCTCCTGTTTGAGATTATTAGGAGGTATATAGGCGCGCACTCGAGATTTTTTTTTTTTTTTGGGGACGGGGGAGGGAGGCTAACTTAAAAAGTCGTTTCCTTCCCCTTACACAATAAGTTAAACAACGACCAGTAATTTTTAATAAATACATTTTAGATAATATAGAATACCAAATTCGAGAAAAAAAAACCACCGTGATATAATTCTAACAAATCAATATTCCAGAATAATGTATAAAAGATTATAAAAAAAAAAAAATTTTTGGGTAGGGGGTCTTAGCACCAAAGCCCCTCTCCGTAGGTGCGCCACTGTTTGGAGGTTCGATATTTTGTTTATGAACGATTACGGACGAGCGAATAATAAATATTGTGCGAAAACGAACGGCGAATTTGTCCGGAATTTGAAATTCCGCGATGTGACGGGCCTGCGGTGACTGCGAGACGGGAAATATTTTTTTGTAATATGTGTGAACGTTTTTTTTTTTTAGATTCTGAGCCGAGCGAGGAATGTATATTGGTTTTACAATGATCTTGTTTTTTTTTTTCATGTCTGTACCCAAAAAATTCTACCAGAAGGAGTGCTCCGATCTTTATACGTCATATATTATATATACGGTAGCGAATTGCGTCTAGTTGGTACTATAATAAAGAGATCGTTTTTCGATTTTCTCAAAAGCGCCTAAAAAAAAATGTATAAACTATCGAAAAATTACATAAAAACGCGATTTCATCGAATTCTTTTTATCGCGTTATTTCTTAATTTTGAAACTATTGCAGGTTATGAAAAGTTCAAATATCCACCAAATATGTATGTAATTTATTATAATATTATATTAGGGAAAAATGTTTAAAAAAATAAAAAATGTATTTCAATTTTGGGCTATTTTTAGCAATTTTAGATTTTGAGGTATTTAAATGACATAAAAGAGGCAATTTTTGGTTTTATAAAATTTAATAAAATGTCAGACGTATACGTCACTTTAATTACACTCAAAAAAATCTTAAAAATCATTCGTCACAATTTTCCTTAATAAACATTTCAAATTTTTCGACAAAGTGTATGTTTTATTTTTTATGGAAATTTACGTTCGTATAAAACTAATGGTTCTAGGGTCTTTTTACCAAATATGATATTCTATACTAACGAAAACAATTTTTGAAAATGTTTAGCTACCTAGGTTTATTGTAAGAGGTTATATTAAAATGATTTACTTTAAGGTTAATCGTAAATTATGTATTCTATACACACTATATTATTATATTATATAAATAATAAATAATATTACACCGAAGTTCCGTTCAGAATCGTTTTATCGAATGCAATGCGATTTATAATTGCTTTCAAATTTTACCCCATATTTTCACTGATAACTTTTCCAGCCGATTGATTAGTGATTTTAATTAATTTTATGACTCTGTCATAGGTATTAAATGATCTGCGTATACCTACGCCAATAGTCCTATATATAGTGTGGCCTCTTATAAGTTCACTCCTTCATGCGATCCCTTCTTCATTTCTCTTATAACTTTTTCTAGAGCATTATTAAACATTATAGACGATAAAAAGTCTCCTTGTCTTAGTCTCCTGACCTCACTAGTATTTTTTCTGATTTTATAGTTCCTATTTTGATTTTTACAAACGTTTTTATGGTATTTGACATAATAGTGGAACTCTATCGTAATATTAGTCAAACTTTCTCGGTGTATACTGCTATCATACGCGTTTTGGATATAAATGTAAAGTATACATACAGTGAAACATGGCTTTTACTTTATTTAATTTCATCAAAATTCTAGAGGTATAAAAATAAAATTATTGCGTTTTATTACGATCGGACGTTAAATTTTAAATGAGTTAATACTTTCTAGAAAATTTTCTCGGAGTTTTACTGAATTCAGCTACAGGTGTAATTGGAAAATAAAAATTTTTCGCCTCGAATTTACGCAACACGCGGTTTGTTGGCCTCAATTACGCCACTTATCTACATAGTATATTATGCAGTGACTAGTGATGCGAAAATGATTTTGAACGCACATTTGAATTCGTCGTACAATTTACTCGATGTCTATATAATATATTATATAATATACTCTACCAATAAAATTAATTTTTAAAATTTGGAAATTCACAAATTATCGTACTCAATTTTTGCAGAGCTTAAGGCGAAAAAAAATGAAAAGTCAATCTTAAGTAGACTTTACGTCGAATTCAAATCTGCAGAATCGGTATGTTGAAAATAGAATACGACAATAATAATAATAGTGACTATGTATTATATGTATATATCATAATGCGTGTGTGATAAACAGAGACAGCTGCAACACCGTTTTCGGTCTTTTGGCGTATTTTGACTGATGAAATATTATTTATTTTAGTGAAAAGATTAAAAATACGTCCTCGTCGTTGTAATAAATTGAATATACTAACATCTGAAAAAACAAAATCGTTTTTAGTTTTGCAATATGGAACACGATAATGGGAACATCCCTGTTGGCGATGCCTTGGAGCGTGGAGCGAGCGGGACTACTGATGGGGTTATTATTAATGTTCGTCATAGCTGGACTTTGTTTGTACACGTCCAACCGTATTTTGAAAGTTCAAGTACTTCACGGTAAATACTTTGAAAACCATTATCAGCTACCGCGGAAACCGTTGTCAACCGCGTATTTCGGACTTAACTCCCGACTGTATTGTGTTGGATTTTTAAGGGAACGACAACGGCGAAGTAGCACAGTTGAGCAAAAAGTTGCTCGGCCCTTGGGCCGAAGTCATAGCAAAATTATTCTCATTCATTATTTTACTGGGTGCCAACATAGTCTATTGGATATTAATGTCGAATTTTCTATACTATTCGGTCGGATATGTTCATGGTAAGAGAATAATATATTGCTCATATGGACAATAAATAAATAATATAAATAATGTCTACTGATTATTAGTACCTAACGTATATTAATATAATATACTGCACTATAATAAAATTGTGTACCTACCTATATATACTTTTTGTTTGATATGTCGAGCAGATTTGCTATTTGCGGATGAACATACCGGGACGTTTGAATTCAACATTACCAATCGTAAGTCGCGGTTCCCAAATAGTGAATATTTTCCAAAGTATACCTACCAAAATATATACCTACATAAACTTTATAGGACAGACATTCGATCTACACCACGTTATTGTTGTTTTTATTATTATTACTATTGATTTTTAACGTACAATTTCGATTTATATATATTATAGCAATATGTCCGAGTAGTGTTGATTATATAAACGCAACGTTAAACATGGCTAGACCATTGACATTATACGAAAAGATTTGGGATCTGAATACGACCGTACCAATATTTCTAGTCGTAATCGTAGCCCCGTTACTGAACTTTAGATCGGCCACGTTTTTCACCAAGTTTAATTCTTTAGGTAAACCCGATTTACAACATTTGCAGTATGTATAATATAAATATATCCATTAAAACTGCTTACCTATTAAATGTATATACGTTTTTTCTTCCTAGGTACTCTGTCAGTGTTGTATCTGTTCATATTTGTGTTAATCAAATCGTATAGCTGGGGAATAAATTTGTCGGCGCCCACTATAGGAGGATCTACAGATTATTCCGAATTTTATAAAAATACATTTCCTGCAACCTCGGGCATGCTCACATTATCATTGTTCATACACAATATTATCATCACAATAATGAGAAATAACGAGAATCAAAAACATAATGCAAGTAGTATCTACTTACCTAATACAATAATTATTATTATAAAATTTAAAATCTAATTTTGATTTTTGATTTTTCTGTACTCGTGTTTAGGGCCGTGATTTAACAATAGCATTCATTCTAGTCCTTTTAACTTACATACTGATTGGAATAACGTTTTATATATGTTTCCCATTAGCTAAATCATGCATCGAGGATGTAAGTATACATAAACCTAATATAGGTATATCTAACAAAATATATTATGTGAAATAATTGATAAATATAGTTTTATGATTTACGCTCGTGAGAACAAAGTACATATAAATTTATATCAAGATAAATAATAATAATTCTGTTGTATTTGTATATACAATAAAATTAAATATCCACGAGATTGAAGAAAAATGAAAATTTATCAAATAATTTCGTCATATTAGACTTTACACAAAAGGATATAGGTACATAGTAATAACAAAAATAATAAGTATTAAGTATTTAATTTTGTTTTAAATAAATTAACAAATCAAAATAAAAATACCATTCAGGTTTATATTAACTAGTAAATAAAATAGTAAAATCGTAAAAAAAAACATTCCCTTCTACAGATAAATTACAAGTAAACATCTACACATCTGTATAAATTATAATGAAGTAGAATACCTATATATTCTAAAAATTTCGCACATTAAACATTTAAACCGAATTTTAATTAGTATTTAAAATTATGTTTATAAGTAATATATAATATATTCTTAAAATTCCGCACATTAAACATTTAAACAGAATTTTAATTATTATTTAAAATTATGTATATAATATAGTTTAGATTATTTTTTAACATTACCTTTTTTCAGAACTTTTTAAACAACTTTCCCAGAACAGATATCTTCAGCATCATAGCTAGAGTTTTTCTTTTTTTTCAACTACTGACTGTCTATCCCTTGATATCATATATGCTACGAGTACAAGTTTTTGCTGCCCTCGAGCTATCAATATATCCAAGTGTTTTACACGTTATAGCACTTAATTGTTTTGTCATTTTCGTTTGTATACTATTTGCAATATTCATGCCACATATAGGAACTGTTATAAGGTAAGTAAACATTAATTATACATCTATGTTTTAACACGATATACATCATAAATTAGATTTTTTTTTTTTGCTCAGATTTAGTGGAGCGATTTGTGGATTTGTATACATATATACATTACCAACCATGTTACATTTGGCATCACAGAGAAGACGGAATCTATTAACAATAGGCTCTGTCATATTTCATGTTACAATATCATTAATCGGATTCGCAAATCTAGTTGCCCAATTTTTTGTTTAAAATATAACTTTAAAATGTTAAACATGTTTAAAGTTTAATCATTATTTACACTGCTATATATTCAATTTTTTTCATATTCATTAGTTAGTTGTCTTTAATTTTTTTTTATTTAAAGACAGTTTTTGTATTATGATCTCTTAGTGATAAAAGGGTGATATAGATATATCCATTGACATTCCATAATGTATGTAAATCAAATTATTTATTTATACTATAATAAAAGTGTAATTTACTATACATATATCTACTTAACACTACCCTGTTTATCTAATATTAGATAAAAATGAACTAAAATATTCCCATTTTTAACATAAATATGTTTTAGGACGAATCATTCCAAATTAGTGTCATCAGTTTGATAAAACTATTTTTGTGATAATTTGTTTTGAAGACCTATAGCTTCCAATACCTTTTGTATTAAAAAAAAAAAATAGAAAAAAAATCAATGAATTGTTTCCAAATTTAAAAAATGTTGAACAATGAAATGAATTTATGAAAAATGTATTAACAATGATCTGATGTTTTTCATGCACCGGAGAAAATATAATCTTTTTTTTTTAATAAGCATTCTACATAATTATTACTATTGATTTTACAACAAATGTAAATTAATACTAACATGCTTAAGTTTTGTAGTTTAATTTACTAATAAATAGCAGGTGAGTGAATTATAAATAAAATGTAATATAAACTGTTTTTAAAAATATAGTCAATTGATTAAAATGAATTCTAAAATATATTGAAATATATACAGAGTTAGTTACTTTAGATTACAAAAATGGTTTGAATTACATAAAATTGTATTTAATTCCTACTATTTTCTACACCAAATTAAAACGACACTATTATATTATGGAATTATCTACTTCATACATTTTCTGCAGGTAAAATTTTCATTGATTAATAATTTAATTCATAATTATATATATTTCAACGAATGATTATAATAAAAAATTGTTTTATTTTTAAATATATATATTTTTTTCATTACACACAATTTTGGTTTCAAAATGATCAATATACTCATGTATTATATTTTGTAATTAGTTGTTTAATAATACACAAAAAATTCGTATTACATTGTCAATAACTTAAATTTTATTTAAATAATAAATAACATAAATAATGATTACTTCATAAAAACAAGCTTTGATCGATTATGATTTAGTCCTGCATACTCTGTAAGCCCAAACTCTATCTATTCCCGAACCAATGACTAGATACGGTTCTAAATTTGGAAGAGGAAAACGACAAGCAACTATCACAGTTCCATCGGATAATTCTGTCAAGAACTTTTTTTCAAGATCTAACATCTGAAAAAAAAAAATTAGTTGTTCTAAATTTACATTATAAAGAGGTAGAAATCATTATTCATAAATAAATATTTACAAGTCTCAATAAACCATATGTCTAGAACTAAAATTGATAATAATTTATGAACCAATGCTTAAAATTATGTAAAAGTTTATCATATTTTCTATTTACCATTTTACCACAAATATTACAAAACTATTAAAGTAATGATTTTAAAAGTATAAATGGATCAATTACATGATAAACATGTAGATTTTGGTATATGAGTTTAAAACTGCACAAGTTATTTATGCTAATTTATTTATTTAAGTTATAGTACTTTAACATTTTTTTTCTAATTATAATTATAATAAACATATTTTAGGTAATCTAAAATTCATTAACTAAATTTGTCGCACTCAACTCCATACTATAAAATATAAGAATTTATCACTAGGGAATATCAAAAAGACCATAGTGATTCATAATATTATTAAATTAATATTACCAACCATTTCTTCAACACCAAATATAATAACATTTGAGAATGGTGTCAGGTGATATTTCCATAAATCTGTTCGAATAAATTTTGGAGTAGGATGAATATTAGATTTCATTGCAACTAATCTTGAATATAACACCAACCAAAAATTTAGTTCTATGCCAACTGATTCAAATCCAGCTTTTGCCGTGTTCATAACCTTTATATAAACATATACAATATAGTTAATTCATACATTCAAAACAGAACAAATAACATACTATTCTTCCATCACCACTGCCCAAGTCTACTAATTTCCCTTTGCGTCCTTTGATTACACTTAAAATATTTTGGATTTGAACGTTAGTCGCTGGAACATATGGTAAACACACTTTTCGTAAGGCCGGTGATATGAATGGATAACATATTATACTCAATGCAACGGAAGCTCCACCTAAATGACAAATAGTTAAATTAATATCACTATATGAATGACTATATAATCTATATATGTATAAACAAACATACCTGTTAATCCTACTAAAATAAGCCTTTAAAGCTCCTATTACTAGTCGACTTGATATTATCAAACGGTTGATTTTGATCAAAAGATAAATCACTAGTCATAATGTGTGTTTCTAAAAAATAATAATCACTTAAAATATCAAAACTATACTTGTTATTAATTAATATTAAATACATATTTTGAATGTGTGCTAAAACTAAAACTACTGATATTGTGTATTGTTACTTGTTGAGTTTTAAATAGGTATACAAATATTTTTGTTGGAATGCTCAATGTATTATTTTTAATAGACAATTTTAATTTCTTTTACTTTACACATTGGCATTAGTTGTATATATTTTTATTTAATTGTACTTTTACTAATTACATTCTAAATAATATACCTAATCGTGTTATGCATTTTTGTTAATCAGTTGCTATCGATATGATATTGGTAAATCGTACTACACTTCATTCACAAACTAAGGATACATCACATCCGTAATAGTATAATATTACATAGGAGTATAAACCACAGACATAGGGAAGAGGTCGACGTGTAAAATAATTGCTAAAAAACACTTATACCTGGTGGTAGGTACATCGTACACATATCACGTAAAAAATAACAAGATATTTGTTTATATCCTGTAAAACGACTTATTTTTTAATATTTAAATAATAAAAATTACCTACTTACTTTGAGTCTTAAGTGCTTCGGGTATTGTGAACAATTACTTAATAAATTATTATTATTAAGCGACAAATACTCGTATGAATAATAAAATTTATATTTGAATATACGAAATAATTTAAACTTTAAAAACTAAATCCATACCGGTATAATAACAGGAAAAACACACGTTAATTGGTGATACTCAATATTATGTTTATTCTATGATTAATATTCTCAAAATATTTTATTTAAATTCATAATTCCTTATCAGTTGGTTTTAATGTTTTAAGAAATTGTATTGCTTGTATTATAACATATATTATTATTATTGTCTAAAATATTAAATTATTGATATGAAAATAAATTTTAACACCTTAGAGTATATGCACAGATATAAAATACATATAAATATATATACAATTTATGTACATTTGTCGAGAGCCTCTTCCTAACTTTACACACGTGTGTTATAAGGTGTTATTTTCATATCAATAATTTAATATTTATGCGCAACAGCCAATAATAATATATAATGTTATATGAGCAAATTGCTCCACCCAATCAATAAAATTTCTTAAAAAAATTAAAACCAACTGATAAGGGAATTACGAACTTAGATAAAAATATTTTGAGGAGTATTAATCACGGAATAAACATAATATTGAGTACCACCATACGACTAACTTATGTTCTATGCGTGTGTGTATGTGTATATTACAATATTCGTAGAGACTAGTAAACGATTATTAGAATAATCTTTTAAAATGTTTCAAAGTCTTGAGACTTGTCTGGAGAAGTATATTCCACAGGAAGAACTAAGTCATGTACGAAGGATTCTATACGGGAAACAATTGGAGTAAGTTTGAATAGGTTTACCTGTTATAAAACAAAATTTATTTAAAAATATTGTTGGTTTTTTTTAAACAAAATAAAAATAAATATTATATATAATTGTACTACCTATACGTTATACACCATATGCATACTTAGTCCACTTACTTATAAAATTAATGATCTAAATTCCAAAAATTTTAATTTGTAATTTTGTTTTACTATATTTTTATTATTAGCTAAATTTTATCTGCAATCAACTTTTATTTTATTTTCCACTTAGAATGAAGAAAAAATTGTTATAATATTTTAATTTAAATATGAAAAGAAATGTGTAAGTTTCAACCTTTTCTTTTTTTTAAACTATTAATCATAAACTAGTCTTATTATTGTAACACAAACTTTGATCGAACAATTTAATTAACAAAATGTAAGTAAATCATTTTAAACACACATATACACATATATATATATATATATATATATATATATATATATATATATATCAGTAGGAAAACTGTTAATTGATATTCCTATTAAAAATTGAAAACTTTCAAACTGAAAAAAAAAATATTTGTAGTACTGAAATTTTGATTTAATTACCTACAGTTAATGCAAATTAAAATTTAAGGGAACTTAAACTGCCAGAATCCTGTGTAAATAACAAAGATGATGTGGAAGTTAAAGGATTCAAATTTGACTGTTTAACTGAAGAATTACGAGAAAAACGGTAGTAAAAATTAAATTTATATGCAAATATAGTATTATTATTATTTAGGTACATGGACGTAGTAGTTTTTGTTAATAATTATCATTTTCCTATATTAGAATTGTGAGAGTCGGTGTTATTCAACATCAAATCGTTCTCCCAACATCAGCTCCAATAGTGGAACAACGACATGCGATTTATAAGAAGATTGGCCAGATTATTTCTCTTGCAGCCCAGGCCAACGTTAATGTACTATGCCTTCAAGAAGCATGGCGTAAGATATTGAATAAAAATTACTATGTGTTATTAACATTATTTTATTAAATTCAAATACATGTTTTAGCCATGCCATTTGCATTTTGTACAAGAGAAAAATTTCCTTGGTGCGAGTTTGCTGAATCAGTTGAAAATGGTCCATCAACTACGTTTTTAAAAAATGTACTTATAAATTTTAACAAATGTGTTATTAAAATTAAAAGTTCTAAACTAAATGTTTTTTTACGATTTTCAACAGCTTTGCAAAGAATACAATATGGTAATTGTATCACCAATTTTGGAACGTGATGAACATGAAGTTATATGGAACACAGCTGTAGTCATTGACAACTTTGGTAAAGTAATTGGTAAACACCGAAAGAACCATATACCTAGAGTCGGTGATTTTAACGAGTCTACTTATTACATGGAAGGAAATACAGGACATCCTGTTTTTGAAGTAATTCCTGAAATTTATTTTAAAAATAAAAACAAAACATTAGTGGATTTAATTTAGACAATTTTTGGTCGAATCGCAATAAATATCTGTTATGGACGCCACCATCCTTTGAACTGGTTGATGTTTGGATTGAATGGAGCCGAAATTGTATTCAACCCTTCGGCTACAATCGATGGACTTAGGTAAACAAACAGAACGGGTTCGAGTATAAAACTAAAAGTATATTACAGTTTGTTATTTTACATGTAGTGAAACACTGTGGGGAATTGAAGCTAGAACAGCCGCAGTTGCAAATAGTTATTTCTCTTGTGCCATCAATAGAGTAGGCACTGAAGTCTTTTCAACAGAGTTTACTAGTGGTGATGGTAAACCAGCGCACAAAGAATTTGGCCACTTTTATGGTTCCAGTTATATAACTGCTCCTGATGGTTCAAGAACTCCTGTAAGAAATTTATTTATTAAGTAATTTACTTATAATCACATTCATAAAAAAAAAATAAAATTATATCAAATAATTTGAAAATTATTTTTTTTTAATTTTTAGGGTCTTTCTAGGACTCGTGATGGATTGCTAATTACAGAAATGGACTTGAATCATTGTAGACAAGTTAAGGATCACTGGGGTTTCCAAGTAACATTTTTTTTTTATAAATTTATTTTGAAATATCAAAGTTTAATTTTATGATTTTTTTTTTAGATGACTCAAAGATTAGATTTATATGCAGATTCATTGGCGAAAATTGTGAATTCGAAATGATTTCATTTACTTTATATAAAAATTGTAATGTTGATATTTTATCCAATTCAACTTTATATATATATATATCACATTATTATATGCTTTTCAATTTATCTCTTTATTATTAAAGTCACATTAAATATTAAAAACACTTATTATAAATGTGTATGTATTATGTATGTGATAATTAAATATTCAAAACGTAACTACTGTTTGTTTTCAGTTGTATTAATTCATTCCCTTCCAAGTTTCATTTAGAAAATACCAGCAACTGATGACTGCTGGTTTTTATTACTACATGAAAGTAGTAATCATTACACCGTCACATAACAATGTTGGCTTCCACATTTTCATTTCTGTTAATTGTAATTGGTGACTGTTTAGCATATTATAATAATCAATGGATGCCTAGTTTTTACTTGGGAACTCACCACGAAAAATTCCAAACATTAAGAATGTATCGTGGATCATGTGTTGTTTCTTTAAATACACTGAAAAGTAAACATTTCAATGTAGAAATACCTTTAATCAATGGATCAACACCGGCTGGTTTTTGTGCAATACTATTAAACAGCATGGAGAACTTAAATCTAGCTATAGCAATAGAACAAGGATTAACCAACATGTATGATGGCTCGTTAAATCAAAACATCAGATTATTTAAAGTCAAGAATGGAAATGTCCAACTTATCAAAAAGTAAATGTTATTTTCAATTTTTATAACATAACATTTCTGTGTTTTCGACTTTTCTTTTAGAACAGGAAGATATTTTAATGGGGATTTTTTATATTATAATAACCTGGCTCTTACTTTTTTTCACATACAAAATTAATGTTAGTATAGATGGGGTAAGATTCAAAATTTAAAAATATATATTTTTATTTCATTTTATTATGTTTCAGTATGTGCGGATTAAACGATGTTCCTGGTTTAACACTGGCCGAATCAAATACTGCTATACTTTTAATTAAAGCAGATCAAAATATTAATTTTTCTCTAAGTTTATACACCTATCAACCTATCAATCTATAAATATTAAAATATAAATTATTATTAAAGTAAAATTACTGTTGTAAATTATAAAATAAGAGAAATATTTGAATATATTCATAAAATTATTTTTTACTTTATAAATGTGTAACACATAAAATAAATATCAGGGCTTACAGATAATACAATATCATGAATTCAAAATACATGGTTATAATTGTAGATAGCATTAAAAGAAAGTGAAAATGGTAAAAATATTCAAATAAATTGTTATGTTAATTGACCCATATATTTTCTGTTATATAAAGTAGATAATGATAGTACCCACATAAAATTTCCTTTTTTTTATATGGTTATAAATATCATGTTATTAAATGTTTTCTATTTAGTTTAATAAAAAACCTACAGTAAAACATTTAGTATTTACTTTTAAAATTCGCATTAGGTACAAGGTACAAAAATGATATTTTTGTACAAAAACGTTTATTCCGTTAAATTTTGTATTATACTTTTTAACTTATACCGTGATAGTATGCAATTAAATTTCAAATGGCCGCAAAGCTACATTAAGTTGACACCTTGTCATTCAACATACACAATAAGTTCAGGACATTATATGTTAGATTATGATTCAAAAGTCACTGGAAATTATCAAAGTAAGTAGAATGAATATTTCATTGTTTATTGAGAACATTACAAAATTAGTTTAGTTATTTTCTAGACGACTGCACTTTTCTAATTGAAAGTCCACCAGGAACACAAATACAATTAAACGCAACTATTTCAATATTAAACGAAAAAAGTAATGAAGAATGTATGAACTGGTTGAAATTTTACAATTTTCATAACAATGCAACATTAGTACCTTTCGGAGAGTAAGTGTAGTAGCTATATAAAATTGCAATTATTTAATTACTATTTGTATTTTAATAGATACTGCGAGTCAACAAATCTAACCAATTCAAAAACTTTTTCAAATATCATATATATTGTTATTAATATTTCACCAGATGATATATTTAAAATGAATATTACAACATAATGTTTGAAAGTTATGAAAAACAACTGAAGAAATTAAATTTTATGTTTTTTAATGCAATGCACATATTGTTATTTAAATATACTCAGAAAATTTTTTAATTACTTGTAATATAAACATTATATATTTATATTAATTATTATATAAAATTGCTCTTATAAATTAACAGTAATTTTATTTTATTGTTCCTATATAGAAGGATTTAATCTTAAAACCTTCCCCAAGAGTATGTTTAAGATAATATTTAATTTCATTACTCACTTAAAAATTTAAGGATTTTTCCATAAGAGTAACAGTGTTCATTATACTTTCTTTTTCATTCTTAAAAAATGATAAAATTGTTGTATCCACTGGTTCAGACCACCGTAACACTTGTTTCTTCACCGCTAACCTAAATTCTTCTTTTACTCCTTTTCCAGCTCCTCTTGTCGATATCCTTGGACTATAAACATAATACATTTATTAATCAGATACATTTTAAAAATTGTATACATTAATGTATTGACAAATTGAATTCACCTTAATGAAGAAGCTACACATGGGAATATATTTAATACACACTTTTCAATTTCCATAAACATAGCCATAAAGTGTTCAATGATGTCTATGTTTGTGATATAAGCTGAGAATTGAGGATATGTAAACACAGGTAATTTAACTATGCGATGATACATATCTTCAGCAATTTCTTTGCCTTCTGGCCAAACCATTTGTGACAAAACTAAAAGATGACCAATAAGATCACTAGCTGTAGGATAATTTGAAAGCTGATTCTAAACAAATAAATAATAAAAATTTTATTTTCATTTTATAAAACATAAAATATAATCAAAATTAATATTGAAACAATTCTTACTATAAAATAGTTTGTTCACTATCACTAAAAATTAATAAAACAATTTTATACTAACATAGAATATCTGAACCATTATTTTTGTACAATACTGTAAAACAGGCAATTTTGCTATTTGTATATAATACATTTCTCTTTCTTCAGGAGGATTAGCTATTTCTGTGGAAACGTTTCCATATAAGTCAAGACTTTCTAGTTGCTCTACTACTTCAAATATGTGCTCGGTACATTTCTGAAACATTTATAAAAAAGTTATTTTTTAATTATTCTTAAAAATATTAAATATTCATATATATCTACCTTGAACTCTTGTACACAATAATATAATGTCACTAATGATAATGATTTTCTAATGCTTTGTTGAACTGGCACAACTTTGAAAAGATTTTTGTATTTTCCTTGATAAAATTCAATGTCATTAAGAAATTGGCCAATAAATGAATCTACTTTAATTTGAGCACTTAATTTCCAATAATCTGCAAATATTGCAAGTCGTGTAAATAATGTAAGCAAAAACACAGATATCATCACATCATACCAGTGCACATTGGTTCCTTATTAGTAAGTAACTCCCAATAGTTGAAAGCCATCTTGAAATGATCAAGAACTTCAGACGATTCATCAGTTATACCAATTAATGATTCATTTAATTTTGTAGCTATAGACAATACGGCTTGTTTCATAGGAGGTTTATTAATAGGTATTTTTGGCCCTTTTATCGCTTTTACTAATAAATACTCTGAACCGTTTTCTGAAACAAACGATAATCTATCACTGTAAACTTATAATACATATTATATATTGTTCGTGTTAAATAAATGCATAAGAAAAAAATACTAATTAAACTGGATTATTTTCATTATATTATTTAAAACGATAATAAATAATATAAGGTAAATATTTGTATTCCCCATTCCCAATAATTTATTTAATTATTTATTAACGTTTAAACTCTTGTTAAAAAAATAATAATACAAGCTAATTTATTTTCGTTTAGTAACAAATAAAATTACTTACCAAGTTTTAATGACTGATTATAATCAAAAACATGCCTTACAAATAGTATCATCCCACAAAATACCAATTGTTTGCTAAGTTCGCTATTATTTGAAGCAATTACAAATTTCTTTGCAAAACTTGATACCTTTTTCCACGCTTTTCGTTTATCACTAAATCATATTTGCAATGTAGTTCAAAAATATTATTAATATATTAAGATTTATTCAATTAGAGAAATGTACCTTTGACTCAAAACAGATCTTAATTCCCAAGAAAGTTTTTTACCAATACGTTCACACGATGCAAATAAGTCTTCCCAAGGTGTCTTTATGTAATTTTCTGTATCTGGCAAGTTCTAAAATAAATTTTACTTAGTAATATTAATTTAAATATTATGAATTAGAATAACATTGTACCTGAATAATAGAATGGCCTCCCATAGCATAGGTTATATAAAATTCAGTAGTTTTTGTTAACATCTTATATAAGGTTTTTTGATTTAAGGTACTTGTTGACACTAATAAAGGACCGAGGTCGCATACTGTAAATAAAATATATTACTTCAAATAATTAATTGTTATAATTTATTAATAATATCTACTGTGAATGTGTATGTTTTAAACTTAATTTCAACATTAATTTAATTTTAAATATTTATTTTACCTAAAATCTTTCTGTAGCAGTTTATAACATTAGGGCATTGATTGTGTTTTTCTGCTGTAATCATTGTGTCCATCAGTTTTAACTATAAAACAATCAATTTTACATTAATTAATATATTTTACTATATACAGAGAAGAATAAAATGAACTTCGATTATACGAACCCAAAACTTTATCACTGAAAAGTGAAAACTCAGTTTGGTTCGGTTTGAAATTCAAATAATTCAACCCATCTATAATTACATGTTAAGTTTTTTTAGAAATAAGCTTACTGCTAATTCAGTCGACGACTGAGGAAAACGATTTAGAAGTAAAAGTACTAGACGGCAATGTTCCATTGTGTCTTCACTCCTTTCAGCACACACTGATAATAACTTCTGCTGAATAGCTGTAATGAGAAGTGTTTAAATAATTATTTTATTTTAAACAAAATTATTCAATGTCATTTACAATATAGTGGAGATACCATACTTGCATTTGTTGTCCCCGTCTTCATATTTTTAAATCATTTTGCAAAAAAAAAAAAATTTAGATTTTTAAACTTTAAATGTAATCCAAACACCACAAGAATTGTGTAGCGTGATTTTACTATGTTGTCTTTTATTAAACGGATACAACGAACGCAGGTATGGTATCTTTTTAACACATTACTTTTACAAAACGAACAAAAGGAATAAATAACTTCAAATTAATAATTTAATAAATTCAAATTGAAAAGTAAAAAGTAATAATGATGATAATAATAGAATTGACTCATTTACACAAAGGGAGAGCAGAAAACATCTCTCGAAAAAATTTTTGTTCTTCTGATAAACAAGCCGTGTCCATACATAAAATCGGTGTAAAATTTTCAATCTCCTTCCAAAGAATTGGTTCGTTAGGAAAATCTTCGAGCCTAAAACATAATCGCCGATTAAATACTAAATATTTTACACAAATTATAATTTTTAATCTTACAGACAACTGAAACACCTGGCTGCTCTCTGAACACAACGCAAGTTTTTTTCTATTTCGTAACACTCAAACTGAAAACAACAGAACAAACGTTAAACAGTTGTATTACTCAAATTATACTAATAACAAAATTATTGTACGTGTATTGCGAAATTATTGGGAAACATTGACTTGGCCGTAAGTAGCCAGGATCGACATCTGTAACAGTCGGTTTCAAGAAAACTTTTAGCTTTGGTCATCATGTATTCCTCGTCAGTAACGGACAATTCCATATTCTCCATTTTTATATTCAATTTCCAACACTTATTATTACGACTTTTCTTTTATATCGTATAAAATGAATTAAAATATATATTAGTCGATTTTTGAAAACATAAATAAATCGGCACTCTAATAGAAATAAAAAAATATAAGCTTTTTAAACTGTACCAAACAACGACGAGTTGTGAATTGTGATTTTATGAAGTTACAAGCTATAGGCAACAATTGATAAGGAAATATGCGAGCCAAGGTGGATTATAGCCACTTCGTTCGTGGACGTTACTGATAATTATTATTTTTCTGCCATATCACAGAGTAGATAAAATACAGATAATATTTTATCTGTGGTTGAGTCTTTAGACATCAGGTTAAAAGTCTCCAGTGCCTACTTCAATCCTGCAAAGTATTCGTTTTCTTTAGTAAAAATTTCCATTTTATTTAGTATTCTTTTCTATTATGTTCGTAACAGCAGTCCACAGTAACATTTAGTATATTCATACTTGTTCATGAAGTTGATTTATTCATTACTCTTTGTGTTCTCGAACGGAATGCAATAGGTACTTTTGATGTAAAATGTCGGAAGCCAAAAACGGAGAAAGTAATCCTTGTTTGCAGGTAATCGTAAACAAAATTCTTTTCTTAGCTGTCAAAGTCTAAGCTGCACATAAAAATCTATGGTCGGATTAAATGAATTACACAACTGTGTCCAAAACTGTTTATTCACCGCGTGAAACTACTTGCAGTACTCGCGTATGCGCGTGCTATGAATATAAATTTTAATGGTGTGTTAAAACTTTATGTTCAAATGGATTTGTACAGGAACAAAGATTGTCACTCAAATGTCTACAAGATAATTTTGGAAACAAATCAAAATGTGAACCACAAATAGAAAATTACAAAGACTGCAAAACGTTTTGGGTAGGTACGGTTTTACTATAACACACAATTTTTTTTGTTAGTAAAAAATATTGGGTTTAAATATGTGTTTTTATAAATATAAATATGTCGTTCAACATTGTATTTTTTATACGTTAAAATATACAAAACGGATCATCCGTTTAACGTACACTAGAACAACACAACACTCGTTCGATTTATGAACGTGTTTATATTCGATTTAAAGTAAATTTGTAATAACTAAGTTTTGACATCAAAAAATTAATATTTTATATGTTAAATGGTTCTGTACAAGGATAAACATTTTCTTCACATTTATTGATATTCACATTCAATTTTTTTTGTTTTCAGTACAATATTTATAGAGAACGCAAACTCAATAACATCAAGCCTCACATGCCTTCAATACAAGAACGAATAAAAATAAAAAAGGAATACATGAGTGATCATTAAATTTAAAACAAATTTTGTAGTTGATATAGTGTAATTTATTATTGATTACTAATATTATCTATATAATTTTTCGTATTTATAAATATACGGCTATTATTCTATTTAATATTTGAGTATATCTATTTTTAACACATAATTTTACTTAAACAAAAATATTTATACGTATAAATAACAAAATAAATACTAAAAAAAAAAGAAAAAGAAACATAACGCCAATATAAAAAACAAAAATTTTGTTTGGAAAAAATTCAATTCGCTTTCACTTACCATTAATGTATAGTAATTAAATAATAAATAGGTAGCTAACATAATAATTAATTTATTATTATGAGTAAGATAAATGAAAGTAATTATAATTACTTCGGATTTAAAAATTATTATGAATACTTGAATAATGAATACATATAATTTTTTATGAATGAAGAATAGCATCGTATGCTTGGAAAACGCCTTGTGCAACTTCTAGAGCTTGTGATTTTAATGATAGCTAGAAATAAAAAAATTTTTGATTAGAACAAAAATGCATAATTTACTTATTATTTGATAACAATAAGCTCAAATATAAGATATTACATTTTAATAAAAATGTATAATATGTAAATAAAATATGTATAAATATAAACAAATAATTTATGAGCAAGGACCAATAGCCTAAATAGATCTCATTACATTATAAAAATATATTCTGTAAATTCTATACCTATTTATACAAGAAGTTTAATTGCAAAGTGCAGTATAAAAAATAAAATGTACAGAAAATTGTATTTCAACCGTATATTATAATTATTATATGAATATTTATATTTTGTTGTTATTGACATTCAACAGAATGAGAACAAAATTATATGCATGGACCTAATTTACACATAATCATAAATGTGATTCGACAGTTATTCTTGAATATCCTTACCGTTATATTTGGATTTCCTGGTTGAATTTTAAGCTCATTCAAAACCCAATTGCCATTTGTCAATTTTAATGACTGGTATAACATGTCTTGACCTTCAACATTTCTTTTGGCTATTGTAAACACATTATTTTGTGACATCTTCATTACTATTGCCTCTGTAAAAAGTTAACATACATTTTACAGTCAATTTAAAGACTTGCACTGAATAGGACATTAAAAAGTAAAAATAATTTAAATTTGTAAAAAAGTAGTTATAAAGTTTTTAAAACAATAATTATGAATTGTTTTTAGCAGTAAAATCGTATTTAGTTGGTGTAAAATAACTGAATTTATTTTCTACCTGTATTACAAATAACATTCTTTAAAGTGAACTGCACTTCATTCTCTGCAGGTATATCTTTCCATGTTGTCAAAAATACTCGCTTATCCATTTGGCCATCTTCAACGAAGAACACATTCATTGGAATGATACAAGCGTAATATAAAACATCAATATTGTTTTTTATAGCAACCTAAAATATAATTATGAATTAAAATTTTTTTTTAAATAAAAATTTAAAAAAAAAATAAATTTGTACTTGAAGATTAGTAATGGGTTCCATTCTTTGAACAAGTCCAGAAGTTGCAAGAGGTAGGCTGGTTTCAGTAGATGTTGTGGGTAATAATGGGTTTAATACTTGTAAAGGGCGAGCTGGTGTCAAGCCAAAACTGAACAATTTAAGAAAAAAATGATTAAGATGTATATTCCATTTTTATATTTTTTAAATATCTGTACTTAAAATTATGTCATTATTCATAATGTTGTTATATTTTTATGTTCAGAATTCAAGTCATTAATGTTCAAAAATTAATTTTAAATTGTAAAGCTGTTATTATAGAATTTGTTGTCTTGGCCAATCTCATACTCAACACATGTACACTTAATACTATTTATTTTTATTTACCAATTACAATTTTTTGATTAAAAACAATTTTATTATTATTGTTATAAGAAAAAAATTTTACTATTGAAATATGATGGTTTTCAAATAACGAATACGTACGAATTTTTATTTAACTGAATAGCAAAGCCAGTCATTGGTTGCATTGCTTTGTTCTTTAGAGTCATGTCCATATTAATTTGACCATTTCTAAAAACCGTACAGCAATAAAGTTATTAATTTTAAACACATATTAAATCATTTTTTTTGTAAATTAGTTTTTCTTTGAAAACATACTTCCTTGAAAATGTCCCCATAATTTCTAAACCTTTGCCGTTTTCACTGGGTAACCAAAGTTGTTTGGGTGGAGAATAAGACATTGGTACAGGCGTAAATCCAAATATGTCACCAAGCAAACCTGTGTTTGATGTTGAAGCTGCTGGCAAGTCAGATGTTGTCAACAATGAATCTAATCCAGAAGCAAGTAAATCAACAGAAGGTGGTTGAACAGAAGTCGGAACAACAGCCGGTGTTGTCAGATCCATACTAAGGAGATCTCCTATTAATGATTCTTGCGGTACGGGTATGACTGAAGCTTGTGGAATATTACCAGTAGTAGAATTTTCATTTCTGTAAAATATGTATAATAATAACATATATTTTGGTTTAATACATACTGTACGACTGAGAAGTATAATAATAGTTTTTATACCTAGCTGGTAAAGATTTTCGTAACCCTGGTCTGCCTTCGACAAATGCACTTGGTGGCTTATGATAGACACTGGCAAGACTAGAAATATGACACACAAGTTCATCAAGTAAAGTTGGTTCCAAAAGATCAGTTTCCTCAGAAATTAATGGTTTTTCTGCGAGCACAACATCTTTGGCAGCACCAGGGTCAGTGGATAATAATCTCCAATAAATGAATCCACGATCACGTAAATCAGGGTTATCTGAATCCTGTGTAGCCAAACTCAGCACTTGTTGTACTAGTTCTTGAGTGTCAGTTGGTCGCTTCAAAAAGAGTTTAACAATAGCAGTTAATAACTGCAATTGCACTTGAGTATTTTCATCATGGAAACCTTCTAAGAAACTTTCCAATAATTCATCAGCATTATCTATACGCTCTGCATATTCTCCAATTATCCAAATCATAGATGCTCTTGCTTCAGGTTCATCCAATGTGTCTAAATTTTCACATAGCAAAGAAATAATGCTTTCATATTTGTTTGGATATTTTCGGAATATGTCCTTTATAACTACAATTGCTTCTTGAACGACATAATTAACTTTTGTCTGGATAAGATCTAAAAGTGTGGATACACACCGTTCAGCAGACTGTTCTACTTTAATTGCGCACCGACCAATTGCACGTACTGCTTTGCGTACAAAATCAACATCTACTTCTGTAGCATACCTGAACACATTTAAACAACATTAATTTAAATTTAAAATAAAAATATAAAAATAAAAATTTACTCTTTGAGTTCCGAAAGAACTTGTGCTATGTTTGCCTGTGACGCCAAACGTATCATAATATCCAATTTTTCTAGTTTAACATAAATGGGATCATTATATTTAACGAAGAACACTTTCATTTCATGTTTAAGTATATCTGGCCTTTTTTGCACTATTAAATTGATATTTCTGAGAGCAACATATTGTACCTATAAAATATTGTAAATGATTGTATTTTATACTAAACATATATAAATAGGTATTTATTACTTCTGGTTCCGTAGATAACAGAGTGACTAGCGGCGGAGCAAGTTTTTTGGTCAAAGTGGTAACAAAATCAGAATCGGTTGGTAACATTTCCATTAGTTTCATTAATACTTTGATAGCGGACAAAACAACTGCAGCATTGGCATGAGCTAAACGAGGTGTTATTCTTTCACATATACTAAAATGTTTAAAACAGACAAATTATGACATACATTGTTTTGTGTTGATTATCACAAGCATTAAAACATTTCTGAAATATTATTAAACATTAAATACTTTAATATTGATAAAAAAAGGTTTTACAAACGCTATAAAAAATTAGGCAGATACTATAATTTATAAATAAAATAATTTTAAGTCAATAATGAAAACTGCTAATTTAGTTACAATAAAAATTACCTTTGGGCTTCACGATCATCTTTTGGACTGTAATTAGCTAATGAATCGAGTATAAACACTTGGCCCCATTCTGTACATTCATTTAATGCAGTTAAAAGCTTATTAATAGTTTGTGAATTCATTTCAATCAATGGAGAACCAGTTATACTAGCTTCATTCATTTCAGATAAAGCAGCAACAGCGTTAGCAACCACCTGTTTATTTTTATTTTTTAAACTGTTTCAATTTATTATAATTGTTTTATTAAAAATCACCATAGGATTGGAATCCGACAAGAGTTCTTTTAGTTGTTCTAAGAATCCCTGATCATCAACCAGTTGAGCATTGATGTCATAAAGTTTAGCAACACAAACTGCAGCCGTTTTGCGTACATATGGATCTTCATCGCGTAAACATTTACGCAATGGTTCACATAGATATTCTGTTATTTTTTCAACTCTGATACAACCCATTGTACGTACTGCCAAGGCACGTATTAATGGATTTGGGTCTTCACAATCCTTTAAATGCAAACAAGTTAATATAAAATAATACCAATTAATTCTACTAAAACAATGGTAAAATCATATATACCTTTACAAATGTATTTACAGCCATAATCGCCATATCAGGATTGCTTTTGGCGTAATTCATCAAATACAAATAAACCAATTTCTTCAATTCCAAGTTATCAGTTTGCATACAGTTTACGACATCAGGAAATAAAGCGGATACATCTTTACCAACTGTCATAGACGCTATAACCTATTAGAAATTATAATAGTTTCTTAAAAGTTACAAATTAAATATTTTTGAAAATTAAAGAGGGGGTATGAAAAATATATGTAGCTGAGAAAATTTCTGAAATGAGACACTGTACTTTTATTACATGTATACTGCACATATTATATTACGCAAGTTTATACGTTTTGTAGATAATTTAGTAATATCTCAATAAAATATCCAAATTTAATTTGTACTTCAACTATCACCACTGTAGTAAAAGTGTACCGGATGGGTACTTATTTTGGCAAAAATGTTTAGTTTCGACACAAATCCATTCAGGACAAATACCGCTTTAAAAAGAAAAATATGCCCATCCTCCCAATAGCCACAATTGCTGTAGACATCATGTGTCTACTGCCAAATTTAAAACTCCATAACAAAAAAATCTTAAAATCTTAATTGTGTCCTTGTTTTTAACATGTAACAATACCTACATAGGTTTACAAAAAAAAAAAAAAACATAATAAAACGATATCTATATGTCCAGTTAGATTTGGCAATAACGCTTGAAAACCAATCAACAGTTAAAAGTAAAATACATAATAAGTTCTTACTGATTAGCCACATTAAAAAGAACAATTTGCATTGCACAAAGATTTGAATGATAAAGTATACAATACAGATACATCAACTACTTAACTGTATTCAAACAGTAAAAGCGTCCGTGTATAAATGACATTAAAACACTTACTTTCTTTACGGCTTCTCTCTTTTTTTCCTTTTTATCGCTGTTTAGTTCTGATTTCAATTCAAATATTTCTCCTTTTTTGGTGGTGGTGAAATATTTGCTGTCGGTCATCTTGAGAGTTTAGAAAAACTGCTAAAAAAACTACAATTACAATGCTAAACGAAACGTTAAAAAAATCGTTCGCAAATCACCATTTAACTACCGCTGCGATGTAAAAACTAAAACGAAAAATACAAAACTTACTTCACTCTCGGGCTCGGGGGGGCGTTAACGGTATCACACTACAACGCGTAAAAATAATTTAATTCCGTAAAATTTGTTTATATTTACGAACGGTTAATACTGTAAAATTCGATTTTTATTTACACACAAACGCGAGAAAATAATATTTTTTTATTATTAAAACGCTTCGATTTCGATTGTAATTTATGTATAGTTGGCCGACTTCGTGAATCCATAAAGTTACCAAGTGGACCGAATGCTGATAATATACATAGATAACGTGTAAATTCCTCGGTGCACGTTTTCTCGACTGTCGGGATGCGAATACAATGTTTGTATAGAAAATTGTCGATTTTTGATCATAATTTCATAAGTTTATCGAATATTTTCTGCGTAACAGTAATTCCATTATTATAGTTTTGTACAATATTAAATTGCACATTTCGTTTTAAAGTCGTTTCCGTTTTTTACGCAACATAATATTATATCGAATATTCAGTTTCAAAAAAAACCAATGTTCCATAGGCACCTACCTAAACGTAATCGCGATGCAAATACGTTTCAATCAATTACAAATAAATTATATTTCGTTGTAATGGAACGCATACGCGATATTATATATCATTGTTGCGGGTTTTCGAGTATTCTGTAAATTCGGCGGTGTAGTATATGCGAAAACTGTTATTAAAATGAAAAATATTTAAACGGTAGGTATTTCAAATAAATCCTAATCTTATTCGGATTTATTCCAATCGATTCACTGTCGATTTGTGAACGTAACACAATTGTAGGGTAATACGGATATAATATAGCGACAGCGGGCTCGTCGTTCAACTTGTCTTTAGTCGTGGTGCAAGGGGAGTGGCGAATGTTTACTCCAAAATTTAATTGTCCTAATGTACAGTTCACCGAATTTTAGAACAATTTGTCAATTATTGGAAGAATTATTAATTAACTGTGAGAATTATTGTAGCGGTTCGTGCGGACCGAATGTCGAAATGGTCGAAACATGAATAAATAGAATAGATTTTTATTTCACATAAATCATTCGTCGTGTGATAAACAGTATAATATTACTCGTCGCTGCCGGGTTACAGTAAAAAAAAAAAATGAGATCGTTGAATAATTATATATATATATAAATAACAAAAATGTATACATCGTTATAATAATGTTTAGGAAAAACATAAAATAGAAAGTAATTTAATTTCTTAAGTTTTAATAACATTTATTGTCAGATATACGCATGACATTTTCATACGAAAAAACTGCGTAAATATGTCACCCAAAACAAACAAATTGACAAATGAAAATTTCAATGAATTTGTGTATTATTATTACAGAATTTCTTTATAAACTATATTCATCGTATCTTTTTTGCTATTTGAATTTTTAATTTTTCAAAAGATCTAACTCTGGACACGGCAACATAAAGTTGACCATATGACTATAAATATAGGTTGTGGGGTAAATACAAACCTACTTTATCCAATGTTTTTGACCCTGTGCTTCAGCGGCGGATTAAGCGATTTGCCGCCCACAAGCAGAAGGAAATTTGCCGCCCCTTCATTTTCATTAGTGTTTTTCTAACCAGCAAAATGCATTATTTAGCAAAATATATTATTAATTAAATTATTATTTATTATTTAAAAATATATAAAACAGTTAGACATCAAAACATAAATATGAATATATTATTAAAAAAGTTTTCTTTGCCGCCCCTAAAATTTCGCCGCTCCAATCACCTGCTTGTTCTGCTTGTAAGGAAACCTGACGCTGCTGTGCTTTGTGTATTGCTATAGCAAAAGCTATTCTTATCGGAAATTGGTGCCGAACCAAATAAACAATTTCCATCACCTAGGTATTATGGGAATTAATTGATTTTCCATTTTAAATAAAAACTAAATCGGAAATCGGTGTTTTTATTATAAAATACCGACGACGAAGACAATGCAACAACAGACAGGCGTGCACAATGTAGCCGTACTACGACGACGCAGCAGTACTGCAGTAGACGTATAGCTAGGAGTAGAGAGCCTTGATATATCAAAGCTAGGAGTATTGAGGGTTGTAAAGATGCGCGTGTGGTTTGTGTGTGCACACGGCAAGCAACGCGCGTCGCTACGCAACTACGCGAAAAGCTAAATATTTCCGAAAACTATTCAATTGATACATTTTCGGACTTTTCTCATTAGATGGTTCATCTGCACAACGAACACTCACGTTAAAAAAAAAAAATCATGCAAATCGGTCTAGTAGAACTTCAGACATAACCACGGCGCCAGAACTTTTGCAGGAGATGGGCCAAGCTGAGGCCAACCAGTTATTGACAGGGGGGCAATGTTTTTATTCACAACCAAATTATGTGGGGGGGGGGCTACCTATGCCCACACCCCAAAAGTCAGATCCAATATCATATAAACACGCCATAAATTGTAGTATTGCGTATTACATAACAACTTTTTAATATTTTTAAGATAATTTTTAATGACCGATTAGGATTAACTTAAAACCCATACAAATTATAGTTATGAGTATTTTCATAATTTACATAAATTTTATGACGGGGAGTCAAGAAGTTTTGGGGTGGACCCGGGCCCACCGCCTGCAGGTGCCTCCACTGGATATATAATAGGTAACTGTCCAAAGAAATCGTCTCACGTCTTAATAATATATAATCATAATTTATGGATCGAAAATAAAATATTTCATATTATTATATTTTATTACAAATTATTTTATAAATAGACAATAAAATATAATATCCCATATTATAATATACTCGTATATATCTTATTAAATATTTGGTTTATATAGTCAATGAACACGCGAGGCCCGCTTGATGGTGCGATACATCGCTGATATAGTTGTGGCAATGATTACATAATAATTACTGTGTAAATACATGATTTACGTAATTCAAATACTAGGTAACTATAAAAATGTGGTTGCAAAGTCACGAGATCAATATAAAAATCGACGGGTATTTATGGTGAAAAAAATTTTTACCTAAAGACTATATATATTATATAATATAAAACACGAATTACGCTTTTAAAAAAAGTATACATTATTTCGATGATGGATTTAACCATTAAATCGGTTACGGACATATGAGATTAAAGAGGAAAAAAACTCGTTTAACGTGCTTTTAGAGGAGATTTATTTATCGAAACTTTAAAAAGTTTGTTAGAATATATAGGTATTTTTATATTATCAAAACGGTCTTTTAATATTCTTGATTCGAAAACCCGAAATTATTGAATCTTTATATGAATTAACTAAATCAAGTTTTCTCCCACGTATACATATTATACAGACCGCAGACAAGAAAGACGAGATGTATATTTCAGAACCTAAATTTGGTTTTTAAAATGTTCAGCTATTAGAAAATACACACGTTCGTATGAAACTATTGTGTGCGCGAGGAAGTATATATGTCACTGCTACATTAAATGTGAATTAAATAAGCTATAGATTTTCAAGTTAATTCGCGCGATATTAGAAATATTCCAGGTAAACACAATCATTGCGCGATTCTAAATAATACGTTTGTTTTCCTCTATTCTTCTTTGAAACCGTTCATAATTTTCAACGTTTTTCTTGTAAAAGTATTTTTATTTGCTATTTGATGACGGGCCCCTAAATCGCTGGGACACCCGGGGGGGCAGATGCCGGGCGGGTCACGCCGACACTGTACGCTACAAAACTGCAGTATATGTATATACATTTATACAATATATTGTGTAAGTACTCGTCCACCCCGGACAGTGGCCACTACCACCGTTCGCCGCGGTAAAAAAAAAGAAAAACCCGGCGGCGACACGTACACCGCCACCGCGACGGAGTGCGTTTGGCCACACTGTATCGGCATCTCGTAGATAACGTATTCCTCTATAATCACGGATTCGCGTTTCACGCGCAATATCACCGTGTCGTGCGAGTTTTATGAACGAACGGTGACATCACACGGTGCCGTCCGTACGTCGCGCCCCCCACCCGTCGTCCGAGCGCCGCCGCCGCCGCCGCCGCCGTGTACTTGGTCGAATGCGCCGTGACTGCGATTGTACGCGCGAAGACCGCGTCACTCGTCAACGACCGCGGCCACACCGCTCGTCGCGTTCCTATTACTGCCGCCTACTACGACGTTGCACCCACACGACCGTTCTGTCCGACAACACTGTTCGTCTCTCGAGTGCGTAAATATAATATTTAATAGTACGGTGATCGCGCGAATTCCTTCTCCTCCGACGACTAGTACCGCGGTCCCGGCGCTTAATTGTGATTCTCGCGGTTCGGCGACGACGACGACGACGAACGCACACTCCGTCCCCGATGGCCAAGAAGACGTACGATCTGCTGTTCAAACTGTTGCTGATCGGCGACTCGGGTGTGGGCAAGACGTGCATCCTGTTCCGGTTCTCGGACGACGCGTTCACCACGACGTTCATCTCGACGATCGGTATGACGACGACCGTCGCGACAATAATAATTTATATTATCCGTATTCGATTACCGTCACAGGCGAACCCAGAGTTTTACGTTTTGAGTGTGCCCGGCCTTTTTTTGTAATTATTTTTTTATGATACAGAGGGGAGGCTATAAACAAATTCACCCGTTTCATGCGTTTTTTTTTAGCTCATAATTTTCTTCCACGCACACTAAAGTCAAAATATTTTAAGTATCCAACACTTGTTTATACTATCCAATATACTATAATCAATTGTATAATATATTTTTACTTTAGGGTGTGCCTTGGCACACCCCGTAGATACGCCTATGATTATCGTATTTAACCGTTTCACGTACAAAACCGTAATTACTGGCCTTTGATGTCCCGTCAATACGGATGTTCCCTCGTGTTATTATTGTTTATAATTGTTATTTTCCTGTTTTCAAAAAATTATTTCCTTATTATCGCGTTGTGCGTAAACGTTGATGAGAGCGTGTCGTATAGTGTGGAAATTTGAAATTACGATCGTCCGTCTCTCGACGGCTCCGAGCCTTTATAGATACCACGTCCGTCGAATCTGCTCGACACACGTAATACTATTTAAACGCGTGTTCGGGGTGAAGTTGTGGTGTGCCCAGTTCTACTTTTTTACTGATTTGAAATTCGACATGCGTTATTAGACATTTAATATACAAATTTGAAACGGAACAAAAGTTACACCTTTTATAATTGTTACAGTATTTCGTATGATTTGTATACACGTACGCAATAAATAAATAATCTGTGGTTCGCGTTTTCGCGTGCGTTTTATTTGACATGCGCATCGGTAATGCGCAGTGCGACTTTTGTGATGACACGACAAATGACGCGTGTAAATTATTAATAAAATGTTGATTCCAACATCTGTTGAACTCTATCATTCAATTGCGCTACATTTGAAGAATGTTCTTGATAAAAAAAAAACAAAAGAAAAACTAGGAAAACATTTTTTTACTTTCGTGCGATACAGATTATCTGATTATTTTAATTTCGCGATTACTTTATAAAGAAGCCTGTTCTTTATGTCGTGCACTTTCATTTTACAATTTTGAAGTCGAGTATTATTCATTGTTCTCGCGATATGTACTAAATAATATTATTCAATTACAAAAAAGTTACTTTTTTTTTTATTAGTTTTATTTACCTAAACAATATTTTCGTGTTAATTGATATTGAAATCGGGGGAAGATTGAAGAATAAAAATATATAAAAAAAAATTGAATCGCACGTATGTTAAATTTCTGGTTAAAATGATTACATATTTTGTAGTTAATGCTGATAATTCGATATAATGTATATCAGTGTATATGATAAGTCATACGGTTTTCTAAATTATCTACTTTATCAAGGCCACTAACATTCATTTGTCCAATAACAGTGACACAATGAATTAATCACAAATTATATTGTCAAACATCGACTGTCGACTGTAAACATTTGTATTTTTTTATTTCAATAAAATTCGAAAAGAATCCGATCCATTATGATCGGTAAACATAAAAAAATACATTTATGTTTTGAATTGAAATACAAATTTTTTTAAGTAGGTCGGTGATTTGTCACAACAATTTGGTAAATTATTTTTAACGAATTTCGTGAACAGATTACGAACGATTTTTCGAATTGTCACATAGTTTAGCAGAAAAGAAGAAAAATATTATAATAATAATTTATTTACGCATTAATTTGTTTAGTACTTAATTTATAATTTAAGACAAATTTCATATGTTTTTAATACATATAAATTCGTGTCTTAGTTATGAATGATATTATGATCGCGGGTTCACAAAAGCGATAGGAAAATTTTTTGAGCGTTTAGGAGATATTTCATATTGCCATCATTAGAAAAATGATGTCATTATAATAAATAAGTATGAACAGGATAATATTATAGTGACTGGATGTTGGAGGACTCTTCCTACATTGTTAGCCTTGAACTAAACCGGTGTTGTATCTACTGTTAGTTTGAAATCAATAATTAATCACATTGAAAATAATCATTTCTGAATCCGATTTACTGTAGTATTTTTTTTTTGTATTCAGTTTGTCAAATTGAGAACGCCTATTAAACACATAAGTGTTCTACATATTTTAACAATATATAGTAATGAATGGGATAATGAGTAAAATATAATTATATAAATTTAGGTACTTATACACAATAGTACATGTTACGTAATTAATTCTCAAAGACAGTTGCTAAGGCATTCCTAAGTTTGCTCAGAATTTAATAATATATTGTGAAATGTAAATACGTATACCTAAAATATCGATTAAAATTTAAAAAAATTTATATTTACTATCTATTTAAATGAATAAAACGTTCATTTTTATATCGTCCAATTATTATCGGGCCCTAATACAATTTAAAACACTACAATATAATCAAATTTTAGTCCGATGTGTCTCGCTTTAAGTTTAACAGACGATCAGACACAGAATTGAGTTTTGCATCAAAAGTACCTGATAAGAAATCGAGAGCACGGTGTGACTGATGTGTTTACTTTAGACATGAACTTCAGTCATATTATTGATTGCACTAGTGTCTACATTAGTAATAAAATATTAAAAAGTATCTTTCTGTATTCATTTCTTTTTTTCCTATATAAAACTACTGTTACATTTTAAAGATGGTTGGTGGCTCATTGTTATTAGGTGGAATATAATGTAATTTTTAAAGTAGCAATTTTCTAACCATTTTAAATGGGAGTAGACAATAATAAAATTATTTACTTAATAATAAGTTGTTATTCATGTCTTAACTAAATTTAAATGTTTTGTTGATAACCAGCTTAGTAACTGTTGCTGATTATTATTATTAAGTTCTTGGAAAAGTTAACATCATATGTACTGAAATTATAATAATAATTTCCACATATCTAAAGATTTTAATTAATAAAAACGAGAGACATTTAATATCCATATTATATAATGTAAAAGTGATATTGCTCTAGATATTTGCCTATTCCGTGGACACCATCACTACTTGTGTATCGTATAACAATAAAATCAAACAGGTTTTGGCACGACCTTATAGTAAATGGTAAAAAGTGAGAAATAAAAAAATATATTTTTAAAACGAAATTCAATATCTATATCTGTATCTATTTACGTTTCAGTGTTTCTACAGTTATTATAATATGTGTACACTGTCTACTGTGTACTTATATAATATGCACAAGCATGCACAGAACATCCTGTCAGAATTAATGTTTAAAATTTAATAAAAGTACAATGACCCATTCAAACATTTTATCACTTATAATTTCTTTCCTTGTTAACTTTTGTGTAAGAAATTCATAATTATGTAGGTAGACTATTTATTAAATTGTATATTTCTATCTTAATGTTATTTTAATATGCAAATATAAATAGTAAATTCCACTCGGATTTTTTTTTATAACTTCTTACCATTGGCTTTAGCAATAACGAGGATATTTAACTACTTGGATGTTTTTTAACATCTATATTTTTATAACACGGTATGCTCCACAAAAATATTTAACATTCCATTTAGCTACTTACCTGTGGAATAATATTTTAACGTTATAAAAATACATTTTAAGTACTTCAGTGTTGTTGGTTTTATTCATTTCAAGTGAGATTTAAAAATAAGTCTTTAAATAATTTATTATGATGTATCTTAATTATTATAATTATTATTCATTTCAGTTTCAGTGTAATAGTATTATGTTTGAATTTTTAGAAGAAATCGCTTAAAAAAAATCATCAATGTATATATATATAAAACAAATGTAATAATTACCAGTTAATCAAAATCCTGACTCACAATAGCAAGAATATTAATTTGTAACAAACTGATACCAATTAAAATATTATAGCAATTATTTTGATTGCCCATTTTTAATATCAGCGAATAACTAGAGCAATACTATATCTAATGCTATATACATACATTATATATGTGTGTGTGTGTGTGTGTTTTATCTAAAACATTAAAATTTAATGGATATTAAAATTCTATTTAATCTAAATCACTGCTAAGAATATTAGGTATTTGACAGTTTATGAAAATTGAAACATAAAATTGTGATAATTATAATAATATTTTCGTTGAGAGGGACACCACACTTGTGTTGTTTTTATCTAAATCTCTCACATGAATATAAATAAGACATCAAAAACGTGTTCACATGGATAGATCATTAGTGATTGGAAATAAAATTTAATTGTAATACATATTAAGTAAACACTTAACATATTTACAAGTAAACAATACTTTCGAAAATAACTAATTTCATCAGCGAAACAGTTTTTTTCAATTATTTTTTGTTCATATGAAACCGATACTAGTGAAATCTATTTAAATTTCATTTTAAATTTTGACAGTTATAATTATTTATATTATATATAGTAATATATAATAATAATAATAATAAATATTATTTTATTAACCCTTACCCAGACTTGTAATGCTTTTTAATGTGCGTTATAAAATTGCTGCTAAAACAAAGCTAAATATTCTGATCAATACGTTACAGGTCTTATAGAGTCCACCTTTTAACCTAACTTTTTTCCGCTTCATCAAACCACACTTAATTCTGTGTTTCATATCTTCAAAGACCCTAAATATTTGAATCCCTCAACCTCACCCACCACCCCTGACCTTGCTTCCTTGCTCCAAATCATAATCAGTGTATTTTATTTTACTCCTGTTATCCCTAATCTTTTACCTTCAAATTCTACTCCCACATTCAAACCCATTGGTTAACTTCTTTTATAAGTAAATACCGATTAACTGAGATTATATAGCGACTCAAATGTGAACACTGGTGCACCCATACCAAAAACCCTTTGTCTCTCCACACAAATTCTTTTTTTTTGTACTCGATCCTTCATAGATATCTTCAATCACATTCACATACGCCTTTTCCAAATCATTGAAAACTAAAATAAAACTAATATGTAGGTAATTACCTAGTTTATTCTGATAGTTATTTTTTTATGTGATTGCGTAATAATTAATAAAATGTATTTTCAGGTATTGATTTCAAAATTAAAACAGTTGAACTTCAAGGGAAAAAAATAAAACTTCAAATTTGGTAAGGATTTATTTTTATTTTGGAAATACATATATATACATGTTTTTAAATATATTTAAAAAATGGTGTTTTATCTTTTATATTTTCTTTTGTCTCTGTGTTGTGTAATTGTGTACACAATATACCTTTATATGTGTTGTTTAACTTAGAAGGTCATAAATGTAATAAACAAGTTTCTGTGTCTGTATTTTCAATAATTTAAAATGTTGTAATAAAAATAAAAAGCATATGCATTTATTATTATATCGTGAATTTATTTATTTATTATCAGTGTGTCTTAAAGCTAATAACTGATTTTCATATTTTAGGGATACAGCTGGTCAGGAACGATTTCATACCATAACGACATCATATTACAGAGGAGCTATGGGTATTATGTTGGTATATGATATTACAAACGAAAAGAGTTTTGAGAATATAGTAAAATGGCTACGGACTATAAGAGAAGTGAGTTTAAAAAAAAAAAATTGTTTACATATTTTATATATGTACATATATTTGGCATTTGTTATTGGCTTGTACTCAAAAAATTAAAAATTATTATGTAGATATTTACACATATATAGGTATTGGTTATATACACAGTCGATGAATATATTGAATAGTATATTTTTGCCATAAACATTATTCAAATCCAATGGGTATTTACTTCATGGTATTCCTATGAGTTTTGGTCAATATTAAATTTGTATTTTTAATTTATGTTTTTTTATTACTACCCCACTAATGGTTAACACGTATGGTACACAGTTGTTGGTTTTTTTTTATTTTCAATAACGATGTACTTTGTTAATTGGTGTAATTATTAAGTGAACTATTGAATATTATTTACCAGTGTAATAAGTCTAGAAATTAAATCGCATTCCGGCAAAAAAGGTGACATAACTAAAAAAGTTCCAATTTTGAGATTATTTTAGTAATAAATAGGTATTGTGTACCCCCACATGCAGGAAAAACATCACATCTCTAACTTACAAATTACCATCCAAAACAATTGTGTTAGTTTTATAATTATAAATATTCATATTCATATTGTCACTTTAGTCTTGATACAAGAAAGGTCCATCGGTCAAGAAAAATATACTAATCTATAATAGTATTCTCTAGAATACAATAGAAGTAGTCTTAAAAGATAAATATCTGAAATTTAAAGGAAGTTTTTATTATTTCAAAATGAGTCTTAATAATTTTTTTTTAATAATGATTTTCTTAGTTACTGAAATTTTTAATTATGTCACTTTTCAAACCGGGGTGCGAAATGTTAAATAATGTCACAATGTTATAAATCAGAGTTTATTACAATATTAAAATTAGGTTTAAAAAGAATATCAACCTTATTTTTGTTATAATTTTTGTAATTTTGTTTCTTTTCAGCACGCTAATGAAGATGTAGAAAAAATGATTTTAGGGAACAAATGTGATATGGATGATAAACGTGTTGTAAGTAAAGCACGGGGTGAAGGCATTGCCCGTGAACATAATATTTCCTTTTTGGAAACGTCTGCAAAAGCTAATATAAACATCGAAAAGGCATTTACTGACCTCACGTTATCAATTTTGAACAAGACGCCTGGACGTGAACCTACTGACGTACCCGAAAAAGTTCACGTTGATAGAAAATCGGACAGGTTGTCTAACCGTTGTTGTTGAATAGCAAACATATAACAGACAATTTTAAATGGATACTATTATTATAAACAGATTTTTGTGAAACACCAAAAGACTATCAGTTTTGCTAAGTTGTTTGATACATTCATATACATTCAGATTTTAATTGTGTATATTGTGTGATCTTAACAAAAAAATTTTATTTTTCAAGAACTATTATATAAATCATATATTTTATTTTATTTAAACGCTTGGCAAAATTGTTGTCTGTGAAGCTGTTCCTTATCACAAAAATAAATGTAAATATTTATGTTACCATTAATAATAATAATTGTTTAAATAAAAAGGAGATAATCATGACGTCACCATTATTCTTTAATGAAACAAAGCAGTTGATGTTAGTGGCTTATACCACAAAATATTTATTGGTTGTCCTCAGGTGGAAGTTATTTATTATTATTTTTTGTACAAAACTTCACAACACCTTATTAATCAATTTAAAATTAATACTGAGTGAGCTAATTCTTGTAGGGTTGTAATAAATTGTAAGTTTTTTGCTTATAAGCTCAAAGTGTTCATAATCGGCTGTAAAGAAATTGTCTAATTTACTTTATTACTAAAATTTAAATATTTTTATACAAATTTTATTTTATAAAGTAATTTCAACTGGCCTAACACTGTTATTTTGTATTCATTTTGGCTTTTAGTTTTATTAATTTTTTTTTTTTATTTATAATTTTATCACCATTTTTTTTTTCTATGTTGTTAATTGTATTATTCATTAAAATATAGTAAAGGTAATATACACTTTGCATTTATCTTTTTTTCACATTATACAAACATATATAAAATATCCTCTAGTTTATCAGGAGTTTAAGGATGGAAAAGTAATTGAACAAGTGACAATAAGAGAAATTTAGTGGAAACAACCTTTTGGTAGACCCGTGGATAAGGTGAAAAGACATAGCAATTAGAAATTTAAATAAGCTTCATGGGAAATAGGAAATTGAGGATGCATATGATAACAACCACTAGAGTTATAAATTATGGTAGTAATGAGTCGTCTTCAAGGCCCCTTAAATTTTTAAACAAAATACACAAATGTAACACTTTCTATGTAGAACTGTTTTGTCTAGTTTTAGAGATAGGACTTTCTTGAACAAAATATATTGATTTTAATTTAGCTGGACTCATATTTCTATCATTATGTATTATTTTGATCAATAAATTGTTCAAAAGAATCACCCGATTGACAAAATATATCATGTAAACAATATTTTAATGTGAAACAAATTGTTGGCCCCATAAAATAAAATATTAAAATGGATCCAATGCAAGTGTAAAAAAATATGTAATAAAACTTTTTTTATCAAGTCGTGTTTACTGCTTGTGTATTTGATAAAATAAGAATCAGAATCAGTATTCTTGCTGACTTACAATAAACGTTGTTCATGGTTTAAATTTGATACACTGAAAGTGTGAAATTGCATTCGAAGTATGTATGTATATAAATATATATTTTAATATTTACTTCCATATGTATAATTTAGAACAATTAAAATTTTGTTTTCAGTGCAGTTAAGACAATTGAAATAACCAATCAGACGGTTTATGAATACATAATTCCTTATTCTAAACTATACATATTTTTTTCGAAAAAAAAATGTGCTTTACAAGTCTTACTCAATATGTACTTAATAATAATTTTGTTCAATAGTTTATATTGATTCATCTATCCTGATACAAATGTGTGAATACAAAATATTAACAGATTATCACGAAAAAATCGATTTATATTTGGCAATAAATCCATAATCTATTCTAAAGGCGGCACTTCGGGGTTATCAATAAAAACAGTTTTTTCATTTCCAATTTTTTTTGTTGGCTCATCGGTTATGTTCCAAAATTCTATTTGCTTTTGCCTATCTAACACTTCATCGGTAAGTTTCGATTTACTAAAACAAAAATAACATATTTTGACATTAGTTAAACATTTGAATACGTTGGTACATTTAAAAATGTGTAAGTTTCAAAAATATATATTTGAATATGAAATATTGAAACTTAGAACGAAACTTATTTACTGATTAATGAGGTATTTTGTAGATTTTACTATGGATAACTTGGCAATTGACAAATTATAGGTTGGTTTAAGAAAACGACATACTTTTTATTGTGAAGACCTCTTTTATTCATTTCGCATGGTTTTTTAACCGGGCTAATTATTTGCTTAACCTAAAAAATAATAATATAAGGGTACTATGGTGTATTTAAGATTTCATTTTCAGAGGAGGAGTGGTTCAAATAGATGGAACAAATTATCAAACATATACAGTGGCGTAGCCAAGGGGGGTTTTGGGTGTTTAAACCCCCCATTGACTTTTTTTTTATACTTTTTAATCTAATAAATGTATACAATTTATACAATTGTATATTTCATTAATTCTAGTACCTACTGCAAAAAAATATGATATATTTTGTCATTTTACAAGTAATTTGTGCATTGTGCAACAAACTTAACAAAAATGTAAAAGCTTATAATTTCATTTATACTTAACCCCCCATTACATAATCCTGGCTACGCCACTGAACATATATAATAATACATCGTCTATATGTGGATAATTTGAATCCCATGTAACTTTGTCAGGTATAAATTGTAAATTTAGATTTTTTTTCATTTATTTATATACATCCACCACAATATAACCTACTTTAGGCATAGTTATTTCTAAGAGTTTCGAACCGATCAGCCGTTTCGCATTGGATTCGTCCACTTTTACTTCTTCGTCCAGTACTAATTGCAATACTTTTTTCCGTATGGTAACTCTAACATACAAAGGCTGTACGTCCACGTCCAGTTCACTGGTGTCCATAAATCTAAAATGATATGTTACGGGTACAAGTCAGTTGTATTAGCAAATTGCAGACCGTATCATTTGAAATTTGTTCGAATCTACGATTATTAAGTAACATTATGTTACTTGTAAATTTGCACGGTCAGTACATATTTGTCTGATTCGTTTTCCAATTTGTACGGCACTTTTGCTTGGTTTAAATTGTATGGCCGACCGTCGTCGGCAAATAATTTGGGCGTCCACTTTTTTTCTGTTGGCGTTTTTTTCGCTTCGTCTTGCCTTTTCTGAGCTCGTCTACTATGTAATGCCATTTCCATACGACATTCCGGAGTGTTTTCACTGGGTTGATTCCAAAATCTGTAAAAAATGTTTTGAAAGTGTCACAATTTTCGTATTAACTTGCAATTAAATATTTTTAAATTATAGTTTTGAAAATCCATATAATTTTAAAGCGCAGTTGAACATAATTCATGCGCCTAGTTGGAAAAGCTATTTTCGTAGTTAAAAGCCAATAAGTATATTTCAGATGTTGAACATTTAAATATATTATTATGGACCTCTAAATTTAGATGTATGCCTATAAATAGATGGTCACCTTCTATATTAACTATAATAATAATATATAGAATATATATATATATATATATATATATATATATAATATATAGAAAAACTATATAGGTACATGACAAATATTAGTAAATATGTAAAAATTATTGTAAATGAACAAATATATAAACGGGAAATTCAACGAAGACAAATTAATGGATGATCAATAAAGAAAATATGCTTTAACAGCAGCACCCGCGTCCTCACCCAATATAATAGGTAGGTACATACCTAAACAATTATTGAAAAAAAAATGTCATCTTTTCTTTTTCCAACCGTATTGTTGAAATAAAATTCAATAAAAATATTAAATAATTATTTGACAAAACCCGTATTGTAATTGTATAAACAGAAATGTAAAACAACTAAGAAACATGCAATTTGTTGATATAAAATCGATAAAATATGCATTTTTGAGTTCTTTGATTTACGATTGTAAGTATATGAAACACGTTTATAGCTCGTTTTGCTATAAATCGGAAGAATACAGAAAAACCTGCTGCAAATCCTACAACTTCCTAGCCCTGTTGTTATAAGTGAAAATTACTTGGGTAATGCGTATTGTTTTTCATTTGTTTTAAAATAGGTATACTGCAGGTATATAGGTACGTACTCTTCGTCCGACTTTTCGTCATTTCGTTCATCGGTCTCCGAAGAAGTCTGTTCGATAATTTTTAAAGGTTTTGACGATTTTTTTTTCTCTATTCTGGATTCTATATTGCGTTCAAGAAATTCATGTTAAAAATACTATATTCCGTACGACGTACCTATTTATTTCATTTTCAAGCGTTTATCTATAGGTATACTAACTTTCGTAAATATTTTGTTGAGCAATAATTTTACGCTTGACATTTGACAACAATTGTTTAGCCACTAATTTATCATAATGAGTTACTTCTGTCCCGTCAAGTACATCGATTTGTGGCAATGTGCCTATAACAAATTCGCGATATCCATCGTAATCGGTACAAGGATTTCCAGTTAGATACCTGAAAAAAAAACGTGCTGCACACTATAATATATGTTGCCCTACAGTAATTATTCAGATGACTTGCGAATTTTTACATATTTATTTAATTTTAGCCATAAATAAAAACGAAACCGTCCTTATAAAAAAAAATTGTGGTAACCATACAGGTAATAGGTACTTACTTATACCAGCTATATATTGGCTGTTAATTTATATTGATAAATTTAAGTAGAATGCGAAATTTAATTTGTATAGACATTTAATTTATAATCATTAATGCAATTTATTAAATTTTTGAAATGGTTTATCCTATTATTTTCATTTTAGACTTAACAACACAAACGGATTATGTTTATATGGTAATATCACAACGTAGGTATACCTATAGCATTACCTATGTATATTTCTTTTGCATGTAGGTAGTTACAGAATGTTAATTCTATTAATTATTGTGCCGTATTTATATTTAAAACAAAACCCTCTCACCATTGTTCATTTAATGATTGTCTCAGTGTTGGTATTTAATTATAAATTTACACCGTTTAGTAATGATTAAAATACAAAATTTAATTTGTACAAATTACGGTATACCTTGTCGACTAAAGTCAAATGATATGAATACATATTATATGTACATACCTACTATTTAATGAATTTTGAAAATATTTATTTCCTACACATAATTTACTTACAATGTTCTTAAATGTATGTTGTATTTTAATGATTCAACACTAGTAAGTTTTCCTATAAAGTTCATGGTTAAATCTAATTTGCTTAATGATTCACATCGGTCTAAGTTTTCTATTTTTTCAATACAATTCAATGCTAAATTTAAGTACTCCAATTTCTTTAATTTGTTCACATTTTCTGTAATAAAATAGTTAATATAATAGTATACTGATGGAACATATAGGTACGTAACATTAATATAAGTGTTGCATAGTTCCTATATAGACATATAGTAATTAATACTCATAAAAGCATATATTATAAACATATATACACATTTAATAGGAAACATTAGGGTACGCCCAAATGTTAAAAAAGAAAATAATGAGAGGAATTACTAAAACCGAAAATTGGGTATAAGTAATACACATGAATTTATTTTATAATTTATATACATGAAGATATTTTGTATGACTTGTAACACATTAATTAAATTTAATTTAATTACAGTAACTTTAATGAATATTAACGGTATACAAGTTTGCATAGATTCAAATATAAATATATTATTTTAACAATTAAATATACAAAATAAATTATTGATCTCCGATTGTAATTTTACTTATAATAAACCCGTGTTTTGGTGGTACAATACAATATTTTTATTTTATTATAAAAATAATAAAATATTAATCTGAATAAAATCACAAATACTCATTATAATAATCAATTATTAATAGAAAAAAATTAATTTAATACAAAGAAATAATTTTTTTTAAATGCAATTAATTTGACTGAGAAGAATTGAATGAACATACACAAAACATAATATTCCGTCTTGAAAAAAATAAATGTATTACTGGCGAGTTCTTTGTACCAAATGCTCGAAGTAAATATTTGTTACCGTTATTGGCAACAACTGGATTATGGACATTCATGTCATCCAAAGAGAGATCTTCTATGAGTTTTGAGTAATCCCATAGCATTATTTTACAATCGTGAGATCCAGATGCTAAAATAGTACTGTCTCTGCTAAAGGTAATTGTATAAATAGGTTCTTTATGTCCAGTCAGCATAGCTACTAAGTGTCCATGGGCAATATCCCATAGAAGAACATTGCAATCATTGCCGGCCGATGCTAGTACTCGTCCCTCATTTGAAAAACATAATGTTAAAATTTCACCTTTATGACCTGTCATTAGACGCACTTGTTCTCCAGTAACACAATCCCATAGGCGTACGGTTCTGTCACTTGACCCAGTTGCTATATAATTAGAATTAGGATGAAACTGACAGCAATCTACATCTGAAAAATGACCACTAAACATCCTTAACGACTGATAATTATCTGTCGCCCACAATCTTGCTGTGCGGTCTCTACTAGCCGTTGCAAAATAATAGCCATGTAAACTGAACTTCACATCCCACACAGGATGGTAACTGCCTTTATATGCTACTACACATGACCACAATAACAAGCTCCAAAGTCTAATAGTGCAATCTTCTGAGCATGACAAAAGTAATGTTTTGTCTGGACTAAATGACACTTGATATACAGGGCCATAATGTCCAAGCAAAGTACGAGTAGTTTCTGCAGATCTGTCATCAAGTATTCTATGCATTACATCATCTGCTTCAAGATCGATGTCTAGTAGTTGATCAGCCGTTTTCATAGCACGTAGTTTTTGAGGTACTAGGCTCCAAACACGCACTCTACTATTAGCCAAACCTACAGCTAACATTGTTGCGTCATCACTAATTGTTGCACAATTTACAGCATTAGAACAATTTAATAATGTATAGCAACATACTGATGGCAATGTTTCAGAGCTTAATGATACTCTCTTGGCAGAATCTAAAACTGCTTGAATCTTAATTTTTTTATCAATCTGAAAATAAAATTATAAACTAAATGTTAAAATATTATTGCACAACATATTTTTTATACATATAAAAATTTAAAGGTTGAGAATAAATTTTTTAAATATTTATAAATTAAATAATACGACTAGGGATTAGTGGCACTTTACGAATTCTCAATCAAAAAACAATTTTTTAGGCTTTTTATTCTTGTGTAAATATAGAAGTATATAGAATAATTTTTTGATCATAGCAATGTAAATAAATATTTATTATTATAAATTTAAAACAATTTTAAATATTCAAATAAAAATATATATTTTGTACACTATTACCTAAATAAAGATTTGTTATTTTTATTCCATATATTTCTCTACAAGAAATTTAAAATATTGATTTATTCCACACTTCATACATTTCATATTAATATGAACGGTTTAGTTTATGTACTTCATATGTTATCACGTTTCCACATTACATTTATTAATTTTATATGCATTTCATTTTAAATATCTTAATTTATTACTATTGTATTTATACACACTCTGTTATTTAATACAAATCATAAATTTTTTTTTTTCAAAATACAAGGGAAATAAAATATTTTATATATTTTAAACACGAGTAGTACTGTACATTAAAATTGTACTATTGACATTTAATTCTTTGAATATAAATAAGTAATAAATGGAATTAAAAATGTTTACCTCTCTTAACTGTGGTAATGCCATCCTATCTAATGGCGGAGCATTAGGATCAATTTTAGTTTTTTTCGACAATAAAGGATTACTTTTTGATTTTTTTTTCTTTGGTTTTTCCCCTTCTTGAGATTCTTCTTCGTCCTCATCTAAATTAACTGTAGCTGCTGCTGTTTGCAAGTCTGGTTCTTTCATTAACCCGTAATACACTCTGGATTTGTTCTCTTGTCGAGTTCCTTCACCTATCATACCTCCTGCAACTGAATCTATTTGTTGTTTGTTTCTAGCTATTCCTTCATAAACATCAAAGAACAAATTTTCTTGTACTATATCCAATAAGACCGTTTGTTTTTTTTCTTTCAGATGTCGTTTTAAAAGAGATAACGTATCTCTAGACATTCGAACAACAAACTCATTAGATTTGTAATTGCTTACCAATATGTTATCATTTAATTCTTCCTTTTTTGTAATTACCGCTAAGTTACGAATATCATTTTGATAATAAGACTCTTGTCCGGGTCCAAATTTCTTCATGAACTGAACGGCTTCAGCTTCGTGGCCATTACAAACAAGATCCAAATACATGTGTACAAATACTGGATACAAAACACAGCCCAACTCATGTTTGTAGATATCCAATGACGTCTCAACAAATTTTGATAGAGTTATATAAGCGTTCTCATATACCAATGGGTCTCCCTGAGATTTATACACATTCAGGACGTTGTTAACATCAAGTTCAGAAGTGTTATATACAGAATCTGTCAAATTTGCTTCCTTTTTCAACGTTTCTGCAGTAGTATTTAAATTATATTTTTTAAGAATTTTCAATGCAACACATAAATTGGTTTTTTTGTCATCCGGTTCTTTGGGAATTTCGTTGATTATTGGTTTAATATCCGGTTTATCTTCTTCCATTTTATTAACAAACGGTAATTAACGAATATTAATCGAAATATTTAATTGCAATAAATTTATAAAATATATTTCGTATATTTCTTATACTTATTCTTTCTATACATAAATATACAATTGAAATCGTGTTACAAACATTAATGGTGTACTTCCGTGAATGTCTGTACTGGAATGATGAGTAGTAATATCATATAAATTTTCGTTGTTCTTACGTAGGAAATTCCAGCTGCGTTAAATGTTTAATTTTTTTTAAAATCACTATTTAACACTTTTTAAATAAATAAAAACTGTCGATCTAATACAGTTTGATCAATTATTCGAGAAATGGTTAAAACTTGAAATGTGTAAACAACGAATCTCGTGATAAGATTCCTTATACAGTGTCTACAGTTTATACAGTGCTGTACATTGTGTGAAAATGTAAGTGGAGTGTATACATTTTGTACTTCACTGACGACGGACTAATATTGATAGCTGTAATACAATACTGTTATATATATGGGTATATAATATTTTGCATATTATAAAAATATATATCTATGTATATAAATATTATAATTAATTATTATTGATAATATAATATATCTTCCACACGTACGTTTATAAATTACAATACATCTCGGAGTATCACAAACACGAAATAATAGATATTTCATGGAATTTTTATCGGTGGGAAAACGAATTGGAAAAATCCAAATATAAAGTATTGGAATATTTATTAATAATACGTGTATGTTAACACTACGATAATTGACATGATTATATTTACCTATTTTAGGTATTAAATTTGATTGCAAGAGTAATATTTTCAAATCTTTACACCAATTTTGTAAATTTTCGATTTTAGTAATATCCTCCTGGTGTAAAGATATTTCTTCTAAGGTGCCGATTTCGCCTTCGTTATGTTCAGAACGTTTCCTAATAAGTTCTATAGTAACTAGAAAAAAAAAAGTTAAATATAAAAAAGGAACCACGGGTGTCGTGAATTTCGCGTCGATTTTAGAACTGTATTATTACTATAGTTATTATACTATGAATATGAAATCATTGTATTCGAGAAACGATTTTAAGCGAAGTTTCAGTGTAATTTATGATACTGCATTGACTGCTGTCAATGGTCACAGTCCTTAGATTTATAACTGGTATAAATAGTACAAATATTCATTTAAAATTTCAAAGTTTTAACATCAGCAGTGGCGTATTTTCAACTTTTTTCGGGGGGTCCAAATTTTTTTTTTTGAAAATTCCAACAGGATATATTGATATAAGGTATTTAATAAAAAATACCTTTGGATAATCTTTTTTTTTGGTTCTGGGGGGTCCAGTACCCCTGGACCCCCCCCGTAAATACGCCACTCTTTGTACCTATTATATAGCAAGTCATTTATGACTTTTGAACCTTTTTTTTCTGGGGGGGGGGTCGAGACCCGGGACCCCCCGAAAATACGCCATTGAACATCAGTATTATCGAAATTACGAAAATATGACTAGATGCGATTTTAATGAAATCTTGTTTCAATCCTATGTAATTTTTTTGGAACACGTTAAAATACTATTGAGAAAATCGAAAAATTTCATTTTTAAAGTACCAAGTAGACTAAATTTGTTACCGGATTTTTATTGAGCGTGTAACGATCGGAGCACTCTTCCTAATACAAATAAGTCGTACACAGAATAAAAAAATACAAAAAAGAAATTTAACATCGTTGTAAAACCACTAGTTACAAGAAGAATTTTTTCAATAGGTAATCGAATTTCTACGCGTTATAAAGCAAAAAAAAAAAAATCGCGTTCATTTGTTTTAGTAGTATTTTGTTGACGAAAATTGATTTTCAATAAATCTCGAACAAATTTTTTTTTTTTATAATGTGATGAAAAAGTAAAATATTTTTTGAAGGTTTCCGAATTTTATATATAGTATACATATTTTATAAAATTGTAACGATTTGTATTTTTGGTTCATATTAAAACCGTGAGCAATTTCCACGCAATTTATTTAACACATTTTGAAAAATGTCCTATAAAACAGTTGCAGTTTACTATATTAATAAGTAATCGAATGATCCGTGCAGGTCAAAATTGTTTTGTATAAACTGGACGATTCATTATTTATAACGTTGTTTTTTAAATTGCAATCAATCGCCTTAAGACTTATATTACAGCTGATGACCGCGTTATAGGTACATGGCTAATATTGTCCACCACAGCGTTAAAAATTACTAAACGTATTACAATAAACGAACTCGCAAAACACCATTATAAAATATTTCACACAAAATATTAACAAATCACTCCAAAAGTATATACTTTCTCAATAACGCGTTTTCCTTCACAACAGCTCCAAATATCTCCCGTCGTCTAATAAGAAATTGATCCGGAGACCAACTATATATATATAATAACACTATAGTCTTTATTATGTAATTTAAGAAACAGAACTTCGGAATTTGTAATTAAATTCCGAGGTTCCGTTTCTAAATGGAATCATCTTCACGTGTTTCGCGTTTCATGTTTTATTGCACTACTAAATTTTTACCAGTATCAATATTGCTTATTGTTTATACGTACAATATATTGTAATTTATTTCAAATAAAAAATGAATGCGTGGTATACATAATTATCGTACAAAAACATTCGATTTCAGGGACTTTAATTGCTATTATTATTCATGTATAAAAATAGCATTGTGACTGAAAAAAAAAGAAATGGTAGCCAAAATATACGAGTTTCAATGGGAAAGGGGCCACTGCAAGGGCCGAGTCGATTGCAGTTTTTAAACCCTACATCTCATCTATATCCGAGTTAACGACTATGTACGCATATGATATGTGTATATGAGACGTGATATATTATATGAATAATATTTTATAATATCTGCTTAGAGTATAACTCGCGCAGTCACGTCTTATACAAACTATATTTCAAATTGGTACGTAATTTTTTTTTTTTGTGTCAAAACGATAACGCGCGTACACACATATATTAATAGGTATATCGACATATATATATATATATACTTACTATTAGCCATATCGTCGCGTATAAATAAACGACTCTATTGATACGCGCGCGTGCTTGTTCGACGGCGGACAAATATCGACCGGAAAAAAATAACGAAGGCGCAGTAGTTTAAACCGTCGCCGGACAGGAAACAACCTCAGCGTGATATTAAAGTTATTAGACCACAGAGTAAATAATAGTACGCGTGTTGCTATGGGCGTGTAGCTTCGGCCTTTGAATTTTCGCGTCCCTTTCGCGTCCTGGAGAAGACCGACTGATTTCTCCATGAACGTTTCCGTCGCGCGTTATCAACGGTGTTATCACTGCAGTGCTATCAGTTTTACTGATAAACACCAAAAAAAATTGTTTTACTCCGCGTCCGGAGGAATTGTAGAGACTTCGAGGCCGTGCGCGGAGCCGCCTTCTCACGATATCCTTTCTCCCTTCGCGTAATGTCGTTATAGTATTTTTTTTTTTTTTTTCACTTTCTGCGAAATAAAATTAATCTCCACGTCGTCTTACGGACGCCGGCGTATTATCGGACGACGACGGCCTTCTTTCGAACGGCTGTTTCGTTTTCGTGATAATTGCAGAAAAAAAAAAAAAAAAACATGTTTATCGCGTCTTCTTAATTCGTGGCTGCGATGTATTGCGATTTCGCGCTGCACGTCTATAACTATTCATAATAGTCGTGTCTGTTTATTGTTGTTGTTGTTGTCGTTCTTACCATTTCCAGTATTATTGGCATGCATTAGGTCGTTGCGCGCATACACGATGGCCGCTAAAATACAACCGTTTGATCCTCCAAGTTCAGCCAGTTCCGATAGGTAATTAATATTAGTTATAACTAATATAGGTGTATAGTGTTTGCCTGGTACGCACAGTAAACTGTTTTACTGCTAACAGCGTATACGTTAATTGTCGGTCGAGTATGCTAATCAGTAATCGCTAATCGTAGATAATATTTAAATTATGCAAATTCACTGTTTTTACGTTACTCGTATCTTCCGTATCTTTCGACGAGCGTAATTTTTGTTTTGATTTCATAGTGGAAACGTTTTGGAATTATCTACTTTTTTTTTAATGACATCATTATTTTTTTTTAAATATATTTTTAAACCATAAGCTTGTGTTCGTTTTGAAATATTATCCAGTTTGTTTCATCGTTTTATAAATTATATAACGATACGGTTTTTTTATTCGAATAAATTCATTAGCAAATCTACACGTTAGAAAGTGAAATATTTAAGGTATCTATTATAGAATATGTATAGTAGTTATGTGGTTAAATCATGTATCCCTTGTTATGATTGTAGCGATTTGACCGAATATCGAGATGTGATGGGCGACATTTCGATAACTTTAGACAATGACGACGAAGAAAGCGATAGCATAATCTCGTCTAGTATGTCACCATCAAAACAACCAACTACTGCGCCTTCAACGGGTAATAAATTATTGTTTTAATAAATACATTTAGTTTGAATATAAATTATAATTTACAATGTATTATTGACAACATTGCCAATGGAACATGTTTATTAGTTGTTTTGTCGGTTTCGATACATTTATTTACGTTCATTTTAATTATTAAAAATACCAATTAAATACGATTATAAAGTTAGCGTCAAAATAAATATCTGCTTTTAATGTAATAGGGATATACTTGAGAGTTTACGTATGAATAGAATTTAGACGTTTTGTCGCGATTACACTTGATTATCCACAAAATACATAAATGTGCATAATACGATATGTTCAGTACATGACAAGAATTAATTTCGTAAAAAAAGTCGTGCACAGAATTAAAAAGTAAAGAAAATAAATATTATTGTAAAACCACTAGCTTCTTCATTCTCCTCGCAATTTAAAAATCATTTAAAATAATATAATTACGTTCTGCACATTTCTGTCAGTAAATCAAGGCGGTCAGTTGAATGAAAACTGAGGTCCATTTACCATAATAAGTTGCCAGTTAATATTTAAATTTTTATTAGTATTGAAATTGTCTAAAATTTTAATGTTCCTATTATATTCTAGTGTTGGTAAAATCTCCTCGGTCGACTTTACGACAAAGAACTACTTCTGTAAGCCAGTCGACAAAAAAAACGGCCACAGAGTCAGTATTGCAGTCGCACACTCGAACAATTTATACAGCTGGTCGACCGCCATGGTATAATACTGCTGGACAACAAGTTGAACCATTTGTTATTGGTGGGCTATTTTAATTATTAAATTTTGGTGTTTTTATTATGTCAAGTGTAGTATCACTTAACACTTATTTATTATTTTTTCGATTAATTAATTAAATATATATATATATATATATATATATACAACATTTAGGTGTTTGTGGTGGAAGTGCTTCTGGGAAAACAACTGTGGCTAGAAAAATAATTGAATCGTTAAATGTACCATGGGTTGTATTGCTTAGCATGGACTCATTTTATAAGGTTCAATTTATTAATAATTATACTATTAGAATTAACAAGCTCAAAGGGTTTCATATTATTAACATAATTTTAATAATAAATAATTAGGTGTTAACTGCAGAACAACACGAGAAAGCTGCCCAAAATGAGTATAACTTTGATCATCCAGAAGCATTCGATTTTGAACTCTTAACTGCTACTTTACAAAGGTTAAAGGATGGGAAGAAAGTTGAAGTGCCCATTTATAATTTTGTCACACATGCTAGAGAAACTAAAACTGTAAGAATAGAGTTGCTTCCTTGATAATTACTATAATAATTTAAGTGGATGTTTCTTAGATGAATGATTGTCATTTTATGTTTTTTCACTCTTAGGTGAAAATGTTGATAAAATATATTTTTAATATAATTTAACTGAAGTCAAGTGAAAATCTTTAATATTGGTATTTGAAATAATATAATATTTAATTTTCTATGACAGGAACTGTTTACATAATTCGTTGGGGTTATTTTACTTAATTTAAATCAATTTTAAATATCTTTATTAAAACGTATAATTTTTTTATTAAAACATATAATTAGTATGTTTTTATTATTATTTGTCAGTGGCGTTATTTCAGAGTTTTGAATTCGATACAAAACAATTTTTTAATAGCCAACTATAATTGGAGTAGAGCTTGTTTTGCTTACAATGTACTATTTGTTTTCACTTACAAACATTTAAATTATATTAATCATTTTTTATTATAAAATAGTAATGTAGAACGTATGAAACATTTCAGTTATAGCAATATAATAGCATTTTGGAAATATCATTTATTTCTAGCTCTTGTTATTCAATATAATTTGAACTTTCGAAAATTGTTGCAAGACAATTTAATATAACATCATATTCTATAACAATATTTTAATTTAAAACATCATATTTTTAAATGTTTTGTATGAAATGAAATGTTTTTACATAAAATGACAATTTTTTTATGTTAAAATTCGTAATAAGCAGTTTTCTTCATATTTAGAAAATTAAAATTAAAAAATCTCCAAAATGGTCATTGCAAATGTGTACCTTTGCATTTTGCAAACGACGCTCCTGTCTTTCGTTCTTATCGATCAAAGTTATCAATGGCAATACCTCAAATAAATTAATTCAATTATATTATTATTGGTTTCAGAAAACAATGTACGGTGCAAATGTTATAATATTTGAAGGAATTATGGCGTTTTATAATACAGATGTTTTAGAGGTTAGTTTCACTTCATTAAAATTAAATTAATTATTAATTGAATAATGTGACAAGGTTATTTCATTTATTTATATTATCTATTTTATGTTAATGTTTAGTCATATATTACAAATGTTAAATTGATAAGTATTTTATTGTGCATCCATAGATAGATAAAAGAAAAAAAATAGTTGAAAATTAGTTATTTTTTCTTCAAATTATGTATTTGAATAAATCATTCAATTAAAAAAAAAAAAAAAAAATGAAATATTCAAATTTAAGGTCATCCATCAAAATTATTCTGTATTTATCATTAAACACACTAATTTTAATTTGATTTTAAATACATACAATTTATAATTAATAAGTGAATTCTTGATTGTCTGTTTTGAGCTTTTCAATAGCAAATTTAGTATAACTGACATTGAAAAACGAATTACAGTCAATATATATAATATTTTATTATTCATTTATGTAGATGTTGGATATGAAGGTATTTGTTGATACTGATGCTGATATCAGATTAGCACGTAGATTGAAAAGAGATATATCTCAACGAGGTAGAGATCTTCAAGGTGTCTTAAAACAGTATTGTACTATGGTAAAACCATCATTTTCACATTATATCGCTCCGTCCATGATCCATGCTGATATAATTGTACCTCGTGGCGGTGACAATACCGTTGCTATAGAATTAATTGTTCGACACGTACATAAACAATTACAAGCAGTAAGTTCATTTTATTAAATTTATTTATTAATTTCTTTCATAAAATATATGAGAAGAGAATTCTTATAGTTTTATTAGAATTAAAAAAAAAAATATGTGATGTTTATTTCTTCTTTTTTGGTTTTTACAACTCTTTGAGAGTTTTGCCGTCAACATAACATCAAGCCATTTGTCATGAATCATCCTGTCCATTTTTCTACGCCCAGAATCTTCCATATCTTATTCAACTACATCGATCTATCTTTTTTTCTAGGTTTACCACAGGGCCTCTACGATTCTAGCGCTTTTCTAATGGTAATATCCTGGCCTCTTTGCATTATATGCCCTAGCCATTGGAACCTTTATCCTTTAATAAAACTAGTTATCGGCGTTACATCAATAGTTTATTAAATAATTGCAATCATTAATATAAAAAGCGCTATTTCAAAATTAGCATTAGTTTTTTGTTCTTTGTATAGTGTATTTCTATAAAGTGGTATTAATAATTATCAAAAAATATAATATTCAATTAAAATTATAGAAAAATGTGCATTCTTAAAAAAAAGATTTGATGATACTACTGATTATGAATGCAGTATAATGTTTCCATGACTACAGAAGTACATATTGATCAAATTAAGATTAAAAGACACAGTTTTAAATGTTTTTGTATTGTTAACTACAGTGTTGTGGATGATTAGTTTTTATAAAATGGTTCTGATTAATTGATGTATGATATTCATTTTTTTAAGCTGTTTATTTTAAAAAAAACGTTTAGGTACAGGCTGACATTCTATTACTACACTGACAATTATTATTGATATTTTGGTAATTTTTTTTGTTTATCTTTGTTTTTCATTTAATTGTAAACAAGCTGTAAACTTATATACCGAATTCTTATTATTTAAACATTATTATTTAAATTTAATATGATTTTGGACTTAAATATAAATTAATATACTTTTCAGTTTGAATATTTTATTACAGAACACTGTTTTAGGACTGAACTTGATACTTACAAATATTTACAGTTATGATGCAATATAAATTTAGTTTACAGTTCACGAGTATAGTAAATAAATAAATAAGTCAAAGAGGAGTTATATAATCAGTGACATTATATTATTTGTAAAATATTTAATATGTATGTGTGTTAAAAACATGGAAGTATAAAAAAAATCTAGTGGTTTTCAATATTTTTTAATTCTAAAAGATAATTCATTCAATTTTATATAGTTATATTATATTATGTGTTATATTCAAATAAAGTACATGGTTCAAATATTAAATATTTAATTTCTACTTTCATATTAAACATGTTTAATTGTCTTGTGTAATTTTCCGACACCGGGTTGAGAATCACTGTTATTACTAATGTATATCATAATGTGTTTACATACTGGATTTTTTTTATAGTTTTCACATTATTAAACTAAATGAGTAATTTTTTAAAGAATTTTATAATCTATAAATTAATTAATACTGTAGGTAATGTTGTTTTATTAACAGTAGAAACAAGTCTGTAATGTTATAATAGCTTATTAAACTATTTTTATAAAAATATACAGAAATTGTTCATTGTTTATTATTTACTTTGAAGTATCCATGTAGCCGCTAAAAAAAAAAAAAAAAATGTTATCTTTGTATTATAGAAAACTTGTGATTGGACGTTCGATGTGTATTCTCACAATCACTGTTAATGGTTGTGTTGATATTAAATATCATTGTTGTAATGTAATACATCAAAGTCGAAAACGAGTGGTTTCAGTTTTAGTTTTGAATACGAGACATGCTTATTGCGTATTGCTTTAGGCAACGACCATTCTTGTCATAACATTTAAATTAGTTACCTATTAGACAAATGTAAATAAACGTTTATAAATTATTTTGTTAATTTATTTTATATATATTTACTTTTTATTGATAAAATATTTCTAAAAACACTGCAGTTTTATGTTTCAGCGAGGATTTAAACTACGAGAATTTCTTGCGATGTCTTCTGTCGGTCAACCTCTACCAAGTTCTATCCATCTGTTGCCTTCTACACCACAAACACAAGGATTACATACGTTTATTCGAAATAAGGACACGCCTAAAGACGAGTTTATATTTTACTCCAAACGACTCATAAGATTAGTTATTGAATTTGCATTGTCGTTGTTGCCATTTAAAGTAATTAACAATAATATGTTATTTTTCAAATTTATTAAAAAATTAATTTTGATTAATTGTGTGTATTCAGGACGTTATTGTAGATACACCTCAGTGTGTACCGTATTCTGGTAAAAGATGTGCTAGTGACAAGATATGCGGTGTATCAATTTTAAGAGCTGGAGAAACGATGGAACAAGCGGTTTGTGACGTTTGTAAAGATATACGTATCGGGAAAATTCTGATTCAAACGAATAGATCTACTGGTGAACCAGAAGTATTTAACTGACCTACGTCAACATTTAATTTGTTTTGCGTAAAAAAACGTTTTATTATTATTTAAATTTAGCTTTACTATTTGCGCCTACCTAAGGATATTAAAGACTATATGGTTATTTTAATGGACGCTACGGTGGCTACTGGTGCAGCCGCAATGATGGCGATTCGAGTGCTTTTAGACCATGATGTTCCTGAAGAAAATATTTTATTGGTATCATTGCTAATGGCTGAATCTGGTACGTAAGGTCACTTTGATTTAACATTATATGGTGTTAAATTTCTATTATTTTTTCTAGGAGTGCACACAATTGCGTACGCATTTCCTCAAGTGCGCATTGTCACATCAGCCGTTGACCCAGAAATTAATGAAAAGTTCCATGTTTTGCCTGGAATCGGTAACTTTGGTGATAGATATTTTGGTACCGAACCAGAAGAATACTTATCTAGTTAGTAAGGTTATTTTATCATTTTTACTTGAGAGTTTGTGATTATTGACTTACTATCCATTTCTTTTAATTAATATGTGTTGAAAACTGAATGTACTTAGGATAATATTAAAAATTTAGTATTTTACTTATGATTATATTTGTATTGGAATTTATTGTACTAGCATATTAAAAACGTCAAATAACAATATATATTAAAAAAAAAACATTTGTTAATTTTCAAACTTCTATGAATAATTAAAATTTAGTTTTAAGTTAATTCAAATAATATATTTTGTTTTTATAATTTTTAAATAAAAATGTTTTGTATTATTTTCTCTTAATATATTAGTTCAATATGGTTGATATTTTATAATTGAAATACGCAAAACATATGAAGAATTATAAATATTTATTAAAAAATAAAAGTAATAACATTTTATTTTTAGTGAAAAATTGGGTTTTTTTTAAAAATATTTGAATATAGTGAATTATTTGAACAACACGTGAACTATAAAATGCAGAAAAAATAAATGAAGTTGTGTAGAGAAAGTGGTCTGTTGACCATCTCACTCCTCAAAAATATCTGAATTGACAAAAATGTTTAGCAATTCAGATTTCGATGTAATAAATGATTTAAGTCATTTTATTGTATTTTAAACACCATTTTACGTGATATTATATAGTACAAATGGTGTAAATTTTAATCTGATACAAATATTTAAAAAAAAAATTTTGTTAAGAAAAAAATCGATTTATTATTATTATTTTTCATTATTAATTAGTAATATTGTAATATTGTACACAAAATGGAGTGGTTTTGTAAATATGGATATTTCCTGATAAGTCTGTCTGCCTTTGCAGTATAGGTAATATAAATCCGGCCATATTATTGCAATGAAAATGAATATTTACAATATTGTTTTCCCAATTGAAAATGTACTGGCTAGTGTGGAGGTAGTTAGATAAAGTGAAACATACAAATATACAATCCAGTTACTGTACGCCTTGTTCTCATTATTTTTGTCATGATGAGATTTATGAATTTTTAGTTTTTGGTTTTGTCCCCTTATAAAGCAGTGTAGTGTCTGTGGGTGGAATTTGGAAAGTGCTTATAGGTTTCATATAACTTATAAGTACTCCCAATTTTAATTAGTTCAAACTAGGTGAAAAAAAAAATTTTAGTAGCGTAAGTTAAAATTCAATAGACTGATATATATTATTTATTTATATTTATGCTGAATTGAAGTTAATGCATGAATTGAGCAACTGACTTTGAACTAAGTGTGCTGTGTAATTGGAAGCATCAAATGTGTTATATAATTGAATGCGTGGTATTACTTTTTAAAAGTCGCAAGGTGTGAAGTTAATAGTTTTTCTATAGGTTTGGAAACGAATAAAGGGTTTCCGATCGCGTACTATTTCTCTATATAGACTAAATACACTTACCGTGTAACCGTTAATACCGAGTTAGGTATACGGATCTATAAAATTAATAGGTATACTATAGCCCAGAGGCGGATCCAGGACAAAGTAACGGGTGGGGGGCGATTTTAAAATACATTAAATCGCATATTCTTCAATAACACCAAAACTTGATTCTATTAATCATTTCTTAATTATAAAATCACTGTTTTAGACCATAAAATACTTAAGACCTAAATACTTGATGTCCAACAATATTAAAATAAATAATTATTACAAATCAAATAAATCGAAACACGATTTAAAAAAATTATTTATAAACGAACATTCGTAATCATGATTAAGCATACAGTCAATGAAGGGTTTTAACCTGGTTTGTGCACAGTGGTTACCCAAAGTTTATGACGGTAACAAGACCACAGAACAAGACCGTGGTTATGAGAAAGAATAAAGAAAATAAGAAATTTCTTATGGTTTTTATTCTTTCTGTACGGGTTTAGCGGGGAATTCAGTAATTTAAACTGCGCTATAGAGTAAATGCAGGTCAGTAATTTTCCAACCGGAACTTGACAAGATTACATCAGTCATCAATATATACATTATATATATATATATTTATAATATATTATTATACATGCGCTTTAATACTATAATCGTTATTTTTCTAATAACAATCAAACACATTATTACAAAAAATTGGTCAAAAAAAAAAAAAGGAAATTATTATTATTTTATAACCTATTTATGCGTACGGCGGTATTGTAACACGTCGTCGTCGCGCGATAAATTATTACAAAGAATTTTTTTTTTAAAACGCGAGAAATATAATATTACGAGGGTAGTACACGGGTATTAATAGCTATTAATTATTATAAACGCCGTAAAACGGTGTTTCTAAAACGAGTCTAGAGATCGGTTATAATCGATTTTGGATAATTATTATTTTGCGCCGCCGGTACTTCGGTGTTCGAACGGTTGTTATTTGATCGGTTGTCGACGACGATCGGTTGACCGGACGATTCTGAAATCAACGAAAAAAAAAAGTTATTATTCGTTATTATATGTTTTTATTATAAATTGTTATTATTTTCTATACACTGCTGCAGAGTAGTATACAATTATACGATATTGTTACGCGTTCGAATGGCGGGAAATAATAATTGCACGTGATGTAGATTATAATATAAAACAGCGGACGAGAAGAATTCAACAATATATATATATTAAAAAAGGTAAAAAAAGAAAAATTACGCGCTAAACACCTGAAAAAATATGTATTTTTATAATTTATAATTTTAACGTATAATAATGTGATATCTATTAATTGTTGATAAATGTTTTTGAAAATACACGTTTTTTTTTTTGTATAATTTTTATAAAAATTTACATTTCGAGAATAATTAACAATATATTACACAAAATTGCGGCATGGAGATACCGATACGATTGATAAATACGATTTTAATTTAATTAAAAAAAATATATATATTTTTTATAAATATTGTAATACATATTTTAATATCTGTAAATTTTTTGCGACGAATACAACCGAAAGTTTAAAAAAAAATATTTTCCACGTCCTAAATCTACGACGATTTGGGTACCTGCAGTTACGGTGAATATCGGTTAAGATACGATTCGTAATACGCGGTGTCTTGATGAATATTTAATTAAATTAAACGTTCGAATGCTTTTCCCCTAACCTAACCTAACCTCGTACGTTTTTATCGCCTATATTGGCTATTAACTAATAAAATGTACACGAAAAAAAGAAAAAGATACCACAATTTTAATACGATTAAGTACCTATACATTTTGTGTTTTACTTATTGTTATTTATGAGTTTAATTATTCCATTAAAAACACGCCATTTGCAAAACACGAAATGCATTTATATGGACAAAAAAAAAGTATGCGATTTTTAAGAAAATACGCAAAAGAAGAAACAAAATATAAACTCATTAGGATATAAAACAGATTTTTAACTCGTTTTTTTTTTCAACAGACAAAAGTACGTATATCTATTATCATTCCGAATCGCGCGAGTATTACGAACTATATGTATAGATATTATGTGTTGTATTATCCCCGTATATGTACATGAAATATTTTGGTTTATTCGATCGGAAAGTGGGTAGGAAAAATTTAGAAGAGAAATACGTAATGAGCAGAAAAAAAAGGTATAATATTAAATAAAATAATATACGTTTTTTCCTTATACGAAAATGCGAGCAAGATATATAACGATGATGAAAAAATAAACAGACGATAATAATGTTAGTCTTCTGCGGGGTCTGAGGCTGCAGACGACCTGCAGAAGATCTACCTCTGTGCGTAGGTATAATATTATACTGTTGCGCGATACACATTGTTCTTTTTATAGTTTGTTCTTTTAGTCCTTATTTATACGCATTATTATAGTCGATATATATTATGAATGAGTACACTCAGACGTTTCTGACAAAATATTGTCGTCGGCGAAAAAAAACGTCTCTCTTACACGTATAAAAGGTTTTGTTAAAAAGTTTGTTTCGGAATTTTTTTTCTGCTGCGCACAAAACTTATTTAGATTTATTCGGTCGCCCGATGCGTCTGCAGACACGATATAATTTGTCCATCATCACTCGTAGCTGCGATTGATTCGTGGACGGTCTTTTGATATATTTTCCATAAAAAAAAAAAAAGGAGGTAATATAATTATTATTGTTATGTTAATACGAATTGATTTACGGGTAAATTAATATTTATAATGTGTTAATAGAATATGCAGAAAACACGTGTTTGTAATATCAATAGTAGTCGCTATTAAGTGGTTTGTCGGGGCGAATATTTGTATGCGCGTTCGCGTTACTACAACTCGATAAAGTTGGAGACATATTGGATCGCGGTCATCCGTGATTCACGATCAAAACAGTTCGATGAGTTGCAAGAACAGCGGCGTTCGAAAATACGCATTCTCGTCGTTTTATATAATATACACTTATATGTCATAAATAATAGCAGTCTAAAAAAAAAATTATTGATTCGTATTCATTCATTTAATAGATTCAATAAACACATAGTTTTCGTTTCTGTACTGTTTATTATAACGCGTGTTTGTAAACCTGCAGGGAATGGAACCTCAACAAAATATCGGTCCTGGTTCCGGTTCAGGTGCTTAGAAAATAAAAATTTCTGTTTCGATTAAAACTATAATTCATATAACTATTGAACATAAGTAATTTTTTTTGCTAACGTATAGTGTTTGTTAGGTACGAACAGTAAAATTATTCAATTTTTTTTTTTTTTTAAACGTTTTTCGCATATTATTTATTTAATTATTATAAATTATGTGCACATCTTAATCTTCTTGTTAGAAATCTCGCTATTCCCACAATTCCCGGTAACCCTCCAAGACGGTTAAAGCGTATAAATGGTGTCGTGACTTATTCGACATTTATAATATTAGATTTTTTTTTTTTTTTATACTTTTAATACTTTTTATACTATTTATTACTCATATCATATTTACTTATTGTGCCCTAGAGGAACGTTTTATTAAAAAAAATAAATTGATATATGTTATAGCTGTTGACCGTTAAGTGTCGACAAGTTTTGGCCGGCCACCCGGGTCCATATATATACTCCATTATACTCTTATAATCTTATATAGTGACAGAATAAATTATATATTCCTATATTACACAAAATACAAATTAAATAAAAAATGTAATTTATTAATCTGTTGATACGATGTTTGACGCGATTTTAATAATAATTTAAATTAACGAAAATTGGTGTCGACGAATACAAAACGGAATTCAATCGTGTCTCGTATTTCGTATTTCGTCGTCTGTATTTAACAATAAGTTTTATAAAAATTGTAAGTATTCCCGCGCGCGGCCGTTTTCCCCGTTTCTTATTTAATATTTTTACAACGTATATTAAACACAAATTATACTATTATTATTTTTTTACTTAAATTATATTATTATTGTCTTGTTCTAATGCAGTCCACTAATTACCAATTACCTATTACGTATAAATCGTTAATTATTATTATTTATAAAAAGAAATCTCTTCATCTTCTAGTCCATCGAGTAATGTGCAGAATTCTCCTACGAACTTCCTCATCGTCGTAAACATTTTTTGCACCCACTTTTTCTTAGTTCGATTATAATATTTATCGTCGTCATCGTTCAAAATCAGGGCAATCATCGCTGGTTGTTTTTTGTTGAACTTTATTATTGCCAAGGATCCATATTTGCATTCATTTGATCCGTGTTAGTATTACATTGTTAGTATTATTTCTGAAAAACTCGAAAACTGTCTTTAAAATATTTCGATTAATAATATTCGAAATTATATTATCCGAAATGCAAATGTCGTAGGCTTTTTGTTCCACTGGTTTTGACATTTTTTTCTATAGTACACTATCGCGGTACTCCGAAATCGCCTAATCTGAATGTAGTGAATCTGTCTGTAAATATTTAATTAAGGTAAGGTACATATTGTGCATTCTCACGGGAGGGATATATTAAACCAAAAGTAGGAAATTACAATAAAAAATTTTTTGTTTTGTTTTTTCTTTATTGTAAATTAATAGAAAAGAACACAATAAAAATTACATTGTTAAAGTTTTTAAAAATTATTTAATTAATATAATTTGTATTTTATATTATGTTTAATAAAAAATACGAATTTTATTAATAACAAAAATAATAATTGATTATTTTATATTTATTTCCTTTAATCAACCATCCTTTCATGCATATTTTTAATACAAAATAGTTTCGATGTTTCACATCTACCAGGGGTCCAGTGACAGTTCACTCTTTTTATTTATTAATTATTTTTTTATTTTTAATATAGTTGAAGTAACGTACGTTTGACACTATGTGTTTTAAGCCTTAAAACCAAAAATTACCTCTTTTATGCATTAAATACATCAAAATCTATAATTGCTTTAAATTATTGTATATAATATATAAAAACTAAATTAATTTTATAATTTTATTTTCATATAAGCGGAGCGTTTCTAGAGTGAAAACCTGTGGGAAAAAGATCTCGAGGACGACCCAGGAAAATATGGTTGGATGTTGTGGAAGAAGGCTTTAGCAGGCTGGAAGTACAAGAATGGAGAGAACTAGTTCAGGATCGAGAGAAATGAGAGGGAGATCGTGATGGCGGTGAAAACTCTTGGACAGTACTAAATGCCAGAGGAAGAAGAAGGTGTACCGCGGTCGGCGAGTGCTGATTTTCGTTTTTGATCCAGTGTCGACGCAGCAGAGGCCACCGAACGACGGTGAGTCCTTTTTTCGCAAACGTTTGCGTGCTCCAAACAGTGGCGGCTCGAATGGGATTATTAGAATCCCGTGATTCACAAAAAAATTAATTGGTAGGTGGGTGTCTTGGGTACTATGGGATTGGAAAATATTAATTTCACAATATTAGTTTAATTATTTACTTTTATTTTATAAGAACTCCTATGATTGTGTATTATCATTCATTTCAATCGTATAGCTCTGTATCTCAAAAATTTTTCGGGTACGGGTGGTGTAAAAATATTTTATGAAATTCAAGTAGAAAAAAATTCAAGCCGCCACTGGTTCCACAGACGCTTTTAGCAGAGCGCAAACAGTAATTAGTATTGCATATAGAGCGACGACGACGACGGCCGTACGAACATCTTTTATGTACGACACAACCGCCCGCGTTAGGTACGCCGCCGCCGAATTATTCGCGTTTTACAATATTGTACATTTTACGTAATAAAACAGTCGGTAGTAATTGGGGGCCTTTACACTCACGATTCATCATCGATATAGTTAAAAAAATGATTTTCGTTAAATATTTATCAATAACGTTTTGTTATTGAAAAATGTGAAATAACCGGCGGTGGATTTCAGCGGATTCGTAACTACGAATCGTACGTTTCCGCCTGCCGCGTCGTCGTTGTTTTGAGTTTTTTTTTTTTTTTTTGCGCGTTTTTTGTTATTTATTAATATTATTATTTTATTTATAATCGCATTTCGCGTTATTTACTCTTACGCCTTATTTCGACATATTTAAACGTCAGTAACGAACATTTTCTCTTTCGACATCGAGAAAATCGTTCTGTTACGAAACGTGCAAAGCGTGTATCCATCCGCGCATTATATTATTATAACGTAATAAAATACATATTTTATAAACGAATTCAGGTAATCCAGTCGATTTATTATAATATACTCGTATTGCTTTCGTGTTCGTTACCGAACCACAGACTAGATGAATATTCATTTAATATCTAGAATAGGAGGTACCACGGTGCATGAGGTTTGCTGACGATATAGTTTAGTTGGGAGAAAATAGGGTAGGAAGTTAATCAAAGGTTTGATGTGTGCAGTTTAGTACAGGAAGGAAAGGGATTAAGAATTTTATTAATAGAAGTAAGACGGAGTAGCAGAGATGAGAATGCTTAGATGGATGAGTGGGGTGACAAGAGAAGATAGGATAAGAAGTTAATATGTGAGAGGAAGCATAGGGTTAGCGTCGATCGTAGAGACGAGAGAGAATAGACTTGGGTGGTTTGGTCATGTAATGAGGAGAGAAGATTCGGAATCGGTAAGAACTATTATGGGAATGAATGTTTTTGGAAGAAGAGGAAGAGGAAGACCGAAGAAGAAGTGGTTGAATGCGATTGAGTATGATATGAGGACTGCTGGTGTGTGTGTGCGAAATATATGGGAGATCGGGTCAAGTGGAGGGTTAGGACAAAGATGGCTGACCCCAAATAGTAATTGGGCTAGAGGCGAGGAATAAGAAGATCTAGATGAATATTCATCTAACCTGTGATCGAGACGCGTATACTTTTTTATAGATAATACAAGAAGCGCATTTGTATTATTCTTATATTCCTTGTCGTCCGAACCATGATATAATAAACTTTAGTTTATTATATCATGGTTCGGACTACATAGAAAGGGAGACAGTTATTAACACGAACGTCGTGTTTAATTGCGTTATCGTTCCTTACGCGTACGTTTTTGACGAAATTCTTGTTAAAAATATAAAGTGAAATACTCGGATCTTCGAGTGTACTGAGGACATCTTTTCGTACAGTCGGTAGCTTTACCTCGACCGCGTGTCGCCACGTCGTTGTCACGTTGTTTTTCGGTTTGCTTTGCATTTTTTTTCGGACGTGTTTTACTGTCTAAAAAATGCTCGGATCGCGACTTTTGCCGCCGTGTCCGGCGCGGCCCTGTGAACGGTCCGGGGTAAGCGGTCCCGAATTCGAATCCGGGTGGCGGCCCGACGGATTTTCGCATCGCCGACGTAGTCGTCGGGTAAAGGCGGTGTACAGTTTGGAGATGTATATAATGATGATGATGAAATAAGGTGGAGACTTCTGCAATGAAATGCTCTACTTCGATATTTCAAACGGTGGTTAGGTGTTGTCGCCATATTGGACGGTTATTATTTCAAAATATTTAAATTTGTCTACCTAAATATTAATGTCCTACTAGCTATAGATAAATATCTAGATATTTAGCCATGCCACTAGCTGTTGTACAGTATCTCAAAAGTCAAATTGTTAGGGAATTCAGATTTCACTTTTAAATTATTATTTTTATTTATTTCTCGTTGGTACCAATCAGGGCCGGCAGGAAGAGGAGTTAGGGCAGGGGCCGGCAACCTTTTTAACCACGTGAGTCATAGGGTCAACTAAGTAGGTTCTAAATTTATTTGATTTTAAATTTACAATTTTTTTTAATTTTTCCAAAATTATTTTTATTTTTTGTTCCACATTACTGTATTATGTATATTTACCAGTCAATTTAGCTATCGCCCGTTTTCTTTTCCTAAAAGAAATACATATTTGAAAATTAAAAAAAATAACAAATTTTTTGTATTAAAAATGAAAAAAATAATGTCTACCTGATTATAACATTATAACAATTAACAACAAATTTGGTATTTTATATAACAAAAAATAAGTAAATAGTAACAAGCCTACACATTATAACAAATTAGTTAATGTACAACAAAGTAAAACAAAATTTAATTTAAATTATATTCTATGACTTTTCGTTTACGGTTACATATCCAAGAAATGTGTATAACATTCTCCTTCTAACCATTTTAATTTTTGGGCTTGCTAAAATAGATATTATAATTTCAGCACTAATGGTAAATATATCATTGTATATTTATGTATTATTTATATAATGTATATCATTGTATATTTATGACCAATATGGTCTTCTCATATTTATAATGTGTCTTTTTTCGTGCGCCTCCAATAACATCAACCTATATAAAAACTCCAGCTTTGATCAATGTCCATACAACTGGTTCATACTCAGTTTCATTGACTGATGTATTAAGTGGGCCGTTATAATGTTTGTCATGTGAAGAGTCTGACAATAAAACATGATCTTCATTAATTGAATTACCTTCTAAAGGAGTAATACTTTTTTTTTTTTTGGACGGCCACCTGGTCCTTTTGGTTTATTCATTTTTACTAGTTTATTTGATTTTTTAATGTATATTTTGCACCAGAAGTCTTTCTAATATAGTTCCAAACCCTATAATAAATACAAATTTTTATTTTTATTGTAATTTACAATTGTCCCAATAAAGTTTTTTTATTTGCCCCAGGCCATATACATTTTAGAACAATTTAAAAACAACATGGAGAAAAAATAAAGTTTTTTTTGTGTCCTAAACAAGGGTGAATATATTCAGAATTGAATAGGGAACGTTTAAGTATTAACATTTGAATTAAACTTCCATATCTGTTTCTGTTAGATCTAAAATACACTGTACGTTTTTCTTCAAGACAATAAAAAAAAAAAAAAAAAGAATCATTTTTATAAACAAATTCTAAGCAAACAAACTCAAATAATATAATGGTCTAATAACAATTATGAAAAAGTAATAAACGCACTATATAATACTTAAATTAAAACGTCTTGTCATCAAATATTAATAATACAGGATAACATGTTTACATTTACCTCAGTTGACCCTATTATTTTTCATATTTTCATCGAAGGCCACATTAATAAAAAAACAAATTTTACATATAATATAATACTAATAATTTGATTATTATAAAACCATTGGGAAAATCGTATAATGAACTCTTTAAAATACCAGTTATAATGAATTTGTTGTTTGAAGGTAGGTATATCGTGTTATTCGGTACCGTCTACCCGCAAAATTATTTGCATAGATAACAAATATAAACGTACGGATGTAAAAGTGAATTAATAAAAATCCTTTGAATAGTGACTGAATTTTAGTAAATATTTAACGACATTCTTTTCAAACGAAGCGAGAAAATTGTTTTTATAAATCGTTATTACTGAGTACAAGTCGTCAATTTTATTGAACACGAAAATTACATAGCGCCGGCCCTGGTATTCTTGTTATTATGTCATATAATAGTTTGTAATCTGAAAGTAGGGTTTGTGTTTTCAAATTGATTTAGATTTTTCTCATATGTACACTGATAAACAAATGTGTTTGTTCAGCATTCAGCAAATTTGAAGAAATGTTTAAAGTTAAATTAAATATTCCCGAGTAATAAATAAATCTGTAAACAGTAGACGTACATACTCAAAAGTCATACCTGGCAAACGTAAAACTTTAATACAGAAAACAATAAAATATTTTATTTTTCAGTTGATAAAAATTTGGCTGTATTCTAGCTAATCACATGCTCAGTATGGTCTATTATTATTATAATTTTATAATATTATCTATTATTATATCAATTATTATCTAAAAATAAAAAAAAAAGTAAATAAGACAATCTAAAACAGAGCAGTCAAACGCCTTCATTATGAATTGTACGAGGTTGTACAAGGTTGTTATATACGTAACGTAATGCGTCTGACTATGGACACATAAAACTTGATCAACAAAAAACTTGAAACATACAACTAATATGCTCTTAATTTTTTTTAAGAAATATGCAAAAATATGCTCTTATCCAAAATATAAGTATTTATATACAACATTTTTTTATTAATATTTCTTAATTGCAATTCAAGTGAAAAATGTAAAAAGAAATAATTTCCGAATCATCAAATAATATACCATATTATATTAAAAAAATACAGTATTGGTTTAAGCAGTTTTTTTTTAAACATCATTCAGTCAAACAAAAATAAATTACTCAGTTAACAAACAATATTCATTAAAAAAATTATTATATATTGCATACTACTTTGGTAAATATTATCAACTGATTTTTGATATTTTCGATTAGAATTCAATAAAGTAATTATTTCATTTATTAATTGTATTTTTTTAAAGCAATATTAAACAATGTTAAAAATATAACAAGGTTCTTACTAAAATATAAAAAAAGATTATATATCACATTTTTTTATAAAAACTTATGAAAAATTTCTTTTGTCACACAATTGACAGTACACTATACAGCACCATCAGTGGTAAAAACTGTTTGGTCTGTTTTGTTATACAGTATAATCCATTGGTTTAATAAAGGTTGTATAAAACTACGTTGTTTCAGCATTATATAAAACTAAATTTCATTTGTAAAAAATTTTAAATTTTATTAATACGAGTATAACGTTAAACTATAAAAGAACACGGCATACCGCGTAATTATCACATGCTTCTTATCAAGTTCTACATAATGAATTATCTATTATGAATTAAAACAGACAATACCTGTGATCAATACAAAGATTCTTCCAAAAAAATTTACATAAAGGTATAGATTTATAATTTGTGCATTTGTATAAAATTAGTTTTAATCATTTAAGAATAAAAAAAAATTACTTTTTTACGAAAATATTTATAAAATATGCAAAATTCTTCAAATATGCCACTATCTCTAAAATATGCATTTATATACACTATACACTTTTTCCTATGCTTTCTATATTAAACAAATCGTCGGCATTTCTTACTCTTATTGAGTTGCATACTCTCAAAAAAATATGAAATTGCCTATAAATCAGGATTCTAGTTGTGACTATCGTATGAATGCCGGCTGGGTCAATATAATTTAATAGTTTGTAGATTGTTTGCTAAATGATAAAGTGAACCAGTGTCGTCTTCTATCCGTGATCAGGTGATTAAAGAGGTGAACAGATGAATACAGCGAGGATAATACGTGTGCATCCATATAGATACAATATATATTTAAAAAAAAAAATCCCTTTAATCTTGGCCGGTAACATAATTAATATAGTAAGGTAAAAAAGTCACTTTTTTAAATTGCACGTCATAATTTTATAAATAAATAAAAATACATACATATGTATCCAAACTATTGATATAAAACAAATCTCGTACACTCCGGTTTAAAAAACCTCGGTTGCGGGTTGGCGACCTTCTTTTTGTCTCTTTTAAACAGTTGGTCATTGTGGGCTCCGGGTGTCGACCGTAAAAAGTGTTTGGAAACATTACAAATTGGCGACCCCGCAAGGATAACGTTAAGTTCGATTAACGTAATAATAAAAAATATACATATATAATATAATAATACATAAATCACAATTTATTTATATTATTCGTTTGAATGTTATTTTAGCCTCTGGCATGGCATTGCGCCTGTAAGCTACAAATATTGTCAAGTATGTATGTCTTTTTAGCCTCTGGCATGGCATTGCGCCTGTAAGCTACAAATATTGTCAAGTATGTACGTCTTTTTAGCCTCTGGAATGGCATGGCGTCCTGTAAGCTTAAAATTGACATGTATGTAAATCTTCATAGCCTCTGGCATGACATTATGTTCTCTAAGCTCGATAATTGTGTGTGACGAATAATATAAATTTAAATGCAAATATAAATAATAAAAAAAAAAAAAAAAATTAAGAAATTAACATTATTGTGACAAAATTAGTTTGGATATATATGTATAATGTATATGGATACATTGTATTCTATTTATGAGTTTTAATGACTACAGAGCGCCATCATATTGTTTTGGTTTGATAATTATTATAATAAAATAAATAATGAATATTAGTAATAATATAAATTACGTAAGGAAATTGTCGCATTAATTAATATCATTAATATAAAGCGATAATATATTATGTATATGAGAAATAAAAGAGATAATAATAGTGTGACCGGTCCAAGTCATTTAAACCAAAGGAGATATTGTCCTCGAATGTGTTTTAGGATAAGTATAAATTGTTGAGTTTTGTGGGTTTTGCGTATATCATTGTGAAGCAGTCATATGATGGCATAGAAAGGAAGTGTCGACGTTGTTGCTATACATTTGCTATACTCGATCGGAGCAGTCAAGTCGCTGGAATTATCATTACTGAAATTTCATCTGCTGGTGTTATCAACTACGCTAACTCGCAGTTTTTAAAATCTTCAATTAAAAAAAATTTTTTTTAATACTTTTTGAGTTTTGGGGTGGTAAAATAGTTACCAATGCATATCTAGGGATGGTTTTGCATCAATATATCAGTGGTGAAATATATATTAAATTTAAATAAAAAATAGTAATATTCACATACAAAATAGTTTTATAACAATAAATATATTTATTTGGTCTCTTTATAATTTAAAATTGATAGTGGAAAAAACTTGCTTTATGCTACCAATGGTCTAAAAAGGGTTAAAGTTTTACGCTTCCCATGCATGGTATGATTTTCGGGGATGTATGTTTAGAAGTTGGGTACTTGGTACTAACGAGAAATAAATAAAAGTAGGGGGGTGTGCTGTACCTTCTCGTGGTCTCCCCTGTAAGTAGTGTTGTTAACATCGCGGGGTCTATTTTTTATGGAGTATAAAATAGACCCCTCGATGTTAACAACATGAAACCAAACAGCACAAACCGGGCGCTCGGTTAGGAATTTAAAAGTGAAATCTGAAAAATTCATTTTCCCGATAATTTGATTTTTGAGATCCTGCACAACAACTAGGAGGACATTAATATTTAGGTAGCCAAATTTTGAAATAATGACATTCAAATTTTGAATTTCGTATTATCATTATTCATTATTATATTTCGTGTAGACTACTAAAATTGTAGTATTTTATTTATTTCATTTCATTTCGGCACTACTAGCCGCTCGGGTGTTTTACTGTCGGGATTGTGCTCGTACAGGCCGTGTACGGGGGGAAAGGTTTTTCGTCGCTGTTGTTGGCTGCGACAACGCCACCGTTTGAAATATAGAGCATTTCATTGCAGAAATTTTCACCTCATTTCATCATCATATACATCTTCAAACTGTACACCGTCTTTATCCGACGACTACGTCGGTGGTGCGAAAATTCGTCGGGCCACCACCCGGATTCGAATTCGGGACCGCTTACCCTGGACCGGTCACCGGGCCGCGCCGGGCACTGGACGGCAAAAGTCGCGATCCGAGCATTTTTTAGACAGTAAAACACGTCCGAAAAAAAATGCAAAAAATAATCGAAACACAACGTGACAACGACGTGGCGACACGCGGTCGAGGTAAAGGTACCGACTGTACGAAAAGATGTCCTCAGTACACTCGAAGATCCGAGTATTTCACATTTTTTTAATAAGAATCTCGTCGAAAACGTACACGTAGAAACAATAACGCAATTAAACGTAATAAATCATTCGTGTAAATAAACGTCTCCCGTTATAGTCCGAACGACAACGGATAATAATACAAACGTGCGTCGTATTATTTATATATATAAATGTATGCAGCTCGATAAAAAAACACGAAAGCAATATATTTTAATGAGGCTGAGGGGTCAAGCCGGGAAATTCAGCTAGTAAAATATAATACTACACGAGCGTATTCGTATTACTTCATAATAACGTGTATTATTAATTATATATTATGTATTTAATAATTTTATTACATGTCAACTTTCGTTATGTCGCGTGCCGCCTTCGGAGACGACGACAAATCAATCCAGCGACGCTTCACTGCAGTGGACAACGGACAAACGATGAAGGCGCGTACTGCCCGTACGACGTCGACCGATGCAGAACTACTCTGCAGTTACGATTTCTAGTTACGACCATGTATTTTGTCTCATCCTTGTTTGTTGTTTACCCTGTTTTCTTCCCATTTTCAGCAGATTCCTTGTATTTTTTTTAACTACTACTATAGCGAGCGACATGAAAACTGGCCGGTGACCGTCGCGACTCTGGCGGCCGTCTTTTTTTACAATATAGTTTAATTGATTGCCGCGCTTTTTAAAATTTAAATCTCATTTACTGAAAATACTTTAAAAAATATTTTATAAATCAATACTCGCGGTAGCCGCGTAGTGTACGTCGTACGGTAAAATTTTATAGATTCAGTTTTCGTGTCGCGGACTATATTATGTAGTATACGTGTATTATACTCTATGGCGCCAAAATCAGTCGTACAAAATATTTTTCTCGCTCTTTTATTTCAAATGCGCCATAGAGCATATTACATAGATCATGATTAAAAAATTAAGTATGGCAGCAATTTCACTGATATCGGTGAATTTTGCGCAGTCATGAGAAAAATAGCCAACAAATTGTTTTTGCATGAAATTATGACTTCAACCGTGCACTAAATGTATTACTATATGGCGCCAAAATCAGACTTACAAAAATATTTTTCCCGCTCTTTTACTTCAATTGCGCCATAGAGTATATTACATAGATTAATTTTTTAATCATGACATAGATTACTTATATATTGGTAAATTTTGCGCAGTCATAGTAAAAAAAAATTGTTATTCCATTAAATTATGACTTCAACCGTGCACCAAATGTGTTATACTATATGGCGCGAAAATCAATCGTACAAAAATATTTTTCCCGCTCTTTTACTTCAATCGCGCCATAGAGTATATTACATAGATCATGATTAAAAAATTAGGTGCTTAACTAACTTAACTTAAAAATTACCAACTCTACTGATATCAGTGAATTTTGCGCAGTCATGAGAAAAAAAGCCAACAAATTATTTTTGCATGAAATTATGACTTCAACCTTGCACCAAATGTATACGTAGTATACGTGTATTATACTGTATGGCGCCAAAATCAGTCTTACAAAAATATTTTTCCCGCTCTTTTACTTCAATCGCGCCATAGAGTATATTACATAGATTAACTTTTTAATTATGACATAGATTACTTATTTATTGGTGAATTTTGTGCAGTCATAGAAAACAAAATTGTTATTTCATTAAATTATGACTTCAACCGTGCACCAAATGTATTACTATATGGTGCCAAAATCAGTTTTACAAAATATTTTTCCGCTCTTTTATTTCAAATGCGCCATAGAGTATATTACATAGATTAATTTTTTAATAATGACATAGATTACTTATATATCGGTGAATTTTGCATAGTTATAGAAAAAACACTGTTATTCCATTAAATTATGACTTCAACCGTGCACCAAATGTATTACTACGTGGCGTCAAAATAAGTCGTACAAAAATATTTTTCCCGCTCTTTTATTTCAATTGCACCATAGAGTATATTACATAGATAATAATTACTTCCTTACTCGAGCGAAAATCGAATGACAAAAACTACATGATCAAATACGAAAATTAGTATAGCTCACTAATTAAAATAGACTGGATGCTGAAAGAGAACGAAAAAAGTGAATCACAAAGTGGTTTTTAAATAATAATTTTCAATAAATTGAAGATTTATAACCGATATTAACCGGTTTTATAATATGGATTCCGGTACAATTTCGGTTCCAGATAAAAGGGTTCTGGTATCGGATACGGATCTACTTTTACTTTAGGGTTCCGCTTCTGAAACCGGTTAATTTTGGTTCGGTTCCGGCCCCTGTTATAAACACAGCGTGTGATACGCACGGTTGGTACTCGATCGTGTCTCTAGAGTTGGTAAATACCTGGTGTGTTACAATGTTCGAGGGGCGGAGACGAGCCTTGTTTCCAGTTGGCGTGCAGTAGGTCTGTGGACTTCAAGCTAGGCACTTCGAAATCCGGGAATTGGACGTGTTTCCTGGAACCTCTCCGGGAACCGGTTGACGTCGAGCCGGCGATTGTCGTCGTCGTTACTGTAGTCTTCGTGGGGCTCTGCGTAGGCGACGCCGGTAGAGTGGCCGGTCTTCTTGAACTCAGACAACTGGTTCCTGTCGGTTGACACGTGTATCTTACTGGCGATATCTGCAGGAAAAACAAGAACATATACCTACATTATTCGATATTTGCTATGTCGCATCAACAAATTACAATCGAATTATCAGCTAATAATATGTTTAGAACTATGTACGTATTGCGAGTAAACGAGTCCAAGAAACAGGTATTACATTTTTGTGCGTTGAAACGTTGAAAACATTTCCAAAATGCTTTATAGTGATGTCAGAAAAAAAACAGTTTCCTATAATATGTATATTTAGCAGTTTAGATAGTTGTGAACAAATTTATGATGTTGAATTAAGTTTGTATTTATTTCCAGAAACTTTTTATCGATCACACGCGTTCATATATTATTTTCAACTCTCCTTATTTGCGAAAACCGATTGCACAATATGCGATTACGTCATCGTGACGAATTTCCTGACGAATTTTAAGGATGTGTAAACTGCAAAGATATATCAATATATTAAAAAAAAAAAAAATTATATATCTAGTTTAAATAGTTATTATATAATATCAATATTATATATTTTTTGTCGTTCATTATAATATTTTTACCCGACGTCCGAGAAAACTTTTATTTGAAGGTATTTCGTATTAACAATATACGAGTACATAGCGTATCTATATTCGGCCGAGCACAGACAAAAAAATATATACGCGCGTATCGAATAAACTGATGTGTAAACTGCAAAGATATATCAATATATTAAAAAAAAAAAATTATATATCTAGTTTAAATAGTTATTATATAATATCAATATTATATATTTTTTTGTCGTTCATTATAATACTTTTATCCGACGTCCGCGAAAACTTTTATTTGAAGGTATTTCGTATTAATAATATACGAGTCCATAGCGTATCTATATTCGGCCGAGCACAGACACAATTATATACGCGCGCGTATCGAATAAATAAAATAAAACGTAAGTATAGATAAGTAAGCAATTTCAATAAATAAATAAATAAATAAATAAATAAATATATATATATATATATATATATATATATATATATATAAGACTTTAGAGTTTAGAACGTAGTGGGTGTAAAGTATAATAGTTTATACCTTATGTATTTATATAAAATTAAATTATATATTATTACTTTTATAATATATATTTATATAATAGAAGTTTACGTAAGAGTTGGTTGGGTTTCAAAACGAACAAAGAATAAAACTAGCCCGTTACTTGTTAAGCCTTTTCGTGTATCACTTACACCTACTGTATTTTCTAAAAAGAATTCGCAACATTCAGAATGTCTGCGGGGCATTGCGGTAATAGTCGACCCCCAGCGAAATCGCGTATATACTTTCGCCATTCCGCGAGAATAAGTTTAACGGTGTGTGGTGGTGGCTGTTAGTATACGTACGGTGTGTAAATGTAATTTGTTCTTTTGGGTGAAATTTTCAAAATTAAAAATCGGTCTCTATCTTGATACAGCTAACAAGAGCAGTATATATTATACTCGTGTGTATAGTGTGTTCGTGGCGCAATTAGGGTTAGGTCATTGAGGGATCAATATTTTTTCATATGAACAAATATAAAAATTTGTTTGAAGTAAATTTGTGTTCATTTAAATAAGGCAATTAATAGTTACAAAACAATATTATAGTGTTTATGTTTCAGATCTATTACTTTTGGCTTCAGAACCGTTTCGTCCAGTACTTCCTCGAGATGTATCGACGGTACATATTTTTTTATTGAAATGCCAGCATAGACTTAATAGATTTAATAGATTATAATGTGAACGTGACGTTTAGTTGACATACAAACGCGCGTCTATAACGCGGTTTTTTTTTTACCACAAATTGTATACAGTATTACATGATTCATCTGATTGTACAAATTTGATCAGAAACACTCATATTTTGTTTCGAAATTCCATCCCACTAATAAAAAAAAAAAAGGCCAAGGGGGGATTCGACTTCCATACCACCCCCACAGGAATACGCCATTGTAGCGTGTGTTTTAGATACTTTTATTTCTATTGTGTTATTGAATAATTGAATTTTTTTTTTATACTTATTTTACAGTAATCACTGATTAAAATATATCATATTTGGAATTTATAATAAATAATTTTTTTTTGTCATTTTATATAATTCATAAATATCACGCATTTTTGCAGAGGATACATAAAATATGTATATATTTATAAATTATAATATACATGTATTTATTATATATTTACATAATATATGTATTTTTCATTTGAATAAAATAAACACAGTACACAACTGTAAAAAAGTGTATTTAATTAAATTCAATGAACGTTAATTCTAATAATAATAACACTACAATTAACAATAAAATACATTTAAGATAATATTTTAAGCACGCCCATATATCTTTATAATAAATCTTTAGATATTAACTGCGGAAAACAAATCGTTAATCTTATCACGCGTGATTTAATTTTATCTGGTTCTTGTCTATGATTTATTTTTATTTTTATTTTGAAAGATTGTTCCGTTTCTTGATGTTTAACATTAGTGCTTTATATATTAATATATTATAATCGTATATGTATAACGTATATAGTTCATTATTATTTTGTGGATACTATAATAGAAAAAGTTTCTTTTTTAAAATTTTCAAAATGAAAAATAGGGTAGTCATGCAGTGAGTAAATAATCATGGCTATAGTACGCAATAATAAAATAAATAAAATGACATAACTTTTTATTTAAATTTTGGAATGTTTAATTACTAATATAAGCTGTATTATTAGTTTGTATAATTTCACTGCTGGAGTACAAAAGTATATATAGAAAAAAAAAATTACATCTAGTTTAATTAAAAAAAAATCTACTTTCATACACAAATGTCGAAAATTAATAATAATATTTTTTAAAAAAGCCAGACGGAAAAAAATAAAACAATAAAATCTATAAAAAAAAAATATCTTATTTCATACGAGCTTTGAACAGTATATAGACGTTCACTTAATTCGTTTTAAATTTAAATTCACATCACCCTGCGAGTAGGTACATACTTAACCCCACATACTATTATATGTATAAAATTAAGCCATTTATTAAACTTTTATTTTAAAGTATCGTTTTTATGTAAATATAAACTTTGAGAGAAGATTATAAGCTTCGAATGTTTACCTTCAAGGTTTGTTCAAAACGTGCAGTACCTCTTCCTGCCATTAATTCTTGGTATTGCGATATCACACAAAGTACTGCGTACAGCTGCAAAATACATAATAATATAATATATTGTACACGTTATTACGCTATGTTTTGTCGATATTATAAGAAATGAATGACAAATTATGTATACTGTATATAAGGGATTTATACTCGTTCAAAGTGAAATGTTTGTTTTATTTCGTATCGAGTTAATTGCGCACGATCGTATTATAATATTATTCTGTTTATTTACGTGCAAAAAGCATGCGCGAAACGCGCGTTGTAAAATACGAAATTATATTGGAATTTTAAAATAGATCAGAGTATATATTTAAATAAATATTTTTCATATATACTTAAAACAAGCAGGTTTATTTTGTAGCTTTAATGTTTTTATGACGGGTAAATTTTATATTCACATGATCATTAATCGAAAACATTAAAATAATTGAAACGGATACACCATATGCAAATTTAAATTCTAACTCGTTAAAAATTACACGCGTATATTGTAGACATTGACGTGTTATTTTAGATTCTATTTGGAGCGGACAACTGTAATTATTGTTTTAATACTTAAATGTTTAATGACGATAATATTATTTTGAAAAAAAAAAATTCTTTAACTAAAAAAAAATCATTAACTCTAACAATTTTATAAAAAAATATTATGTGATCGGTAACTGGTTGTAAGTTATAGTTTATGTAGCGAAATTATAGTGAATAATTGTTTATAAAAAAAAATACTTAAAAAATACAGTTCAACTCCGAATAGTTTTAATAATATTAATACGCCCCATAACCATATAATCGGTTTTTAATGAATATTCTATATCGATTTTTGTGGCAATTTTTCTTTATCCAACCAAATTGCATGCAATCAATAGTCGCGATATACCTAATCAGTTGGCGTGTAAAGTGTGAGTAGTTTTTCCGCACGTTTTTATTCAACGAAAAAGTAAATTTTATCTTTTAATATTATATAATTTCAAATATTATTTATGACATTTAATCGAATTCGTATATTGATAAATTACTTGTGGGCGTTTATATTTACCTGCGATTTTAATACTTTTCACCGTTCCGAATTTAATTTCTCTGCAGACACGAATACGCACAGATTTTTAAATTATATATATTTTTACCAACATCGAGAGTGAAATTGACATGTATTATGTTTTATGCACAAATAAATACAGTTGTGGTCGAAAAATAGAAAACCGGATATTTCTGTTTCTCCTTAAATTATTTCCGATCGGATATTAAAATACTAAACAGTTTTCTAAAGGAATTGTAGGAAATGTGAAATGCTCCAAAACTGTAATTTAATTTATTCGGTACGGTATTGATTTAGAGCAACGTTTTAGGGTACCATACAACTGAATCATCTCTTTATTTACCGGCATAAAGTTTAGCGCGTTTACTAGTCTTTGCGTAAACTATTATTTATTACCCGTTTCTAAAATATATTTCGGTTCTCTCTACAAAATACCCGGATACCGTTGTTTTACATAATAATGATGATTGTATATGTTCCGATACTTTTAGAAAAAAGCGGGGGAAAAAATGGATTGAAAATGATAATTTGTATCAATTTTTTTTTGTGATTCTTAAACAATTAAATGAAAATCATACAACATATATTCGTTATGTTTATTTCATTTCGTTAAAAAAGATTGTAAATTATTCTTGGAGAAAACCTCGTTTATATATACGAGCACTCATACGATAGTTACAAATATTAAATACTATTTATTAGATATGTATAAATTTATCTAAATGAGAATCGTTTTATTAAACTCAGAAGATACATAATAATATACCCTATGATTTGTGATAGATATATTTTAACAGCGTAAACTTTCAAATATTCTATAGAAGTTTTTTTATATTTTGTCTAGAATTATGTGTAATTTAGTTTGACTTTTAGAGAATCAGAAATGGGGCGTTGTAATATTATGAACTACATCCGTAAGCCATTATCTAACTATACTCTATGAGGTATCAGACACACGCAACGAATCGCTCTGGATATTGTGTCGTTTATTACAAGTTTATTGCATGTCATATTTACGTCTGCGCACTCTAAAATAAATAAATATCTCTCGACACCGTATAAAAACAGAACACTTACAAAAATATTATATGCACGATAAGAATGTGTGCACAAACCTCGTAAAATTAAGGGAGACATATTGTAATTTGATGATAAATTTATGTAATCGATACGCGGTGTATGACATTTACATACATCAAATGTCTATACGTTGACTCAGATAAGCACTGTGTTTGTTGGTGGTGGAGGGTGGTAGGAGAGTTCACATTATGAAAAATGTAATAAAGACTCATTTTAGCGGCGTCGGGTTTCGATAACAGTGTTTTTTATTTTCTCAAAAAGCAATAAATATTCTAATCTACTATAGAAAGCGTTTAATATTTTTAATTGATATTCAGATATTTAAAATTATTTGTATATTCACACGAGTAGTAGACGATAATATTTAGTATATTGTTGTATAATATACTATTTAAATCTTTCTATTGCCTGAAACAATGAATAAACTATTGGGAACTATTGACGAAATATTCCTAGAAAACATGGAAAAATATTTTGATAGATAAAGTTGATTTTGATTTGTTTGTTTTTTATGTAATTAAACTATTGTATTTTTTTACATTAAGTACGCATACAATCATTATTATAGTTTGTGTTATTTATAATTGTTGAATATTAAAATAGCTTATAGATTTTGTTGGACATTACTTTATTTGATATTGAAAGTTATTAATAATTTTAAAATTAATTCGTTTAAAAAAAAGGTAGCGACTCGCGGGTTTGTGGATATTGCTTAGGTGATTTACTTGGATAAAGTTTTAGAGTTTTGTTATTACTATACATTTGAAAGCAATGATAAATCATTGCATTCAATAAAGCGATTCTAAGTGGAGCATCGGTGTAATATTATTTATTATTAACATACAATAACGCATTTTGACGAAATCGCCATTTTGTCGTTATCAAAAAAAAAAAATGTTCGTTCTGTTTTGGATCGCGTTAAAAAGCTTTTGAGAAAATGGAAAAATGACTTTTCCGAAGTAAAATTTACTATCGGTAAATGGGTACGAGTGTAATGATCAGAGAATTTTTGCTAGTCGAAAAATTGTACACAAAAAAAGTAACCTATATTGATTGTGTACGTCAATTAGGTCGTCATTTTCCATCAAAATAATACACATTGTCGAAAAATTTAAAATGGGAATAAAAAAAATTTGTGACTAAGGATTTTCAAGGTTTTCTGAATATAATAGAAGTAACGTAGGTTCTACGTTGTATAAAATGTTCAGCTTTTAAAACAAAAAAAAAATTACTCCTTTTATGACATAAATAGTTCATTATTTAATAATTGCTATAAATAGCCCAAAATTGAAAGAAATTATTCAAATCGTTTAGAATTAAGAATAAAAAATATTTTGTTAGTTTTACGAAAAATGGTTTCGTTAGTGTAGTAAATAGTAATATAGACATACGTATTATTAAATTTACATAGATGAGAAGATAAATATTTATAGTTAAAATTAAATAAATAAATTATATATAAGTTATTTATAGTTCAAAGTAAATAAATAAAATATAATATGTTATTTCAGGTAGGTACTAAAAATTAAAATTTGATTTAACTATATATATATATATTATTTTGTCTATGAATGACAGATTTTGGAGGGTCTTATTTTGTTTTTATTTTATTACGGAAGAGAGTAAAATTTTACAAAACATTTATCCGAAATTAATTAATAAGTACTTTTAAATGGAATTTTGACTCGAATTTTAAATCTCATCTCGTATTTTAATTTATAATAATTAGAATTTTAAATTAAGAATTCTTAAAATAATCATTATCAATAAACGTAATTTTTTCTTTTATTTTATTGAGATTTTATCACATTGGTATATTATAACCATTAACATAAGGAATTAAATATAAAATAAGGTTACATTTGAGTTGAAAAAAAGGAGTACAGAAAAATAATTAACAATTGTAAGCCATGAAAGATAATTGATAGGATAACCGGAGAGGATAAAAACAATGTCTGGTGGGACATTGCCGGAAGATGGCGAAGGGAAATAAGGATTCACGTTGGGTTTAGAGAGATGGGCAATTGAATAGAACGCGATGTAGGTTATAAATTGCTTCGTTAGTATGAAGCGTGCAGAGAGGCGAATCATTTAGAAATAATTTAAACGAGTGGGACGATAAAAGAGATTCCGAATGCTTATTTAAAACTGAAATAAGTCAACAATGTATTTTCACGCGAGAACAAAGCGTAAGAGCGCGGGAGATTACGTAATATGCATATATGAATTAGAAAAAATTTCTTGTACATGATAGTGAATTGATTTGAATTATTATTCCAGGATTCAGTGAAAAGATTAAATGTGTTCGTTGCGAAATGTTTATTTAGTGCATCCAACTAGTTTTTCGTACGGTTTGAAAATAGCAATATATAATATGTAGACACGTACCTATAGTGTGGTTGTTGCTTTAATTCCAACATTTGATCAACAATATTACTAATATTTCTCTAAAACTGTCCATCTATTTTATTAATATGATAATTTTTTCAAAACTATTTCTGGATCAATTAGCTATAAATAATTACGTTTTTTCATATTATACCTGTATACTGCGAAAATAATAATTTACAACAACATAAACACATTTTGTTTAATTTTGTGACGATGCATATAAAGTTACGTTACCAATATAATACTCGGTGTGATTTATTTAGATTAATGCCAGTCCACACTTGACATAATAATATAAATAACAGTCAGTTATGTATACACGCATAACGGGAGTAAAATTATTATACGTCAACTTTTATAATAAAACGAAAATATATTTTATGCACGAAAAACAACTGTACACGGAAATATACGGGGTTATATTATATTAAGTGCAGTGTAAGATAGAGTGAAAAACGTGTGTTTTACACAGTAAAGTAATTTTCCGTTAATGAAACACAGAATTTTATTGATATTAGACATTTCGACGTGAATTTTCAGTTAAATAAATAATAATAAATTATGTATGTACATATATAAAGTATAATAATAATAATATGAAATACTTACGTTTAAAATTAGTAAAAAAAAATCTATAGTATATAAAATGGCCGTAGGTGGATTGAACTCGACCTGAAAATATAAATCACATTTTAGTGTAATCAAATGTTTTACCTTTTTTTTTTTTTCAAAAAGTAAAACAAAGAGATTTTCTTCTATACGGAAAAGTCATACTTATGACGTGTAGATAAGGAGTAGTAATGTATGTTACAGTCGTAGTGTGTAATCACTAGACGTTTTATAAAATGCCAAAAACTTCTAGGCATATTTTATACTTTAACTACAGATACTGTATAAAATGACAAACACGTTTTAGGCAATGTATTATCGATTCAAATAGAAATACCCTCTGCAGATAAAAGTAATTGATGTATCATATTTTATATATGTTGAATATGTCAATATATTTGCAGATACTAGTGATTCTCGTCGATTTGCTTTTATTTAATATCAAGTCGAGTGCTGCATGTAGTCTCGTAGATATGTTATATTTCGATATAAACCAAAAAAGTCAGTTATTTTTATTTGTAAATACGCGTTTCTAAAAGCATATTGACATCATATAAGTGTCAAATATAGACCATATACGCCTATAGTATATTTTGGTATTGACGATGACAATATGGTCGAGGAAATTTGTATTTGCTAAAAAATAGAGGTAAATATTTAATCGATTTTTATTAAAGTAATTTATTGTCGTTTTTTTCCGATTTTCAAAGGGGCACGTTCGTGCGTGTACCTATATATAGCAATTCGTTATACTTGTTGATCGTGAAAACGCGTACGTTTGTTGACGGGACCATCGGACTTATTGTTGTTGAGGAACGCACCGCATCACGACTCGATGGTATATGGACCGTTGGTCTCAAAAGTGGCGTATATAAATTAAATAATATATTCAGTATTCATATAGTGTGTGTGTGTGTGTATTGCATTTTGAGTTGAATGGATGGTCATAACTCATAATAATGAACCTAGAGTGATGTGTTATTTTTTAAACTTTTTAACTAATTAAATCGTTAATACCTTGCAGCTTTGTATATAACTTAATTGAAAATCAATTTTACACCGTTGAAATTGTTTTTTTTACGATGCCATTGTATCGTTTGGTTTAATTATTAATATCAATTAACGTTGTTTTTGATGCATATTTATAATAATATATAATTAAATAATGGAATATATTTTACTAGAAAGAACGAAATATATTACTGAATATAAATATTTCATTGTCCATAAATGTATTCATTAATTAGTTGTTAACTAATGAGATTTAATGTTACAGTGGTAATGTTTTTGAAAAACAATGACGGACGCGAGAAAAAAAAGAGATATAATTTAAACAACCGAAAACTTCGTTAGATTCTTTTTTCTCGGTTGGGGAATTTTCCTTTTTTGAATTCGACACGATTCACGAATATATCAACTATACATATATAGGTATATATATATATATATATATATATATATATATATACGTATAATGAATAACTTATGTTCAAGTTCGATGAAGAATTTATAGCAGGACCACATGTTTAATAACATATTGTATATACACTCAATACAGGATATTTGATATTGTTGCGTAGGTACAAACTTTGTGAATGAACTTATACGTTAATAGTGAACGAAATGGAAAACTTACTTTGAGTTTAATGGTACACAGTTTACAATAGTTATCTCATTTCAATTGCAATTTATTGCAAAAACCTAATCGTAGAAAGGGTATTCGTCCTACAAAACCTTTATTTCGATACGTCAAACGATTTTATAATGTTATTTTCAGACGTTGGCGTCCGAAAATCGTAATCACGTATTTGACATTGTAATAAATTAAAAATGAAATGAGATGTAGCTACACCGTAAACATCCGTATTAAAAAGTCATGCAATTGAAAAACGCAAAAAAGTTTTTCCATTACCAGTCACTATTAACGTGGTTCATTTTCAATGTTTGTGCGCGTCAATATCAAACACCATGCGTATGGTTCATTATCGAGTTGGCGCAGACTCTTCTGTCGATTTGGTAGCAAGAGTCAATTGTGTGACAGAGTGAAAATCGTGTTGATATTGTTTTATCGCGATCACCACGTAAGCGCTTTTATGTTCATGCATTAAATGGTAAAAGATGATAAATCGTGAACTATATATACGGTCTTTAGGTAGGCACGGGTCGGTTTTAATAAAAGATTTCACAGTTTTAAAGGGGGTGGGGGAACAAACAGATTCGTTATAGTAATCAGTCGAAATGTATCTCGCCGATCGGATTTCGAACACGGTCGTGAGAGTAAACCGCTCAGCACGAATAGAGGCGTATAATAAAGATTTCGGCGATGTCTCGGGTATACGTTTCTCCCTTCTCACACCCGTATGGGCCAATCCTTATATGCGAAGTGTCAGATTATCCATCACTCGTTACATCTTACATCAACCCTTAAAATCGAACACCATATCTCCGTACATTCGCGAAAGTAGGTTTTTGTCGCAATAGTTGGTTTTCCGATCGAATTCTTGAAATGGCCCGAAAGCAAGTATTGCGGTTGACGCTGCAGCGGCTCGCCGCGCCGAGTAAATTGATGCGAGTTCGTATTTGACGAAAAAATATATACTTAATATATATATATATATATATATATAATGAGTATATACGTTCTAACGAATGGCGTCAATTCTAAACTTCGTTTATATTCGGGTCGACTTGCTGAAAGTGCGTGTCAGTGTTTTATACTATCGATATACAAGCTCACAAATCGTAGAAACGCGAACAAAATGTTCGCACCGCAAATAGACATCATGTTTTTTTACTGACTTTTACAGAAAACATTCTGCGAACACGCGTAAAAGAAAAAAAGAACCCCTCAACACAAACACCTGCAGATAAGACAACTAGAACAACAAGTAAAATAGATGTTAGAATCAGATATGACAACACGAGTTTCATACGCATTCGGACGACTAAAACAAATCCATAAATACTATGAGTAATAGATATGTATTTGAATTCGTACGTATATATTTGAAATCGTTAAAAATGTGGTATATTATGCGGTAACAGATCTGTGTAAAAGAACGAATAACGCGTAGTATGTTTAATCGGTTATTGAAAATAAACAATTCTCTTATCGTTTCTATTTAAATTAATTTCTTGTTTATTAAATGCGGAACCTGTTTTTAATGCTTATATATACAGTTAATTATAAAATAGTACTTACGGGCTAATACTATCTCTTTGGATTCCTTCGACTGTGACACATTAAACTGTTTCTACAAATTGAACTTTAGAGATTTACGTGTAATTAATAAAATAATACGGATAACCGTTGCTCTTCAGATTTTAGTTATTTTGTTGAAATAAATTTCGCTACGTAATATTTGAAACCCTATAAAATGACGCATATATATTTTAAACGTCTTTGTACGAAATATAATAATTTTGTTGCTCAAAAATCGATTTATGTTTTAAAACTTTTTTACACGATTTTATTTTGTGAAATCAATGAGAAAAAAACAATTACTCAGTTTTATATTAAAATATGTTCGAGAACTCGTGACTGTTTTATACTATATACACTATAAACCTAAAAATCACAAGAATAATACACTTTTATTGCGTATACGTATTTCGACAAGTACGTTGTCATCTTCACCGCGAACCGACCGCTACTAAACCGTTAGACACTATGTACACCCGTATTTATACAGTTTATATCTCCGATGACGTCACCACGAAACGGCCGCGTCGGTTGGTCGTGACTCGTGAGTCAATGACCACGCCCATCGCATGTCTATATGCTGTCGCCATATGGTTTACATTAAATCAATTTTAATAATGAATTGTCGTTTTATAAATGTGTGAAAATAATACGCAAAAAATCTAGGAAAACATTAAACTATCTGATTAGTTGTTAATTGATAATAATATTTAAAATGTAAAAACACGTATTTCTGTATTTTATACATGTTAAAATTATTGTATACAATTACTATAAGTATTTAGAAATTTAGTATGATAAAAAAACCAATGTGTTCGTAATATAATAAGTTACATTTTTAATTTTTATAAAAATATTGACTTTTGTAAAATGAAAATAAAAAATGATAACGTATTATTGAATTATTCTAAAAAAAAGCTGAAACTTTATTATATATTTTTTATTTGGTACGAATATTTTAAAAGATCAGTGTGCAACGGAGTATTATACCAATAGAAATCGCGGTGGGGTAGAAAAATTGTTACATTATTACTTACTGGTTAAAATTAGTAGCCCCTCGAACGTATATAAATGATTTTTGAACATATATAATTAATAAAAAAGAAACAATAAATGTATGAATAATTTTATAATATATACGTATATACGTGTACACGACGTGTATGATTGCATAAGCAAAACTAAGGAATTTTTAATTTACATTGCAAAAATGATTCATAAAATATTTTCGAAATTACATAATAATAATATTGATTATATTAATATTTTATGGATGCATTTAAATATGTTGTGGAACTCGTGCATTTATATATCTTTTTGCACTATTCAAAGTTATTTTCATTATTATACTGTAGTAGAGGTTATAATTTATATTTTATACTTATTGTAGATACTTCAACAATATATGAGTTCATGACTTCATGTATTCATTATGTTTAATGATATATATATGTTATACACGGTTTACACACAGAAAATGAATATAAATTATAGCGACTGACAAGATTAATATGTTTATGTTAATGTATAGTGTATGTTTTTATATAACAATATAAAATATAGTTTATACTGTTGGAACATTTACTTAAAATTTGATTTAGGTATTTAATGTGTATTTTATTTTAGCCATGTATGCAGTTTTATAAACATAATCATTTAGGTACTGCTAAATTTCAGTGTTTTACAATAAAACGTTAATACATTAACGTATGCTCATCAAATCGAAACAATAACGTTTCACAAATCATACAAATATACGAAATAATTCATTACAAAAAAAAAAAGTTGATGAACGTGTATTGTTATGTGATAACGTTTGCTTAATTAGTTATTCATATATAAATATAATAATTTATTAATCGTGTTAATATTGATGAGACAATGTTGCCATGATGTGTATGCGTGTGCTTTTTATTTTACACATACATATATTATTACATTATTATGATGTGCGCGGTTTTAGGGCAATTATCCGAAATATTGTTAATTATGAGTTCATAATTGATGATGTGTATACGTATCAATTAATAAAATAGAAAAATTATGGCTGTGTTATCGTTTAAATATATTATATCGTCGAAGTGAAAAGCGAATAATGAAAAAAAAGAAGAGTAGATACCTAATAAAACAAATTTTGTAAAAGGAAAACGAACGGCTTTTCATATTATAACGTAATTGAATACGAAATAAGTAATGTTATAGATTTTTTTATTATTACAAAATAACTAGCAGTTACGATATTAACTTTTTTTTTCATAACATTTAAAAGAAGCGCACAAATGAATAATTTAAATAAAGCGCATCTGCTTCTTATATACGTAATAAGTAATATAATGTAATATAATAAGTGTACAGTAGCGGTATATATTGTAATAATTTTAAACGCGCACACGGCCGCCGCACACTGATTTCTTTGAGGCAAACAACTAATAACAGTATTTCGGCAAAGAGAGAATACATTTTTGCAAAAAATAAATTACGTAGTGATTTATATATATATATTGAATAAACAAAATTGATTTTTTCCTTCGTAATAAAATTTTAAACGAATTAAAGTACATAAAAAAATGACACTGTAAACACTTCAAATTGTAGATATGTAAAGTACATTCATGTTAATCTACCTATATAATTTATTTGTACAATACATTATATGAATATAATTTTATTGTAAACTGACTACTATATAGACTAAGGTAGAAAAAAGACGTTTATTACTCCGACGGTTAATAAATAATTATATAAACATTTGTTATGTATATATGGAAAAATATAGAACACGTTTAATGTTTAATATTTATTAATCACATTTAAGCTATCGAATTTAATTTTTGTACATTAATGTAATTACACGTGTACTAATAATATTTCGAAATATATTATTTTAGGTCATCCAATAACTACAGTTCTATAAGAAAATAAATTATTTACACGCGGAGGACGTATAATGTTTGAGAGATATTATCGGATAAAATTTAAAATCACTTGTAAAATAAATAATAACGATTGTACTTGTAATTGCAAGAAATACAATTTAGAGGTGATTTTAAAAATGAAACCACGTTTTATTTTCATTTCAACAACTTATAAGTAATTAGAATGTGGAATAAGATCATTTTGTTAAAGCTGTTGAATAATATGATATAATATTTGTTATATAGCGGAATTTATTTTAGTAAAAAGAACACGATTAAAAGAAAAAAAAACCGCTTTGAAAACTTTTGATTGAAATTTAAAACATAATTACGTGACTTATGAAACTTTCAAAATTATTATTAATTAATGTTTGAAGTAAAGTCACCTAAAAGGGTCAACGATAACGCGAAATTCATTGGAAAATTGTATTTCAACATTATTTGTATAATAAAGCGTTGCGACCGTGATTTGGGCGTGAACCCGACGTATGGCGTATGATTAATAATTAAAAGTTAATCCTAGTATACTGTGCCTGTGCGATTTGTACTACTAACCATTAAACTTTTACCTTCCGGACACACATCGAATCAATTGGCAGATTATTACTATTGAAAACTATATACGTTTCAGTTATATGTGCACTATATTTGAAACATAAAATGCCAATAACTTTTAATGATCAGCCACATAAAATGTATTTATTTACGTACTACAAGACATCCTTATTACAGAGACATCTCGGTAATATAATTGAGTAGTTTTGTAAACGATGTGTTATTTATTACATAAACAAATCGAGTAGTTTTATGTGCACTGTTTGAGACGAACATAATTCATTGTACCGGAAATAGCTTAAACAACGAAATTTTTAAAAGTCTAATTAGATTTTAATAAAATAGTCGTGTAAGTGACAATTTTAGGAAATAAAACATTTTTAAAAAACGGACACAATTATTAACATTTAGTCGTGAAGGTGTAGAAATACAAAAGTGTATAAAACATAATATAGTAACATAATATGAATTATAATTCATACAGATTTATTATAAATCATGATTATAATATAAATATAAAATAATAGTATAATGTATTGTTTTTAAAATTAATAACTCAAATATTTTGTAATTATTGAAACATTAGAGTACAAAAGTTATAGCAGCAATTAGTATGAAAAATAAAATGATTGTAATTATTATAATATCATTAAAGTTCTTTTTCTATACAATGATTTATTTACTTAAATAATTAAATACAAATTTAATATTAGCCATATTATGATTTTGTTTTTAAAATTCAAAATTTTTAAAACTAAACGACTAACATATTTCATAATAATAATTCGTATAATTTTACGCAGAATTTTATATTTTATGTGATTCAACAATGTATACAAATAAAGTTTGTAGAGTGTACACTACGTATTCATTCATGTACAAATTATTAACACATACCATAGAAATAAACGATCCTGATTACCAAACACATATACGAGTTAACTCTTTACGTCACGGGTCGACACCAGAGGGCTGTCGTCCTGTTACAACTGGCGCCCAACTAGTGGCTTAAGAACGCCACGACCACGAGAATTACAAGACCAACGTCAATCACCATGACAAAAAACAAGATCAGAGGGAGACGATCCTCATCAGAATATAACGATACACCGACAGCGGATACGTCTCAAATAGACAAACGAATTGAAAAATTGGAACAAGCAGTAGAATATTTACAACGGGAAAACGAAAACTCACAACATCGTTAGAAAATACAAACAAACTATGCCATGACCTACAGAAAACCGTTTTGAACTGACACCAATAAAGGAAAAATTACAGAATTTGAAAAACGTCACACGGAGCAACAGGAAGAGCTGAAACAAAGTATCAATGACGTGGACACAAAAACATTCGTTACTTCTGCAAAACAAGACAAAGACGCGAAGGCAATATACAACGAACTGGACAACATACGCCTAGAAAGGAGAAATTATATTCCAACGAAAACCAGCTCGGTAGAGGTACCATCACTGACATTTGAAGGCCTAGAGGGAGAACACCCAAAAAAATTTTTGAAAGACATCAAATCATACTTACTCCACAAGAAAGCAACTCCGGAAGAGACATTATTAATAATAGAAAACGGACTAAGAGGAAAGGCAGCGAAATGGTTCACGATGATTGGAGACGTAATAACAAACTTCGACACATTCCAGGAATTATTTTTAAGACACTTCTTTTCAGAGGAAAAACAATGGGAGACATTTATCAGGTGCACAGAAGCTGGCAAAAATCCCATTAAGAAAGGGTTCCAGGAACACTTCCACTATTGGATGGCCGAATTGAAACAACTAGACTCACCGATCATATCCGAAGATCAAGCCATAAACCTGGTTTCAAAACATTTCCCAATAGCTGTACAAGCATATATACAAACAACCGGTGGAAAAAAATTCCTAAACATATGGGAAAAACTTGGGGAAGTAGAAAACATTTACAATACAACAAAAAGGAAAGAAGAAATGATAAACATGTCGGAAGTTCGCCTTTATCACGAGGCGGCGGACTCACAGACATAAAATAAAACATAAAATATAATAAGATCGGGTAGCTTCGAAAATGGAACAATATCATTGGGCCCGAGAATCAACCAATGAGAAGCTACAACCAATAGAAACAACGAAACACGACAAAAATATGTATATATATATACGGCCAAACCGAAGAAAATGGATCACTACAACGAAGGAGACGAAATGGCACGCATCACCAAAGTGCATGAATTGGCACATGAGCCACAACCAACTGAGGCGAAGCATCTACAAGGCTGCCATTAACAGGACCAACGCCATTGCCGGGGTTCCGTCACGGTCTCAAAAAACTCGTTACTGTAGGACTGCCGTCCCCCGGTCACGAGTTTGGGGGGGGAGTTGTAACGGAACAACCACGAGTCGGGCTCATGATTCGATAAAACGGCCCTTTTCAGGGCCACAAACTGACACGACTATAATGTCCGACGAGGGAGAAATGTGTCACTCTTCAAACTCAAAACTACGTTGAGTAACGAAAAGTGACATCTTCGTCCCGGGGAACTCAATGACGAAAAGGTCACTTATGAGTACCAAAACACAACTATACGACGAATGGGGCCAAGACAGGAAATGAGACAAGCTTATATACCGGTGCATCTCGGCCCCAGAAGTCAATCTTCATCACTAAAGACGTCCTCGTGCCGAAAACCCCGTGGACCCTAGAGCGACTGTCATCCGATCACAACCCCACACTTCTCGAAATTCCCGGACCGCCCCCGCAATCCCCCGTCACCACATCTCGAATCGACTGGCTCCTCCTCCAATACCATCTGGAAACCTCTCCGTTCAAATGCAGCCCCATCAAATCCCAGACCCACCTCGACGCCGCGGTCGAAGCACTGACAACCGACTTGAACAACGCCACGCAAAACTCGACTATAACAACTCTTGCGCCGCGACACAAACTCAAACTTCCTTACGACATCAAACAACTCGTCAACAATAAAACCGCATTCGTAGACTCTGGCAATCGCGGAGAACTCCGAGCTCAAGTCCCAGCTCAACGCTCTTCAGAAATCCGTCCACCTTCGTGTATCTGAATTTCGAAATAACCGTTTCAACACTTTTATCGCCGAGGCCGAATCTCACCCCAGAAACGTCTGGAATGTAGTCAGGAAACTTAGGAACAAGCGTCCCTGCCTCCCACCGCTGAAAGTAGGCAACAACTCGTTCTCTCTCGACTCGGACAAAGCGGAGATATTCGCGGACTCGCTGCAGGCCCAGTGCTCTCCTAACCGAAGCGCTGCAGAGCTAAAAGAGGTCCACGACACGATTGAGCGCGGGTTCTTCATCTCCCTCGACAAAACCGAGTTTTCCTGCTTGTCCGAAGGAAATATCTTCGATAATTCGCTCCCTCAATGCCCACAAAGCGCCAGGCAGCGATCAAATCAAAAACAACGTTCTCAAAGCACTTCCCAGGAAACATCTTGTAGCAATCTGTAACATAACAAACGCCGTCATGCGCCTCAAACACTTTCCCGCTGCCTGGAAAGAGGCCACAATCATCTGCATTCCCAAGCAAGGCAAACCGCTCAATTCCCCGTCTAGCTACAGACCCATCAGCCTACTATCCTCCATCAGCAAGGTAGTCGAAAGCGTCCTGCTCTCCCGCGTAAATCAGCACCTGAGCGCGAACAACATCCTTCCCGACGTTCAGTACGGATTCAGGTCCAGACACTCCTCGGTACACCAGCTGCTCAGGGTCACCGAGCACATCGCCGACGGCCTCAACAGGAGACGCCACACGGCGATGGTGCTCCTCGATGTCCAGCAAGCGTTCGACCGGTGTGGCATGACGGACTGCTACACAAGCTGTCCGTACTGAACTTCCCCCTTACCTGATAGGCGCGATTAGGTCCTTCCTCGCAAACAGGTCCCTTAGAGTCAAGGTAGGGACTTCCTATCCGAACCCCGAAGCATCACAGCCGGTGTCCCGCAGGGATCCAAGCTGTCTCCCGCACTCTTCAACATCTTCTGCTACGACATGCCACAACGGGAGGGCATCATGACCTCAATCTTCGCCGACGACGTGGCCGTCTCTCGCACGACTGGTGGCATCGACTGCTGTACAACCGCTCTCAACATCCACCTCGAAGACCTCAACAAATGGTACACCACATGGCGGCTGTCCATCAACAAATCGAAAACGGTCGCGATCTTTTTCTCCAAAAGGAATCGCAACCCCCACCAAGGCATCATCATCGACGGACACCCGATCCCGTGGAGCTACTCTTCCAAGTACCTGGGCCTCACCCTAGATCGCAGGCTCTCCTGGTGCAGACACATCAGGTCCACAAGAGGTAAGGCTCTCGGAGCCTTTGTCCAGCTCAGGGCCTTCTTCAACAACAACAACGTGTCATCATCTATCAAGCTCAGAGTCTTCTCAGCCATCATCAGGAGCATCTGCACCTACGCCATTCCGATCTGGGGCGCGGCGAGCGACCAGCGCCTCAAACCAGTCCAGGGATGTTTCATGAAGATGTTACGATCCGCCCTGCAAATTCCATGGTTCATCAGGAACGCCCAGATCCTAAAGGAAGTCCCCATACTTTCTCCCCGGCAGGCTGCCCCCATCTTCGCAGCTAGGCTTCGCGAGTCGGTCAAGACCCACCCGAATCCAACAATCGCCGCGACCGCAGACTACTCTCCCGCCGCATACGACTGGGTAAACCGCCCCTGCTCCCTTCTGGAGCAGATAACCGACTAATGTAACTAATGTAACACAACTCCGACCAAACCTCGAGCCTCGTAACGCACGCGAGCGCCCCCACTGCTCTGCCCTACGAGCAAGTGGCGGCCACCGACCTTCCGCAGCACCAATTCTTTCTCTTCCTCTTCTTCTTCTTCTTCTTCCAGGGCGTATAATCAAACCGGTTGACCGCCCGGGGGGAGGTTTTAGACGGTAGGCGCCACGATTGGCGAATCCGTCACTACCTCTCGAGGTGTCTTTAGAAGATTTCCTCCCCCCACCTCCCCAAAAAAAAAAAAAAAAAAAAAAGGCCCCAGAAGTCACTCCATCTCAAACTCTTCAATCAACAAGTACTCTCAAGACTTCCAATTGATTGAAGAAAACACCGGAGACAACTCGACGACGACCACGGCGGATACAGCCGATACAGCGACTACGGCGATTGCGGCGACTACAGCGCCTACGACGACTACGACGACGCCGTCACCAGCGACCGGCATTCGACGCGGCGATACACGATCGCCGGCCCGCCAATACGAACCTCCAGCGCCGAGCCGTTCCTAGGCGAACAGCTCACATCGACCAACGCGACACCGTAGTCAGTGACGCTCCCGGACTTCACCCGTGACCGTACAACACTGTGGGTGAAACCCCGTGAGTACGATAAACGGGCAGTTCTATACGGGAGTGAGCACTGACATTACCGTGATCGCGGCGAAGCCTAACGAGCGGGCCACCACTCGCGGTCTAAGACCCGACGAGCAGATACGACCACTCGCGGCATAAACCCCGACGACCAGCGGCAACTGCTCGCGGTCTAAGTCCCGGCGAGCGAAGGCAACCACTCGCGGTATAAGTCCCGACGAGCAGACGACAAGACAGCTACCCGCCGCTCTCGAGTACCGGCAACCGGATCAAGACCGGTCTTCACGGCGACTACACCGACGAGTAAACTCGCCGCCCAGTACGTGACCGACACATTCCCGGACCAGCACACCGGGACGAACCCGGCTGGACTCGACTATAAAACGGCCCTTTTCAGGGCCACCACATCCTCGTCCCCCCGGTCGCTTATTTAAGCCTCACCGCCCCGGGACCGCGCATCGTCCGAGCACGCCACTTATTTAAGCGGGCCGCCCGAACGGAGCACCCGCCGCCCACTATTATTGTTACCCAATAGCAGCAAGACACAAGTAGTACTCATAAAATTGATTTAGTACAGTTTATGCACTTGTGTAGATTTTTACTTTAGTTAGAGTTCAGAAAAGCATGATAAAAGTAAAATAATACAAGTTTTTATTACATAAAGTGTTTAGACATACGAAACATACTATGATAAACAGGATTGTCGTAAATTTTTTTTTTGTAATTTTGAAATTTTTATCATTGTAGTTTTTATATAATATGTGATGACTAATTAAAATAAAAGTAAACAAATACATAATGAGTATAATAAATAATAATAATAATAATAATAATAATAATAATAATAATTAATATAGTTGATAAATTGACTAATGAGTACCTAAGTATTAAATTATTTTGGTTAAAACAAAATTTTTACATATATTTAAATATATTTTTTATTTTAAATACATTTTATCGTTCGTTATTTATTTATTTTATTACCTGTATGTATTTTGCATTTATTTAATGTTATAAACCACATGTAAATTCATTATGCAAGTATTGTCGTTATCTATACGCATTGACTTTAATTATATTGTTGGTAATCATCTTAATTTATGTGATTTAATCAATTAAACGCTTTATCACCATAATCGAGTAATAAGTATGTCGACACGGATTCAGTTATTGAATATAAGTGACGTTATATTAAATAATCGTACATGAGGTTTAATTCAATAATTATTGTGTACATAATTTACACGTGATTTTTAATAGTTTGCTAAATACATTCAGTACACATTTTACGTTTATAATAACGCGTTTTAAAATAACTCGGCATTTTATTAATGAAAACTTCACGCACACATATTATGTTAGTTATCATTTTTTTTCCTAATGTTCATTAATAAATTAAATTAATTTTGAATATTGTTAATTAATTTATAATCGAAAGATAAATTATAATTTTATTATATATATATATATATTTATTTTTTATCACCAGTTTTTAATGTAAACCGTTGTTGTAATTGGTCATTTCTTAATGCCAGCTATTATAAAAATATTTATTATATTATCTACTTTAACATCTTATGTCCCTATAACGGCTACAACGGATAGATATTATTAATATTTTTACACGAAAATATGATTTTGATGATAAGTACCTAACTGGTATTTGGTACTCAATATTTTATTTACGATTTAATTAAAACTTTTCAAGTAACACGCGGTTATCGTAATAAGTATTACAAATATCGGACTAAACTTACCCCTTAGGTAGCTTAACCTAAGCTAGTATTATATTAACAGTATTATTTAAATTTGACATGTTAATGATTATTGTGTTTAATTTTTTTTTTTTTTTTTTTGCAATTTACAGTCAAATTTTGCGTAGAAATATTCAAAATAATGTTTCTGTACCTACATTTATTTTGTATTTCAGTACGTATGATGTAATACATTACAAAACCGTAGTCCGTCCGTACCGCATGACCGTAATGTTATTATTTTACATACCCTATGCGCCGTTTAATATATTGTAATACGCGTAGGTAACAACGCGGTTAATAATTTATTGCTTCCAAAGTTTTAATTCGCGGTTTAAAATGTATACGAATTATTATTATTATTATTTTTTTTAAAAAATTAATACACGTAGGTAGCGATAAATACTAAATTATTATCAGTCTTATTTTATACTTTTATATGCTGTATTTCGCACGACAACCTTATTACAGAACGTCGATAAATATATTATAAATTCAACATATTATAAATATTCAATCAGGAACGTGGTCCATATATATTTCGTACATTCGCCTAATTTCGCTTGAATATATTATTATTATTAGAAATTTTATTCTAGTCCCATATATTATGACTTGTATAACGTTGTATACCGAATTCGCGCGGGTGATTATTAATTTATTGCAAAAATTATTTTATTTGATCGGTATTATTTTTGTCAAAATGTGTGTATTTACCGTATCGACTGCGTATAAATATATTGAATGTGCGACGTCTACAGTGGTTGCTAGGACCATTGCGAATATCCACGGTACGAATAAAACTCTGAGATCCTGAAACAATATAAACAGAAAACGAATTATACATAATTAAATTGTTATTATTAATTATGTATATAATACAACAATATGTAGGTAATTGAAAATTTTACGATTTGGTCAAGCGCGCTAGACGCTAAAAGTTCTATTCTGCAGTTTATTCGAGTAACCGAATAGAGTATTTTTTGTTACGAATTTTAGAATATTCTTAAAATTATAAAATATCGAAATATATTGGTAATTTATAAGTATATATATAACTATATATAAATCGAGAAAGTCCGTTAAATTGACAATTTTCAACGTATTAATAAATATTCTCAATTTTTGGTTATTAAATTCGACGCGTGACTTTCAATGTCTTCGAGCAACACACTTATATAGTTATTACACGAAACTCAAATTTATTTATTTTTTTTTCGTTACGACTTAACCTTGCTTCATATAACAACTACATAGTATAATATAGCTACTGCAGGCTATACATTTTGTTTGGAATAAAATTACACTCGTTTCATAGAACAATAATAAGAAAACGTTTTATTTTTCTGATATCGCAACAGTTGATCGCGCTGAAACAATTATTATATCGAAGTTTATTAAGTTTTTTTTTATCGGTAATTGAAAAATAGTTGTAATAATATAATTATTTATTTATATTTCAGATTCGTAACGATGAAGTATACAGACACGTAATCAGGATTTTTTCAACAGGTGGGGTGGGTCATACATTTTTGGCTCCCAACGCCCAACGGCCTCAGGCCACTAAAAATTAACTAGAGATGTTCTTCAATGAAGGGGTTGCAGGATCTTTCTCGGAGAAAATATCCCAAGTATTTAACAAAGATTTGTTTTAAATTTTTTTGTATGTACTACCAAATCTCTCCAAAAAATCGTCTAAACTTGGCGATATAAATAGAATGGTATAATAAATAATTAATAAAATGATATAGTAAATAATTATGATGTACCTACTTATTTTAACAAGTAATAATATAATAATATTTTATTGAAGTATTAAATTATTTACGGGCTAAAAAAAAAAAGCCTCCGTGACTATGATGATTTGGCTGCGGCCCCGTCCGTCACTGGTGGTCCGATTTTTTATGCAAATTTTTTTAAAAGATTTTCCGGGGGTGCCAGCCAGGGGCCAATGATTTTTTTAGAGGTGCCCGGCACGCCCTATAGCCCACCCTTATAGTTACGTGCCCGATGAATTAATACGATTATAATATCTATATCAATTATGAATACATATTTATATTTATTTTTTCAAGAACGTATAAAAAAAAAAAATCACGCTGTTACTATATAAATAATATTTATAGAAAATTTCGAACGTTTTAAATAACGCAATCAAATAATAATGTTAGTCTCACCGCGGTTTTTGGTATATTCGGGAGAAACTGAACAAATTTATTAACACGAAATACATCAAATTCTGTATGGTATACGAAGAATATGATGGTTATTATTAATACGCGACGAAACTGCAGAAAATACCTGTTTATTTGAAAAAAAAAAAAAAATTTTAATTGAAATATAGCTCAGACCCATTTAAAAATTAGTTACACTATTATTACGTCACAACAAAATAAGTAATTATTTACAAAAAACAACTTTCTTTTTTTCACACTATTTCGTAATAGCTTTCATAAATAGCAATAAAATTAATTATTTATTTACCAAAAATGTTTTTGTAGAAGTTTTATGACTTTTAGGAGATAAAATACTTTTATTATTTTTGAAATACGCGCGTATACATATTATATACAACGCGCAGAATAAAATGAAAATACTATTTTTAGAAGAAAAAAAAATACTGTCGTTTAACGTAGAAAGTGTGATACCTATATACACATACTGAAGCGTACACTGGTAATCATTATAGTGTATATAATTCGCCTTTATTTTCAACGAAATCTCAGCCAACGAAATTCGATTATATGGAACGCGCGTGTTCAATTATAACGTATACGTATAATATTGTTTTATCGCGTAATTATTATCGAACAGCTGTCAATACAAAGGTAAATTGGAAGCAAAAAAAAAAAATGCACAATCAATTAACGTTAATCGAAAAAAAACGATTTTTATTAACAACCAGTTGTCGGTATTATTTGGGAGATATACCGTGATTATACGTATATACGTATTAAATAAAAAGTGAAAATTGAAAAAAATTAAAAGATATCTTAAGGGGATATTGAAAGCGGGTATTTTCTCTCTTTGTCTTACACACATGAAACATAGCAAAATAGACGTTTCGTACTTCCAACGTACCGATCGATCTATTGGTGCGATAAAAAACAGATTTGAATTCCTCGTGAATTTTACTACAAAACGACTTCCCCAATTTTTTCATTTTTTTTTCCATAAACCCTTACAAAAAATTAACCTAACAAATTAAAAAAAAAAAAAAATTGTTAATAATTCATTTTTGAAGGTCTTAAAAAAAAAAGACGTAAAAAAAGTGCGAAAGTCGTTTTGTAATAAAATTCACGAGGATTTCAAATCTGTTTTCAAATTTCTAATCGCACTAATAAATCGATCGGTACGTTGGAACTACCAAACGTCTATTTTGCTATGTTTCATGTGTGTAAGACAAAGAGAGAAAATACCCGCTTTCAATCCCCTTAAAAAGCGAACATTTTTTTTTTTTTTGAATTCGTATTCGTTTTTCGCGTAAAGGCGCGTGTCCTTCGAAACGTTCCGGCGAACAAAAACTGCATCTCTGTCGTTTTTATTATTGATAACATGTGACTAATATTTTTGAACGCGCCATTTATATCCAACCGGAGTTTATTTTCCTATTATATATAGTGCCCGCGCAGTTAAGGGAACGCGCAGGACCTCCCAAAAGAGCTGGTGTGCAACTGAGTTGGACGTAGACATATTACGTACGTTTATCGTTCGCCTAAAATGTGTAACAACAGCGTGCGCGATTGTCGGCACTCGACTACGGCGCGTAAAATGTGGAATTATTAGATTCTCTCGTTGCACCGCACTCTGAATTTCAAACGAATTGAGCATTCGGCACGAATAACGACGTATCGTTTCTCGAGCATATATTGTATAAATATAATATTTGATATAATAATATGTTATTATATAACGTATTTAAAGTATACAATTTATATTATAATAAAACCGAAGAACGGAGGGAGGATGGACGAAGCTGTGTTTGAGAGAAATGTACTAGGCCGGGCGTACTGTAGTTGTAAGGGGATTGGAAACGGTTCGTACCGTTTTAGACCTAAAAGCTAGACGAAAATTCGACTACTCAGAGAGAAACAAATTTTTAATACCTGAAAAAAATATTTAAAATCGTCCAGCTTTTTTCCGGGTTATGTAGGCGTAATTTAGTTTTAAATTTCTAATTTTTTTTTTTTTTTTTTTTACGTTTGTCATTTGTATATTTAAAAAATAGTGAACCCAGAAAAGAGGCTGACAATTATAAATCTTTTTTTCAGAATTCAATTTGGTTTTTTCTAAGCGGTAGAATTTTTGTCTGGCTTTTAGGTCTAAATCGTTCTGTTACTGCGAGTATAAAATTGTTTTTCTTTCAAAACATTGACACGTGCATGCGCGTGCCATCATCTTCTGATTCCTGGAACGCCCATATCCCGTCCGTTTTATTGATAAGAAGCAGTAGTAATAGATATTCCGAGAAGTCACGACATACCCCAACAATTATTCATTATTCACACACTCTCATGGTAAATATTACTGTGTGTTTAAAATTGCCCGTATACAAAACTCCTTATAGAAACGGACGGTTTCCGATCCCCAGACGAATGAACGGAGGAAACTACACAAAGATGAACTGCAATCCCTCTTCCAGCGGCAAAGTAGTATTCTGAAAGAGATTGAGAGCAAGCACGATTCGCCAATAAGAAAAGTAAATGATGAAAACCCAGCAGGGAAGAGACCTCTAGACGGGAAGACTGCGTTAAAACAGATGCTGAAACAGTGGAACTAAATAGTCATTGGCAGGAAATAGCAGAGATATATGGCAGTATGTTTGTTTAGCGGTATGGTCTTGATTGGCCGAAACCTAGGAAGAAGAAGAAGAAGAATATAATAAATAATAATTAATTTATATAATATTTATAATATATATTATGCTGGATGATGACGATTCGAACAATCCGTGCGATAACAGTATATTATATGTGTATATAATAGTACGTATAAAGTGAACAGATTTTGTGTTCCGCGCATATAATACAATTAGCGTTTGCTTATTTGTTTTACATAATCGCAAAAAAATAGTAGAACGAGAAACAAATACGTTACACGTTGAAACATAGAAATATAGGAGATACATAATTTTCAAAGGCTTATTTCGGATTTTCTATATTTTCGCTTTTAGAACGTATTTCTTCTTATGATATTTTATTATATTACTGTTCACTTACGGTTCAGTAACGTTTTACGCGTTATTTATTTTACGACGCGTTTTATGATTACCGTGAATTTTTATGAAATGAAAAAAAATTTAATATTTACATATATGTTTTGAATTCGAGTTTAAATATTTAAAATTGTGATTGATATACGCGTGTAATATTATCTATACTCGTTATGACCTTTCACGGGTACTACCACAAGAGAGCGCCTTTCGGCCTTTCGTTTTTATACCTCAATCGTTTGATTTCGAAATCGCAATTTATTGTTATTTCTTATATGGCGAGATTTGAAAAGCTGCGCACAGAAAATACAATTGTCTTTCTTATAAACCATTAATTATTAACACACCAATCAAAATTCAATTATATATCAGATGTAAAACCAGGTAGCTCGATAAAAAAACAACGCGATTGTATTTCGTATAAATATATAACGAACAAGGGTTTACAATTTATCTTTTAACTGTACTACTCGTATCCGAAAATATTGATCCACAACAAAACTTTTATCGGAGTGATTAGTTTTTATTTATTCATTTTAACTCGCAGCCGTTGCGGCATTCATAGCAGTCCATCATTAGGTAATTATTATATATATATATATATTAAATACACGGCCGAGTGCGCTGTTATATTAACAATCGTATAGAACAGCGTATGTTACCTACATTTCTACTTACCAATATTATTGCCTTTATTCTGGTATACTTTCAGGATTAGACCGGCTATTTTGTATTTTCACTACGCTACGACCAAATAAGTGAGTTGCATTAAAACGTAACGAATAACAGATTAGGTTAATATATTATGAATAATTATTTTCTTATTGATACATATATATATATATAACGATTTTTATTCCTTTTTATATTAAAACAATCCGATCCGAAATCTCCCAGTAATAAGATACCAATAATGATTATTGTTTGTAATTACATTTTGCATTCAAGACGTTTGACTGTGGAAACGTGCGAGTTACGAAATCCGTAATATTATTACGATTATATAAGAAACGTTAAAGTTTTCAGTTCATGTTCAATGGATAAATGAGATGAAAAACTTTATTGCCGATTGTGTTATTTAAAAGTATAAATAGGTAGGTATATTATTAACAGCCATAACAGACTTTTGCAAAAAAAAAACACTACGAAGTGAGAATTAGAAAAGTTTAAAGTTTAAATATACCAGATGACGAATGACTGTAAATTTCAGGATTTTTCGCTTTTGCAAATAATAATAGTCTTAGGATTTGTGTACAATAGTCTTCTACGATAGTAATTTTTAAAAGTCTACCCTGTAAGAAAAGTAATCATCATAATATATCTTTATAATCTTTTAATATGTTTACACTGTTGTAGTGAAAACGCCGTGTTAGAAAAAAAAGTATTAGTACTAGGCACCGAGTGAAATTCATAAATGAATACATCACGCGATAATCTAAAAGTTTTCAAAATAGTTATTCATTTGCTACTATTATTTACGAAAAAAAACTATCGTAATGATAAATAATAATAAAAGTGAACACATTTATTTGGTATTTAATTTCACTGTGAAAATGTGTACATTTTTATAGGTTGATTGTAAACATAATTTATTTAGCGAACATATTTCGCTTTATGTAAAAATATAGGACGGATTATAAGTTATAATGTTATTATAACAATATTGTTGTTTTAGTAAAAAAAAAATTTTATTTCACTATGAAAAAAAACTATTTAATCGAACACAAAAACCAATTGTTGGTAAAGAACACGTGTACTTAGTGGATAAAATAAAATTGTATGAAACATAATTTTATTTATGTAAATTTAAATTAAATTGACAATTTTATGTTAAAATTCAATGCGCGTGTATATATAATATATATATATATTGATAATAAATTATTAAAACTAATTGAATCGATGATTGCAAAAACGTCATGAGTCAATTATTTAAAACTTTTGGATAGGAACTTTTGGAACGACATAATTCATTGACAAAAGACGTTTTCGCTCTCAACCACATTTATAAAAAAAGTATAACTAAAGACGTTTTTACACTCAACGCATAGAAACACATGACTAGTATACGTTTTTTTATAATATCTCAATTTCATCAAATATTTGACTCGTGACGTTTCTGCAATTATCGATTCAATTATAGTACCAAACGTGTATAAAATGAATTGGTTAATAACGTTTAAAAATAAACTGACTTATATATAATTAATTAAAGGCGTATAATTAGATTTTATATGCAAACAGATAAATTCAAAACGCATAACAATATATTTTATATAATAAATTGGAAGTGTATGAAATTTATTGAAATGTATAATTAATATTTTATATTATTAAATTTTGTTAGGATACTTGGAACACGGAACATTTGATTTCCATGTACCTTAATCATAAAACGGACGAATCAGCATTGTTGCCTGGTCGTCTGAGATTTTATTTTGACAATCCCGATAAGAAACAATTTTTATTTTTATTTTTACATTTAAAATACATTATAATCGTTCAACGGAACACTGCATGGATTTCCGACTTATATTTGCAAATTAGTGACTGCGTTCTATGGAGTTCAGGCCGTGATAAAAGAATAACAAATCGTTTCTAGATATTTTTTTCCACCTTTGGCCATTAATATAATATTGCACTTAATATATCTATTTATCAAATTAATTTGGTACAATGGAATAATATATTGTATATAATCTCTCTATTTGTCGATCGTCGTAAATCATGATTTTCAGCTGTTTTAGAATTTTCTGTGTCGTAATAGTACTAAAATTAAAATTCGTTCTTGTATTTTACGCTCGGCACGCGGATTTTCCAAATAAATGGAAAATCGGTTGTCTAGTGAAAAATATTGAACTAAATGGATAAAAATACGTCCGTCTGTTTTCCGAAATCGTTATGTACTCGTAATATTATATTAAAAAAAACAGGTACTGGTGTAACCGAAATCGTTCAATATATTATCGATAATATTTATTACATAATATGTGCCTATATTAAAAGGACGAAAGAACGAACGTGAATAACGACAAAATGTAAGTAGTAATCCAAATGATGATCGTTATTATTATTATAATTAAATACCTGTTGTGGTACAGTACGAGTAGAAGTATTAAAAAATGTTTTTATATTTTGAACTGTATTTGTATAATATATGCGTATAAATAAAAGCTATAGACATCAAGTAACAATTTGTAGTAGAACAAACAATTTAATATACATTACCTTTTGTTTTTTTTTTTATGTACGTACCTACTATAAATTGTATTGTGAACACTGTAAATATATATATGTGTCTGGTGTTTCAAACCAAACAGGAAATGTGTTTTATTTTCTTTCTGATCGTGTAATGTCTGTTAAGGCATTTCCTTTTTGTCATTGTACGGATAAAAAGGAAGAAATATAAAATATTACATTTATAGGTTGACATTGGTGTACGTATTTCTTAAAACGAATATTGTAATATTTTACGACCGTCGCAGTATTGGCACCGTTGAAGCTATTTGCAAAGTCAATTTTGAAGGATGTTTATATATTATATACATACATATATCAAACATTTAATGTTGCGTATAGCGTAATACACAATATAATATATTTATACGTATAATTATATACACATACGACATACGTTATAGATATTATATTATAAGAGGCGTGACATATTTTAATGCGAAATTGTCAAATAATATATTATTATATATTTTTCAGTTCATATATAAAGCTTTTTATAATATGTATAATATATTGTGATGCATAGGCGTACATCAAATACCGGCATTGATCTAACGTCACAAATGATCAACATTTCTACACGATACAAACGCGTTTTATATTTTGTATTATTGCCATTGTGGGTACCCCCATTTATATAATATTATATTCGTGCGTATCCTTTTCAATAATAATACTTTTCGTTTCGTTATGTGTCTTTCGTTTATACGTTAAAGTGCATTTAAATAGAACACGTTTAATTTCCTTTCTGAAACGTGACACGTTATTTGTTTTTCAAAAAATTTATTAGGTGTAACGTAATAAAATCTTACCATCTTCGTAAAAAAAAATGTAAATATTTATTATATATATATGTACATATTTATTATAATATACGTTATATATGTATATTAATATATACGTTAATATAACATATATATATATAGTAATATAACGACTATAAAATTTGGGGTGTTTTTCGTCAAGTAACATGTTTAAACATATATAAGACATAATTTAAGGACGATTAAAAAATATTTATGTAATTTGTTATGTTTACATTTAAAAGTGAAACAATAAGGTTTTTCGGATTTGGAGTGACAGTGTGACACGATTTCATTTTTTTTCTTTTTTTATGAACGCTTTAAAATAACGTGACATATTTAGCGGGTAGTCGAGTAAAGGTTTGTCAATTTTAAACATATTTTTGATTAATGATTATACGCAAAAATACCATATATCAATAATGTTAAAATTAATATTATTATTAGATTTACACCTTCCTTGGTCGTCTGAAGACGTAAAATAACAGTTTTGAACCAAGATATATATATATTATTTTGTTTAATTTTTGTCTTCGCAAATTAATTGAATTAATAAGAACGGATTTTTTTTATGTCCCCACTTTGCCCCATATACAGTGCAAAATGTAGTAAACTTTTCATTATATAATTTTGTACTTAAAAAAACAATTATCATAATAAATATTAAATCGATTTGTATAAACTATAGATTGTGTAATAAAATTTTATAAAAACGTATTTATTTTAAGTGTATTACAGGTCATACTACATTATAGCGTCTCCACTTTGCCCCATGTTCCTCTATTTAGATTGAACGTATCTGATATTTATGAGATTGTAGTTGCGCGTGAATTCAAATAAACAAAGGTTAGAAATGCGAATTGATAGATTAGATGACTTTATCCATGCGCCATAAAATTGTCAAAATAAAGTTGGAAACAAATTTCCAAATTGAATGCGATGCTGACAAGACTTCATAAAAAAGGTTTAATCGTAACTCAAAGTAATATTATTGTATTTAGTACTTGTTTTGCTGTCATAGTTTTTATTTAATGTCACAGTTTCGTTAAATGAACATCATAATAACAATAATTATTAGGATTTCATTTTAGATAACGTGACTTTATACTTCTTTTTTTTTTTATTAAAATATGTTATAAATCATGAAGATTCGTTAACTGAATTTTCAGCTTTCAGATAGTATAAAGTATATAACATTACGATTGAAATTTAATAAAATACAATTTTAAAAGCTTTATAATCACAATACGCAATTTATATTTATTTACGTTTCAATAAAATCAATTTTTTTATTGAATATTTCACAAAGATAATTTCTAATTAAATTTTTAACGTTTTCAAAAAAAAAAAAAAATAATAATAATTCGTAATAATTAAATCGGAATAAAATATATTAGTTATAATATACGCGAACCGACTCGTCGAGGCAAAAAACGTGAGCTACGACTATTAATTGACTCATTAAGTTACGTATAATTGACTCATTAATTTATGTGTAATTAGAAACGAAAATATTGTTTTATTTATTTTCGGCGAAAGACAAGTTTTTTTTTTTATATCGCTTCGCGAATTTGTGTTTAAATTTATAACATATAAACTTTAGTGAATTTAGCGAATAAAATTCAAGTGTTTATTATTTTTGCTGAAAAAAGCTTAACCTTATCTACGCATTATATGTATGGTTGGACACTTATAGGTATATATGTAGTTATTGACAGTGTCAATATTTTTCTTATATGTCAACTATACCGTTACTACCTATATATACGCAGCGCAGCGTATTACACACTGCACGATAATATTATTATTTAAACTGCGAATTTGGGATGATATACGTTAAACGAACCTCTGGTAATATAAATACTGTTTTCGGGACTATACAGTATTTTTAAACGATTTACGTTATCATAATCGGGTATTTCGATTCATTCTATAAAAAAAAAAAAACCGCACCTTAGAAACGTAACCTTCGTTGTACGCACAACCGCAATTCGTTCGTCTACATATGTACACAGTTAAAGAGTAGACGAACTAATTATTCGTTGAATTTAAAAAACGGAAGTAACAAATTTTAATTCTAAGGAAATTGTCTATATCAGAATTGAAAGAAATTTGTCATGCCCATTGTGTAAAATGTACGATTTGAACTTCGATTCGTAATATTTCAAGAAAATGTAATTTTTCTAAAAGCTTACTGTCAATGAAATATTTTGATGTAATATGCAATATTTGTCTACGTTAATGGTGAATAAATGAAGAAAACAAAATCGCAGTATTATCTACATAAGATTGTCTACAGTGGCGTAGCCAGTATTATGTAATTGGGGAGGTTTTTAAGTATAAATGAAATTATAAGCTTTTACATTTTTCGTTAAGTTTGTTGCACAATGCACAAATTACTTGTAAAATGACAAAATATATCATATTTTTTTGCAGTAGGTACTAGCTAGAATTAATGAAATATACAATTGTATAAATTGTATACATTTATTAGATTAAAAAGTATAAAAAAAGGCAATGGGGGTGTTTAAACACCCAAACCCCCCGGCTACGCCCCTGACTCTCTATTAAATAAAACGATTTACACTTATATAGGGTACTATTTAAACACACGGTGCAGTGGCGTAATTTGGTCACGATTGCGGTGGAGGGGGGATGACATTTATGTAGATTTTATATATTACCCCTACCTCTCCAAATAATTATTGTTAGATATAAGATAATTGTTGATTGATGTTTATACGACCGGGACTTCGCGATAAAATAATGTTCACCTGACCTAACGTTCGGAGAATTTATTATTAAATTAAAATCCAATATATAGAATATTATATTACACGTTAAATAAGAACACGAATGTGGTGAGCCAGTGGCCAGTCTGCAGAAAAAAAGGTCATGGAGGAGATACGACACCTTGCAAATGTTCCCCCCCCTCCCCGTAATTACGCCACTGACACGGTGTTAGGTAATATTGATAAAATATTTGTGGATAAAGTCCATATTGTATTGGAGAAAAATCGAAAAAAAAAAAAATGTTTTAAAAAAATTACACGGTTCAAGTAGTAGCGAAAATTCGAATCAAAACTGTTATTTACGCGTATACGCGCGATGCCGTATAATCTTGCGTTCAAATCTCACGGATACATTTGTGAAGGGAATCGCGGTCTGTGCTTAACGTCACGTCCGTTTCGTATACAGTGTTTACATTTTGTATTGTATATACTGGGCTCGTTTGATCGATATTATATTATTAATTCGGTGGGAAATTGGTATTTATATCCGTTGGTTGTTCGTCTGGAACAAAGCCCCTTTGTACAACCGCCTGCAGTTGCTACTGCAGCTGTGTTGTGTTATAAACAACCGAGGGAAATCATTTTTGATATTTCTATTTATTTCGGCGCGAGTATATTATATAAAATATTTTCCGATAGCGGCGGTTGGCGAAGCGTTGTTTGCCGGCGGTGGAATTAAAAATAACGTTATTTATACTTAAACGAGCGGCGAGACGCGCGTCTTCGTTCCCGAAGAGAATTTTTTTTTATTTCATTTGTACGTCGACGCGAAAATTGAATATATAGTATCGAATTTTCGTATAAATTATTTGATTAATTTTTTTTTATTTTTCGATACACTGATATTGAGAAGACAGGTTGATTAGCGGTCGTAAATTTCGCGGGGAACAACGCATACGGTTCGAGCAAACATTTGCCGAACGACTGCGTCATAAATACGAATGTGTATATTGTGTATGTGTATAATAATAATAATAATAATAATAATACGTTATAACGTATGATCTCTCGTTATACCTTTGAATTTTTTCATTTCGTTATAATACGTTTATTACCACTTCGGTATTTAACGTTTTCGAAACGTGCGCGCGCGCGTTGAAATATTGCCATTATTTATTTCGTACGAATTAAGATACTTGTATGTCTCAAAAACGCGAATAATAATATAATTTATTAGGTCATGTCTAAAGGTACGTATACCATCCTCTCTATACGCACAAATAATATTATAGTCTACACGTCATAATGTTATACTGCATCTTGGTTTGAATTTCATTTGGACGTTGTAGTGATGCGTGTTTCAAATAGATTTACCCGTATAGGTAGTATTTGTATGTTATGAGCTTCATAATCCAAAGAATCGAGTTTATTCTATTGGTGTCGTTTATACGGTCGTCGATATTATAGCGTCGTTGATCGTTTATGTTTTCAGACAATTCATAACGCTCGCAATTATTATCATCGTTGTATATTGTTTTTTGATATTAAATGTTTTATTATAATTCAAACGGATTTTATATCGATTAATCACAAAAAAAACCAACAAACTTTCAATACACTCGTTTTACAGGTTAAAACTCCGTAAAATTCGTTTCGTACAGTTTTCGAGAATATGTATTTTATCGTGTGAAGTTTATTTATTATTGCAATCTAATTTTTAATTTTTATTTAAAATTATAACACATTTTAAATATTGTATTATATTATCAGGACATCAAACGGGAACGGTAGGTCAAAGTATAATATGTATAAGTGCAAAAGTGAAATTAATCCATTATTATAATTTATAATACTCGGTGTTTGGTGACAGTTTTTAAGCACACCGATTTGTTTCTCCTGGGATAATCAAATTTTGTGTAACAATATATTATTTGTTACAAAATTACTTTTATCTCCATATATTTTATTTAACGAATTATAGATTTGTTTGACACTATATAAGTGTACCTAAAATAGTGTTTAATGTTGAACAAGTCACGACCAATTTTAAGGTTTCTAAAAAAATATATAACGAGATAAAAAAAAAAAGAATATATATTGGTCTTGATCCGAAAACTTGTTGTTCGTTAAAAGTAAAATTTTCCAAAGAGTGAATCGTATTGATTTTGGTTTCTCGCCAATGAATTCACATTTCGATTGAACTAAATCGAAAAAATGTTTTTTGATATATAAGTGAAATTCTCATGCTGTTATACTACAAGCACTATCTAAGGATACGTTTTTCTCCGACCTCACGAAGGCTCTACGGCGGTACATAAATTACTGAATTCATTTTACGTTATGTACACAATTATGTTAAAAGCTGTATTTCATTTTATACTAAACGATCACGTTTATTTGAAAATTACTTTTTTTCTTTCATAAAATTTAAATTGCTTCTGTATAAATATAAATCGCGAAATTGTATGAAAATAATACCTATACTAGTGTAATCTGTATAATAGTATACTGTATATTTTGTACACAAAATAATTTGATGTACATATATAACATATAATTATGTGTAAATACACCGTGATTTTTCGTTTAAAAATGAGTAGGTGCTTTCGAGTAAAAGGTTTCTTTTTGTACTACGACTAAAACGTCTTTTTAAATATTTCAATTTAAATTAAATCAATAACTCAATTCGGTTTAACACCGACATAATATAATCATACAATCAATATTATTTACTGGGCACATGCCGACATTTATAAATATTATTGTATTCAAAATTAAATACATATATTATATGTTTTTATGTGTACAAAAAGAGAAATGTAAATACTTATCCGTGTAATGTTACGTAAAAATAAAAAATTAGTTATCTATTTATTTACGTTCATAATAATATATACATTTATTTTGTACACGCGGGTTCGTAACTTGTTTTTCTAAAATAAATAATATTTAATAAAACTAATATAAGCTCTAGTTTTCTTAATCTGTACACACTTTAAATATAATTATTATTTGAAAATTTGTATTTTTTTTATAAATAGTAAAAAAGTAAGTGTACCTTATATAATATAATACACAACAATTACTGTTCATTTCGCTTGCTACATGTATATAATTTTAAGCAATAAAATATTATGCACACATACATTTTAAACTACATGTTTACACATAGTGTAAAAACTTCTGCACAGTAAATATCATAAATGGGTATGTGTACAAATACTCTAAACCCATATTTAATAATTTAATATAATTTATTATATTATATGTATATATTATTATTTTATTACTATAATTATATATTATTCACATAACGTATATGTTTTTTTTTTTAAAGTTTTATTTGACATAATATATACGTTTTATAGGGGAAAATTATAACTAATTTTTTCTTTTTGCCAAATTATGACTGAAAAAAAAAATCCAATTTAAATGGACAATGAACGATTATTTAGAAAAATAAAACAATTAATATCATTATTTATTGGAATTTAACCCGTCAGCATTATGTAATGTAGTTAAGTATATATTATATAAAAATGCGGTATATTTGTTGACGTTTCACTCAGAAAATTGATCGAAATAAAAAAAAATATATATATATATTCATTTTATAAAGTTATTTTATTTATTTTTTTTACATTTCAGGTACTGCAGGTGGCATTCGTTTTGTTTAAAAAAAATACCATCAATCACAAAACCTACTACAGTTGGTTATAATAAATTCTGAAAACAAATATATATATATATATATGTGCGTGTATGTGTGTGTCAATAAAAATATTATACATATATAATGTAGGTTTTTAAAACGTATTCTTACGACGAGATTGAAAAAAATCTCTGCACGATATGAGATAAAATGGACGGGAAAAAAAATAAATAAATGTAATCACTTATTACGCATATAAAGTATATAGAAAAATTAAAATTTTAAAATATTGTATTGTAAATAATGCGAAAAACATTTTCTGAATAAAGCAAATTAGTCGCGCGAAAAACCTAATAATAACCTTTATCCTCGGTTTACTCGCGTACTTCGCGAGTCTAAATTTTCGTTGGTATTCAATTTAAGTGGCAACGTTCCCGACGGTATTTTAAAAATCTTACATAAAAGTAAGGCTGAGCTTAATAATTGACGAGTTAAGAAGTTATTATTTTTCATAACTCAACGAGTCACTGTTTTATAACTATACTCGTGTACATAATTAGTATTTCAAGAGTTCAATTTTTACACCAACGTAACGCGAACTCGAAGTTATTACTTAAAACAACGGAGTAGGGAAAAATCATGTTTAATTTAATCAAATTTTTCGGACTCATTCGTGTGTTTATCACGTCTGTCATTCTATTTTTATGATAACATCCAAGTATAAACGTTGAAAATAATATATTATTTATGTAAGCATAATAGTCACAACACAATGCTGCAGTATACACGAGATAGTAAATATGTAGATACTGTTTTAACAACATTATCTACATTTTCGTACAATTTTTTTCCAACGGATAACTATTCGCTTAAGTTTTTGATAGACTCGTTAAATTTATTTAATTAAGCGAATCATATGTCTTATGGTTTTTTTTTTTTTTTAGTATACATTCGTGTTAAAAAAAATCAATCAAGTATTATAGCGATTTGTTGTGTAAGACAGTATTTTTTTTTTGATCATACGCGTACTGTACTCGTGTATTGGTCATGAATAGGCGATTTTTCAAATAGTGACAATATCGCGGTGGCCATTTTAATTAAACGCCAACGAGATATATCTGCAGTGGCGCGGGAAAACGCGCTACGCACCACCGTCGTCATCCATCCACTATAGCTAGACTAACACAATAATAACGTCCTAACACGGTATTCAATATATATATATATATATATATATATATATATATATATTCTAGTATTATATATAATAATCATATCTCGCAGTTTACACCGGATACCTTTACAATATTGTACGTTAGATATTATAATAACGTCTCGAAACTATATAGTCAAACATAATACTGCAGATTCCTTATATATTATATTCCTATACGTTATAATGTACACAACGGTGATAATATTATGTGTTGTTCGAATTGTCATAATATTATACTCATACTTTACACAATATATATCGCACACAATAAAAAAAAAAAACTATAAATTAAAACACACACACACACACGTACATAATACTGATTATAACCCCTGTACGGAGATTCGCAGATAAATTTTGTAGTCTTGTTGTTTTTTTAAAAATAATAACCGTTAACACGTCTGCGCTATAGAATAGAAAATGTTTTAAATAAATTTAAATTTAAATTCATTATAAAGAAATCGAAATAAATAAGGAACATTTTTCTTCTGAAATCCTCTGTTGAAATCATATAGGTAAATAAAAATTTTTATGGAAATCATTGCCGCGGGTTTTATTGAAAACTTTAAATTGTGTTATATGTCGTTAATTTCAGTTTGTTTGAATTCGAATATTTTTCGTGTATTATTCATGACTATAATATAGATTCGTTACTATGGTCTCCCGGGGCCTGCCAGCGAGAATGGAAGAGATTTGACGTTTTTATAAATTCCAGAAAATTGCGGGAAATCGACGACTAATATTAAATAATAAAAAAAAAAAAGAATGTTTGACGCGAACATTTTTTCTCTCTCTTCTTTAAACGGATTCATTACGTGGCTGTTTCGAATAATTTCGCGAAACACAATTCGAAAACAAAATAAAAATCTAAAATACGAGTTAAAACTTAAAAACCACATATAAAAAAAAAAAACCTTAAAAATAGGTATCGAATAGAGAAAATGAGTTGTTGAACATTGTAACGCGCGTGTATCAAAACCGTGAGTGGATTTAAAAATAATACAGTTAATGCACGGGCAGTGGCGTAGCCAGGATTATGTAATGGGGGTGGGGGAGTTTAAGTATAAATGAAATTATAAGCTTTTACATTTTTTTGTTAAGTTTTTTGCACAATGTTCATACACTTATTGAACCATTCAAGGACCAGGTTCAGTGGTGTATATACAAAAAAATAAAAATAAAATAAATAAATATATAAGCACTGCAATATGAAATTCTTTTATTATTTTAATTCTATTATTTTATAGAAATAAGTAGAAAATCTATTGTTATCAATCTGGACTCTGGACGAGTTTTCGAAAGTATTATGCTTTTACTTGTAAAATGACAAAAAATATATCATATTTTTTTGCAGTAGGTACTAGAATTAATGAAATATACAATCGTATAAATTGTATACATTTATTAGATTAAAAAGTACAAAAAAAAGGCAATGGGGGGGGGTTTGAACACCCAAAACCCCTCCCTGGCTACAGCACTGTGCACGGGCATATAGAGATTGACGGACGGAAAATAACGAATGAATTAATATTATTATATCGTTGTTTTTTATAATAATTTTGTTTATTGCGCGTTAAGGTTTTTTTTTTGCAGAAATAGCGGAATTTCGTTTTTTTTTTTTTTTATTCCGCACACGAATGACGCGCGGTATTTTATACACATTATCGATATTAAACACGTCGAACGTCGACGCGGTATGTTATTTCAGAATGTTGCGAAACAGCCCGAGTTAAAAAAGTCGAGCTGAGAATTCTTCGGTTATATAAACATAATACATTTACCTCCGCTTATATAATAATAATAATAACAATATGAAATATAGTTTACGCGTTTTAAGTCTTACGCGAACTTTACTTATATATTAAAAAAAAAAAAAATGTTCGATGTAATTTATACGAGTAAGTTTATAATGCGTACAACACGCGCCTATATATAAACGAGGAAGTATTTCGTTTGGCGAATAAGAAAATAAAATAATAAACGGGGTTAAAACCGCATGCACGTAGTGAAAAAAAGTGTTTTTTCTCCCGCCCCCTAACTTCCGATTCCCGCGTGTCTTCAGAATTGTACACGAATCGCGCGATGTCACCCCTTCGTTTTTTTTCGTCTTCCAAAACGTATCTTTTAGATTCTGAGCGGAGCGAGACGGATCTAGTGGTTTTATACAATGACGTTTATTTTAATTTTTTTCCATCCTGTGTACACAGATTTTCGACCAGATGGAGTGCTCCGATCTCTTCGGTCACAGTTTGTTTCCGGCAGCAATTCGCGTCTAGTCGGTACTTTGGAGAGATCATTTGTCGATTTTCTCGAATAGTTTTTTTTCAACGCGACGCGATAAATTACAGAAAAACCGTTAAAAACGGTATTTCGTCAATATCGCGTATCGTTTTTTTTCCACTATGATTTCGAAAAAAATCATTGAATTTTCAACAAAATCGTATACACGTGTGTGTGTGTATTTTTTTTCGATAAAGTGTGTATTACACCGAAGCTCCGCTCAGAATCGTTTTATCGAATGCAACGATTTATCATCGCTTTCATCAAATTTATAATAAAAACAAAATTCTTTATCCGAGTAATTCACTTAAACACAACACCACAACATCCCGCCGCTCGCTACCTTTTTATATAATATATCAATTCCAGTCTGCAGACTGCAGATATTTATCGCATTCGCGTATATATACGTACACAAATAAAATTTCGTATAATAGGTAAACGCCCTCCTTACTCATTATTTTTAATGTGACAAGAAATTATTTCGCCACCGACAATATTTATGTATAATAGGTAAACGCTATTAGTTTTTCTCTCTCTATATATATATATACCCGCGTTCTTCACACGTTTCCAATATAACTCTCAGCGTCTACTGCAGGGGGTCTAAACAAAACAAAAAAAAAACAGGAAACGCGCGCGTACGACCTAAGATTTAGCGACGAGTTTAATTTTCTGTTTTTTAGCTTAATTCGGTTTGTACAATATATTATTAATTAGTATCGGGAGACAAGACATTCCATTTACAACACTCTTTTCTATAGATATAATAAAAAAAAAAAAAATACTGCGTTGCCGACGACTCGCGTACAGCGTTATTCTCGTCGCGTATAACGAATCCGAAATCCCCGAGGCTGTGACGATCCCGTCGGGCCGGAGATTAATTATAAAACAATTCCGCGCCGTATAACGGCGGACCAATATAACTGATTAAATAACGCGTTCGAATTAAAACTATATATAATACTCTGTATTACACGCTGACGGTTCTAGAACGTCATTCGTCAAATCGTACTACTACTACTATACTATTATTTACTATTTATTATATATATATTTGCGTTTTATATATATATATATATATATACTTATACCCGGGGCGAACGCAGGAAAAAATTTCGGGGTGGGTTTTTGAAAAAAATGTAAAATTATTAGTTACTATATTGTATACTCTTACATATGCGTCGCAGCTTAACTTTCAAATTTTCTCAGACATTCCGGAGGGGGTTTGAACCCCTAAAACCCCTACCTGCGTTCGCCTCTGCCTCTTATACGCAGTGGTCGATATGGGGAGGATGTCATTCTTCCGCTTTTTTTTTTTTAGTTAGCATATTCCATTCTCCACACTTGTTTTGTTTAAAATTATTCATCCCTCTTGGATTTAAAACAATTTTTTTTTTTTTTTTTAGAAAAATATCTTTGAATCATTTTTTTTTCTTTGTAAAAACTATTTCGTTTTCTAAAATATTTACGTTCAGTAGATCTGAACGTCACTTGATCGCAATCATAAAAAATATAGTTCACCATCAAATTTAATAAGGACGGCGTTTGAGCCTTTCGTTAAAAAGATCCTTTTTTTTTTTTGCTTATTTTTCAACAATATGGACCGTTTACAACTTTGTCCCCCTCCTTTGACGACACTGCTTCCATCCGCCGTCCACTTCGACCACTGCTTATACACACACGCGTATAAAATAACCGTACTCACAAAATAAATGCCAATTAACAACACGATGCTGGTCAGTATACCGCATCCCGCGCACACCAACACAACCATGTGGAAAATAACAGTGGCTGAAAAAAAAAAGAAACGAATATTATCGGATTTATATTAAAATACGAAATGTACGCGATTGGATTACAAAAATTTGATAATCGTAGGCTAGAGAGTTTTTTTTTTTTTTTTTGGCGAGATCACCCGAAAATAATAATTATTACAAACGTTGTGTATACCAAACTGGATACACGAGTACACTTAGGCACACACACACACACACACACACACGCGAGACAAACAGTTTCAATTAAACGAAAAATAATTGCAGAAATATGTAAGTACTCCGAAAACTGTCGAGTGCTTTTAATAATTAAAAGGGCTACCGCGCGCCGTGTTTAATTTTAAAAGTACTTTAATATTTTACGTATCACATAATAAACGACTTGATAATATTATTATAATTTATTAACGAATTTACGCCATTATATATACGCACACGTATAATAATAATAATATTATTACGCACTTACTTTCTGAAATTTTTTCTGGTTCTAAAAAACTTTTGCTCTGCGGTGCCGTTCCGTTCCCGGTCCAGTACGGTCTTTCGATGTGCAGGAACGTGCCCAGTATACTGGTGGTTAAACTGAAATATGCCTGAAATATCATCGAAACGTACACGTGTAAATGAATTTATATATACTTTATTTTATATCCGATGATTACGCGATGTTATTTCACATAAAACGTCGGTTATCTCGTCTGCAGTGGCGCATCCAAGAAGGGAGGGGGCTAACGGGCTTAAGCCCCCCAAAATGGTTGACCTCTTAATATTTTTGTAATTTTATTAGGTATCGCTTTAAATTTTCATATCAAAAAAATTATTTATTCATGGCATATTCAAATATTATAAAGTATATATAATAATATAATTATAACGGTTTTACCGGATGACCTATGTACTATCTTACTAATATCTAAAAATAATTTTATTTAGCCCCTCCCCCCCAAAAAAAAATCCTGGGTGCGCCCTTGCTCGTCTGTACATTTTAAAATCGTTTTTCTTGTGAAATACAAAATACGCGGTTTTACTCTGGTAGACTTTTGAAAACAATATAGGTACTCGTCGGAGAATGTTTGACTATATTGTACAAATCCTAATATATATATAGAGTATCCCGTCATGATAAAAACGTATTCTAAACAATAATCGTACATTGATGTTTTATATTAAGTATTTTAATTACTATTTATTCTTACGAAAATGTAGTAGGTATATATATATATATATATATATATATATACTGTTTTACGAATTTAAAATGTTTATATCATATTATATATGAAAGAAACTGGTCAGTAAAAAGACATAAATAAACTTTGCGTAATATGATAACTATATATATAGTAGTTATGTACGGCATACTTGCAGATGTCACTATAGTTTTATCATATTTTACGATAGATAATTCGTTCAATATTTATAAAAAAATAATAATAAAAATACGATATTTAAACTCAAAACATTTATTGTATAGATCGTCAGATATACATTTAATTCATAAACGCTAATACAAATGATAATTGATTTAGAAACGATATTATACTCTATCATCTATATTTATTTATATTATTTACAGAAGTAATAAATATAAGTTTCAATTAAAAAAAAAAATATATTAAATCAAAATAAAACGTATGACATTGGAATTTATACGAAACGCTTAGCTCGTAAATAATATATGAATAATACATGTGTGTATTTAACACTGGCTTCATTTCAAAATGGTATTTATGCGATATTGTTGTATATAAGTTAATCGTATGGTGAATTCGTTAAGAGAAAAAGAAAAAAAAATTATCGATTTATAAAATATTGTGTATAAATGCGTGTAAAAATGAATTGAAAATAACAAACACACATATAAATTGAATACAAGATATCTAATTTGGAAAGTACTGAAAATGTATTTGCGATCTATATTACATTCGAGAAAAGTTAAAAAAAAAAAAAAATTATCGGTCCTTATATTATATAAGAAACCGAGTTTTCGACGAAATGAAAAAAAGAACAAAATTTGTTTACAAATAAACGCGACTGGATATTTTCACACATGATAATAGCAGTATGCGGACAAGGGGAAACAAATTATTTTTTGCTGAATGTTTTAATATTGGCGAGGATTTAAAATTTATAATGAAATACGTGTGTACAGGGGAGAATAATTTTTTTTCTTTTGTAAAAGAAGAAAAAAAAGAAAAGGTTTTTATAATATTAATATAGTGTTTTATCGCCGTACCCGGTGTGTACCCGTTAATGGAAATTATATATTATTATTATTATTCGTTTTTTGTTTTCAAAGCTTCCATCGTTTTTGTACAATATAAAATAAAACGAAACGCATCGACAAAAAAAAAAACTTGTTTTAAATTTTTTTTTATGACAATAGTAAATTATATGTAAACGTATATATATATATATATATATATAAAATATTTCACTGTAACCGATACTCGTCAGTATCTGAATCGAACGTTCAATAATATTGTGGATGAATGTTTTTTTTTTTTTAATTGACATTAACGGCGATGCTATACATTCGTATCCGACATAGGGATAAAGTAAATGGAATAGATTAATATAACTATATATATATATATATATACACCGATTTTAATCATAATTGATTTTCTCCGTCGTTTTACGCACTGCACCGTGTTTCGAACGGCGACTAAATTAATTATTTTATTAACGAATTGTATAGCAGCAAATAATCGTTATTATTATTATTATTATAATACAGCTACAACGAGAATATCACAGGAACGCCGCGCATAACGAAATATTATGAAACGGCCAAACGGTTGTATCGATTGTCACCGCCGGGTAATAAAGTACGTACTTAGCCAACTGATGTGGTTAGGGATTCCATATATTTATCGCAAATGTAAAAGCGTTCCCTCTCGCTTATACGCATTATATAATTTTCTCTATACGATCTGCATACGCGCGAAGTAGTTATTTTCGAATAAAAGTTATTTAGTTTTCCTTTTTTTAGAGGACACTATACGAAGTTTTTAGCGGCGATTTTAAAGGGACGAATCGAAAGGATCCAGAATTTTTTTTTTTTTATATGTATACGCATATCGCAGCGAAAATGTTGAGTTATTGTGGCTTTCGGATTTGGGATGCGCGAGAAAATATTTATTGTTTACTATGTGTTCGAACCGTAAAATTTATAGACACTCAAAGTTCACGTTCAACGAACAAACCGTGTAGTTATGTACATATTCGTTGCAGAGAACAAAAAAAAAATCAAACACATTATATTATGTCGTTTAAACGAAAAACTGTACTTTACCGAATTGTAAACGTTTAATTTCGATTATATATATATAATAACATATTACCAGTAGCGTAATTATGGTTAAGGGGAGAGGGATCAACAGTTTTTTCATATAAGAACAAATAAACATTTTTTTTTTAAAGTAAATTTGTATTCATTTAAATAAGGCAATAGATACAAAAAAAGAAAAATTATAGATTTTCATGTTTAATATTTATTTTGTTTTAAAGTTTCGTCCCACTAATAAAAATTACACATAAAAAAAGTGTCAAGGGGGATTCGACACTGTATAATATGTTTTATTCGCATCGAACGTTCTTGTTTTAGGAATTTCTGTTTTTTCTTTTTTTTTACATACACCACTACGCGGAATGTATTTCTTAAAACGTATACGAGCGTTTGTCTCGTATGTTTAATTAAACGGAACTTTGTTTAGAATATTTCCCGTTATGGTTTGTGTATATTTGTTTAATTAAAATTGAAGGTCTGGCGCGGCGGTTGCTGCTTATGTTTTAATTTCGAAACCGTTGTATACGCATTACGACAAAATAATGAAACCAAAGTGTTAAATTTTCTAAAAAAAAAAATAAATAAATCACTGTATACCGATTATTTATGTATATACGAAATCCGTAGTAATTAGTGGTAATTAAACGAAAATTTGGGTGTTTTTTTTTTGCGGTAAACAAATATTTTTTTAACGTTTATTAGTAAACGAAATTCGTTCGGAAACGAAACAAACGAGGAGAAAATTTCGAAAAGAGAAAAACTCAAAAAAAAAAAATATATATATAACTTATAGGAAATATATCTATTATACTCGGCGTACACGCGTAGTATTTAATAATAAAGAAATTAATGAAATTATTCATTTAGTTAATATTATAATTAATAATTTTATTTATTGTTTTTAATATATATATATATATATTTTATTTTTATAAGAGTATTAAATTTTTTTTTTAAATTTAAAATTATTTATTTTATTTATTTTTTTATTTTAATTTTTAAATTTTTTTTAGATAAAAATATAATAATATATCGCGGTGTTCGGTATAAGGTGCGCAGCGTTTTAACCCAATTCCGTAGCCCAAGTCGGCAGATTAACCAAATGGTATAAACCAGAACGAACTCGGTTTAAATAAATACCGAACGATCGCAAAGGGTGTATAATATACACGAGTTCATCAACATTCCGTTTACCGTTGCGTTCGCTGTTTACGACGTGAAACTTAATTACAGAATTCGTTTTTTTTTTGTTTTTGTTTTTGAAGAGAAAAAAATAATACATTACCGGGAGTTTTTTTTTGTCCACCTTAGATAAATACTAGGTTTTTATTTTTTCTTCTAAGTACGCGTAAAATTATATTTTAATAGTCACATAAAATAATAATGTCTTTTAATTATATAACTACGTTTGATGATACATTCGTGTATAGATCGTTTATTTAAAAATTAAAAAAAAAAACTTCGCGTATTTTACTTTTAAACTGTCGCGGTAACACAACTTTTAGTCGATGTTATTGAAATTCTCGAAGTGCTTTTATGTGTTGTGCAGTGTTAACCGTTTATTGTCATCTGTCACCACCGCATTTATAAAATGCGGAATGTAAATAATTGTTCTCTGTAGGATAATATAAAAAAAAAAAAAAACTAACTTTATATCGGTATACTGTTCAAAATGTGTATAATAATGTTTTATAATATACGTTGTAGGAATTTTAAATTGTAATTCGGTATTAACAAAGCGGCAGAATACATTTTTTTTTTATCAGATCGATCGACGTACACTAAAGCAATTTTTTAAATACATTCAAAAGTATTCATTTTTTTTTTTTTCGAAAAAAAATATTTTGTTCACACGACAATTGACATTATTTTATATTTTCAAAACAGTAAATTGTAATAATACACCGATATAATATTAATATACGAAATCCGTATGATTATATAGCGTACGCAATAGTAGTATTGAAAATCAAACGGAGAATTCGTTTAATGTATTGTAATTCGTATTAATATTAGCAAAACGCGCGCGAATGACCCTTGGTTATAAACAAGATTTAAAATAATATTATATTATTAAATCGTGGTTATTATAAATAATTAATCGAAGAAAAAGGAACGGAGAATAGGGAATTCTATGTCGGGTCCTACAGCATCCTATATATTATATATATATAAAGTTGAACCGAGTCAAGAAATTCAATCATGGCCGATAAAAGTTTAGAAAGGAATGAAAAAGTTTAGAAATGGATGTGTAGCATTTACCACCTACGGTGGTCAGCTAATAGCTAGATAGATTTAAAATTTAGAGGACACGCGAAGGCGTGTAATCGGGTGGAGGTTATGGGATTTTGGGAGCAAAAGATGCAAACCGTAGGGACTTGTAAACGAATCTATACAATATCTAAATTATACTTATATAATATATAGAGTAAGGATTTTAAAGCAATAAAGAACTAAAGAAAATCACTAAAAAAAAAAAGCAATAGAGCTGTATAAATCTTCCAAAAAAGCATTAAAAATGGGTTTTAAAAAAAAAAAATTATTTATCACAAAAAAAGTATTAAAATTATTTATTAGGTAGTTCATTAAATTATTTTTTTTTAAAAAAAAGGTATTATAATAAATTTATTCACAAGCCCCTGTTTCCTCGAGTTTTCCTTCGTCCACAATTATTAATCTGTAAATTAAATTTATTCTATTTAAGATAATTTAAAAAAATAAATTAAATAATAGTTACAAAATGATTTTTTTTACCTTTATCATATAACAAGTACCTATATGTAGGTACTTTTAGAACATGCAAACTCTTAGAACACATTATATAATATAAAAATAAATATTCACGTTTTAAATACGTTTATTTAGGAAACATTTTGAAAAAAATGTAACTTAAAAGCAAAAAAAAGTACCCAAAATACCCCCAAAAAAACCATTAATATACAAAAAACGCAAAAAAGCAAAAAATAAAAAAATGTCGTGCATTTTATTCTAAGTAGTATAAATCGAATTCGTAGCTGTCAGCTGACATAGCTTCGTTTTAGAGCAATAGAAAAAAAAAGCAAATGCCTTCAAAATACGTACTCTACTTATATAATTGCGATACGTTCGACTTGAAAAAAAAAAAAATTATCATCGTTCTTATATTATTAGTACTTGGTTCGATATTACAATATAACGAATAGAAGACATTTTAAAATGTTGTCATTCTGCAGAGAAAACCGATTAAGGCGGGACGACAAACAAGTATTGAGCAAATAACGAAAATCCATTAATTTTCGTGATATCGTACTCGTATACAGTATTGTATATTGAAAATTTACTGGTCGTTATAAGAGCGTGATTTTTTAAAAAAAAACCATATTATTTTCTATTTATTTATTTAGTTATAAATCGAATTAATTTGTGACCTGCAGCAGTAATGCTCGAATCGTAAATATTAGCGTGACGTGAAAATCATTTAAAAAAGCGATAAGTGTAAATAAATACTGAACAAACCGATCGTACAAATGTTTATGGTTTACAAAAAAAAACAATTTTTCACACTTCAACGCAAGATCGATTTGCGAAGTAAACTCTTTGAATAAAATAATCGATTTGGGGCGGACGGTAACACGTGTTCGAGAGATTGTAGCGAGAGAAAAAAATAAAAAAACTCTCTTTTCTTCCGGAAATTTTTTGCCGATTTTTTTTTTATACTTCCGAAGTATTACAAACGACCCGATTTCCTTGCAATCACGTGTCTGCGTTTTATAAATTGTTCTACTTAAATTTAATCGTCAATAGATGAGAGCAAACGAAACAAACATTTTTTCACATATATCAATCGAACTCCTACAGTATTTTGTCTCAAACCAAACATTACATAATATTATACAGTTTCACTTCGTCAAAACGTTTCATGAATACGTGATTGTGTCATATTTACTACATAATAACCTAACCACCGACGGCTCTAAAATTCTTGTTACGCGAAATGTATATATATATATATGAAAATCCTCTTCAAAGGTTTATGACCGCAACACTGAGAATCGTTGATCATCTAAGACGCGATAATAAAATGTTTTATGTAATAATAAAAAAAAAAAATCCTTGGAGGTTTCTCAACGTTATACTTAAATATGTTAACCAGATATTTTCGCGTTAAACTTGCATAGTACAGATGATATATTGTCATGTAAAATAAATAATAATTCGGAAAAAGCCTAGTTTTTATATTTCATTTGAACGCGGAAAAACTTTTTTTTTTTTGTAGGTAATTATATATTTATTAACGTATACAAATTTATTGGAAAAAAAAATGCGTAAGCCTTAAATTTATACTAGTAGAAGTTATTTGAAAACAGAAACTGAATATATATATATATATATATACAAAATAGCTGATGGTTTTTAAGGTTAATTAATCATCTTTTCCTAATGGATGTTTCAGAGTATTTATTATAAGATGTTAAACACCATTGCAGAGTACAAGAATGTTTTATAAAACGAGTGTACGAATATATTAGTGCGAAATCGCGTATAAATATCTTTATATCTTTATACATTATTAAGACGTGAGGCGATTTCTTTGGACAGTTATATGTTCTACTGGACCGAATTGCATGATTTGTTTTTTAACGCGAGTGTTCGTTGTGCGGATGAACCGTCTAATGAGAAAAATCCAAAAATGTATCAATTAAATAGTTTTCGGAAATATTTAGTTTTTTTTATATTTATATTATAATTATACTCAACAATCTTAATTTTTTTTTTTACTGTAACCCGGCAGCGACGGGTGATTCAGCTAGTTATAGTTTGACTGGTATAATTTGTACACAAAAGATTTTATTAAACACACTACGATATAGTATTAATATTTGAAAGAAAAACGAAAAAAAAATCACTTCATAATTTTCGACACTACAGCAGCGGTAGTATATATTATTATTATTGGTCCATATTATAATATTATTAGATTCGAGAAAAAAAGCATTATACATATCTTTATTCCCACCGGATTTAGGTTTCCTGCCTAAAATTTAAATTAAAACTTTTTGTCCGTAGAACTTTTTAATTGATTTATTTATTTCTTTAAAGAAAACAAAATGACCGGGACACTTCCGCGACCTAAACTATAATATATATATATATACTATACGCTCGGCGTGCGTATATTATATTTGTTTTTGTAATCCTAAATTACTCATAAATCATAATTATAAATAAAATATTTTCGTATTCTGTACAACGTCTTTTTTTTTTGTTCGCACGAAACCAACTGTGGTCGGACGCAGAGACTATTTTAACCGAGTAGACAAGGGGAGGTTAACCGCTGTTTTATGTATGTACGTATATATTATTGTTTGTACAATTCGGACACGAAATATTTTTAACGATAATTTATTATTAATATTATTTTAATAAATTAAACGTTTTCATATATGTATATTATAATAGCGTTTGTTGAATAACCGTTTTTGTATATTTTATACGATTAACGTTTTTTTTCTCTCTCGAATTGTTCGATTTTTTTTTCGGATTTTTTAATATTACCTAATCCCCACGTTTTTGTTACGTCTCACACACGTGTGTCTGCAATAAGTTTTATAACGACCGAACAAACGATGCGATAAATATATCGGAACTTATAATATTATTATAATATGAAAGCCATGGTTTCATAATTCGTTTATGATTGTAATTATATTATGACGTAACGTGAAATAATTCTGTTGTCATCCGTCTGACGCGGTAAATGTGGATATTTTGCAATTTATACGAGTATTTTGTAAATGAAATATACGATTTCGCATATATTTGTGATATAGTTTTATCGATTCTTATCTTTTCAAATTAATATACATTTTTTTCAAAAACACTTTTTACCGTACGGATCGTGTAGTACGTCGATAGAAATTATATTCTAAAATATCTCGAATAGTTATAGTTATTAAAGGATTAATTGGATAAGTTCACTATTATCCTTTTAGAATTTTAATTATCGAGATAATTTTGTTTAAATATGAATATTTAAAGCTGTTTTTTTTTTAAATTTATAGTGTGTCAGTACACTGTATAACGTGTACGTGTCTCTCTTCTGCACTTACTATAAATTAATTTACGTAATTTTCTTTTTTTTTTTATGTTTACTTAATTTTTATAACGAAAACTAAGAGTTGGCGTTTCCAGGAAATTTAATTAATGTAATATTATAAAAATATTTATACATATAATAAATAGTTATTACAAATGCGTTTAAAGCAAATCTTAAACGAACACGCGTTTTGTACTATAAATAATATAACGATTAATGACCAACATATATGTGATTGTAATTAAAAATTACATTTCTTATTTTCTACACTAGTGAACAGTTATATTATTTTTTAATTTGATAATTAAATTTAAAAAATAACGTAAAAAAAAAAAAAAATTATTATTATTGTTTTTCCGGTTTGTTTACTGTTTATATCAGGTTATTTTTCAAATAAAATAGCCGTCGAATAAAAAAATATATATATATATAACATATCAATGCATGTGGTACAGCTGTCAGAAGACATTGCAGTAAAATGACGATGAAAAATATTGAACTTATTAAAGCAACTTCAAACTTGAAAGGAAATTATCACAATTTTCTCGTGTAACGTGACATAATGAAAACGTGTCAGGCTATAATAACATCCGACCGAGAGGAAAATCGCTAAAGACAATATTTGTTGCTCGTGGATATATATATATATAGCGTATGCAATTTTCCATAACGTCGTCGTTCTATTACTATAAAGTCTTTACCGAGCTCAAAGTAAAGACGTTTCGAACAAGAATCACTTAAACATACAATATACAATATATGTGGACGGTTTTTTTTTTTTTTTTTTGGAGAGAAAAACAACAACAACGGTTTCACAAATTATTCCAGTGGCGGATATCTGGTGGATCACCTTTCCCCTTGGGGCTTTCGTCACTTTATATTCGTTTTTATTACCTACTGGTTACACAATATTAAATAATAGGTATACGTTCACATTCATTTGTGTAAAATGATTATTTTTTTTTCTGATCTAAAGCTGCAGTGTTGGGTATATTCCGGCGTAATTCGAATACAGCTGGTCCGATCAAAAAGTGTTAAACGGATAAGGATATATGTAGATCTTTTTTTTCAATTAAAATATCTAAAATATCCGTAGTGTTCGTAAATTGATTTGATATCTAATCCTGCGATAGTGGCGAAGTGGCGGAGGTTGAACTCGATGATCGCGGGGTAGGGGCGATCGTTGGCTCACTAATGAGTTTAAGTTCGCTCCTCCATCCCACCCCTGAAGACTTTGATATAACCGCCACTGAATTATTCTGTATATATTAGTTTATTATAAGCGGAGCTTTATTGCGTATATAATAATAATATTATTTCGTTACTTTTTTTTTACTTTCACTCGTTTGGTTGTCGTTATGAAATGAACGTATCGAGACTTTTATATTGGTTCGGTGAGATTTTTCCTTTTTTTTTTTCTATACGGTTTTTGATTGTCAATTCGCCGAACGAAGCCGTGAACGCGGAAGTTAAATTTCTCAGAGTAGTAAAAAAAAAAAACACGACTCGTAAATCGAATTGAGAAAATAATATAAAATATGCGGTATTGTCCGTCATCATCTGTATTGAGTTCGGGAAAAAAACACCTCTGGTCGTGTCCATATTGAAAACGCACAACACCGAAAGGCTTTCGGGCATATGCGTAAAACCTATTTTACTCGCAGGTGAATATTCGTAGTTCTTATATATCGGAATTTTCCGAGTTTGAAGCCGATCGAGGTGATTTTTTTCCCACGATTTCACCCCCTTGGTTCGCAAGAAAAACGGAGCCGAAAAATTAGAGACGGGTTCGCCGACCGTCGTACCGTGAAAATAATATTTTTTTACCGGCGTATATAAAGAGATGACTGCGAAATATCGATTTTCTCGTTCCGTAAACTGTGTTAACAAATTCACTTATTCCATGTATACATAAGACATAAAATTGCAAATTCCACGTTTCGTCGTGGACGTTCAAACAAATTGTCCCTGCAGTTTCGCGGTGACGGTCACTGATATACGTATATATATTATTGTATTTTCAATTTTCAACTGTATTTTTAACACCGAATTTTATACAACACGCGCATAACACAAACGATATAAGAAATATGTACACTGTGTACACACGAGTACGACGCTTAAAACGAATACAACGATAAACTGATGGACGATTTGTTCGTCTTTGGATTTTAAATTTTTGTAATTTTTAAATTACACCTATGATGACTGTATATTTATTTATTATCTCGATTAAAAAAAAAAAAAATGGACTAAAATATAAATTTTACTGTAATATCGATGAGCAAAAAAAAAAAAAAAGGGCACATAATATATCGAATTATTAAATTTTTACGACAATACTAAGCAGAGCTATATACGATTGTTTTTAAGAGGCCCCGCGAAAAATGTTATGCATTGGTAAACTACAGTTTGTCCCCTACAGGGACGGCTCTGAGGCTGGGCTGAGGTATGTAAAGTATTTGCCTTACAGCTTGTGCCCGCCAGTTTTGATAATTTGATATTATTCCGCGTTTTCGACAAAAATTTTCTTTAGGAAATTATCATAAGCATAACCCCCTCCGGAAAAAATCCTGTGTGCGCCACTGATTCATTCGAGTAACGACCAAAAGTTAACGGACTCTTCGCCTTCGAAGTGTAAAATATATGTACGTAGTTATTATCGGAGATAACGTATCCTCTCGGTATTTTCACGTCATTTGTTATATATCTAATAAATTGCGAATATATATTGATTATTTTCAATGTTTATTGAAATGTTTATTTCTACTTGTAAACAATAGTGCGTAACAAACGCGGAAAAGTATTTGATTATTATAGTACGACGAAATATCACGAATTGAGGCTACATATACTTATTATAAAAAAAAAAAAATCAGTATATGTATATATATAAACAATAAATATACATACATATAAATAAATGTATACTTAAATATACTATACTGCCAATGAGTATAACGTAATAAATGAAATAAAAAAATATAATGTTGTTGTATAAATAAGTTTATTTCGACCGGTTTCGACTAAAAGTCATCATCAGGTATAAATTACTTTTTGCAAAATACAACAACAAAAAGAAAAAAGAAAAATGAAATATAAAAAAAAATTATATACTTATTATACGCTAGACTCGAAATGCGGCGCGATTAATAGTTTATTTAAATTATATATTATTATGAATTATATGTATTTTGACGCGTTTACAACTATTTCATCTGGTTTTAAATTACTCTTTTCAATCGTCATCGACGGAATTTTCTACTGCATATAACGCGAACAATTACGTTTAAATAGTTATTATAGGTATTTATTTTTTCGAGAATTATTTCGTTGTAACGCTATTCGTTGTGTTCAATTTATAACAAAAAAAAACAGAAGCAAATTAACGTTGCTTTCTCTTGTTTTGAATAAAAATTTGACTAAGAAAAAAAAATAGCGAATTTATTAAAATATATACGTACGTATTTTCAAATATAACTATGTATATATATTGCATTTCTCAATAATTATTACAGAGTGGATTAATATAATATATTCCGTTAAATTATTTAAAATATGATGTTAGCGCGTAATAAAAAAAAAAAAGATACAAAAATATTCTTTTAATATTTAAAAAAACCCTCCATAAAATTATAAGCGGAAAAAAAATACTGTTTTAGGTTTTTAACAATAAAATACCGTTGACAATAAATAAATAAAATTACGATTAATTTCACAACATATATTATTTCGTACACTGCTTGAAACGTGTTTTAGTCCGCGAAACGAATAATATAAATCGGTCCATTCGATGAAATTTACCTTCTCCTAATTTGCTAAGAAGCAAAGAAAGAAAAACTATATAAATTATTATAAAAATATTATTATTTCTTTTATAGTCGAATTCTGTAAATTACTTTTTTTTAATAACGTAAAAATCGAGAATAGGTCGACGTTGTCGGCGCTTCGGATAAGCAATTCTGTTACAGCCGGTTCGTGCAATATAGTGGCAAACATTGAACGCGACAGTTATTGTATACAATATAGACACGCCGTTATAATAATAATAATAATAATAAAACCCGAATTTTTCACGAACGATTGGAAAACGTCGTCGACTTTTGACATTATTTCTTATAAAAGAAAAATGAATTTGAACCGCTGTTTACCTTAAAAAAAAAAAAATGTCAACAGTGAAAAAAGCACACAACACAGTGTAAAACCGATGACTAACAATTCGTATGATTCACAACGAAAACTTTATATATGAAAAATATACGGACAAAAAGTATTGCAGACAATTGGTTCGGATATATGCGCGTTTCAATTTCTATTTACCTGCATCATCGCGATATGTGCCATCCAGTTTATTTTGTAAAATATATACGAATGGAACGGCAAATAACATTTATATTCGGTATAAGTGGAGATTTATATAATCGCAAAAAATAGCGCGTTTTATATGTATGTAATAATATAGACCGTACCAGGCAGCTTTATTGGGGGAAATATTCTTATTATGCGTACATATATAAAACAAATCAAAAGCACACAGCTGGTAAATCGTCAAAATTATTTATTTTTAAAAATTTTTTTTTTCAATCGTCAATCACGTTTTTAGCTGTATACAGTGGCGTACTCAGGGGGGTTAGGGGTTATATCCCCCATTGTCTTTTTTGCCGACCTACAGAAAACAACTTATTAGTTATAAGAGCTGCAGTTTTAGAGTCATTACTTAATACTTTTCATTAGTTATTAGCAAAAAGTTATTACTTATGACAATAAACATTTACTATATACATAACGTATGTTATGTTAATTGAACAACTTGGTATTAGTGTGTTATAATTTAGATTCATTTTGATTATAGAACAATTTACAAATGTACACAATTATAAGCTAGAAACGATTTTGGAGAGCTTGAAACATAAACATTTGAGTTTTTGGTATTACCATGATAATTATTTAAAATGTATTATTACTATTTACTTATAACATCCCCCCCCCCATTGAAAATTCCTGGGCACGCTACTGACTGTATAAAATATACGGATAACTTGCATACAGTATAGTTATATATAGTTATTAAAAATATTATGATTTATAAATACGATCGGAAAATTGAAAATTCTATTAGAAACTCGTAGGCGTAAAAGATTCGCAATCTTTGCTTGAGGCAAAAATAATAAAATAATTATTCGTTAAACACAAGCCGTTGAAATAAAGGCAAGAATGTTGAAATAAAAATATATTGTATTTGAATTTTATAGAAGGGCCGAGAAAAAAAAACGACGGTGCACTTAAAAACTTAAAATCTCATTATAAATTAAAATACATTTTTTTGGCGAATTAAAATAATATTACGTTTGAAATGTCAGTATTGTTTAATAAATATCTATTTTTTTTTTCATAAAATTTATTACGTCTTTGCGTGGACGGATATAAATCTCTTAACAACGAAATAATAGCGCCATTTATATACGCGCTGTAAGAAAATGTTTTTTCAACATTCGGTGACATTTCTCACTCGCCATAATCACGTCAGTGCACACATAAATCCGAAAACGGTCTTGCACGAAAATCCGTATACTCTACTGCTCCATATTATAGTCGTATAAATTAATTAATCATAACGGATAAGAGAGTTTATATATTTATGCGTAAATTTTCTTACATACGGCGAAGGGACTACTGAATTCCACCGGACAAGAAATAATGTTTCTATTTTATGATGATGATGATGTATAATCGACCAACGAATTCGTTCGCGAACAAATACTATAAACGAATAAACTTTCACGGCGAAAAACTGTGAAAACACAGTAAAATCCGTTTCGAATCATTTTTATAGCGTACGTGTAGTTTAATGATTAATAGTTTTCTAATTTAAAAAGATCCATTTAAACCTATATACTTATCACCGGGGTATAGCACGACGAGACGACCGCGTGCGATGGCGTGACTTAACCGTTACATGGATCATTCTGTATATATATATATATATATATATATATATAAATACTTAACACACCTACGTGTGTACGTATAGTATTCCCGAAACGCTATTCGTAGAAATCGTAGGAAACTAATCCCATCCGGAAAATGTGCAGAGACGAATAACCCTCTCGTTACTCAGCAGCAGCAGCAGCAGCAGCAGCAGCAGCAGCAGCAGCAGCAGCAGCAGCAGCAGCAGTCGTATCTCAATGTTATCGTAATATTCTTTTAAGACATTACTTTTTGACATTTATCGTAATACACTAACACACAAAACTGCAGCGGAGTGTAGGTAGGTTTATATTTTATATATATATATAGGTAAATTAAAAAACCAAAAGTCGTTGATTTTACGACACATTTCGTTTTGTACGTCTTTCACCGAGCTTTATTAATCGTATATTAAACTTAACCGGCCGTTTTCACATTAAATATTATAATATACGCTCAAAATTAAACACGAGCGAACAATGTTATTATTGTATATATTTTTGTATGCGCGACATCTCGGAATATCGAAAACCGCGTAGTAGTAGGTACGTTTTGAGAAAAAACGACTTTACGAAAAAGTCGGAAATAAACTGTACACATACGAACGGTACAGATTAACCCTATTGGTTTAAAATAATACACTTTAAATAAATAATAGATTAGAAAATCTAGGATTAATTGTCGGACAGGTGTTTCACAAATCCGAGGGATATATATTTCTATTAGAACGTGAAGGACGATATAGTCGATAGTTGACGTAACGAACGGTGTACAGTGAAGGTGTGTAATATGTATGAGTTCGTCTGACAGACGGAAAGGGGATGAATACCGGATGAATTGATTTTGGCAGGTTGGATTATTTTCAGAACTGTTGCTTTACACTCTGTCGGATAAAGCCTCGCACAATTATTATTATTATTATTATTATATCTTTGAACACACGGGACCAGCTGCTTAGGCGCTGATCTCCCAGTATTTCCAAAACAATATATATTCTGCTGTTTACGCGTGTACACCAAATCGTACAATATAACGAGTAGAAAATGAATTAATAACATTTTCGTCACATTTCGCACACTGAAAAACAAAAACATTTACTCTGTGAAGCCTATATTTGTTTATATGTTATACATTATAATGTATAACATATAAACAAATACTTTGCTTTTGATGCGGAATGATAATATTTATATCGCTTTAAATCGTCCGCCTTTAGACGTTAAAAATACGATTTGGAATGGTATCATAAACTTCACGTAAAACTATATTTTATTGCGTTGTATATTTTCATGCGTCAGAAATTCAAATTAACGTTTGAAACAGTGTAATGTATTATTTAAAGTAAATTTTTAATAGTATAATTAGACGTGTTGTTGTTGGGAAAGAGGATATTTACCGATGTTTAGGAACGATAACAATTTTATTGTAAATTGAACAATACACTTTTTTTTTTCGTTTTAAATCTTAAATTACGATCTTTAAAGCAATTTGTAAACACAATGGCTTAATTATTAAAATAATTTAGTTCGCTAGTTTTTTTGAAAAATTAATTAATTTTTTTAATTGCTCAGATCATCGTGACGAAATATTGTCTATTTCGTAAATGAGTTCATTATAATTATAACGACAGTGTGGTTAATAATTTTTTCGCAGCATAATATTATTCCTCGCAGGATGTTCTAGCAATATAGATAAATAAATAAAATATACAGGAATAAAAAAAAATTCGCTCTAGTGATATATTATATAGGTACAACTGCAGTTGTAATATAAAATATCAATAATATATATTAAATACACGCGCATTTTTTCTATAATATTATTATATTATGTTATTTTACTCAAAACGATTCTCTGAAATAATATAATTTCGATATATCAAAACCATTTATAGATTATTATGATATTATGTACGATAAACATTTGATTTATTTCCTTATAGCTCGTCGCGACTTCAAGAGAAAAACGAGAATGACCGAGAGTACAATATTGTTGACATTTTATATGAACGATGTTATATATTATATATTATACTGTGTCAGTAAACAATTAAATTTCTACGTACAAACGGTTTAGAACGGTACGACAAAAGCGACCTCATGAAAACTTCAAAATGAAACACTGCAATTTGAATACATGTATACAGTATATGTAGTTTTATATATGAATGCGGTCGTATACAGTTTTCACTTTAAAAGTGTGTTGTATATTAGATTCTGAGCGAAGCGAGGAAACTATTGGTTTTACAACGAAGTTTATATTTATTTTGTTCTTCTGTGTACAAATTTTCGACTAGAAAGAATACTCCGATGATCTCGTCATGCGTTACGCGTTCCGGTAACAAATTGTGTGTAGTTGGTAATTTATTTGAAACGTTTTTCGATTTTCTCAGTAGTTTCCTTGTGCGTAATTCAAAACGACCTTGTAAAAATTGAAAGAAAAACTATTTTCTTACTAGTTTTTAAAAACGAGGCGCAAAATACTACTAAAAGAATGGCATAAAAGTCGTGAAATTTGCACCGAATATGTAAATTTGTGCTATACGAGTGTAAAAAAATTTTCAAAAAAGTTTCTCGCAATTTTGGGCTATTTATAGCAATTACTAGATGTCGAGCTATTATTTGAGTCATAAAAAGGGGTGATTTTTAGTTTAAAAGCCAATCGTTTTATACAACATGGGTCATATACGCGTTACTTTAACTATATTTAAAAATCTTGACATCACAATTTTTTTTTTTGTTACCATTTTAAATTTTCCGAGAAATTGTATTAAACTGAAGCTCCGCTCAGAATCGTTTTACTGAAAATTTATAGTAATAACAAGACTCTAAAACTTTACCTAAATAATTCACTTAAGCGACATCCACAATATACCCACGGCTAGCTACCCTTATTTTATTTTTAATAAAAAAAAAAAAAATGATATTAATTATTGTTCTTCCTTCCCTAAATTTTATTAGATACAAAATACGTTTCTATTTTTAATAGAAAATGAGTCGTTTTTACTGGTTATTATTATTATTTATAATTCATTAAGTTTACTCCGTATTCAGTATTTTTTTAGGATAGCTTAAATACGTGTTGTTAAGTTTGGAATGGCGTTTAAAATTATATTTAGTTGAAAAACATTATCCTATCGTTTTATTATTGTTGTAACAACATAATTTCAAATATTGTATCAACAAACTATATGTGTATATATATATATAATTGTTTTCTCAAAACAAATGTCTGATCACTTAATACTGTTAAACAGTAATAATAATAATAATAATAATAATAATAATAATAATAATAATAATAATAATAATAATAATAATAATAATAATAATAATATATACACACACATTATATAGGTGAGTGTATAGGTTATATCAATATTATTTTACAGAGCTATTTATAATTTTACAGAGCTATTTATAAAGCGTTTAATACTTTAAATTCAAAAGATTGTTATTTGATTAAGTGAACTTTAATTTGGACAAGAATCTGTTTAAATCGAAATTGAAATGTTATCATATTTTGACAATATATATGTATATTTATATGCAAATCGAATTGAAATCGCGCGTTCTCCATATATGCGTAATAAATAAATTATATTTAATTCGCGCGTTTTTAGTTACATCATAATGGTTCGTTGAATACAATATAACATGTGATATTATAATTTGTACATTTATACGGCGTGCTAAAAATCAGATTATACGTCTTAAAAAAAAAAAGAAATATAAGTCACCAGACACACTCGAGTTTAAAAAAGCTCCAACAAACTTTTGCACTGCTGGTGTGAACACGACAGTGCAAAAGTTCTGTTTCGTATACCGGAGAAAGAAAAGTCCAACGAATTTTGAAAGTTGTCCGACGAATGATCAACAAATTTGTTGGTTAAGTTAGGTTGACGACTGCTAAGTTCACAAGACTGATTGATAATACTAATAATAATTAATACTCGCTTGTCGTGCGATTTCGTTGAAAAAAAGTATCCAACGAACTGATTACACCAGAATACCTGTATTTTTTGTATTAAAAATGAATAGAACGATAGAAGCGATGGCAACTCGTCGTGTAAATCCGTATTGGAAATAATATTATAATAGTCCGACCAGCTCGGTACGCGTCTGTCGTCATGTCCGCACATAACGGATTGTAACAGGCGAGACGTTCTCCAGCCTCATTAATATGTGTATACACACTATTTCCATCATTATGTATACACTGTCGAAATAACTTCTGAGACCTAAACGTGTACGTTTCTACACGCTATTAGTGTCGCGCATCGTTGAAAGAGCAATGACGGACTATTGATCTCTTGGCGACGCGTCTCATTGCGCGTGAGAAGCGTTGCAAGGGATTTCGAGGAGAGGGACGACGAATGTCATACGCACACGCCGCACACATTTATTTCATTTATATTTAGTGAGATGGGGTTGTGTGAAAAATGTCGAGATTTTCCAGACGAAATCCATCCAAGCCCCGTGTGAATATACGAGATATCGCGCGCGTACACCGCGGCTGTGGCCCGTGATTGCGAGAGCCGCAGCAACAAGTGTTGGAAAGTTTTGAGAAAAGTTTTTGCCGGAGCCGCTTATTAGTGCACTGTCGTTTAAATGTGCATTAAGTACGCGCGTTGTCTCGACTCCTTTGCCAACTATTGACCAGATGAAAAACAATGACGAGGTAAGGGACGATGAGGGGGAGGGAAGTCTGTATACGGAGTAAGGCAAAACCGAATTTGAGTCGAGTTACTTATGCCGCCACCTGTACTTTTACGTATTTAAACTCTAATAAACGAGCCATGTAATAGATTAAAATATGCTTGAGAACTTGTGACCGTATTTTCACTATATACTATAAATCCAAAATCACAAAATAATACACTCTTATTATTGCCTATAAGTATGTATTTCGATAACTACGTTGTCGTCTTCAATTACTAAGCCTTTAGACGCTATATACACCCGTATATATACAGGTTATGTCCGATGACGTCACCACAAACCGGCCGCGGCATCTGGTCGTCAGTCAACGACCACGCCCACCGCAAGTCTGTTCTGATGCCGTTTGGTTTACATTAAATTAATTTCAATAATGAATTTTGTAATGGACTCGAGTCCCAGTTTAACAAGTTATTTTTATTTGTTGACAATTATTTTGCTTCTCTTACGTGTTTAATTCCTTAAAATTATTTACATTTTTTTAAAACTTTCGCTGATATAATATTATTACGGTTAGTATTCAATAAGTGTTCCGCAACAGGAGGTTCGTGGTCTTCTTGTTTTTTGACATTTCTCAAATGTTCTTTGAACCTAATATCTATATTTCTTTTTGTTTGGATTTATCGCATTACTCGCATTGAATTTTGTAAATATCCGATTTTTTTCTTTTTTCTATATCAAATGGCATCAGAATAGACTTGCAGTGGGCGTGGTCGTTGCTCACGAACAGATGCTGCGGTCGGTTTGTAGTGACGTCATCGGATATAACCTGTATAAATACGGGTGTATATACAGTCTAACGGTTTAGTAGTTGGTTGGCGCTGAAGATGATAACGTAGTTGTCGAAATACGTACACGCAGTAAGTGTATTATTTTTATGATTTTGGGTTTATAGTATATATACTACGAGATATAGTTACACACTCGGTGCTTTCAAAATAATAATTATTGAATTAAAAACGTCAAATCTTACAATTACCTATAAATAGTTACGGTAAAGGACTTTTGTCTGCAATAGGATTTTAATCATTACTATAGCCTGAATTACCCGTTGCTGCCGGATTACAGTAAAAAATTTTTAATATTTTTAATAATTAATATACCTAACTACAGCCTAGAAAAATGTCGAGAATTTAATATTATTATAACCTACGGACAGGCTTGTAAAAATATATATTTAGAATACTTTTTAAATACGTTTAAAACAATATTTCGCGGGTGATTTGTATTTGAAAAATACATTTATTTATACACTTCCAAAGATTAGAATAAACATACTTCTAATTAGGTTTAAGTCATAAACGCCACGTACATTGTACATAATATACATAAATACAATAAAATCGTTGACTGTCAGCTGATTTAGAGAGTTTATTATATAGAGACAATGAGCTCGTCGTCCAACTTGTCTTTAGTCGTAGCGCACGGGGAGTGGCGAGGGTTTCCCAAAATTTAATTGTCCTAATGTAGAGTTCACCGAATTTTCGGACAATTGTTAATTGGGAGAATTGGTATAGCGGTTCGTGCGGACCGAATGTCAAAATGGTCGAAACATGAATAAATAGAATGGATTTTTATTCAATAAATCACTCGTCGTGTGATAAACAGTATATAGCTGAATTACCTGTCGCTGCCGGGTTACAGTAAAAAATAAGATAGTGGAATATAAGTTTTAATAACAAGACATTTTCATACGGGAAAACTGCAAATATTTCACCCAGAACAAACAAATGATAATTTCAATGAATTTGTGTATTATTATTATAGAAATCCTCTATAATTTGTATTCATTGTATCTTTTTTGTTGTTTGGTATTATTTGCATTTCTAGTTTTTCAAAAGATCTAACTCTGGACATGGCAACATATAGTTGTCCATGATTAAATACAGGTTGGGGTAAATACAACCCTACTTTATTCAATGTTTGACCCTGTGTTTTGTTTATTGTCATAGCAAAAGCTATTCTTATCGGAAATTGACGCTGAAAGAAAGAAACAATTTCCATCACTATTACTATGGAAATTAATTGATTTTCCATTTTAAATAAAAAACTAAATGGAAAATGAAATGCCGCCGATGACGACGACGCAGCAGTACTGCAGTAGATGTAGGAGTAGTGGGGGTTGTAAAGATGTGTGTGCACACGGCAAGCAACGCGCATCGTTACGCAACTACGTGGAAAACTAAATATTTCCGAAAACTATTGACACATTTTTGGACTTTTCTCTTTAGATGGTTCATTCGCAAACGAACACTCGTGTTAAAAAAAAAAAAATCATGCGAATCTGTCCAGTTGAACTTCAGATATAACTGTCCAAGGAAATCGCTTCACGTCTTAATAATATATTAAGATATATTATTATTTTTTTTTTAAACGGTAAATACGATTGAAAAACTGACAATTTTAATTTAAATTGTTCAATGTCAACAGACGAAAGATTCATTCGAAAACAATGTTATTCACGCGCTGTATTAATAATCATCGAATCACGTAATTGATTAAAACGAGTTTTGATATAATAATATCGAGTAACTCGAACCGATTTTTTTCTAAGACGTTGGATTATGTTGACAAATGAAAGCATCGATTGAAAGCGATGGAAAAAATATTCTTTCGGAAATGTTTTCGGGAAAATAATCGCACATAATATTACACGTAGATCGCGTCGCTGTAACATTAGTAGTCATGATTAGATAGATCGAGAAATATTTGATGAAAAACTGATGAAAAATTGCTTTGATTCGCACAACTATCTGAGTGATCTGTTCGAATTGCGATGGAAAGAGATATTGTTTTTGGGTTGGCGACAGTGCGAATTTTATAGTTTTTTTTTATTCTTTGTTTCGAGGATCGATTGTATAATGTTGTTTAGGTATCGTCACGGAACGGTCATCATACAAGTCAACAACGCGTGTTTTGTTCGCGAAAACTCGTTATATAAAAGTAACGAGTCCGCGGCGGAAACTGTTATGGGAAACCGCGTAAGATTTTCGGAAACAGTGGAAAAAAACCAACCGCAACAACAGTTACAAGACTAGTAAAAATATTCCAAGACGCAGGATCAGTGGCTAATATCAAATGTCCCGGACGTGAACGTCCGAAAAGGTCTGCTCAAAACTTCGCCGTTGTAAGGGACTCCTGGGAAATCAGTTGGTCACCGTTCGTAACAACCGCAGGGTATTGGGAAAAGTTTTTTTTGCCGCGAATTTTGACTAAAGACCACCGTCAGCGTGCGTATAAGATCCGACTGACACAGGAGCTTTAAACCAACCGTTCGTGGCAAAAGGAGACAGTTCGTTGAGCGGACAATAATGAGACAAGTCGAGGATGAACATTTAGCGGGGGAAAAAAAACCATTTTCGAATGAACGAAATTGCCGGATTTCGGGATTTGAAAACCCACAAGAGAAAATTATGCATTAATTACGAATTCTCGAAATCAGTTTTTTTTTTTTTTTTGTTATTCGATCGTCTATTTGAAAACGTACCGCGATCAATGAAAATAAATCAACGTTGTTGATATAATAATTACAGATGTTTTATATATATTTTATTTAAATACGAAAACTATATAATTGAATCGGTCGTTTCAAAAACAACATAAGTCAAATAAGTTTTATATTATTTTAGTGAAATGTAGTCAAAGACAGACAATTTAAAACCACAAATTATGAATGTAATAAACCTTAAAAATAAACGTGTAAAGAGGTAAAAGTACAAAAAAAGTTAAATTTCCGGAGTTATGAAGTTATTTGTGGTTTGTATAAAATTTCAATTTGATGACTTATGTTGTTTTTGAAATGACCTATTCAATTATATGTTAGAATCGTACTGAAATACCCCACATTGGTGCGAGAAATAAAACTATAGCGTTTAACATAGTATATTAAATTTAATATTAAAATTGCGTTCTAATGAAGGTTATAACGGAAATAAATTCCCATGTTTGACAATCTACGAGATTAATTCGAGTACGTTAAGAATTTTGTTGAAGAGACAGCTAGTATAACGTGAATACGCGTTGGGGACAATAAGTGTAAGTACTTACGCAATACGTATGTACTCTGTAGTGCGTGTGACATTTAGAAGTGACGCGTTACGGAAAATGGTTTAAATGATAATTTCGTTAAATAACCTCGGGAAATGTGCGGCACAAATAAAGCCGTTTTATATTTAAATTTTTGAAAAAAAAATTTTTTTTTGTCTTCGATAAACTTTTTTTGCTTTTAACGGGAAAATGTTTAAAAATATTTGCATAATATAACAATATATAATAATTTGTAATTACAGAGATAAATTATTGTCATTGTCAAACTGTCACTATAAACTTTTGGTTAAAATATTTAGAATATTTCTATCTTTTTTTTTATTTATTGAGATTTTTAGTGTATAATTTTACCTGATGATTGGTAAATTAAAACGGATACTTATTTTCACATACAGTTTAAGAGAGAAGAAAAATGTCAAATACGTTTTGAAAACTTGTAAACATGGTTTGAACGCTTTTTCAGGCTTTGATATTATTTTAAACATTTTTTTTTAACGTAGGCTGCATAGTAAATTTTATATTTGTTATATAAATAATTTTTTAAAGTTGCTTCTGCATAAGTCAACCACACGGTTTTTTATTTGGGTCATGTTTAAATATTTTTATTGTCCTCGCGTTCATATTGTTATAATTAATTGTTGACGTAAGACTACCGAGTTAAAAACAAGAGATTCATTTTTTTTTACTGAACTTTAAACTTAAAGTCATTCATTTTATGCTTTGATAGTGTACGCAGCGAATAGCACAAAGATAAAACAAAAAAAATATATATACGGTTGAATCAATTGGATGGGCGCAATAATGAATTTGTATTATTATTTTTGTGTTTGAAAGCAGTGATTAATCATCGCAATCAAAAAACGATTTTAAACAGAGTTACTATATTATAGAGTGCTAAAAAAAATGTGTAGTAAAAAAAAAAATATAGAATCTACGTCGATCATTAAGATGTTTGAGACGTTTCACATAATATCTTATGAAATCTTGTGTCAATACTTCAATCTTTTATACACATAATTATTGAGTCGTAATAAAAATTTCGTAAATATTATCATTTTAGAATTTAAAAAATAAAAAAAGAACAATACAATTCAAAATCCAATTGCTTATAAAAAATAAATTTCCGTTCTTCTTTCTATATATTGTCAAGTTTTGAAAAATATATAAGAAAATATTTAGTATACGACCAATGTGTTATATTTGTACGATTTTTAACAGGTAATAAAAACCAGAAAATATCGACGAAAATTGTCTAAAATATTCAATGATAACGCACGGGACTTTTGATTATTAAAAATATAATTTCCCGACGAACAAGCATTTTGGACACGGTGCGGAGTGGAAATAGGTACGGTAGATATTGAAAACCGTACCAGTTCTCGGAGACGTTTCATCAGAAACGTTTGAGCCCGGTACAGTCTAATCAAGGTACAGTACTTGTATAACTACTGTCTAATAACGCTATCGATTCTAATATAAATTGCGTTATTGCAATAGAGGTAAGTAAGTGTATTACCGTTTTCGTTGAACTAGGCAAAAAAAAAGCGATTCCTACGCGTCATTTGACTAATTAATTTGATATTCATAAAGGAAATGCTGAAAATAAGAATCGAAAAAGCATTTTAAACGTACGTAATATATATATATATTATTTTAGTTGTATAACGCGGAATAAATAAATACGGGTTACAGTTCACGTTCGTTCGAGGTACACGGTATAGGCGTAATAATTTTTGAAAATGGTCAATTAAACGATTTAATAATAACACAAAAAAAAAAAAAAGCAGGGAAATAAAATTCGTATATAAGACCTTGGCTGATAACCGTTGAGTCGCGATAAAATAATCGCCCTGTATACATTTTAACAATAACGACTCTGGTTTTAAATGTCAAAATCGTCGGGCGACGTGCTCGGAATGTTCCATACCGTTTCGTTTATGTGCTATGTACGACTGTACGGGATGGCGAATTGTCATTAAATCATTACCATAACCGTACTCCCTCTCACCCGTGTATAGAAATCTTGGCCGTTTTACAATTGCGCGGTGTTTTATTATTCATTTATTTTGTCGAATGGAATGTACGAGATCCGTAAAGTATTACAACAAGCGCGGTGCAGTAACGACTTCGACGGTGGCGGTGGTCATCAAATCTTATTATTTCTAGAAATAATGACGCTATACCGTCCGGTTATAGGACCGTTGTTAAAAAACAACGTTGCGAGACAAATAACGAGACAAAAGTTTCGCGTGTGTAACGCGAAAAAATCGACTTTTTCTTTTGACCGCATACACATTTTACGGTATTTCGAGAACACAATATAATGTCGATAGAATAAATTTAACACAAGTTCTTCGAATTTAACACAATGGTCATAGAAATAAAAAAAAAATAAATAAAATGTTACACGATTCAATATATATATATAAATTATATGTTCGCTTTTTATATTGTAATTATGGTCATAAAAAAAAAAAACGAGACATTATCGACTTTTCTGCCGTAATTTAGAGATTCATAGTAATAAAAAAAAAAAATATTGGATTTACAATAAATAAATGTTGATTTTTGTTTTACAATAATATCGCGCATTTTAAACAATATTTGTTAGATAATATATAAATAATAACTTATTATACAAACTTATATATAAATAATGACTTAAGGCGGTGGTTCTCAACATTTTTGTAGTCGCGGACCACCCAGATGGCTTATTAAGTAACACTGCGGACCGTTCAAAAAAATCAAAAAGCTTTGAATTCGGATTAATATATCAAATTTATTGAAATGTTAAAAAAAATATATATATATATATATAAACAAGTTTAAACACTATATTAAAAATAGAATTTTTTTCCAATACAATACGGACCGGTTCATTTTTCATCGCGGACCGGCGAAGGCTCCCATACACGATCAGTATCATTGATCAATATTTGATATTGACAATATTACTGACCGTGTGTTGGTTATATTGAAGGTTCCTTCAATATATTGAAGATATCAAAACGGTTTTGATATTTATTAACGGGTCGTCAATAAAATTGTGTCCTATCACCAGCTTTTATCACTTTCTCTTTTTCAGGTAACGTGTAGTTGTAGTTGTTTATTTCTATTCTGTGATTGTAGTGGAAATTATGGAAATTATCACAAAATAAATTATTTACAAATTAATTACAAAATTATCACAGATAATAATAAGACTCGCGGGAGGAGAGATTTTTTTTTTGGAACCGAACGAGTATTGATAAATAAATATTGATCAATAATTATTGACATGTTAGTGGCTAGTGTTCAGTAATAGAAAATTGATGATAATATCATTGATCAATGATATTGATCGTGTATGGGAGACTTAAGGTATAATGAGTATACGCTTATTAACATAATGTAACATATGACGCGTTACTGCGTTTTATAACGACGTTAATTTTTTTATAAATGCGTTACGATTAGTCCGATGTATAAACAAGTCTTTTTTTTTATTGATTATTATTTTTTCGAACATTTGCATTCAAAAAAAAAAAAAGTAACGGAACCGCGGATGTCGTGGATTTTGCTGAAGTGAATTGTATATGTACAGAGATTTTAGAGTATTATTATTTTCTATGAATTCGGAAGCAATGGTAATAATCATCGTATTCGAAAAACGATTCTGAACGGAGCTTCGGTGTAAATTAAAAAAAAAAATTGATGTCAGCAATCATTATACCACGTAACTGATATGAATAGCCCAACAATCTTTCTCTCGTTAATTTTAGTAAAATGATACGTATAAAAATATTATTTTCGAAATTGCGAAAATATAAACTGTAAGTGATTTTTGACGAAATCGCGTTTTTACCGGTAGAACTAGGAAAAAATCTGCTACCTATACCGTATTTCTATTAAGATGATACTACACATCTCAAATAAAAGACTAAAAACTTGTTTACGCGAACATAAAACACCGGGGCTACAATCGAAATAAAATGATCAAATTTTGGTACCACATATAGAAGAGAACCTAATCTATGCCGTAGCGTTTTAATTTTTTTTTATAAAGTCATTTTAAATCAAGTAATTAACTGTTAAACTTTTATGATTTGTGTTTTTTTTTTTACATATATAATACAAAATTGAAACAAGTTATGAACAAAATAAAAACGCTACGACATAGATCAAGTTCTCTTCCGTGTAGTTCCAAAATTTGGTGTTTTTATTTTGATTGTAGCGCCAACTAGTATTTACACAAAGTTATGGTAAATTGCATGTGTTTTGTTTTCAGTATAGCATCCTTTTAATCACGTAATGCCAGGAGCACTCTTTCTATAGTCGAAAAGTCGTACACAGAAAACTAAATGAATAAAATCATTGTAAAACCACTGTAGATTGTGCTTGGAATCCAAAAGTAAATAAATTGTTTGTAAATTTTTTTTTACAATTTTGTTTTTGCATTTTTATTCGTTATTCAGAAAATTATATAATAATAGGTACGTAATAATATTTACGAGTGGAACGAGAATGGCTGAAATAAAAATAATTTTTATTATATTATAGACAAATATCCAGATATATATATATAATTTTTTTCTAAGTTTCACTCGCGAGACGTTTTACTTTTTCAAATTTATAATTTTCATTACACGACGTCGACTGCAATTTACAAAACGTCGGATCGCGTGTTTTTTTTCTTTTTTTTTTATAGTTATATTATGCATCAACTCGTACAAATATATATTCCGAGCACGCTGAAGAATATGTACTTATTAGTTGAATCGGTTTTACAACGATGTCTGTATAAAATCGTATTATTTTTGTTCTATTCGCTTTTATACGCCGAGTTTTTTTTTCGTCTTCAACAGTAATTTGTTCGTTGTACGATAAATCATTATTTCAAGTCGTTGACACTTGACAATCACGATTTATACTACTACCAAGGTTGATTTTATTTTTCGATATTATGAACCGTTATTTATACTACTTACATTCTTTTTTTCAGACAGGAGAAGCCCCCTTACTGCTGCATCATAAGCTTTACGTCATGTTCGTTCTCGGGAGAATATTCTGATGGCGATTTCGCGAAAACGGACAACGTTGAATGTCCACGGTGGCTAATGGATCTCTCAGAAAAAAAAAAACCTTCATTTGTATGATGTATGGGTCTTTTAAAGGGTATATATACCATGTCCGGGAACTTTTACGCATTTCTAATTGTCGATTTATTACGCATATACTTTTGATTTATTAGTTTAGTTTTATGTGTTTTTTTTTTTTTGTAACCGAAAAAGGTAGCGAAATTTCAAACGGATTCCGCGCGATTCGTCGAATAAGTTGATAATAATTTGACTATACCGACAGCTGGAAACTATTTAAATAATAAAATGTACTGTAGAAAAATCAATAAGACCCTCTTAACACACTGCAGTGGCCATAAGAGATTGCTCCTTTTTTTTTTTTCTGTTTTAAACACCGAGTCCCCTTTTTTGTTCCGTTATTTTAATGCCACATTTATTTCGCATTTTTTATTTGTAAATAAACGAAAGAATCAATCTCCGTTTTGAAATGTTATTTTCCAAAAAAAAAATCTCATTTTTCATTGAATATTCTTTATGTGGAATAAACACATCGATAAATCATATTTTCCACACTAACGTTTTACGGACAGATGAAAAATTTTTTTTTTTTTTTTTGCAAAAAACCATTAAATTAATAATTATAATTTCAAAACAGCATGTCAAAACAGTTTGACACTTAGGGGGGAGTTTTGTGTATTTCTTTTTGAGCGTCCAATATTATTTAATGACAAAATTTCTTAATACAGGCACACGAAAAATTAAAACGTTCAAGAAAAATAATCGAAATCTAAATTATGTATAATTTATAAAAATATCGTAATGTTAATTTTCCTAACATTTTAATTAATAATAATAGTTAATCAATAATTATATTTTTTTTTATTGTGAATAGAAGCAGTACCAGAATATATTTTTTAGATGAAAAATTTCAAAAATTGCAAAATTCCGATAGTTTCCTGAAATAGCGAATTGACGAAATATTGTATAGTTTTGTACGAGCTGGTATAGTGTGAAACGTTGAGTTAGTTTAAAAAAAAAGTGCCTTTTTAAATTTGGTTGAATACCCTAACTTAAAATCGTGTTAACTCTTAACTTATTGAAAGTCCATTACCGATTTACAAATTATTATAATGTAATTATTTGTAACTATATAATTTAATATTGCGGTTGTAAAAAAAAAGTAAAAAAACCGAGTCAAATGCTCTCGATGTATGGATAATGCGTGAGTGCCTGAGCTATGCTTATTTGTGTCCGAGACTTAAAACTGCCACGTTTTTAGGATTATTGCCAAGTTTAGTGACATGATACAATTGCCACTTGCTACGATCGTTCTTGTACACTATAGCTAATGATTCTAATTTTTCCAAAAATTTTTTCTACCGACGTTCTTTTGACATCGTTTTTTATACCATATAAATAATGTCTATTTTAATTCTGTATGATATATTAATATATATATTTTTTTTTACTAAAAATAATGAAAATAATAATTTCGTCGAAAATACTGCATTCCTGATATTTTAATATTTCAAAAAAAAACGAATTTTTTTAAATAAAATATTTTCTCAAACAAAATATATGCCTAAAATATATTTTGTTATTACTGCGGTATTTTATTGGAATAAATAAATTAGTGTAGAAAGTTTTACAATTTTTAAAGAATGGATATCATGACGGAATTTCATTATATACTTCATCGCGTATATAGGTAATCAAAAAAAAAAAAAAAATCGAATACTTTAAATCTTTTTGTATTATATATATATATATACAAAGTTATTTGAAACTTGATTTTATATATAAATAATATTTTATTTATTTTTTTAAATAAATATAATATTGTATATAGCGTATAAAAGTCATATAGTACCTATATGGAAAACTATATGTTTTTATCTCCACTTTGCATTTTGTAGAATCATCATATTTTAAAGGTTAACAAAAGATTAAAAATCGTAATTAATTATGCATTATAATTTATGAGAGGACGAGTAGAAACGCGGTAATTTGCTTATAGATTTATAAATAACGTTATATTTATAATATGTAATTAACCGAATGTTTAGTTCGTTGAAATTAAAAAAAAATGTGTAATTCGTTTTTAAGTCAATCGACGATTAAAGTGTATTCTATATGATTTATTATAAATCGATACTCGGATGAAAATCGAAATATACGATTATCTGTATCTATTATGCCATCGATAAAACATTATACTTATTAGAATGCCATTGAAACAAAAGAAAATATTGACTTAAATAGAAAACCTTAATATTATACCGGTGGAATAAACGTGACGAAACGTTACACGAATTATAACGATTAACGTCTATGTACCAGCGGCGGATTAAGCGATTTGCCGCCCACAAGCAGAAGGAAATTTGCCGCCCCTTCATTTTCATTAGTGTTTTTCTAACCAGCAAAATGCATTATTTAGCAAAATATATTATTAATTAAATTATTATTTATTATTTAAAAATATATAAAATAGTTAGACATCAAAACATAAATATGAATATATTATTAAAAAAGTTTTCTTTGCCGCCCCTAAAATTTCGCCGCTCCAATCACCTGCTTGTTCTGCTTGTAGGGAAACCTGACGCTGATATGTACCTATATGGATTAAATTAAAAATAGGCATTTCAATATGTTTATAATATGGATATTTTCCTTACATAACATTATCTAATTACAATTGATAAACAATAAATAAATACGTACAATATTATACGATTATGCGTACATGGAAGTATTCGAAACGTGTTAAAAAAGTTTTCTGTCAATCGTATATCATAATTGATAGTCGAAAATGTATTGTATTGTATTTATTTTTATAGTCGACATTTATCGAAATACAAAAATGGAAAAAAAAAAAATTATAATAAAACATAACCGATTTCTATGGAAAATAACAAAAAAAAAAAATGTTTAAACCTTTCGTGATACGTATACGCGTGCTACTGGAAATTGGAAATATTCGTTTCAAAAACAATCAGCAGTTTATACATTATCATGATTCCACTCGGTCCCTCAACAATTGGTATTGTCACTGGTGAAGTCACGAATAAAACGTATTGTAGAATATTGCATTCCATATAAAATTATATATCTATTGATCTCCGTCAAAAATGGATTTTTTTTTTTTTCTGTATTACTCCCTCGACGTTCGTTCTGAATTATACGTTGTTATTTCTCTCATATATGTATATACAACGACTGAACCACTCGCGACACATAACAGTGACAGTCATACAAGTCACATAAATATCGTATATATTTTATATTGTATAAACTATATTATGATGTGTAGATAGGCACCATAATTCGTAAACTACGTCTAAATTATGTGTTTTTAATATCAGAAAAATTGTATTTTTTTATATAAATTACTAAAAACTTTTATGCACTATATAAAGATTCGAAATCGTTCGAGCACTTTGTAACTATTATTGTGCGTATTGAAATACGTTTATTAAAAACATTACAATTTTCAAAATCAACCGTATTGTGAGTAAATTGAGTGTATTCATACGAGTTGAATAATTCAATAATAACACGCGCAATACGATTATAATACGATACAATATTAATACGTTATTTACGTATAATACTGTGATTGGAAATATTCACGAGATCCGTTAAATTTATTGTAACGTTCTAGAGCGGGCAACCGATGGATCGTGCGGTCTAAATTCGGACCGCGAAAATAACAAAAAAAAAAAACACCGAGTAATTATAAGAAAATAATTAAATTTTACATAATAAATACGTTATTAATTTTTCTACTACTAAATCTTAGTTAATATAATTTTACATTATAGATTTTGTATTTTTATTGAAATAAAATAAAACGAGAAAATGTGCGAGACAAAAAAAATAAATAAATAAAAACGTGCAAAAAAAGTTTATATGAAATCTTTCGAGTGCGAAAAATTAAGGCCTTGGTCCGCGGTGAACCACCGCGATTATATTAAATCTTAGTCAATATAATTTTACTGGAGGGGGAAAAAAACACTAATTTTAATTTTGTAATAAACGATTTTTGTGATTCGTCCGTTTTTTACACCGCGATCATGAAAATCATACCGCGTTAAAATATAAATTATCATTTTGCCGTTATATATTTTCTACCGAAAACTACGGATTATTAATATAATATTGTTATAATATATATTAAATATTAGCTATATAGGTAACATAAAACGAGCACTCTTTCCCCACAACGCGGTGTATTGTCTAGAATTGTGGAATAGTGGTAGGCGAAGACATTATTTTGATATAATTTTCATTTTATTATTATTAACATTCAATATTATTTGGTTTATTTGATATTAGACGATTTTATAAATATCGACGGCATGATATCCAGTGACGTGATTAGTGACAGCTCAATGGAAGACGCATTTAAATACAAAACACTGGTTACATTTTGGACGTCAACAAAAATCGAATACCGTCTCTTTTCAAGCGAGCGTTACAATAATGTTTAATTCCGTTTGTCGCCACTTATTTGTATACGAGAGCGGATTTTCAAAAGTGCTATATTTAAAAAATAACTACACATAAGTATGCTCGATATTCAAAGTGATTTACGAGTGAAAATAAGTTCCGTTCAGACTTATATATCGACGTTTTTGTACAAAATAAACAACATAATGGAATGCAGAGATTTACCTAAAAATTAATATATTTTTTTTTTTTTTTACTTTCATGAATATCATACAATAAAAATGTTTAATAAATGAATTAATAATAAAAGACATATTTAACAAAAAAAAAAAATCGACTCTCTTAATTATGTTTTAGAATTAAGGCGGTACGCGTAATAGTGTCTATAGTGGTACTCGACGATAAAAAGTTGTCTAATCTAGATCGATTAAAATCAAACCGATTAGGTATAAACATTAAATAAAAAAAAGGATATATCTCGCCAAAATTAATGTAAGGTAGTTTAACTGGGACTTCTGAAATATTGTTTTATTTTTATTTTTTTTTTAGCCGGTTCAGACGTGAAATATGTTATGTAAGCGCGAATTAATTGTATTTCGCTCGACAACGGATACGGTTTGTTTTAAATGGCAAAGAAAATGATGCTGCGTCATTCCGTTAATTTTACTACGTTAAAAATGTCAACGCCACTAAACATTATTATTTTATAAATAATAATAGTTCCGAAACGTACGATATTTTTGAGATATTGCGAGAGTCTCTGGCGGTCAGGTATTTTTTCTCCTTTCTTTCTTATTCTTATAAGCAATAATAATTTATTATTAAAGTCGCACGAGAAAACAGCTCGCACGAACACGTGTACAGCACACACAACACGCCAAGACTCCAAAAGCGGTTAAAGGATAAAGGACGAGTAGTTTTTGGAGATCGACCGTTAGTCGGCTGTTTCGGTGAATAGCAATTTAATTTTCGCGCTTTGGTTGTTGGCCACTTTCACGTGTGCTTTCTGCAGTGACACGGACGGAACGTTTACAAGACACGCAGAATCAGTTTGTAATGACGCCCCGGTAGGATACGCAGTAGTAATTAATTGTCTCGCATTTTACTCATTTTCTCCCGTGAATTATACAAACAAAAATAGACGCGGCAACGATTGAAATAATAATAATAATATATATTATTAAACATAATATTAGAGGAGCCGGAGAAATTCAGTTATATTTGTCTTACTTCTGATAACTTCGTGATTCGCTTATTCACGACGCTATTGAGATGAATATACTCGTATATATATATATATATACGTTCAAAAATAAGATGTTGGTCGAAAACGGTTTAATGGAGTAAAGTCAGTTTAAAAATTTAAAATAACATTATTTTTTTTCGGATTAATATTTGAAAGAATTTTGTTCTTTTTTTGTATACAAAGTACTTTTAAATATATTTATATTCAACCGTAATAAATTATTTTTATCATACTGATTGCGAATATAAGTCCCGTAATTTTTTATGTATAATTACGTGTACAACTGCGATGCAATTTTCATAGTTGTTGTATAACAGTGTACCTAAGAGAATACAATTTATAAAAAAAAAAACGAATTCTCGGAGACTTTTTTTTTTTTTGGAAAAAGATGCGTATTTATTAGATGCCAAAAAATATTTAAAATTATAATAATACCTCGTCGGCCCGACCACAAATGAAGAATGTTAAGAATAGATGGCCATAATATATTATGTAATATCACGAGAAAACCTTACAATTTTTAATTGAATAATTACGATTGTTATAAAAAAAAAATTTTTTTTTGAAGTTTTTTTTACCCAAAAGGAATTCGTGACTACTGTATAAAATACTGAATAAAATATATTAAATTGTACTGGGTGTACGCAATAATTTGAAAAAAAAAATGGGGAGTTTATTTAATATCCACAAACACCCTCTAATACATCACTGCACATTCCATCAGACGTTAAGTTGTTGAGAAAGTATGCGAAGGCGGGGCACATTAGTATAGAAATTCTGCCATACCAATTTTAATTAATTTCTCGACATCACTGCACGCATCAAAATCTAATCGTGTTACATCTAAAGACTTGAGTCGTGTCTATATGTATATTCAGACTGTTATAAGATTAAAAATAAATCGATAAGAAAAAAAAAATCCATTCGAAGTGGGTTTTTTTTCGTATCCGAAAGATTTTTCGCATAAAATCATATTTAAATGACGAACACAATACCGATTGAAAAATACGTAAATACATAATTAAATACATTGTATGTATATTGTTGTAATAATATTATATTTATATATAAGATGAATTAGGCGTGTTCTTATAGTTTGTATTTATAGAAAAAGATATTAAGATATTAAGAGTTTGAAAGAGCGTATCGTATTATGAGTAAGATTTAACAAGAAAATATTGAATACTTAAAAACTTTTTTTTTTTTAAATCCTCGATAACATTAGAAAAAGTCGAAAAATACCGTTTCATTTTTTTTTTTTAAATATTATATTATTTTATCTAACTGAGCCGTAGTATAATAATTCGTCGTTATTTTCTCAATGGCCGACGATATTACGTCCGGTTTCTTTTTATTTTGACCGCTGTCAAATATCAATAGATTAATGGATTATCTGTTATCGTAGCGCGTTAACGTTTTTTTTTTTTTTTGTATTGCCTCCCGAACAAAAATCAATTTGAATGAATTAACTATGCGTATAACGGTTTTATTAGACGGCGTTTTAGAATTTTTCAAAAAAAAAGAGGTAAAATGTGTCACAAAAATATAATTTTGAGGAATATTGTCAAACGACGCGACATCCGCATCGTTCTTATCATATATTGTAATACACGTCATACATATTTCTTTTTTTTTTCTTTTTGCAGGACCAACATAAAAGTCTAATGAACCGAGAGTCGTTGATGCCCACGGTGATGCGATAAACGTCAAGCGTATACATTATTTTTAGATTTTTTTCGCCTCCCGAGACGGTAATTTCTGGAGGCCAAATTCACTATAGTATACGCGTAGCCAGGACCGCCTGTTCCATTTTAAACTCAGTGCCGTCTTAAGTCCGGAGCCCCCAAATTCTAAGGGCCCCTAATTTTTATTTACAAAATACCGTAAAATTAATTTTTTTTTTTTACTTAGATATTTAAAAAAATTAATAAATCTCGAACGATAAAAAAAATATTAACACTAAGAAATCGTCATAATAAACGATAAAGCAACGGTGATTCGAATAAAAATTGACATTTTAGTTTTTATTAATAAAGTATAATTTTTTTAGAAGCTAATACAATAATTCAAGTACTTAAATGCCCACAAATATTTTGGGCCCTCGGGCCTCGCATAACTTTAACACGGCTCCGATTTAAACTCGTTCGTTTTTATAACATTACGCGTACCTGTAAACACCGAAATACTTTTTCCGAAATCTTCGATTCACTCGGGAACACGTGCAGGCCGCGGTTTTCTCGCGTTTCCCCGCGGACCCGAGTTCGCACGCACTACACTAGTGTCGATGTCTGATCGATTAATCGCAATACATTTGGGGCTATATGAAATCGATCGTCAAACACGTTAACTATATTTTGACGAATGCTGCGTACTCGCGTAAAATACAAAAATAAAAAAATACATAGAAAAAAAAAAACTTTGATTTATGAGCCGAGCACGCATATAATTCCTTAATGGTCTCTTTTAGAACTGCGTTATGTAATTTTTAATGCGCGAGATATGGACGGGGAAGTGGCGAGAATTTCGCGAACACAAACTGTGCCGTAATAATATATGCGAGCAGAATAAAATTGATGATAAATGGCAATCGTTTTGGGCACCGTCGAATATTTCACGCGTATTTCTTGAACAATTTATCCGTTCGCTATTATTTATCACACTTATATAGTTATTGTATTAACTGCAATTGCGCAGTGAAAAAAAAAAATCTAATAATCCGACCGACAGAATCGCGGATGAACTGAAGAAATACTGCAGTTGACGAAAATCGGTTGCGTCTGAAACTTAAAAAAAAAAAAAAAGAAAAGCCAACGAAATCAAATAATAAAAATTCCCGGGGAAAATGTGTTGCGCAATAAACTATTAAATTTTATTGTTTTTATTGGCTACGTATATATATATATACGGTTCTATAAGATATTTTGACATTCGTTTACTACGGAATAATAATATTGATCGTTTTTACAATATCACATACCTGTTGTAATATTATTTCAGTCCTTTGACGCGTGCGTGGGTCGTAATAATAATAATTCCGTTTTTCTTTTCGCGTTTACTTTTAATTTCGTTCACGTGAATATTTACTGTTTGTTTTCGTTTTCGAAGATAATAGTATGCGCGCGAGCGTAAGGCTTTTTTTTTTGTTTTCGCGGCATAAACAAAAAAAAAAATGATCAAGCGATTGTCCAAAAATTATATACAAAATAATAATAATAATAATAATAATAATAATAAGTAAATTATGTGCGAGATGTGTTGAAAGGAGATGGATGGCAGGGAAAAAATGTCGTACGTGCAAAATGGTGTGTGTGTGTGTGTGAAATTGATGTTCCGGGTTTGAATTTTTTAAGCGATGAGCTGAAAAACACCTTAACGTTTCAAAGTCGACGATAGTAGCATATAAATTAATTTCAAAAAATAAACAATATATATATACGTGAATAATTGTTTAGTCGAATTTTATTTAATAAAAAAAAAAAAAATCAGTTTGACCCGTGTGAAACGGAAATCGGCTAGGTCAAGATAAGTTTAAGAATCGTTTTATTTGAAAACCCTCAGATATTAACATGCACGGATATTTTGCGTATCAGTAATTGGTACATAAATTATATATGTTTATATTTCAATCTCGGATGAATTTCTATTTTTTATAATATTATTAGAAATAGGTTAAAAATGACGTGAAAAAAAATGAAAATGACCAAAAAAAAAAAACGTTAAACAATGCCCTGAAAATATAAAAAAAAAGTCCGTGACTATGTGTAACACATAATAATAATAAGGCGAGCCGAGCGTTTCGAGGTACGCTCTTCAATGCGGCTAAGTTTTATAATACAGGTACGTTTCAGAAAACATCACGTTTAAAACACACGAGTTTAGTTTGATTTTTTTCCATTAGTAAACAATTTTACTTAATATGATTACATAATAACCGTTGTCATTAATTACTAACGAAGAGAAACAAGACTATAGGTGAGACACGCTTTAACGCATTTAATTGTATTAAATGAATAATAAAAATGTTGATTTTACGACGCGTACGACAGGTTTTTAACGTGAAATTCGTCTTAATCGGAATTTAAACAAATTTTCGGTGTTAATATAAATTATAATAATTTTCTGGTTCTCGGGTCAGAGTATAAAAGTTTGTCGAATATAACGCGTATATCTTATAAAACATTAAAACACGCCGCTACGGACATTTTTTTTTTTCAAACCGCATAAAAAACTTCCAAGCGAATCGAGTCATCGGCCCATATTTATCGTTACGACTTATTTTGTAATATTATAAAAACGCTGTACACACTATGGAACTTGATTTAACGATAACGATTCCGAGAATTATACTTGTTAATACAAAACTTTAGTTTCGAATTCACATAAATTATTCATATACAATATATATTTTGTATTGCACAGCACACACACACAGTGTTCGATGGATTGGAAAGGATATTACGGACGTCTGGAAATCGTGAATTCGAACGGTCCTTACTTCCATCCACTTCCCCTAAACAACCGATACGTCTCCGAGGACTTAATTTAAATTTTTTATTTTTATTTTTTTTATACGAGATTGGCCGAGAAACGTACTGATTTGCCGCGGCGTAAACCCCGGCATACTGCAATAGTCCTGTATATAATATGCAAATATAGAAACGACTCGTTACGCAACGATTTCTCAGCCGCTTTTCATCAATAAACCGTACCTACGGAACGTCTCAACTCAATTACATTGTATCATTATCATTGACGGCAGCCGTGTTTGTAGAATCGAGCCCTCTTTAAACAGCGTTCAATCGCTGCGAGTATATTCTCGAGTGAGAGCTTTGTAAAACGAAATGCGCACGTCTTCCTTTATGAGAATTATTTAAAAACGTACATTAAAATAATACTTTTGATATCATTTCACGGTTACAAGGAACGTTTTCGATCGAAATCAAAATTATTCTCAATTTCAAACGGGACAAGTTCGTATATTCTCGTATTTATTGACAGGACTGAATTCACCTGAGTTAATTACTTCTGAAAACAGTTCACGCTGTAGTCGTTTAAAACGCGAAGAGTTCTTAAGAAAAATATACCGTACACAATAGACTTTTCAATATTATCTTTGTGCGAATTATTATTTCGTCAAATAATATATACGAATGTCTAATTTTATATAATGACAAAAATTGTTGACGCCAATATTAGAGTTCCGAACAGGTATCTCAGGATATTCGAGTATTTCCAGATTGAATAATAATAAAAAAAAAATCGTACTATCGAATCATTACAATTTATACGGTTGCCCAATAAAAGTCCACGTGACACGTGTTTAGCATTAGGTCGCGCCATAACTCTTTATAACCCCGTACGCAATATAATATATTAAATATGTAGTTTAGCTTACGCCAATGATATCCTTTTGAGCGTGCTGGACCAGTGGCGTGCCCGGCGGTTAGGCTTATCCCGTAATTCAAACTCAAGTAATAATCAACGGTTTTTGGTACGGAATTTATTCGTAAAAAATGTAATCGTTTCAATACGACGTTTTATAAAGAGTTTACAAGACGTATTCGAACGAAAATTGTTTGTAATAAAATAAATAAAATGTGTTTTTTTTTGCTTTTATAACAATATCAAAAAGTGAACCGTGTTTTTCATTAATTTTTATCAATGAAATTATTCAGTATATAATACAGTAATTTTTATACGTATATTGTGCACTTTTTGTTTTTACTAGCACTCACAGTCAATTTCATTTTGTTTTCCCAACAACTCGAATCGTGTCCTAAATTTTGGTCCTGGACACACAACTGTGCGCGACTCGCTGGAATATAAAACGAACCATATAATACTGCGGTTTATTTAAACCCTCTTCTGCAGGCCGCATATTTGCTATAAGCCATCGGATGCTTTACCGGATGGTATAACGGGTATAGAACTTCGTGAAGTAGTCGATTTGTTTTGTAATTTATCGATCAACAGATGGAATGTTCCGTTGCAGGAACACGCGTATTTCGGGACCTTTACTGAAAGACGATAAAGTATGAGTCTGGACAGAAAAGACTAAATTTAAAAAAAAAATAAACACGACCGACGGAAATTATCGTATACGAATATAAAATATAATTCAATCTTCGTACATAAACTGGTACCGCCGATTTTCTTTCTTTTTTAGAAACCAGACTATAAATGTGCTATAATACATATCGCTAACCTGCAAATACGGTACTGAAAATATTGGACCGTGTTTTTCATTAATTTTTATCAATGAAATTATTCAGTATATAATACAGTAATTTTATACGTATATTGTGCACTTTTTGTTTTTACTAGCACTCACAGTCAATTTCATTTTGTTTTCCCAACAACTCGAATCGTGTCCTAAATTTTGGTCCTGGACACACAACTGTGCGCGACTCGCTGGAATATAAAACGAACCATATAATACTGCGGTTTATTTAAACCCTCTTCTGCAGGCCGCATATTTGCTATAAGCCATCGGATGCTTTACCGGATGATATAACGGGTATAGAACTTTGTGAAGTAGTCGATTTGTTTTGTAATTTATCGATCAACAGATGGAATGTTCCGTTGCAGGGACACGCGTATTTCGGGACCTTTACTGAAAGACGATAAAGTATGAGTCTGGACAGAAAAGACTAAATTTAAAAAAAAAATAAACACGACCGACGGAAATTATCGTATACGAATATAAAATATAATTCAATCTTCGTACATAAACTGGTACCGCCGATTTTCTTTCTTTTTTAGAAACCAGACTATAAATGTGCTATAATACATATCGCTAACCTGCAAATACGGTACTGAAAATATTCAAAATTATTGAATTATTTATATAAAATGCGCGTTAAAATTATTATTATTATAACCGCGGAATAATTTTCAATAAACGCTTATAATATACTCGTGTTATCAGAGGCTGGACCACTTTTAACCGCCGCTAAAGGAGAATTTTCTTTTCCCTTCCCTCGTTGTACTATAAAGGAAAAAAAACTATTTTATTTTCTATGCAAAAGTATAATAATAATATTTATACCGCGTAAATAATTTCAGTTTCCTATAACGGGGGGTTTTTTTTTTATTTACGAGTTCCAACACACGACCCCGTCGTATAGGTGAAAGTATTTTGTGTATCTATACACTTTATAGTGCGCACACGTTGTGCAGCATACACAGAATAAAATATTCATAAAACGATAAATTCAAGAAACAAATAATATATTCGTAATAAAGAGGTAAGACAAGAGGTAATGTTATTCGATACTACGAGTGTCAACATTATACATAACATTATATTATATTGTCGCTGCAGTACCATCATCCAAACTCGATTCTCAACGGATACCGCGAAGTCACATAAACGTATATATTGTGCTGATGTCGAAAAAACAATAGCCACGCTCTCAAAAAGTGTTTTCTGCTACAGGAATAGCGCTATAAAATTGTGTGACCAATAAAACGTATATTTTTCTTCCGTTTGTATTGTCGATTTAATTTAAAAATCAATTATAATAAAAACATCGTTTCGGACATTATTTGTGTTCCCTCCGTCTTTTTATTATTTTTAAGTCTTTGTCAGTCAAAGTATAAAAAGTGTTAGTTTTCAGTTAAATTTTTTTTAAATTTGTAAAATATCTATATATATATATATATACACACAAAAAAGAATCGTCGTTTTTAAAATAACAAAAAAAAAAAAAAATGTCCTAAAAACGCAAAATAAATGTTTCGTTTTTAATTCCTATATTGAATGATTTTGTAATTGGAAAGCATCGTTGTGGGACGCAAAAATGTATTTTGCGTTCAAATCCAGGTCTGATTATTATTATTGTTTTTTTTTAAAACATTTACGCAAAACGGTAATTCGGTGTACCAAAAGATTATTTCGTATATCGCGGTCAACTACCCTATACGCAAATATATATATATATATCAATAAATCCCGTTGTTATAGTATTTTTATTTTTATACATTACACGCTTGTATTAATATTAAATATATATATATATACGTATATAATAGTAATACTGGTAAATGTAAGTACATACCATAATTTCAAATGCGAAAGCTCAAATCCAAGAGTGATTATGGTAGCAAAGACATTCGGCTTAGTTGAACATAAATTCAGACTCAGAAATACCGAACAAGATTTAAGTTTACCCATTCAACATACAAGCACAAGAAGGTCAATGATGGCAAGTAAGATGGATGATATTCAGAAAACACTGAAATTTATACCCCACGAACTCTTTGAATACTGAATGGAAATTCTCGCGTACCCAAGAATATCTACAGAGAGGATATTCAAGACGAACCAATCGAACACTGATTTTGTAACGTTGTGTACTGACCATTAAATACTTTAATTTAAAAATATAAAAAATAAAATCTGTTAAAATATATTATAAATTTTCGTTTGGTCTTAAACAGGTAGGGCAAATGTGCGGCAAAACCATATTTGGGTAAGGCACTCGTCGCCATTGAATGTACGTCAATCATATAAAAACTACGCATTAATAATGCGTAGTAATGCCGCGTGCAGAAGCATTTTCATATTATTAATACACGATCAAAATATGAATCGTTTCTGTTTATTCTAACCATTCATCATAATATGTTTGCAGGTATACGAGTGATTTTATTATATATTAACTTGACAGGAACAATAATAATACGCGCTATACAAATATCGTGTTACGACGAACGATTTTATATATATATATAGATATAATATATATGAACTCTTAAGATTTATTTTGTACGCGTTTATAACGAAAAAAAAAAGTAAAAAAAAAAAAAATTTAAGATAATTTTATTGATTATACATTAACTCGCGCGTATATATAAAAAAATAATTTACGGCTCAGTCTTCGATAGTCAAACAAATGAATGGAGAGAACTTCATAATGATGAACTCCAAAGACTCTTTCAGAAGCCGAATATAGTTAGAGAGATTGCCAAACGAAGACTACGGTGGGCAGGTCATGCATGGCGCAAATAGGGAACGTTAATTAAGCGGGTCATTGAAGAAGACCCTGTAGGAAAAAGACCGATAGGTAGACCCAAACTAAGATGGGAAGATCGTGTGATGAAGAAAGACGTTAAAAAAATAGAACCTGATACCAGACGGAGAGAAGCAACGGAAATCAGGGACAGGTGGTAAAGTTTATGTCTAGCAGTATGGTCTTAAAGGCCGGAAACAAAAAAAAAATATATATATATATGTGAAAAGCCTGCAAGTGTAAAATATAAATTTGGTGCAAAAAAAAAAAAAATCCCGCAGAGTTTATTGCTGTTTTTGTCCACTACTGTAGCGGTGTTACTACACAGACTCGTAAGGGCTCTTGGAATCGCTTCGTTATTTATGTCACTACCTACTGCTCGCCTGTACGTATTGCACGTATATAATATATACAGCGTGTGCGAGATGGGTTTATATGCCGTTCAACACGCGCGCAGCGAACGAGATCACACGAAGTGCGTATGAGCAGTGTGTTATGAGCAGTGGAAAATGAGCGCTATTATAATGATAAAATGCGTAATACGTCAACGCACTTGACGATTTCAATATTTTCGCACGTCCTGTATTATAATAAGGCGCACACCGTAGGCGTGTCTAGAATTTATTCACAGATGTGGCCAACAAAAATTTCATGGGAAATAACCAATGAAGTCAGCTCCCGTGGGCGTTGATCGAGAGAGACATATATTTTTTTTTAGAAATTTTTGCCTATAAGTCGCGCATGTACAATGCTTCTCTCTGAAAAAATTACATAAATTCAAGCCGATTCCTGAACTCTTTTTAAGAATAAAATAATTAATACGTTTTACATTGTCAATATTTTATTATTTTATTTGTATTGTTAGGGAGTCGAAAATGGCTATTGAACAAGCCAAAGATGAACGGAATGAGTAATTAGGACTGGACAGCACCAGAGACCTGATGCCGTTAACGCGAAAAATCTCGGTTAAAAACTCTCGGGACTGTGGACCTCGTGTGTTAAAACATACGTTAACAAATTAAATTAAATAATTGCTCTATATTATATTTATTAATAAACTAAAAGTTTTATTTGGCAAAAAAAAAAAATCATAGAAAGTTTATAGTTCATGTGAACACGATTTAATAGCGTTTTCCATCTATTTTAATATTTTACACTACTCGTCCAGACAATACTTTTAGTGGTCGAAATTCTCGGTATCATTTTTCTACACTCGTGTAAATAATAAATTCACCGTACCACGGTGTACCTTGCACCGTACTTTCATAAGAAATTTGCATAATCTACTGTACCATTAATGCATGCAAAAATGGAAGGAACCAGAAGACAAGGACGTCCAAGAAGTAGATGGATAGATGAAGTGAAGAGGGATCTACAACAGATGGGTATACGGAGGAACTGGAGAAACGTTGCTAAGGATCGGGATGAGTGGAGAGGAGTCGTTTTGGAAGCCAAGGGTCACTATGGCCTGTAGAGCTTATGGAATGAACGAATGAACGAACTGTACTATTAATACCAGTTGATATTGATCAGTAATCATTATTACAAAAAAAAGTCACCACGACTACATGACTATAGGTAAATGGAAAATGCCATAAGATAGTGGATATGGTAAATGGTTGCCCATTAACTTATGGGCTACGATCAAATGTCTAGCCACTGATCCGAAAAAACTGACTCGTCGGCGTTGCCGCTGTATGCGGATAAATATTTTTACTAGCGTGATATTTGTGTTATTGACATTATCTCAAAATTCTGTGAGAAGCTGATATCGCAGGTATGGCCGTGGCCATATGGGCCATACCCGTAAACACGCTGATACGCGTATACGGTTTTACAGAGGCCGATTTATTTATTTTTTTCACTACACACAATCCGTATATTATTCATCCTTGCCTGAATAGACGCACTGTGTCCAAATTCACTTGCAGTATCGATCGCGCCACACGGTCTAGCTGAAATTCGCGTCGACCCCTGTATACCTCATATACGATTATATGTTCCATAAACTATACGACTTGTTGTGTACTTAATTTTATTTCCTACGCTAAAATACAACATTAGTAACACTATACGCCGGCGGCGGCAAGTTTGACGTGTTTATACTCCGTCTTGTCGAAAACACGGTTTGACGGTCGACTCGAGGAGAATTTCTGTTCGAAAAACCGTTTTCGCGCAATTTATTCACAAAACGCCACGTTCTTATTCTTCTCCTATCCTATACGAGTACACAATATATTATTATAATAATTAATAGTGTATCCCGTCGTCTTTCGCCTGTATTTCAATACTTTATGTGTGCACGTAAAAACACAATTTTATTGATATAATATTAAACGACCGAATGGTTGGGGGGCGAAATACACGGATTCAAATTGTATAGTGCGCACACGAAATCGTATGGACTCTAACCTCATAAATATGTGATATACGTTACTTCGGATGTAACTTTGAATCTCTTTTTTTAATTCTCTAATCTTCCTTCTGCCCTGGGTTACATTTGAATAAAAACGAAACGCAAATCCTTTAAACCGCGGTTCCCGTCCTAGTTCAATAACTCCTCGTTACGAGAGACGCATTCGGGGAGAAACAAAAAAAAGAATGCGACCGTTTTTTTTTTTAAAATAACGATATACATTCTTTTTCAACGTGTCGGCATATTGTTCAATTATCGCATAAATAATAATGTATACCACCGCGTCTTCTTCAAACGGCGATTACGTTTATTATTATTATGAAGAGAAATACTCCAGTGAAACTAAAAAAAAAAAATCATCTACCTTAATCGATATTCAGTGTACACGCATATATTTTACGCTTTTATGTACCTATTGTATATATAAAAATTAAAAATAAATCCACTTGTATTATTTCATACATTGGTTTTGAAAATTCAATATTTTTATCCACCTTAAATTATACGTTATTTGTAAACTTTCAGTGAAAAACATAATTAGATTAAAAAAAAATTAATTAAAAACCGGCCATTAAATTGCATTGTTGATAAATATATTTATTCCACATTTTTACGTCGTTGTACGTTTCGAACTAATAAAATTATTAAAAACTGATACAAAAATAGAATACGTATTATGACGTGTACGTGATAAATTCATAGACGGTTTAAGTTGGACTAAATATAAGTAGGTACTACGAAAAAATTAATATCTATGATAAAATACAAAATAGGACAACAATATCGATTTTCATCGGAAACGTTCGGACCCTGTGTATTCATACGCTTTCTAGTACGGATTATATAGCTGTAATATCACGACTGATCGATGAATTCACTATATAGAAGAAAAATACGGATACCAAGTGTTATAATAATAATAATAATTATTATTATTATTAAAAATTTTATACAATAAATTATTATTATATTATCTCTAATGAATACTTACACATTCTTTACGTTTAATTTTCTATTTTCCAGTTTAAATATATTTATATTAAATTATTATTATTATTTTATACATATTTTATATACGGCGTATCTCTAATATTATAATATAATATTAACCGACTGTAATCGTGTTTTGTGCATTTTGTTTTAAAATATTAAATTTTCTGTTTACGAAATATTGTAGTAAATAAATAAACTATCGTTTGTATTGATATTTAGAGTGGCACGCATACAAACTAAATTCGCGTTCGCTTTATATATTGATTTTATGAATTTAATTCGATTGTCTGAATAAGACGATAAACGCACTTTAGCCGTACCTAAACCAACAGATAATAATTGTAACGAGTTGTGATTTACAATGATGTTTATCAATATCGTTTTTTTTTTTTAAATTACTTTTCGACTAAAAAGAGCGCTCCGATCGTTGAAATACGATAGAAAATTTGTTTGGTGCTTCAGTGAGTTCATTTTTCGATTTTTTTTTCCGATTAATATTCTAACGCGTCGCAGAAAAATTACATAAAAACGGTAAAACTCACATATATATATTATATATAGTTATGTTTTAGTAATTTCGAAAATAATGGCAATAGTTTTGTAAATTACACAGCTGAAACTACACTCGGAATCGTTTTTCGAATACAATAAATTTTCATTGTTTTCAAGTTCATAGTAATAATAAAACTCTAAAATCTCTGCGTAAGAAATTCACTTGAGCAACTTACACTACACCTTTCTTATTCTCGCACTCAAATATAGACGTTAAATAAAAGTTCAATAAATACTTTATTATATCGTTTTTAATCGTAACTGTATATGACATTATTGAATAATTTTGCGTATATACATACACGATAAGCTGGTAATATCTGTTTATTTTTTTTGTTACTAAATACATAATACGTTTATTGATTATTATTATTATTATTAAATACGAGTACTCATAAAGAGTTAGGTGTTATATACTACGCATGTATTGTACTTTATCTTTGGTTAAGAGAAATAAAATAAAGTATTTATATTCACGTGATCGGAATTCAATAACGTCAGTAATTCGCAATCTTTCGAGTATTGTAAAAGTGCGCGGACGCTTCTCCAGCTACTATAAACACTTCAATTTCAAACACACCCTAACCGAACGTTTATATAATATATAAGCTCGCCGATTTATTTTCATATAAAATTAATTGGTAAGTACGTTCCACGTGCCGAGCGAAAATTTAACAGCAAAAAAAAAAAACCGTAAGCTTAGAAATCCGAAAATTCTGTTTCAATTATCCGTACTCAAATCCAGACCCAACTCATCCGGACGTCAATTTCATCCGAATATGCCTACCGAATTGGCGAGAAAAAAAACGTTCTATACGAGTCTGATTATACGTAAATTACTACAAATAAATATTGTTAATTCAAATAAAATAAATGTAAATTCCTTGGAAATTTACTACCCTCCGTATATCATATGTATTGGATTCGAAATAATTGACGACGTCTGCTGCTCACAAAGTTCAGTTATTGAAAACTATTGAATAAAAAATAATAATAATAAACATATCGAAAACGAGTCGATTATTTAATTTTGTTCACTCGCGTTAAAACGATTGACGACGCGCAACGTACGTTATAATATTGGGTAACATAATCAGAGCAATTATGTATAATAGGTATACGCCTTCAATAATAATATTTCGTTGATAACTGCCAGGCTAGTGTATTTCGCCGACAAAACGATATATGCATAAAATCTACTTGTCTATTACGCCATAATAATAATAATAATATATATATATATGTGTGTATACGTATACATGTCAAATTGATACATAACACACGAAACAAGATATGTAGGCGTGTTTTTTAATATATTGTGAAAACGAAAATTCGCGCACTCGTTCAATTTATTGCTATTCATGACAAAAGAACTGTAATTTGACAAGACGACGGGCGACGATATAACGTCAGAATCCGAATAGCATTCCGTCATTGGTCGTATCATGGACGGTTCGATAAAACAAAAATAATCGTTGACAAATTTATATAAAAAATAAAAAAATAAATTGAAGTTTAAATATCGAGTCTGTAAACATAGTAAAAGTATCTAATTTCGTTGTTGCCTTAGAAATTAATTCGAAACAATTCGAATTTCTCTAGATATTTTTAATGAATCTAATTTAATCTAATCTAAAAATCGAACAACAATTTTCCCGTAGTGTGTATTAAAAAATATTTTGCCACTCGATGTGTTGTTGTAACACATACGGATTACGGAAAACAAAACATAAAAAAAAAAAATGTTGAAGCACCAGTGGCGGTTATAAGGGGGGCGACAGGTGGATTGCCTCTCCCCCTCAATTGGAATTTGGTATTTTTAAATTTAGTTTATCTCTTACCTAAGAGCACCGGCTTGTGTCACGTAAGTTGGTCCAATTATGTTATGGTTATGCTCCATTTTCGCCCCCCTCCTTTCTGAACATCATGCGTATAAGGCTGGAACTATGATTTCCTTTAATAAAGCCGTTGAGTGCTCTCTGCTGCTAAAGACTCTCGTCACTTGCCGTTCCTCTCGATAAAGCTGCCAGTTATTTAACGTTTACTTGATACTTATTGTAAGTTGTAATTATTTTTGCTTTATTTAAACTTTTAAACAAGAACTTAATTTAAAACGTTTTTGATAAACTCTGCAGCTGGTTGTATAACTTGTTACGTCCAAAAGCTTTGAAATACACACACATATATACGTATATGAATAAGAAGAAATATCTCAGGTCAAAATAAAAGTTCTCTTAGTAAATTGAATTAGATTTAATTAGAAAACCGCGTAAGAATATTGTTGCGGTTTCATCGATATTTGTTATTAAAGTTTAAAATAATTTTTTGATTCAGTTAAATTTACACGAATATTAAGATATACATATGTATATATAGGTACTCTTATGTTGATTTTTTTTTTTTTTTATCATAGCAAACTTCTATTACAATCTATTTTGTGAGACATTAGTAAACTGGCATTCGGCCATTAACACGAATAACAAAACGACCCAGGTATTTAGATCTTTATATCTTACTCGTTCTTTATTTTAAAATTAATTTTGAAGAACTCACCATTGCGTAAATGGCGCTGGCATAACATCCCGTTCTAAGTGACTGAAAACAACAGCAAGATTGGAGAATGGCCATAATATACAGCGAGAAAAGCAATTTGTTTTCTTTAAAATGCTCGGCGGCTAAACATCACTTCAAACACGAATTGATTCTCTAAAACAAAAATACAGACATAACATAATAAATATTTCCAATTTATACAAATTTATTATTTACGAGTATTAATTTTTATTTTTTATTCATATTTCTTTCACATATCCTTTTTGTTGTTTAATTTATTTAATTTTTTTTTTTTGTTTTTACTATTTTATTATTTATAAATATAAAGAAATTAATAATAAAAAAAAATGTATAAACGTCTTGAGACGACTTCAGTTATTGACTTTAAATATTTGTATTAAAGACGGTATACGCATACGCGAATAGTGAAATTTTCATGTAGTGAAAAGCGGAAGAGTCTATAGTAATGATTTTAAACGTCGGTTTCAGTGTGTAAATCTTATTTGTTTTTAAAAACTTCTTCGCGTTTAAATCGTTTAAACTTGTTTTCGCAATTTAATTTCGCATACTTCCAACGGTTTGCGGATGAAAAAACAAAGAGATAGTGAGTCAGAGGATAGAACATTTCTCCTCCGAGCATTCCACTTTTCAAAACTCACAACGATTATACATTTGTTTAGTACATACAAGTATATATCAATACATACATTAAACAATATAATAAATATGTATTGACCGTGTGTTTTACAGTATACATTCGTTTGTCCAATATGTCGTAAAAAAAAGTTGATACTTATAATATAAAATATTATTTATAATAATTGTCAGTAAATTTAAATAACGGGTTGTCGGTTAAAAAAAAATTGGCGCCGGGTTATAACATAATAAGTGTTGAAATACGTACATATATATATAATATAATATTATAATATACGAGTAAATGTATATATTTTTCACATGGATATTTGACACAGACGGTACTTTAGAGATGGTCATTTGTCGATTTTTCTAGTAGTGATTTTCTAGAAAATTTCGAACAACACATAAATTCTTTACGATACGGTAAAATTTATGGTACATAGGAGACCGCAGGATTATTCTCCGGCCGACAGGAAAATTATTTTTCGCATTGTTTTACGACTTTTTAATAATCCTCGAGATTTGGTTTTTTCCCCTCACGATAATTTATTTTCGTCTCCCTAATACAATATATTATACAGACGCGTTATATAATTTAAAACACATATTTCATTCGTACCTACGTGGAAATTGCGGATTATTCTGGTTTTTTATTTTATAAAATTGATATGTTTATATTCACGTAGACACCCGAACTCTGAATACAAAAATCGTTCGAATAATAAACGAAACCTTGACAAAAATCAATTACTTATTAACATCTTTTTTTTATCAACGTTAAACGTTTTAATTATAATCATTTTATTTCTAGAGTTTTATAACGATATTATAGTATTATTTTTTTATTTCTCGTAAAATATTGTAATAACAAATACACGAGATACTAACTATAGCGGTTTCTTTCTTTTGACTTTATACGATTCACGAATTCATCTGTAATACACTTGTCTTTAATATAAACTATACTTACTCACAGTGGCGTGCTCAGGAGGGGGAGTTTAGGGGTTATATCCCCCCCCCATTGTCTTCTTTGCCGACTTACAGAAAACAACTTATTAGTTATAAGAGCTGCAGTTTTAGAGTTATTACTTAATACTTTTCATTAGTTATTAGCAAAAAGTTATTACTTATGACAATAAACATTCACTACACATAACATATGTTATATTAATTGAACAACTTGGTATTAGTGTGTTATAATTTAAATTAATTTTAATTATAGAACGATTTACAAATGTACATAATTATAAGCTAGAAACGATTTTGGAGAGCTTGAAACATAAACATTTGAGTTTTTGGTATTACCATGACAATTCATTAAAATTTAAAACGTATTATTACTATTTACTTATAACATCCCCCATTGAAAATTCCTGGGCACGCCACTGCAGTTACTCAGAACATTTGAAAAAAACAAAAAGACAAACATTATTGTTTGTATTTACTTACGATACAGATTCGCGCGTGTGATAACTCGTCTTTTATCGCAACGGTTTCAATTCTTCAATTTTTTTATTTTTTCCGTTATTAAACGTTTTTTTTTCTCCAAATTTTCCTGTTGAATTACAAATCGTTCGCCGTATTTTTATTATTATTATTATTATTATTTTCGTCGCGTATTATAATAACCGTCAACGCGTCTCATCTGTTCGTAATTAAACAGCGCCGGTTGGAACAATGTAAGACGAGAAGACGAGAAGAGAAACCGCAGCAACGAAACCGAGTTCGTACAACCTGTCGATTGAATATCACAAAATGTTTACAAATGTCTTCTCGGGAATTATAATATTATTTGCTGTCGGAAACCAAGACGAGCAGGATATATTGTTTGTCGTGGAAAATTAAGGGCAAACTATCGCGGCTTGTCCCAGGAGAAACGACACGGCGAGCTCGTAATAAAAGCGCCATTGTTATCGAAAACTCTACTTCTCGTGATATTTATATTTCTTTTCGAATTTAATAATTGGATTTCGCACTACAATTCCAACGATCGCGATATAAATAATAAACACAATAAGAATATAATTCCGGCCGCCAACACACCACTCCGTTCCGAGTTTAAATACCAAAACGAGCTTTTCACAAGTTTGTTTAATAATAATAATAATAATAATAATAATAATAATAATAATAATAATAATAATAATAATAATAATAATAATAAATAATATAATAACAATATATGAATATATGGAGATATTTATAGGTAAAAAAATCATAAAACTAATATTTTAAAATATTAAATTGAACAAAAAAAAAAAAATTGTAAATACGTAGCGTATCGTAAAAGTTTAATTTCCCTGCAGGTGGTGAATACTTTACGAGGATTCATAAACGGAATATATATATATATATATATATATACTTATAAAAGAAATGTTTTTAAAAGTTAATAACGTTATTATTATTATTATTTTTTTAATAATCATAACTTAAAACATAATATAATATAAAGTATATATTTTATTATTTGTTCACGTCTACTTTCTACTTAATATGCGTTTTATACATCGACTAACAATTTCTAAGAAAGTCGACTTTTACCGAGAGAAACGAGGAAGTAGAAACTATACGTATTTATGCGAGGAGATAAAATTCTGTATTACCATTATATCCACGTCGTGTAAACTTTAAAACGATCGTGTCTACATTCTACAGCATAAAGTATTTATTTGATATTTGACAAATTTTCCAGAAAGACAAGTAATATATTCGAATTTGGAACTAAAAATAGAAATTGCTGTTTCAAAATAACCAACAGACGGTTTTGTCTTCGACAATATAAAATTGGTGTTAAACGCGTAAAAAATTATTTTAAACGAAAAGAAATATATATATATATATATACAAACATATATTTATGTAGTATATTGAAAACAATATTTTCTTTACGAAATGACTTATTTTTTTCGAATGTGTTTATTTTTTAATTGAAAACTATTTGCATAATCATTATTGAATTCGTGTACACGTAGAAATAAATACCGGAATGTTCAGAATGTTTTGAATATTTTGACCGTTATAAAGAGAAAGCATTCGCGTTAAACCCAAAGTTTATACAAAACGAAACGTAAACTTTACAACTATTTACCTTCATTATGGTTTCTGCGCGATAAGTTAACATTTACTACCCCTCCCCTTCCCCCTATAAATCGTTATACACTGTTCGGAATTTGCCGTATGTGTTATAAAACCTAGTATTTGAATTTCTTTCGGCCGACAATACTATTGATTTCGGGCAGCTCAGCAGAACAATATGAAACCATATATTCATCTTACATTAATGCCGCTTATCGTTATTTTGCTTGGAGATATTTTCAAAAAGGAACCGCTCGATTTTGAAATATCGATTGAAAATCCTTCTTTAGGTTCAAATCGTGTATGGTGAATTGCAAAAAAAAAAAAAATCAATTATTTGAACATTGCTATTAATCTCACGGCGGTGTACGCGTTGTATACTAACGTGAAATTTCTATAAAAGATTATTTACTCGTGTGACTCGGAATGTATTTAGTCATAAAGCAACAACTTAAAAACGGATATAATACTTATAAAATTTACAAAAATTCTAACTTTTAAAAATAGATCTCGGAATAATCGCGGAATCCTCAATGCGCGCATTTGTGCATCTTTGAATAAAATCGTTACCGCAGCCCTTTTCCGGACAATAATAAAATTATATTAAAATATATTTTTACAGAAATCTACATTATAATACCAATATACATAGTATTATATTGGTATAATTAAAGTAAACGTATTAATTTTTTTATAAGAAAATTTAATTTAAAAAAAATAGTCGACTGCATTTGTTGTTATTGTTATGTTTTTTAGTAAATATATCACTGCGTTCCGAGTGATTTTGAAATGGCGCAATACAGTTTTTCGTGAGAAAAAATATTTGTCATTAAAATCTGATACGTGTACGTACATTAGCCGAGTAAACTTTTATACATATGTGTATAGTGTACAATATTTATTTATTGAAAAACGGGTATTTATCCAATTACATAGCACATGTATAATACATTAAAGATAAAAATAATAAATACATTATTTCATTGCGAGAATTGAAGGTGTTGACTGCACGGATACGATTGTCTATAAATTGTTAAGTATTAAACATAATATATTATTGGTTTATAAACGCGGTATAGTAAGAATGTGTTACGATTAAGTACTTAGAAAATTTATTTTCAAAAGAAAAAAAAACACTTATACAAACGTGGGAATTAATATGCATTTAAACCGATAAAATTGTATATACCTGTACATTTGACTATTGATTATTTATTGAGTTTATAAAATAAATTTTCTTTTGGAGTTTTCGGCATCTGTTGTTAAGGGAAATACTTTTATATATGAGTTCAATATCGACTCGTTAGTTTTAATACACCGTGGAATGTGAATTATGCCGCAAGGAGTGAAGAACAGTATATTTAGACGTTCTGTTGTGGGATAAAACGAGCTATTTATTTATAGGATTTTCGTCAAATCCCGTGATGGCTTTATCATCAGCAAATTCTCTGCTTGAATGATGATAATTATGCAAATCGAAGTGCTGGGTTGATCAGACGTATAGATATCATAGTGGATTTAAATTACGAAGATATATATATATAATTGAACTTGAAGGAACTTTGCCGTTATTAATAGGGGTGATTTTGGATAATGTTGACACTGCGCGATTTTAGAATACGATATACATTTCGAAAATCCACGCCTGAAATATTGGTCGTGTGCTTAATTACTGGTCTGAGAAACACTGCACATACACACACACACGATAGTATACCGCATAAAGCAACTATTTTTTTTTTTATACGATTCCGCGAGTTAATAATGTCTTCTAATAAAATTGTGCGTAATCATAAATAATAAAAAAACGAAAATAATTTATATCCGTCGTATTTTATACGGACAATCGAACGAATTGAATAATAAGCACTTTCCGATACAAGATAACTATATAATAAGGAAGACATAAGGAAGTCAAACACACAAAAGTTCGACAATAAATCTTTGCTAAATTATAATAGTATACGAAATCATAAATAATACGCGTAAATCGCGCAGGACACGGGGGAACCATAAATTGTACCGTTTTCGATTATTAAAATCGATAATTTTGCATATGCCAATGAATCAAATCCACGCCGGTTTACGATGATTATAAAATATATATATATATATATATATATATATATATATATATACGACGAAAATTGATTATAGTACATTTGAATATAAAATAAGAAGGGATTTATTATAATAATTATAGTGAACTACCACTATATATAGGTGTATATAGGAGGTATGGGCAGTTAAAACAAACCGTTAAACTAATGCATTTTATACTGATATTACCTCCATTATGTTACTTTATTGCATTATTAATGAAGAATTTCACCCGTTAGATGTAACACGTAATTATAACCGCTAATATATTATTGTATATCGATTTTTTTTTAAACTTATCTTTCAAAACACATCTTATATAACACTACACCTACGAAAAATAAAAAATAAAAAATACGAATATTTAAGTAAAAATTTCTAAAAGATCTAATCGAGAAAATAAAATATTTCTTTTTGATAAAAATTGAATTCGAATATATTTTTACGGAATGAAAAAAAAATTATTTTTTTAAAAATCGTTTACGTATCATCGGGTACAGCAAAAAGTATACGAATAATATTACTTTTACACGCGATACATTATACTCGCGTCATAATAAATACTATACTGAAAAATAAATAATATTAAACCGCGTACAGTACTTTAAACGCATTCGTTTCGCGCGATTCCCACTTATACCAGTGTGATAGGCGATGGAGCACGTGTGTTATCTCACTAACACTGAATCTAACGTCAATAACTACTTGCTCTGAACTGCGATAGTACCAAGCACAACCATCTCACCGATAGGTGTGTGTGTGTGCTCCGTTCGTACTACACTTCTTTAGGCGGCTCTCACACCGGAGCAATAGGCAATGAGCAACTAACAATACGCAATAAGCAACAGACAATACGTATTGCATCTAACTCTCAGACAGAAGCAAAACACTATGCAGTTGAAACCATGTCATCGTCTGAGGATGACGATGATGTTCTCTTGTTCTGGTGGCGCTTGCGAAGGAAAAAAAACGAAGGTATAATCCAGCGTTTAAAAAGCTCGTAGTGAAATACGGTGCAAATATATGTGCAGACGAACTTAAACTTCATCCGGAGCGATTCAAATGCTGTTATAGAACGAGCCCAAATACTTTTTCAAAAACTTTTTTGAATTTGATTGAGCTTAGATCCGCAAAAAAAAAACAAGATACCAATTACAGAAAGGCCATAAGTGCATCAGAAAAATTATGAATAACGCTCGCGAGATAATGATAATATTCATTTTAAATTTTAAATGTATATTTGCATATGTTATTCAACAAAATTATGAAGTATAAATTTTATACTGTTGACGTACACATTATCAATTCGTTCGTTGTCTTCTGAATGCAAATATTTTATCTAACTGTTACCATATACGGGCGTTACAGTTGTCTCTGTGCATGACTCAGTATACTGAATACGAACTGAGTAGCTGGACAAAGGTTGTTGCACATTTTTATGAAACAGTGGCATAGGCGAAAATCTATTTAATTTTCTGGGGGCTAACATTTTTAACATCAGTCATAATCAGTCAAATATCCAAAATACATACAAACTATAAAATATTTGGGGGCTAGCCCCCCTAAGCCCCCCATTTCCGCCTATGAACAGTGGTCTTCGCGTGAAAAATAAAAAAATAAATTTTTTCTTTCTTATTCGATTTATAACTGTTTCAATATACGGAACATTTTTCGAGCGTACCTACCTACCATTTTTATTCGCATTTTATCGGTCATTTCAATTTTACAATATTCGGTACTCCTCCCGCGTTTCGCGTACCAGGGGAGTTGTTAAAAAAATCTTTTGCTCCCCTTAGGGGGTAGCTTAAAAAAACGTTGAGAACCGCTGCACTATATACCGCGCGTGTATTAAAGTTTGTTCGCGTGATTCGGGGTCATTTCTCCTCCGTTTTACATTGGCACGTGTGTATGTATATGTATAGGTACGCGCGTATCCACAATAATTTATCACCGAGCTTTATCCGTTTGTGTCGGCAGTACGGATGGTAAAATACGGCAGACTACACGGGGTTCGCAATATATATATAAATACGAGTCGGGGGTTGGGGAATAGGACTGTACGGATATGTATAGCGAGTAGTGACAAGGGGGCGAGCGCGCGGTCAGTCGTAGGACCTAATTTTTTCACTAGGTATAGCCGCAACACCTTCGTAAACACATACGGTTAATTGATACGATATAATACGTTATTTGGGAAAACGTAATTTAGCGAATATACAATTAATTTAGGGATTAATTATAACGAGTAATTATTATGAAATTAAAGCCATTGAAATGTTTTTATTTCCCACCGCCTCGGTTGTATCGATAAAAGACAAAAAAAAAAATCGTCATACGCGTTAAACACAATTTTTTTCATTTAATTCTACGAGATAAAGTATATTATTTTCTAGCGCATACTCTCTCGTCGTAATACAGTTTTTTTATAATTTTAATTCGCTTCGCGTCAACGCGTGTGGTATGTTATTTTGCGTTGTTAGTGTTTTTTTTTTTTAAATACATACCTAATAATAAAAGTAATTAAAAAAACAAAACGCAGGATTTTAATAACATTTAATTTTTAAAAGGAATATTTCTGCTCAATCAAAAATAATCGAAATTTATTCATTACATCGAATATAACAGCGTACAGGATATAATATACGTCGAAGAATTTATTTTCTGAAGTAAAAGATAATTCGCGCACTTAGTCTTCGCGCCGTCGTTTGAATAATTTAAACGTAAGCCGATTAAATTATCCAGAGCTTTACGAATAAAACAGAAAAAAAAAACGAATAAAATATATGATATTTAGTGCGCGCTTTGAATTGAAAATGGGAATGTGAAAAACAAATTCGAGACGTTTCGTAGTGCAGAGAAAACGTTATAAACCTATACCGGTTTGTTTTTTTTTTCACACTTGAGTGCTAAAAAAAAGTTTATTCGAAAAGTACACACGAGTGTATCTCTAAAGTAATATATTTTATAAAAAATTATTTATACACAAATTATCGCAATGCATAGTATTATAGAATATTTTTGCTCGATACGGCGCGGATCTTTAGGCCAACAACGATTCCATCGCTATAAAGGTGCGAAATAACGGTAGTAAAATACTTTCTTTTTTTTTTAATTTGTGAATAAAACGGAATGAAAGTTTACTGAAGTGCGGTCCTTTAAAAACGAAAATAAAAATAAAAAATACGACGTGACCTACTCTATTCTTTTATCCTCAACAGTCTACCTAACGGGTATAAAAACGAAACTCAATAATCTACAGTTCTTCAAAATATTAAACTTAATGCTAACGGAACGCGACTGTATTACTATATATATATATATAAGGTATTTACCTAAAATTTACAAAACTATAAATTGTATTTTGCGTTGTAACTTTCAAAGTTCGATGGAATTTGCTCGGTATATAATGTTACTGTTGATATAATTAATCGGTTACTGTGCGTACTAACAAGTCATTTGACATAATAACTAAAATACTCGGTCAATACCATAAATTGTTCGCGATTTTCTAAAATTTGTGAAAATAACTTATTGCGCATAAATAATAACAAGTCAGTCTGGTGTATACGATCAATTTTCCAGAAAAATGAAATATCCCGAGTTATTCTAAATGTCGTGCAGATAGCTCGTCTTATTCTAAAAAAAAATCTGCCTCCTGAACATTGTGTAAAAAAAAAAAAAAAAAAATCTTACTATATAATTTTTGATCTGGAACGATTAGACATTGTTTTATTTTACCCTAAAATACTCAGATGTTTGGTTCTAATGTATAATAAACAGTTAAAGTGTTAAATTACATAAAACTTATGCAGTTTATTAAAATAACCAGACACGTTTACGCATTATTATAATTCCACTAAAAATAGTTAAAAACGCGATACTCTCAAGCGATCACTACATATTTGTCATACTAACCAAAGAGTTATAGTTAAAATGATCGATTTTTAGACAGATATGACGAGTTCATCATATTCACTCGAATGATTATAGTTATTATACATTATAATATAACCATTTAGTATAAAAATTTTAGAAAATCATAAACAATTTATCACGTTAACCGAGCATTTTAGTTATTATTTAAAATGCATGGTTTTTATTCATACTTATCGAATTTGTCGAATTAACAATAATAAATATATATTATCCTGAATTGACTCGAGAAAAAATGTATATATATTTTTTTAAATTATAAAACAAAGTGGTTTTCTACTGAGTGTTTATATAGTTTAGCAAAGAATATTTTTCTAAATTATGTTAGTTCTAAAAACAAATCGAACATTATTTTAAAATAATTTATTTTTTCCAATCAAATACGTGATGTGATTGTACTAAAATGTTTATAAATTTGTCATTTTGTTTGTAATATTGGTTTGACTGTCATTTTCTAAGAAATATTTTATGATCGTTTCATATACACAATGATTAAGTGCAATTTTAAAATGTACGATATATACGGTTTTTAAATCTGATTTAATAACACATACTTATATTAATTCAAAAATAATAATTATAGCAAAATGAGTATAAATAAGAAAAAAAAATAGTCTTTTTTTTCATTAATTAAATAATAGATATGGAAAAAACCAGGCGAATGAATCGACACATTTATTCAATTAAATTTCAATAAAAATGTTTTTGATGAATACACCTTATGAATGACAATAATAATTATTAGCTTCAATACACTTGTACGTTTGCTTTTACGCGGTGAAATTCAAGTATAAAACTATTACGGTGAACGCCTATAGAGTGAACGGAGACAATATTCGATTCTTTTAAGATATATCGATTTTATTTTACTCCGTTGTAAACCGGCTTATATAAAATAAAAGCTAAACACAAGGCAAAGAAAATATAAATTACTTAAATAACATTCGTCTCGCGGGATTTTTAGTGTATAAGGTACGCGTATGTCCCACGAGTATTTAGGCTTATTCTGTTAAGTCCGTAGTCTTCAATTTGGAAAATTCTGAACTGCAAAAGCTATGGCTATAATAATTGTATATTATATTTTTGTATATGTGAAAACAACGGTTAATTTATCTAGTAAAATCGGTAATGTTTTTGAAATCAAATTAAATTTTTCAACGTATAGAAAATAATATTTATTTCGAAATCAAACTTCAAATTAAATATTGCACGGGTAGCTTTGGTATATTTTTTATTAAGACTCTGCGTATTAAAAAAAGTATATAAATAATTATACCGAAAAAATAATATATATTTATATAGGTATATTAAAGAAAGTAATCATTTTCGTTATATTTTTGGTGGAAAAAAAAATTACGCGGTTCAAAAAACATTTTATTTAACAGAATAACCGAGTGAATCGAATTATTATTATTATTATTATTATCGTTACAGGTCATTTGACTGAACATTTGACTTGATGTCGTGACCCGGTGGATAAATTATGTGGAAAAACTAACAGAAATAAAGTACTCGATTGCCCGAACGTTGTTGTAATGATTTCCGATGATTAATCGCTTCGACATCTCGCTTGAGCCGTTAGTGTATTTACTTGTACATTCCATTAGTAAAAACTAATGGAAAACCATAAACACTGAATTTAATTTATATATTTAAATTAAATAAAAATCGATTTTTCGACAATATTATTAGAAAAAAGTATGTGTTATTAAAACGATATGATTATTATCGATAATTATTAATTTTGTTATTGCCACTAATAAAATATATTCGAAAAACAAAACCAATGCGTGCCGATTATCGCAACATATAATTGATAGTTTTCTCGTTGTCTCTAATATATGTACTACAATGGTTTCAATTTTTTTCCTTATACCACCCAACCTATTTAACTCCAAGTTAAAATTTAAAGAAAAAAGTTTAAACTATACGCGCACACTCTGTTAATTTAACATATATATATACGTATATTGTATGGTACGAAAATATATGCTTGACACTAATACACGAGTTTGATTTCAAACGTACAAAATACATTTCAAGGAATAAAAATCAAATAAGTGTTTCCCATCGTTCGTTTTGTATCAAACATTAAAGCATAATAAAAATATAGAAATCTTCAATCCAAATCGAGAATTCTGAATAATAAAATCCAAAATAAAAATCTTAAGATTATTTAAAAGCGTGTTTTTCCTACGCACACATGTATTCGACGGATAGCGTTTTATTATGGATTTTTGTATCCCATCTAACATTATTACCATTTATCCAATATAGGAATACCATCTTGTCGGTAAACGCATTCGAATAATATAAGTGCGTGTTCATCCTTTTTACAATTTTTTCGAAAATATTTTTTTTTTTTTTAAAGTAAATAGTACATAACATATTTTGAACCTCTAAGAGTGCATTGAATATTGTAGAATATTCTTGGAAATACTTCAGTATTTTCGAAAGAAATACAATTTAAAAATACAGAGATTTCATTCATCAAAGCTCGCTATGAAATATGCTTAACTTTCTGAAATTTACTAGCAACACGTCAAAACTAACAAGTAAAAGTTTCTGTATAATAACGATTATAATCAATAATTGAGTTCTATTTTTAAAGTATAAAAGCTTAAAAGCCCAATTAACTATAAATATTAACTTAGTATATTATATCAATAATGAATAGCAGCTACGATTGAAAAATTCGCCTCGTGTTTAAATTCTCATAAAAATAATTGTTAGAATTGAATGTTTCTTTCTGAAACACACAATTCAATATTTCAATAGACAAAATGAAATTAATAGATACACAACAAATATTTTTCTTAAGTAAGTAAAAAAAAAAAATAAAATCCTTAAGTACGAAACGCAAATCTACACGGTACAACAACGAAGAGGAAAACGTCATGCCGTTTGAAATTATTTCGACGATCTGCAGGGAGTTGTCGTGAATACAAACTTTCAAGGGCAGACAATTTAATAATATATACGACATACGTGTATTATATTTGATCGTTTTCAGAATGATTTTACATATTCAATGGATAAGACTTCGGTTTAGACAATAATGCCTTACGACGTTTCAAAGTAAAAATAAATAAATATATCTCTTGTATACGATTATTATTATTCGAAAACAATTAGACATCATTAAATTGTTCGCGACAAATAACGCTATTCAGACTTTTACGAAGTGACGTGAATCTGTCAGAATTATTTTAAACATTCAAATTCGGTATCAAATGGTTCTGTACATTGTACGCATTAAAATATTATAATATATTAACTGGTAAGAAAGAGCGTATTTTATGTATTTAATGGGTAGGTATACGTATATTTATTTTTCATAAAAACAAAAATGTAATTATTTTAAGAGATTTCCCGCGGTTTTTATATATATATATATATTTTTTTTTGTACGTTATATCGATAATGGGTACTCGTGTGCGTTATTAATAAACGAGATTGTTATAAAGCGAGCGAGTCGAATAATCAAGTGACTATAAGTGGCAAAAAAGTAAATATTTTATGTGAAAAACAACGAATTTGTTGGATTTTTATTTTAAACAAATGATACGTATGGAAAAGTTCTAAATAATTTTTATTATATTTGACGAATACGATGATATGTCACGGGAAATGTTCAATAGCGTCCAACTGGAAGCATTTATTTGAAACGTCTAACACGGAAAAAAAGACGTGGACAATATGTTTTCTTGCGGAATATTTACAAGTGATTCGTGAACAGAATGAGATTGTACGAACGTTTTTTAGAGAACGCGTTTTTACGCATCTAAAATGATTGTAAACGATGAGAGACATCCGGAACCATACTACACGTGCGCATTGCCTCTCCATTTGCTCCAATACTTGTTATATTAAACGATCGCTCTTATAGTCATCAAAGAAAACGAAAATAAATAAATCTCGTTTACTATGTCCGCCGACAAAAAGTCTTTATACGTACCTATAAAGCGTTCGGGATGTTATTTCGTATTATGAAATCTTTAATCCAAAGCGTTTTGCAATAACTTTTGTCGTTCTCGACGTTACTCGAAATCCGTCAAGCGTTTTAAGCAAACACGAGTAAAGGTACGTGTATAAAAACGAGCGAAATATCGCGACGGTGTGTAAAAACAATTCGTGTACTTTTAAACGAGTCATATAAAGACGTTTGTTTCGCAAAATTATTATTACGTAGGATTTTCAACAGAAATTCGAAATCACGGTTTAATATTGTAATCCGCGCACGTATATATATATATATATATATATATATATATACTCATTAAGAAGTTTTCATGTATTGCAAAAATCTAAATCATCGCTGAATTCGAACAACGCACTTTGTATGTGTTTTTCGAGGAAATTTCAAACTACATAAAAGGAATACTCCGTTAACGTTTTATTATCCTTGCAGTTACGAGCTCCAAAAAACTTGCGCGCGCGTGTACGGTTCTTTTCTTTCAGTTTTAATTGTTACGAAAACGTCTTAAAACCCAACTCATAAAACAAAAAAATCGTCCAGAAGGATATATATTACTGCGCGTTTATGTTTGATCTTAAAATATTTAATGCTAAGGCCAGCTTGCACCGTATACTCATATATATATATATATATATATATATATATATAAATTTGTATAAAATTGTCTCAATATTATTTTTATATGTATATTTATACGATAAATATTTTTTTCTTTCTTTTATTACGATATTTAGGTTTTATTTTTATTTTCGTATGAATACCACGTTTTAAATTTTATTAAATTATTTTTATAAGCATTTTTCTTTAAGATAATTTTTTTTTTTGTCTTTGGCGAGAACCCAAATTATTCGTAAGCTAATTAATTAGATTTTGACTTGAAAAAAAACATTAAAAATGTTAATTTAGTCAAAATTTAAACAAAATAATATTTAATATAAAATCATAACTATAAATTTGAACTTTTAAATTGCTCGTTTTTTTCTTTTTTTTAATGAAAACTTGTAATGAAAATTTCAAATTTTTCGGAATACTTTTAATTTAATAAGAACCAATTTTAGTTTTAAAAAACAATATAGATTTATTTTGGAATTATTTTTAATATGGTACAATCAATAATGTTCGCATACATGTAAAAATATAAATAATTGTGTTATAAAATTCAAAGTCTATAAATATATATATGTATTATATTCTATACGTAACAATCAACAGTTAACGCTAACTAAAAAAAAAATAATAATAAAACGGGTGCTTGTTTTAAAATAATATTTGATACCCCTACCCTTATTTACGCAGTCCCAGAAAAATTGTTTACCATTTTCATTTTTCATTTACACTTTTTTTCTGCGCATAATAATATTGAAAATGTAAAAAAATGTGTTTTGTAATTTAAATTTTCATACTGTATTAATATTTAATTATATACATACTAGAGTAGATTTCTCAAGACAAACGTACTACGCGCATGATATATAACATATTATTACACATAGTGAATTGAATATTTTATTATTATTATGATAAAAGTTGAGTTAATAATATTATTTCTGGGTGCCCACCCATCCAAAATTATGAAGGACGCTGAGCACCGTTTAAATTGCTAGATTGCCATCACTGGATGGCAGTTTTACTGAATTCGATCGTTTTGATGGTAATTCAATTCAATTGTATTTTTTACGGCACACGGTAAATTGTAATTATTTGTGACACTTATTATATATTTATTATTATTATTATCGCACGAACTTTAAATGTACGCATCTTTTTAAATTGTGTAATATTAAATTTTTATTCGACAATCCTAACAGTGTATACAAAACGTATTTGAATATTAAATTTAAAATTGTAAGAAAACATTTTTTTCCCATTGTTGTCATAAGAAGAACTTGAAGATCCCAAAAACACAAACGACCTATTAACAAATACCATCGATTAACAAATACCATAATATAATTTTATTTTGATATATTTAATATTTAAGTTTATAAACGATTTCGACAAAAATTTTTTCAACATTAAAGTTCGTGTTTTTATGACCTGTGTATATACGTATAGTAGGTATATTGATATTATATGGTACCGCGATGTTGCAGGTTATTAAGACAATTTTATAATCGGATTAATTATTATGAACGCATTTTCAGCGCCCTGAAAAACACAGAAAACCATATTATATAAATAGATAATAATGCCCATAAAAAGATGACCTATTACACAAATAATGTTCTAAAAAAAAAAAATTATCGATAAAAAAGAAAATAATTATAAACGACTAATTGATTTATATAAACGTTATTTATAAAAAAAAAAACATAAAAATCCCTGGCGACGAGTACAGACGCGTACTAACGCGTTTTCGTTTATTTCGATACAATATTATGGTGTCATTTTGCGACCGAACGTTTCTAGAAAAATATGTTCAAATTCCACGCGTGAATTTTTAACACAACACGTTTAACATTTACCTAACGGCTAACCTCTAAACCTTTAGATATCCAAAAATAACAAATAGCAATGTTTACAAGAGTTATTAAATGAATAACGTTTTAACGCCTTCGAAAATAAAAAAATAAAAAAATAAACAAAGGAATTTCGTTATAATATCTATACATACACGCCCACGCGCGTCGCAACAAAAGATGACGCGGCGGCAGGCGCGGAGAGTGCCTACGGGTCGAACAACACGTTATTGATTTTCAAACATTTTTTAATTAATTATCGCGATCGGACTCGTCTCGAGACCGCGTGCAACAGTCCTCGTTTGAAAATCGAAATTATCATTAAAAAATCCTGATCGATTCGTGCGAAATAACGAGATTCTCGGACATTGCAGTATTCTTTTTTTCTTCGCTTTAAAAACAAAATCCACACGCGGATTTCTTTTTTTTTCCCTCGTCCCGTTCGTCGGGTCACGCGTATACTTTTCGACGTCCAGCACAAACGCGCTGTACACCTCGTTTAAAAATATATGTACATAATAATCCGTTGTTAAATAAAGCTCTGGCTTGGTATCCGCGCGTATGGCCAAAATATTAATAATTTCCGTTCGATCAATATTTACTCGAGTTTTTTTTTTTGTTTTCGGTGATTGTTGAACAGAGTATTTTCTCGGTAAAAAAAAAAAAAAAAATTAATGCTCTCGCTTTTGAATTTCATAGTATTTCCTCAACCTTTACGCAAATACGAAAATAATAATTGTCACCGTTTTACAGGGTATATATCGCAGAAAAAAAAAATACGTATCGCGTCACAATTGAACTCGTAGAATATATTATGACACACGAATATATAATATCCAAACTGAAATTAATTGGTATTTGATATTATTACAATAAGAGCGTATTATATAAACCGAATTGTTTCTCCCGTCTCGTTGACTTTTAAGCTTTAATCGTTTTGAAAAACACTCGAATGTTTTTTGAGTGTTTAAGTAGCACCGAGTAATAAAGTAATAACGAAATAAAAACAAATATACAATAATTATATAATATCTTATCGTGTATGGGGCGAGGAAAAATAAATAATAAATAATTTTGTTGAATGAAATATTTTTTTTTGATATCGCGTATTTGGCCGATATTTTCATCGTTTGACAATTAATTGTTTGTAAGTAGTTAAAAATAATTTTTTATATTGGACCGCCTTACGGTAAACTCGCGTGATTATTCGCAATCTTTCCAGAAAAGATTTAGGATATTGCGTATTTTTCGATAGAAAAAACTTAAAGGCGACCTCGTTTCGGTCATATTTAGCTTCGAGTTAGGATCGTTTTGAAAATATTTCTAAAACGATTAAAATATTTGTATACCGTAAAGCGTGATAAATTTCGAATTCGGCATTAGCCGTCATATAGCGTTCGCAATAATCCGTCGAAGAGAGAGAGAAAAAAAAAAACGATATACAGGATTATTCTACGCGCCGTATGCTATACAATATTCTGTTATACGATTTCGTTTTAATATATTAAAAAATAAAATCAGTTATTATACGGATAAACTGTAGACACTTTTACGAAAACCGACGTACGGCTGATACGTATTTCCAAACTTTAGAATCTCGTGATACACGCGGACAGATACGTTTCTCATTAAATCTGGTGTGTCTTTAGAAACTGTATATATGGGTTTGCGTTTGTAACGCCGGCTTCGTGTAAAGAGAAATAATCTTATTCGAAGTGTTTATAGCGTTTTACCCGATAGGTCAACAAACGCTGTAACGTTATACGCACGCGTTTATAGCGTTATATTTTGAGCACACCGTTTTGTAATTCGTCGCCAGAAAACGGGGCAAAATTGCAAAAGTCAACCGCCTAAATTATTCCGAATTAATAACGTTTATCAAATCAAATAGACTCTAATAAAAAAATAAATAATACGGATGGCAAATCACTACGGTGATGGGTATAACCGTGGCAGTCGGCTGATCCTCCGAACAGAATATATTACGTTTAGATCTGTGCGGCCCGCGAAAATGTACAAAAATGAAAAAAAATCGTTAAAATCCGACGCCGTATCTTATGATTTCGACGACTTATATGTATGTGACTTTATATGTAGTTATATACGAATACACACGGTACATTTATTATATATATATACATTATTTTTTTATACGCGTGTAGGTGCCATTTATGATTACTTGCTGCGGGGCATCTAATATAATATATATATATATATACTTAAAATCCAGGCTTGGTATAGAGCTGGCGTGAAAGTGCTTTCAGAGACTGTACAGACTGATGGAAATAAAATGGATTTACTTTTAACCTGCACGCGTTCCGGATGAAGTTATACAAAATATAATGAAAAAAAAAAAGTTTGAGATATTATTATGGTAAAAACACGAACAGGAGTCTTTTTGTCTCGTGATGCGATATTTTATTGTTCACACAAAACTCTTATAAGAAAATCATGAAACGCTCGGTAATAATTTTATATATTATCGCCGAATACTAATTTTTTTTAAAAAAAAGGTTTTTGAGCGGGGCTTGTGATATTTAACGGTTTTATCGGTTTTTGGGACGCTGTAAACAGCGAGAACGCAAAGGTTATAATAAATAATGGAATTTTTTTGATTTTTTTTTTTTCATGTAAATGTTTTAAAATTCTGTGATTGTAATTTTACGCACGCGAATGCAATATCGAACGCGTATAGTATTTAATATATCCAAAATTAAACATTTCGATGAATTTTTTTTTTTTTTAATCGTGTAGAATAACCAGTGGTGGTCAAACGGGGTGGGAGGGATAAGGAGGATAGATCCCCCCAACTATTGTTAAATACACTCTAACAACGTGTTAATCGACAATTTGTTTAAATTTAACATCGGGTTATATTATATTATAAGTTTCACCATTACATTATTATCGTTAAATTCTATTTGTCGAGTAAACAAAATGTTAGTTGGGTTACTAAACCGGCTACCTCGCAGATTCTAACGTTCTCGTTGATTATCACGAAATGTGATAACTGATAAATGATAATATTAAAAATAGTCGATTATAACCTAATGTACTATAGAGTAGTTACGGAATTTTAAAATGCCGATTAAATTTTAACAATCTGATTCCCGGTGATCAGCTTAACAAACGTGAAAAGCCTAACGAAACATAATTTGGTGAAAACTAAAAGGTCAAACCTGATTTTCACTAAATAATTGCAAAAAATATAATTAACAAAAAGTTAAATCGTTAACAGACGTTGGCGAAACCGGTTGATTATGTACAAGTTTTAACAATATACCGTTTATTACCTATTTATTAATAATAAAAATACGTATCCTCAAATTATACGACCTTGTGTTTTCAACGATCAAATTCATGTTTGAAAATCAGCCTTCATTTGACCGCCACTGAGAATAACGTAATAGTTTTTTTCCAAGATTCTAAACGCGAAAACGGAATATTTTATACGTTTCAATGAGAGGAAGAACGACGAATTGTTCGCATTTCGTTCGAACGGTTTTAAACCGCGGTTAAAACGAAAATTCTGTCCCGACTATTTTTTTTTTTTTTTTGTAATTTTCTAATTATCGTTAAAATATCAGATCGAGACCGCCTCGGATGATAATAAAACCTATTATGCAATTTTTTAGAAACTTACATATAAACCCACACACAAGCAAACGCGCGTTATGAGAATTTTCAAAAAAATTTTCCAAAACGTATTTAGCCGAAAAATCCGTTGGAAATTCGTTGGTCGTCCCCTGCTTAAGTAAGTACACGTACGCGTACGCGGAGAGTCAAAAGCGACACGCGCATATCTCTTACCTGGACGGAAAATCGCGCAGGAAGCGCGAAACGTGACCGCTACGTGCGCGTTGTCGTGGACGCGTTTTTCTCACGTTTGTTGCAGGAAAATGTATTTTGCGTAATGCGTAGGTGCGTAATACTAGTAATGGACGGCCGACGGCTATGGCGACGGTGCAGACGGTTGACGACGGCACCGGTGCGCAGCGGCGGCTGATTTACAGTTGTCTTCGATTGGTAATAATAATGATACGGTCGTGTCGACGGTGGCAACGGTGACGGTGACGACAGGACACCGCATCCTTCGAGACGATACACACGTGACTGTTCGGAGCGCGCAGGACGTGATCGACGACGACGACGACGACGACGACGACGAGCCGTCCGGCGCATGGCCGGCACGCGGACCGCCGCCGCCGCTGTCGCCAAATAGCGCCGTCGTCGTCGTCGTCGTCGTGTTATTTACCATATAGGACTACATACAAAAAAATAAAAACAATAACAAAAATAAGTCTGGGGCGCGGGGGCTTAATTCCGGGTCTCTGTATCCATACGGGGGATGGATCCCCCTTAAATGGGCTTTCTTTTTTACATAATATATTATCTAATGTACAAAAAATATAATAAAAAAAAAATTACGTAATAATATAATAAATACATCGCCGGACGTAATGGAAACGCTACCGTATGAGAAAGTCGAAGAGTTCCAGTGTCCAGGAACACTGTTAAGCGCAAAAAATGATTGGTCCCGTGAATAATAGGGTAAAAAATAACAAAAGCAGAGAGAGAGAGAGAGAGAGCGTTCTTCGCCCTATTAAAATTCTTTAAATCTAAATATTTTTCAAAGCGAACAAAAACAAGACTATACCACATCAATAATTACACACGGTTGCGAAGTATGGACTATTATACAAGTGTTACACGACGAAGACTGAAGACCTTTGTAAACAAAGTCTGGAGAATAAGATATGCGGCCCGGTCAGTGGCGTAGAAAGTTCGACCAAGAATTGAAGGAAGAATCAAAAATGGGTTCGTAAATAGAGTCAAAGGATACAGTGGCTAGGACGTGTAATGAGGCGTAATACAGATGCAGTAACTAAGATATAGTACTAAATTGGAAACCAGAAGTGTAAAAAGCCACGTGGTCGTCTTCGAAAAAGATGGATGGGTGTCGTCAAAAAAGATTTGGAAGAACTTTTAAATTTTATTTATTTGCAAATGTATTACGTACCTAATAACTTATATACTTAACAGTAATGTCGTATAAATTATACTTGCGTTTTGAGTTATACAGATTATACTCGCTGTGTTAATACCTACGTACTACTGGTTCGTACGTAGGAAACGTTCGTAAACGGTATAATTAAATTCCCTTTTTTCGAGCAAATAATTGTTTATTCTTACGATAGGTACTTATAACACGAGTACCAAATATAACGATATAATTTATTTGTCGATTCCGAATGCTAATAACTTTTACTTTGATTTCGTGTTGAACGCATAAGGCGCGCGTATCTTCAATGTTGTTTTCAATTACGTACGTATAATTAATGTAAATATTATCACGAATTATTATTATTATTATTCCGCAATGCCATATGGAACTGGCGACATAAAAATATTATGACGTTATTAATGTTTTCGCGATCCTTTTAAAATAATTCATACGCTCACACGAACGACCATACACTAATTAATATGCAAATATGTTAATTTCAAAACGACTGTAAAAGTGTTGATGTTAAATTTATTATATCCACAGTTGTTTTTATTTAACACAATTATTTCAATTGTAAATACGAGTAAAAATATTTTAATGTGTACGTATTGTTATTATTGTTTTTTTTTTTCAATTTTCAATTCGTCACTGCACATTTTCCACTCTAAATAAATCGTTATGAAAATAACTCTGCATAGTTTATTGACGGACACGAAAGTGTCGACGAGAAATACACGCTGCATTTTTCGACTTGTCCTATTTGAAAAAATTTGTGCCTCTAATAATAATTTTATGCGTATATACTATATATATACGTGTGGAGTTACAGTATTTCTCAATTATTAATTATTGGCAAATTGATTTACAAGCAGAATCGTCGATGAATTCGAAATCCTTAACAATAAATAACTGGTTCGGACAGGAGGTACAACCACAGACTATCGTTTGTCATATAATAGGTTAACATCATTGTTAAACATTTTATTCAGTGGTAAATCGATCATACCCATACTTTACGAACGAAACAAGTAACAACGGACGTGTAAAAAGTTGTTTACGGTTTAAATTTATTTAAAAACACACACACACACACACAGTGTTATCCCTCTAAATGTAAATTAATTACATTTTACAGTATTTTTTCATTCAAAAGCAAAAAAATAAAATAAAATATTGACCATTTCGAAAACATCGAAATAAATAAAATAAGTTACCGCGTTTTATTTAGAATTTTCGAAACAGTCTAAATTCGTTTGAAACGAAAATCCATATATATGCTTGTTTCACAACTTCCGTCTTGGCATATTTACTTTCGATAAATCTCTTCTGAATAATAGTCGACAGCGACCACCGTAAAGTCACTGTTGTACAAAACATTAATCAAATGTCGACGACGTGCGTACGCGCAAAGGTGATTAAAATTATATTTTATATAGTCCAGTGATTTATGGAATATCATAAAAGTGTATAATACACATAATCGCGAAACTACACACAATCCGTAATTCAATTATCTATATACGTATTATAGCTACACGAAGGTTTTGGTTTCAAAAATAATTTATAGTTTTATCGGAAATAGCTCGTGGTTCATAAAGTTTAGGGAAAAATCAACACAATAAACTGCAGAAAGAAAGTCATCCGGAAAAAAAGAAACGCGTATAAAAATTCTCGTTCACGGATTAACGGTTCAAACGACGACCACGACCTATATATTTTACTATTTCAAATTTCACACTGAAAACCAATATCTACTAATCCTGGGTGTTTTATCAATGTCGGTTCGAATCGCATTTGACTTGATCGAATGTTACATATAATCCTAATTTCTAATACGTCTACATTTGAGAACAATGATCGCGTTCGAAAAACGATGCTCAGCGAAACGCGGTTTATTATTGTAATTTTTTGAAATACAAATTTCAAACAAAAAAAATATTGTGACCGAAGAGTTTTAAATTGTTTTCAAATATTGTTAAAATATTATATACTTCTAAGTTTGTATTGAATATTCCAAAAATTACATTGCTTGTATCCAAAACGAATGCTACCAGTATTTCGGTGGTTTTCTACGGAAAAAACCATACCATTCGTGCACACGGAAATGTGTTCAGAAAAAAAAAAAAAGAATGTATCACACCGCGGATGACGTGCAGGATGCACGTTCGAATGAAAAATTGCTTGGACAGAAAGTTGTATTATTATTTTGGATTTGATAGCGATAATAAGCCATTTCATTTGAAAGACGATTCCGAGTGAAGCTAGTAGTGAATATTATGATAAATATTGTTAAAATATCATTCATCTCTAAGCTTACATTACAAAATGAGCTCTTAAAGAAATAATAAAATCGACCGTGTTCAAAACGAATGTGTCGACAATTTCACCGGTTTCTTTTTTCTATTTTTCTGGTCGTTTTTAATTTTACGCTTAAGAAAACTACTTTAAGAAATCCGGAATATTGATTTGCTACTAGGAATTGCCGCTATACTTTAGAGTAAAAGAAAAAAAGGAAAAAAAAAACGTATATTTACTAAAATAATACATTCTTCGCTCGGAATCTAAAATATAACATTTAATTTAAGTATTAAAAATTATTATTGTTACAATAGATATTTCTGTGTACAATATCCTTAAAAATACATATATTTATATGGTCTCTGTTAAATATTTATTTATACGCGTAAATATTACATTTCTTTAATTGACATTATTTATTTACTTCGTTTTAATTAGGAAACACGCCTTAACAACAATACGTCTTATTAATTTTCTCTTTCGACGTTCCTTTAATAAATAAAAATATGTGTCCTTATATTACTGCAGTGTACAAAAACGCGTATTACGTATAAAATACGAGCGTGTACACCGTACGTTTCCAACTCGTATTGCGTTTTAATTCAATTTGTGATTTTAGAAACTATATTAAGTGTATGGAATGTCTTGTGTCTAATAGATAATTCAAGAGACGGTACTTCGTGTACTTCAAGCATTAGACCGAAGAGAAAAAAAAAATACCTACTTAATAAATGTTAAAAGTACAAAAGTGATATAGCGCATTAAAGCCGTTAAACGTAAACATTTTTAATGACTACGTGATCAACTCCCCGAATACATAATGAAAATACGCGAAATTTACGCAAAATTATGCGAGACTGTCGAAATAATGTGTAAACAACTGTAACTGTATAAATTCGCTTGTTTATTTTGTTCCAAGGAAATTAAGGGATCGTAATAGGAACATATTATTTAATAAATGTGGGAGAAACAACCCACGTCGAGGCATATAAATATAATATAGATGGGTAAAGGGAATACATACCGAATTTTCGCGTATTACACACATTGTTATGAACACGGTAAAAGCGAATGATTTGTTTGAACGATATAGTGGTTTTTTTTTTTTTTTTAAAAGAAAAAAAAGAAAAAAAAAGTTCCTTTCGTGTGGAAACAATAGGAAATTAGTTCCTGTACACTATACACATATGTCAGAATCCACGTGACACCTGCAGTGACAATTACTGACAAGTCGCTGGAGAACGGTTACAAGATCGATTGTTTCCCGCAATCGTCTGATTGTTGTTTCCTCTGGACTATTTCTTATAACGTTTTTAAAAATACATTTTCGAATGACACGTTTTTCAGCCATCCGTATACTAACGAAAAACAAAAACAAAAATTACCGTTTTTTTTTTTTTTTATGAAAGGAAAAGAAAACTTAAAGTTTTTCACAGATTATACATAGTTAGAATAAGCGCTATACAAATAAAAAAGATATAATCAATAAAAAAAAAACGTATTGTATTTTATGTGTGTGTGTGTGTGTGATTTTCGTTTAATTAGTTCTGAAACTCATCTGTCACAATGTGAGTTTAAAAAGTTCAGAAATTTTAATATAAAAGTATTTACTAATAAATTATACAGAGTTCAAAAACAAATAGTTTTCTAATTTTTTTTTTCTTTATTCTGAAACTAATAAAAATTATCCATTTAAATGTATATAATAACAGTAAGGAAAATAAATAACGATTTAAGAACAATTTAAATATAAGAATACTTATCGAAATATTCTCGCAACAATAATACAATTATAAATTAGGTACTTAAATGTGTTCTATTGAGGCATATTTGATAACAGATATTCTTATTTATATGTAGTTATATAAAAAGACAAAAAAATATATATACAAGGCCTTAAGACATTTTAAAACGGTAAAATTGTAATGAACCATATATAGTAGGTAGTGAATATTGTTATAACTTAACGTTTAAACGAAATAATTTTTCATTTATGATAACTCTGTCCGAATGGGAAAAAATTTAATTAAGAACAATTTTAATTAACATATTTGTATTTTAGGGTAAACTTTTTTGTTTTTTTGAAATGAGCCGTTTCCATTGACCCAATCAATTAACCTTCATTTACAAACAAATTTACCAATAATGTGAAAAATAAAACAATTCATTTAGAGTTTTCAATGTTTATTTAGTACTTGTGTTTACATACTTAATATATACAATTAAATCAAATAAATGCTATAAATCATTTTTGATAATTGTATGTCACAATAAAATATTATTTAAATGTATTTATTAACTTTATATATTATTAAGACGTGAGGCGATTTTTTTGGACAGTTATATCTGAAGTTCTACTGGACCGATTTTCATGATTTTTTTTTTTTTGTAACGCGAGTGTTCTTTGTGCAGATGAACCAACTAATGAAAAAGTCCGAAAACGTATCAATTAAATAGTTTTCGGAAATATTTAGTTTTCCGCGTAGTTGCGTAGCGACCCGCGTTGATTGCCGTGTGCACACACACATTTTTACAACCTCAATACTCCTACGTCTACTGCAGTACTGCAGTATTTACCCCAACCTGTATTTAGTCTATTTAGTCGTGGTCAACTTTACGTTGCCATGTCCAGAGTTAGATCTTTTGCGAAATTAAAAATACAAATAATACCAAACAACAAAAAAATACAATGAATGTAGTTTATAAAGAAATTATATAATAATAATACACAAATTCATTGAAATTGTCATTTGTTTGTCAATTTGTTTGTTTTGGGTGAAATATCTGTAGTTTTCCGGTATGAAAATGTCTTGCATATATCTGACAATAAATTTTAGTAAAACTTAAGAAATTAAATTACTTTCCATTTTATGTTCTTCTTAAACATTATTGGCACATTATATTATAACGATATATACATTTTTTATATTTATTTATAGATATAATTATTCAACAATCTTATTATTATTATTTTTTTTTTTTACTGTAACCCGGCAGCAACGGGTAATTCAGCTATATACTGTTTATCACACGACGAGTGATTTATGTCAAATAAAAATCTATTTATGTTTCGACCATTTCGACATTCGATCTGCACGAACCGCTATACCAATTCTCCCAATTAATTAATTCTTCCAATTAACAGTTGTTCCAAAATTCGGTGAACTTTACATTAGGACAATTAAATTTTGGGAAACATTCATCACTCCCCGTGCACCACGACTAAAGACAAGTTGGACGACGAGCTCATTGTCACTATATAATTATTATTATTATTATTATTTTTTTTTTTATTGTATTTAACATATTATATGACTTAAACGTTTATGACTTAAACCTAATTGGAAGTACGTATATAAATTCTAATCGTTAGAAGTGTATAAATAAAAGTATTTTTCAAATACAAGTCACCCGTGAAGTATTGTTTTAAACGTATTTAAAAAGTATTCTAAATATATATTTTTACACCCAAATAATTTTACAAGTCTGTCCGTAGGTTATAATAATATTTAATTCTCGACATTTTTCTAGGTTGTATTGGAGTATATTATTTATAAAATATTTTAAAATTTATTTTACTGTAACCCGGCAGTGACGGGTAATTCAGCTATAGTTTATTATTATTAAACGGTATGCATTCTTGTTGAAATATAAAGTTTTTTTTTAATAAAGAATATAAAACATTTTTCGATATTAAATTTAATGTACACGTAAACAAATTATTAACTATTATTAGTATTGTTATTGAATCCAAGTAAATAAATATTTATTCATATAAAAATTGTATTTATTCATTTATATTTATAATTACATAATCTAAAAGGTGATAAAAAATATTAATATTAATAAACAGAGGTCAAATGTAATTTTTATGAAATGTTTAGATTAAATTAATAAAATGTAAAATAAATATTAAAGTTTTGATGATTTGTCAGTTACATAATTTTGAATAAATATTAAATACGAGTATATCCAAATATATATATTTATATTATATACATTACATAAAATGAATATTTACAGGTAAACAACATTAAAACGATGTATATGGGTACACTTTATAATAATTAATGCTATGTACGTATACATATTTGTGAGTTTGTGACTTGTTTACGTATTTAGTTAAAAAAAAATATATATATATATATATAAACGTTACACATTCAATATTATACTGTACAATACGTAGTAATATATAAAATGTAAATAACTAAGTTTTTATATTAATTATCATACGAAATTTAAATACGTGCGTTGGCTGCATAAAACCATTACAGCGATACACAATAATAATATTATATGAAAAACACTGTAACGTAACGTTCTCGTTGATATTTATATAAATTCCCTAACGCGTATAGCTCATAATTAATAAATAACTAAAGTATGAATAATTCTTAACTCGTGAGTTACAAACGTCTAGAGTCGACTTCTTTTAATATGATTTTCAATTTAGTGGCACCGCGACGATATAAACTTTGCAATAATCGTAATTTTCTCGTAAATAATGTATTTTCTATGAAATCATCAAAAACCGTACACACACACACTCACTCAAGTTTTACAAGTCATCCTACGCGTTATTCTTGTATAGTTATATATATATATATATATATATATATATATATATATCAACTGTAATAGTACACATAAAGAGATCTGATCACAACATTTCACTTCCTTTAAAAGTATTTACAGAATAAAGAAAAAAAAACACGTCATAAAATCAATAACTTTCCGACTGCATTGTATAGGCGAATATCTAAATTTAAAAAAATTCAATATTGAATATTATATTGTAATATTTATTACCGTTGCAAATTCGCATTATTTATTTTCCATTATTATAATACGCATATATTACGCGACTAGAATAAATAAATTAGTTATTGTTACCAAATGATAAAGAACGTTTTACTTGTCTGGATGTTGCACATGTTTTTGTAACTAAATGCTCATTTTTGTATGGCGATTCTGTGAGAATTGCTGCTTTTTCTCTTCTTCTAAATGTACGTGCAAAGGTTTTATTACATTTAGGAACAAGTTGAATTTCTTCAGGAGATAAGGCAAAAAATGCTGTTTTAGCTAAATTTTTGGTTTCTGCAAATTGTTTTACTCTTTTTTCTAGAGTAATTTGAGGAACACCAAAAGACAATGCTACAGTATTTCTGAATCCCATCTTCTTACTGTTATATGCTAACATTGCAGAATTCATAGAATCTTCAGACCATGAGTGTTGGTTGCTTTTCTTTTTATAATACCTAACCGTTCTAAAAACGCATCATTTAAATTTAAGAAAATAGATCCCTTTATATGGGGCCAAGCGGGGAAGCTCCCATATTGCCTCAGACAAGTATAATTCACATTGCTCGATTGATTAACTTACCTAGAGTCTTTGACTTTATTTTAATAAAGTAGTTTGATTGAAATAAAGAACTTTAAATATAAAATTAAGAACATACAATTTTTAATAAAAATAAAAAAATATTAAAAACGAAACACAAAATATTTTAATATATTGAAAAAAAAAAATAACAAATTATATTATCAAGTAGATAATAACTGGCACATGTGCGAGTTGTCATCGATTAATTGCGATTAATGCGAGTTGTAACCGATATTTAAATTCAAAACTGTTATTTCACATACCCGGACGACCAAGAAAGTTATAAATCTAATAATATTAACAATTTTATACATAAAATATTTAGATATTACGATGTCCCTACTTTACCCCGGTACCCCATTTTGCCCTCCCTATGTTCCCCTACATTGTTGAACTAAAAAACGGAATTTAACCAAATTTTCTCTGTTGTTTATTTTTACAACATTTAGATTAAAAACTAAAATTCGTATGCATTAAAAAAAAAAAAAGTGTTAAACCCATTGTATTTACTTATGCGGTCTCCAATTTCGGAGCATTTCTACAATATTCGACACAAATAATAAATAAAACAATTTTAGAACATTACTAGTGGAAAATTGTAATAACACTCCCCCATGCCCGCGCAACAAATTATTTTCTACGCACAAATATCTTTGGATGATAACAGTGACATCAACGAAGCTCTATATACAAATATTTTCTTAACCGGTTAAAAACCACTGCAAATACATACGTAGGTATACACGTACTATATATTTATAAGTCTAATTCAGTAAACTCGCTGTTATAATAGACTCGGGCGTGATACAGTTATTTATGTTTATACAGTTATTTGTATTCGAAAAGGAACTGGAGGCGTTTCGATGGAAAATCAACTAAACAAATAATTTTGTACTATATAACCAGTTGTTTACCGAGTAATTATAATTCGGAACGTATTTGTAATAAAAATACATGTGGATCAAGCACATGCGGTTTGTGAACGGTCATGCAGATTTTGTAATTGACAGCTCATTATCGGACTTTTGTCAAACGAGAAATTTCTCTGCCCTACAAATTCGTATGCGCACAAAAAAAAAATAACGAAGGAATAAGAAAAATCAGTTGGACGTAAACGTCGTACACTGCACACGGCGCTTCTGTTAGGCAATTCTGGTACAGCGACGCACTACTGGACCTATACCCGTTCGCAAGTATATATGCTGTCAGTATAGAGCGGTATCAAAATTTCTAAATTTGAAATATTTCAATGAAATCATGAAGAAAAAATAATGGTTTGAGTTAAACACGTTTGCAACGAGAATATACTGTTAGCTAAAAGCGATTTTATGTAGCGTTGTTTTATAAATTAATTTAATGATAATGAACATCACTATTTGGTGCAGTGCAGGAGTAAATTTATATTTTAAAATATGTTGTATGTTACGAGTTAATTTAATACACTTTTTTTTTTAATTTGTTTAATATTATATAATAAATGAAAAGTTACTGTCCGCATAATTTTTTTTCAGATTACAAAATTTATTTTCATTTTTCTCATCGATGAAATACTTCAAAAAAAAAAAATAGATTTCGCGAAATTTTTGTACACTGGTGGTGGTATATGCAGCACGCATAATAAAACTGATAAAATTCGTGAAAACAAAATATGGACGGAACTATCGGGTTTTGAAAATACGTTAATCATTTTGCTTTGCTATACTTTATTGCACTCCATTTTATTTACACAAAAATATTGTGAACATTTCGACTTTTACGAGAGTACATTATACTATAAATAATGGGTTACATTTTTGTGTATATTTGTAGCAAGTACATATTCCTGGCATATCTGAAAATGTCCCGGTTCTCCAATGCGCCCCGCGTGAAAAACTATATATATATAAGCCGAAAATCGTCCCAAATTCTGATGTGTGCAGTGCTTTATACTTTTGAAATTCATCGTCATGCTGTTGATGTGCACGCGACCGTTACGGTCTGCTGTGTTATGTGTGCGAAAAAACTCATAACGTTTATGGAAAAATTACTCAGAAAAAATAACACAAGTATTTTTGATACAAAATTACTTTTACACGTCTCGTTCCACAGAAATCTAACAAATTCAATGACTTTTGTTCTATTCAACATTTTAAAGTTTTCTTTCTAAGTAATTGTCATAGTTGTGCGGCGCTGTATTACATAATTGTATTTTTTAATTTAATTCGAATTATGACAGGAAATCGAAATAAAAAATATCAGCGTACAAAACTTTTAATTAGGTTACGTCATTCATTTCCAAACACTATTTTTAAAGTTTTTTGAATTCGTATATAATTTTCAAAACGTATTGATGTCGTTTAGTGGCGACTGTTTACTAATAAAAAGAATTCGCATTTCCTTAAGCTTCGAAAAATGGTAAAGAATTAACGACTAGTCTCTTATAAAAATGTCTAACACAATAACATTTTTTTTTTAGTTTTAATTTTCGTCGAACGATTATTTTGCATTTTGTAAAAATATATTTATTTGAATAAAATTTAACTTTTTTTTAAAAATTTTTAGTTGTAAAATAATATATACATATAAAAGGTAAGATGCTAGTAATTATTAAAAAACAAAAAGTTTTTACATCTGTCGGGTCTCCAATTAATATGTATTAGGATATATGTTACGACTCGATCCCTTTACTTCTATTAACAACTATTAAATTTAATTATTATAACAATTCTCGAAATATCGAGTTTCCTTGCTGCGTCTATAATATAATATTCGTGTATGAACAATGATAAACTTCTCCCTTACGCCACTACTATACACTGTCCGATCAATAACGGGAAAGCCAACAATGAACTGTATTACCTATTTTATCGGACGAAATTTCAAGAGGATTAATTTTATTCGACGTGTCAATATTTTCGAACAACGTATAAACGTGCAGGTCGCGGTGTTCTACTGTATGAATTTTTACACAACATAATTGAATTTGTTTTATATTTTTTCTTATAACAAGGGAATTGAATTCGAATTTCTTATTGTCCGTTCTTCTTTTAGTAAGGAAATAACTCCGGGGTTAACATACGAAATACAACGTACAATAAATAAATAATTCGTAATTGTATCTGAAATAATTATCTATCGTATATTTTTGGTAAAATGTATCGTATGTGTAACTGAATTCGGTTAAGAGATACTGAAATCATTGCGATTAAAAATAAAATTGACTTTTATATGAAAAAAAAAAATATATATATATATGCGGGATGATATTAATCAATAAAAAAAAGAAAATAGAAAAAAAAAATATATTTTAATTATTTTTTTAATTTTGAAATTATATGATCCGAATGCAGTTTTGGCATTTTGAAAACGTATTCTCTTTGAAAAAAAAAAATGTTTATTTGCCTCTTCATAATTATCTAAAATTATATCAATTCAATTCAAATACGAACAAAGTATTAAAATTTAATTACGCGCAAAGATGCTACACAAATGAACTACTCGTATTCTACGTAACAGATTTTTGTCACGTGTGTTTTCTACGTACATATATAATTACTTTGTTTTCTTTGTTTATCGCTTTAGCATTTACGCATTGTTTCGAATTTTAATTAAAATATGCCTAGGCTATATGCAATCCTATCTCTGATAAGTTCTTGTAGTATATGGTTTACAACATTTTCAATTGTTTTTATTAAATTTAAAGTTTTAAGTGTAGTAAAAAAATAACAATAACTTTTATTCTTATGAAAGTTGTGTTTGTTCAAATAGTATCCGTTTTCACTTTTTCATAGTATAATTAACATATTACGTACGAATACATATAACGATTAAGAATAATCTTCAGTATACAATATTATAACTGAACCTAACATGAGATTAATCAGCATTTTATTTGTATGAGTTTTATGTTCGAAACGAATAAAAACATTGTAGATTTGTGGAGAAAAAGTGATAACGGAAATCTAAAAAAATGCAATGACTTCTGTTGTTTTAAAATTTTTTTTCAAATAATTATTATACTTTTGCACTGTAATAAATATATATTTAATCATAAAGAAATCGAAAAGAAAATGGAAAATTGTATTCTTTTTTTTTTTTTAATCAACATAGCCATTTTGTAAATACAATTGTTAGATAAGTTTTGGTGTATACAATTCTTCATTAGGTTACCTTGTCAATTTTTTAACATTTTTAATATACCATTATTATTATTATTATTATTATTATTATTATTATTATTATTATTATTATTATTATTATTATTATTATTATTATTACCGCAAATGCATAAATGATATCAATATGTAATATTCTAATAAAACGCGTATAAAAACGTGTATTCCAATATTGTCGGTGTACACATTTTTACTACTGCAAGTCATACCGAGTTTCACATGCCGTTTAATGTATTTTTATTACTCAACAAAACGGAGATACGACGTAGTTATTTGAAACAATACAAAAACGTTATTTCGTGTACCAGCTGAATTTCTATTACTGTTAAAACATTAAGACTGTCGTTAAGTTTAAGACTTCGTGTAATATATTCAAAGGATAAACAGACAAATACGTACGGGTGTATGTTTATATAATGTAAAAAATGTCTATTGGAATAACATACAGCGAGTCACGATAATATTTATAAGCGAACGTGAAGTAGAATTACAGTTTATAATGTATAGTTATATATATATATAAATTTATTTCCCAAGTGTTTATTGGATAATTGTATATTTTATGCGTAACGTTTTACATAATATATTGTACAATAGTGTATTTTGGCTGAAATATTTTGAGTACAAATATTTTGGATATTTTTTCGTAGGAAATTATAATCATACAATATTTTATACATAAAGTTTTCTAAATATTTTAGATGTATTTGAGCATAAATATTTTGGTGATAAATATCTCAAAAATGGTGTTATAAAATATATTATATTAAAGAAGTTTTTTTAAAAACCTTCGTAAAATATGATAAAACACTGCAGTAAATATGCGCCGTGTAGAATTATATATTATATAATCATCGTTTTGATAATCGTACAAAATATACGGTTAAACGTTTATATGTTAACGGTGCCCAAACAATTACCTATAATAACAGGCAACAGCTGTCAATATTATATCGTTATTATTATTATTATTATTAATATACGCCGTCATGTAGTTATATGTATATATATATATATATATATATATATATATGCATGTGTGTATACGATATAATATTAATACAATTAAAATACGTTGTAATGGTATTAGTTTATTCGAGTGCTTTGGGCCCGTTGCGTTATAGCTCTTTTGGTACCTAACCCATATAAGCACAATAAATTTGACCTAATATTTCGACAAATTCTCTTTGTCATTTATTGATGTAAACCGTTTTTTTCCCCGAGTCTCCACAGATCATTTATCGAACATTTTACAATTGTATTGAAAATTGTCCTTCCGAAAGACGCAAAATCTAGGAAATACTGTCTCCCATATACCAAATGCCTTGACAATAATTTTTGTTAAACAATATTTCATATAATATAACCATAAATAATAATCATTGAGTGTATTTTTTTGTTAAAAATATATTCTATAATAAAAATAATACACTTAAATATTGTTATATATCATATGAATGATCACAGTCTTTTTTATGATATTGTTTTTTAAACAGTTTGCTTATCATAAAATTTCTTTTGTCACTTTATAGCCTGCAATAATATCCAACTGTCTAGTGTCTATGAGCATATTGGCTTGGCATGAATAATTGAACAAAAAGTTCAACTCTTTTTTTGGAAGCACGGATCTGCTAACTTTATGTTCTTCGGAATGGAAGGCTTACCGGTTATCAATCTCGACGGTATATTTTTTGTTATGCGTGTTACGACCAAACACGATGCCGTTAACATGAAGTCGTTATACTTCGATGCCACAATCGCTTCCACCATTGACGAAATTTTTTGACTATCATTTCCGATACCGCATAATTTATGATTAACAAGTTTCCTTTTCAATTTTAACGTTTGTACCATATCCTCCGTGATTAAGTTACTTTGTGACCCAGAGTCCAATAATACGCGTCCCGGCACAAAGTTTCCTAGTTCGTCGCGTAACAATACGATCGCCGTCGACAATAAAATTCTGTCGTCTGGTATTGCTGAAACATGTGCATGGCCCGACAGATGTAATAACGTGTTGTGTGGCTTTGCACATTTAAAACAAAACCGCGAGTTACAGTTTTTATTTTCGTGTTGTCTAAGACAAATTTTACAAAGCTTGAGTTCTGTTATACGTTTTATTCTCTCTTGTACCGTTAATGCACTAAACTTGGGACATTTATAAATCGTATGTGCCAGCCCACAAATATAACCACTTTAACTCGGACGTTGACGCAAACGAATGTGATGAACTTCTCTTTTCGCCTGGCTTTTTCCAAATCGATATTCCGCCACCTCGCGTATTTACATATATTTTTTGCGCTTTCTACAGATTCTAGTATTTTAAATCGCATTTCTTAGAAATTCTACCAACTCTATCACCGATGGTATTTCGTCGTGCGACGATTTCGATTCCCATTCTTTCAATGTGGTTTTATCGAGCTTTATTGCGATTAAATGTGCCAATAATGGTCCCCGTTTAATTGGTTCTTGACCTAGGGCTTCTAAGGCACGCATGTGTCCACTGAGTTCATCAGAAAATTGCCTCAGTTTGACTGCCGATTCACCACTCACCGTCTCCAAATCGTATAATGCTTTGACATGCGCTTGAACGAGAACGTTTTTATTATTATACCGCGCGTTGAGCGATTTCCGTGCAACCGTGTAATTATTCGCCGTCGTTTCTAGGCATTTTATTGAGTTTAATGCGTCACCCGGATAGTGCTGCTCGTAAATAGAAAAATTTTTCTATAGAACTTAACGCCACATTTTTGTCAACTAATGCCGAAAATATATCACTGAAAGACGCCCATTCGTGATAATTCCCACTAAATGTAGGTACGTTTAACGCCGCTAATTTCACAGTCGGTGCTACTTTATTTTCATACATTTGATTCGTATTAGCTTGCTCGTTTTTATTTTCGATTTGAAACGTTTTTGATTCCGGAGTCGCGTAATTCTGCGTAATAATTTTCTCCGCTAACGCAACGTTTTTAAAATACACAAGTCCTCAAATTCCGTTCTATATTTATTTTCCGCGTCAAGGTCAATGTCATCCTCTGCTTCCACAGCCGTTTGAACTTGCTCGTACTCCGACCGTACGTCTTCGATTTTTTTCTCGTCGAGCCTTTGCCTCGACTGGATCGACCTTTTCTGAACGCAAATAATTTCCGGATCTCGTGACGGCCGCCTTTAATCGACCTCTTCGTATAGCCATATTCTCTTGTCCCCCATACCGTTTGTATATGAAGAACGTTTTTTTTTTTTATTATTATTATTCGCACTGATAATCTTTTATTTGAATCCGATTGACAAGCCTACCGATACGCGTTACATTTTTTTTTTTTTACTCGGATAGAACCTGTTTCGGCACTTTACGCTACGAATAAATTGGACTATACGCTCTTACCTTATACACACGACGCACAACTCCGCTGTATTCTCGTGAGGTGACCAAATTATTAACTTTCGATCGATTAACTCGATACGCTGCTCCGTATTGGCACTTAAACTAATTTTTCGAGTTATACGATTCATACGATTGAACTATTCTAACGAACGCGAATAGCATTGGTATGCGCTGACCAGCGGAATACGCGTTTCCGGGTCTCCGATTTTACGGATTATTAATTATTAATATACTCGTTACGACACCTATCGATCTAGGTGTTTCGCACTAAACGTTTTGTGTCGACGATACGAAAACTTTACTGTTATTAACGATTAACGAATACCACTTAGGATTTTACGCAACGATTCCTCGTGATATTATATTTCGATATTTCGCGCGACACTTATACACTTTTACGTTTACGTAAATCATACGTATTTTCACTGTTTCACGATCACGGGCGAAGGACCATTATGTTACGGCAAAAGCGGATAAGTGTCGTAAATAATTTCTTTTCGAATAACGAACATTTTTTTTTTTTAAAACGATTTTTATTTACGTGACAGAAAACGAACGAGCCGACTACGCACACTCGACCGACCGTACAGTATAAAATATTATAAAACATACGGAATTATTAACGATTAACGGTTGATAACAGCACCACCACATTACTATCTCCGATACAACGCGCATATTATATCTATGGTCATAATCGCGCGTACAATATTAATTCATATATTTATATAGATAGTAGATGAGGTCATGAGAAAATATTTTTCGATTGATGATTATTAATTCGAACCGCTGCATCTTCATAATAATTTGTAATACGAATAATATATAAATATATGTATTTTCTCGATAATTTCTTACGAGCTACTGCAGGAGATACTAAACGAACTTTAAATGCAAACTAACTAAAACAAGTTTTATAAAGTTCTAAGCCTATATATAATGATTTTCTCTATCTATTTACATCTTTCATTCAGATATATAAACATTTACTTTTAAAACCAATTTTACATATTCAAAAAAAATATATATATATATAAATTAAAATGCGAACGAATTAATTGCATTGTCTGCGTTATTTTAATTTTTTTTATCTTGATTTTGAAAATAAAATAAAAACGAGTACATTTGAATGGTATCGTATCGCTATCACTATTGAATTTTACTCGGTTTGATTATGAACAAAAATGTTAAACTATATTGTGTCTGGGGTATAAAATTTTACTTTTATCTCTTATGTTTCTTTGTTTCTTTTTCTTTAATGGTCTAGTATACGTACAATGAAAATTCAATTAACTGTGTCCTAATTGATGAGACAACAACTATAATGGCATTGTATTAAAACAACTCTTGGAAAAGTTTTTACCGCTGGATGTCGTCTCTAGGACGATTGAACGAAATTTATGGACCACGAACAATGTAACATTTCAGCTAATTAACATTATTATGTATTTATACCTAAGTAAGAAAATCATTTGCAATTAAAATATATATATATATATATATATATATATATACATAATACGTGTATATTAATATTGTTGTTTCACTTTGCTTCATTAAATATACGTATCAAAAATGAAAAATAACAAAACATTTGTAAAAAAAGTTTTAACAGTAAGGAGATTTGACTTAAAGACATATTTGAATTTCAGATTTCGGTATATATAAATTTAATTCTAAAGTTCATTTAATTAAAAATAATTATTAATCGGCTTATTTTACATAACGCTGAATTGAATTTATAAATTCTGGAAGAATTGTGGTTACGGTTTTTGACTTACATGCACCTGAGCTCATTAATGTTTACGTTTTATTTATTTTTGTATTTATTATACAAAAGAGATCACATTTTTTTTTTTTTTTTGGGGTAGAAAAAATACTCAAAAAAAAGTGCCCAGCAGAAGCGGATAGGCGTATAAGGAAAACGGAATTTTTCCCAGTGAGCCATTTTCAATGTGCCATCCCATTAGAAAAATATTTTTATAATTTTTTTTTTTTTTTTATCAATAATAATCTTAATTTAATTTGAAAAGTTTTGTGGAACATTACTATTATTTTCTATGTCATGTCTTAATCAATATCCAATGTAAATCTAGAAGAGACCTTTAGTGTAGAAAATTAAAATCTACTCAATAAATTTAAACGTCTTTTAAATGTGAAATTATAAATCGATGAAAATACTATAGAAAATATTATAACTTTCGGTTAGCATAATTGTATAAGTTTTTATTTTATATAGAAGACCGAGAAACTATTTCCGCGAAATGCCGTACCGACAATGAACTTCGGTTTCAATTGAAAATGCGCGCAATCACATACATTTTTATTTAAAGGCGTTGGACACCATCCGTTTCTAAAAAGGATTATGAACGAGCAATTTTTTGTAACAATTTAATTATTAATTAATACGTGTTGTATCTGTTCTGCGTGCCTAATAACCACACTGTACACCACTAGGAGGGAATGGAAAAAAAAAATAGCGAATTTTATAATTATGTATAAACCGAAGACCCGGACAAATTTACGAGTACTTAAAATCATAAATGTTCGATTCTGTAGAAAATAATAGATATTTATTAACATCTGCACGTGTACTGCGCGGTATTTTGTTGGAATCGGATTTCTGTTTTAAACTATAATTATACCTAGATAAATAGGTACTTTCAAAATATTGTTAAATTCCGTCAATGTGTTTTGTTCTTAATATTATTCTCAATACGTTTTATCGCGATGATCAATATAATAAATAATTTATTAACAATAATTATACATAATGAAGACAAAGTGCGAACGTCTTTGGTCATACGTCATAATATGTGGCCTTTGTGTAATATTGATATATGACGACCCTTTATATTTTTTTCCCCGGTAATAAAAAACACGTTTTTCCGCTTCCGTAGGTACCCATACGCCCGACTGCCGGAGCCTATAAAAATTTTTATTCTATTCGTATTACACGCCTCACGGGCTTGGCCGTTCGCGTTCCGAGATTTTAGGATGTTAAAAATTATTTATTTTTTATTTTAAAACGATGAAAATCGAAGAATTCGAATATAACAGTATTCACGTCTCGTACACTTCTTTTTGAAATGTTGTATTTATTTAGAGACGGGCCAGTCCATTAACAATTAATATGCTTGTCAAGTGTACAGCGATAGATTTATAAATATTTTATATTTATATTGTTTTTCAGAATGAAAACTCGTTTTGGAAAAACTGAAATCGAGATATAATTGCAATAATTAAGCTCAATACTGAGCCGTTTCGCAAAATTTATAAGTGGTAAATGTTTTATAACGCACTTTCCAATTTCGCGCAAGTGCTACAGCGAATTTCACTTAACAGTATACCTACTGGTACGCGATTTTATGGGCGTGCAAAAATCCGAACAATACTAATATCCGCGAAAAAGTGTTTGCAGACAACGAAAAATCGTTGTAAAACAAATGGGCACGTGGTAATAACGAAATTTCCTTGTCAGATTTTCGATTATTCGTAATTATACGCGTTATCGTATTTATATAGATCCGTACGACGAAAAAAAATAGACACGAGGACTCGATAAAACAGTATTTTCTATTGGTTTTATTGCGTTAAACAACACAAATTGACCTACAAAGTACAAATACAAAAATTATTTTTCTTTTTTTTTTCGTAAATAAATTAATTAAAATTTAATAAATTGTATTTACTATAATTATTCGCGTCGTGTAATTAATTCGCTTTTATCGTTCCGTATTCTTTTATTTGGAAAAAGAAAAAGGTAGAATGTAACTCTACAATAAGTCTCCTTTCATCTCCGTTTATTTTAATAAAATCAAAAATCCAAAAGAATAATTTAGATACCCTGCACACGTTACGAGATACGCCGCAATACAACAAAACTTCTCTGACAAATTTTCGGTAGTATTACACGCGACCGAATTTAGATCCGAAAGAGAGAAATCAATATTAAAACACGATCATTATATTATGTGTATTCGAACTATACAGACTCTTGTCTGTATAAATAGACACGTTTTTTTATTAAAAAAAAAATACAATAATACGATACGGTTATATTAGAGGAAAGCGTTTCGCGCAGACTGTACATTATTGTAATCTGTATGGGATTTTTTTTTTTCATAGAAAATCTAGTATATTATAATATTATAATACATAATATACTGCAGTTAATATTTTCCACACTTTTCCGTGACGTTGAAACGTAGTAGGTATTTTGTACATTTAATATATTACTACTTACTTTGGCCGTCGCAGGTTTATTTTATTACGAAAACGTATAAATCTGATGGATTACTGTGTAACATATGTATACCTATATTATGTAAGTATAACATAATATGAATCGGCTCATATTTTGAAGAATTAACATACTGTATGCGTGTACAGTGTACGCACTAATGTGATATACGCCTAATATATTAATATGCGGATACAAAAAAAAAAATGTTTATGTTATATAATTTCGTTGTGTGAAAAAATTGTTAGAAAAAAAAAGTGTTTTTAAATATATTTACAATTGAAGTTGATAATAATTTTATGTGCGGACACTTTTTGTCTTAACAACGGAAAGCCCGCGAGATACATTGATAGTCTAATATACATTTTTTTTTTTTATCAGCTCGTAGGACGATCTACAGCTCCAATATTCTCCGTTCTGATAGATCGATCACCTCAGTGGCGGATTTTAGGGGAATGGGACGTGGAAGTCATACCTCCTCTCCTTTGGACTTTTCTTTTTTTCTTTAATTGGGACATAATTATTTAATATAACACATTAAAACTATATAATTTGATTATATTTTATATACTTATATTATTTTTGTATAATCGTTGCACGTATTAATGTAATAATATTATCGAATGACTTTTTATTTTATTTTAGTACCAAATTGTACAATAATAACAATATTCACTCCCCTTAAATGAGCTTCAGATCCGCCCCTGGCTCGCCTTTTCTTTTAATTCCATGTACGTGTTAACTCCTGTAGTCCTGCATTATTTTTAATTTGCTCTTTATAAGAATTTCGAGGTCGGTCTGCAGTTCTCTTTCTATTAGTTTTGCCTTCCGAATTATACATTTTTGCCAGTATCGTCTCAGAACATCTTTAACTATTATCCAACGTCTTTCGTGAAGGTACGTTTTTTTAACAATTTCTAGAATTTCTTTGTTTTCCCATCTATCCAACTTATCCTCTCTACTCTCCAGAATCATATATCAAATGTTTCTATACGCTTCATTTTCAGTTTCATTTATGAACCATGTTTTGCAGCCATATACTCCAAACATAATAAGTTTTATTAAGTATTTTCTTGATATCGTATTGGAGGTGTTTAGGTATAACTTCTTTGAAGTGAAAATTTTATTATTATTATTATTTGATTTATTATTATTTTTTTTTAATAACCTTACAATACTCATTATAAACGTTAAGATCATAAAACATTTCTAATTTAACACAGAAAAGTCTTTATAATCGAAATACAGATAATATTGTTACGTATCTATTACGTTTAAGCTGGTATTTTAGAAATCACTTTAGAACACTGTTTAATTTGTCATTGCGCAATATCAAAAATACATTTTTCTCAGTGACTCAAATTATTAAATTAGTTTGTATATTGTAATCGAAATAATCATTAGTCATTATAACGTGTACGGTGTTTCCTTTTCTTAGACTTGCGCAGTCATTTAAATTAAATACCTGCATAATTTATAAACATCTAAAAGGAAAAGCTTTTGTTATTGTAGTACGTTCCATTTGAATATTTTACACAATTTATTCACATTAAAAATGGAGTTAATTATAGGTATAGTTTAAGACAAAGTGTATAGCGCCTTCAATATTAATTATTATATACATATACACATATATTTATATATAACATATATATATATATTTGTATAATTTAATTATATTCAATCAATTATCACTTGACATCGCAATAAAAAAAAAAACACGTTAATGAAATAAATGCATAACGAAATGTTAATTTCGATTTTCAATAGTATTCAATAATATATTTTATATAAATAAAATAGGTCTGCTGATACAATATAACGTAACTGTTGAGATGCATATGAATAAAACATGTGTAAAACTTGTGCCATTTATCAATTTTGCACATCACCACGGCAATTGTAATATTGAACAAATTCCTGTAAATATATTTACAAAATACATATTATATAAAATATAAATATGTGAATATATTAATTAATATTTTAATAAATTTAGTCGATTATATATACAATTAAAACAATATTCGTTTACCTATTTATCGTGTTTGTTAACTCTATTTTGTAAAATGAATTTGTGGTTTCCTCAAATGACGAATTGGATCAACTTTTTTCATTTTTTTTTTCGTATTGCAAAAGTTTACTAATGGTCTAAGTGTTAAAAAATAAACAATCTCGGACAAGCTCAAAAAGCTAAAACCCAAACACAATCCCATTATGCCACCTACGATACCTATATAAACGTGAAATACATATATCGCATAAACTTATGTAAATTACGGTCATATAAACTTACACGGGCTGTATGCGAGTTAAAAATTACGTAATAATGCGTACTCACCCATAAACTGACCGAATGTGAAAGTCAATATTCGATTTAATCTAATGTAATTTTTATTTTGATAAAAAACGCTCAAGAAGATCGAACTTTCCATCCTAAAAAATAAACATTTATTGATTGAATTAATAATTATATACATACTTCGTAGCACAATTGTTTCCATATTTAAAATTTTAAAATTAATAAAAATATCAACAAATTCAGACATATTCAGATACGAGACTGTATAGTAGTGTGTATATTACAGAGAATGTCTCTTATTTTCGCTATATTCTGTCCCACACTCCCACATGTACTTATGATTTCTACAGTATTTTGTACTTCGAACGTTTTTCTAACTTATTTTAAAATCTTAAATACTTATTTAAAGTTATTCTTACGATATACCATGTACTCTTATCCACACTATGGGCCGACTTATTATTATACTGTGCATTCATTCCGGATAATTCGTAATTAAATTCGCTACAGCCTGGCAAACACCCACATGAATGCGTCTCGGTCACTTAAGAAATTAACAAAAAAAAAAACTTCCAATTATATAGGTAGTTTTAATTGTGGGGGGGAAGGATTTTTAGATAATATATTTATTGAAAAATGTACTTGATGCTTCCACCCAACATGACATTTTACCAGATCCACAAACTGGAGTGTTTTTTGATCCTATATATGTATAGACATAGGTATTGACAAAAAAAAAGAAGAAAAGAAAGCGAGTTATCACGTTATCATATAACAAGTTTTTAAAAAACTATACCCATACTTATATAATTAAAAGGCACACAGCCACACTGTGCCAATATATTTATGCTTCGACATTCAAAAATACAATTTTTCTGAGTGTACACTTTGAAAAACTTTAACTTCTTTTCGTTTTGGAAATAACAACGTCTTATGTCGGGACTCCACGGTATCAAATCTTCAGAGGTGGTAATCACTATTGGCCGAACGGATATCGTCTCTAACGTATTACTACTGACCAACAATGTCTGATGCGTGTTATCCGGCCAATCGGCCGGACTGTGAATCAATATCTGTGTATACATACACATAAAGGTAAAACGTCAATTATTAATGCCATTGTTGTTACGGCAGTATTGGAATAAAATCGATTGAAAAGAAAAAACTCTTTACGTAAAACACGTCCAGTCCCTGTGCACAATCCCTCTTGAAATCGTTCGAGTGCATGTCTAACTTCATAGTGGCACTATGGAAGTCGTTATCGCCAAACGTTCTCAACGGTAATTGATTGATCACCGGGTTATTACTGTATCCGGCGTCCGGTTGCCAGCTACTTTGATAATTTTTCCAACCCAGATTGGTTTCCCGTGACCATTCGCTATATAAATTAATAATTATTCCGTGAAAAAGAAATTCAATCTAAAAAAAAATGTTTATATTTCGTTATGTTTATTAAAATTATATTACTCCACGCCATTTAACAAATCTCCCATTGGCATCATATTAAACGAGTAACACAAGCCATATGAAGTGAATGTTTGTTGAAACCAAAGTTCGCACGGGTTATTTTCCATTATAAGTAACCACGAAAATACCTTCACTATTTCTTCGCACGAAAACGACAATTTCTGTTTAAACACACAATATTATACGTACAATATAAGACAATTAACACTCCGTTAAATATGTTTGACACCCGCGGTGTGGCATGTAGTTAGATGTTTAAATGACACTCGAGTGTATTCCGTATACATATACATATGTAATTGCTCAAAGATTTATCGTTGAAATGATTTTTTATCCAATGAAATCATTGGGTATCAATGAAACGTTAAAAATTAACAATATTGCTGAGTGTCGATGTCTGGGAAGTCTGCTTCAACTCTAGGTAGTTAAAAAATTTAGTAACTTATAATATTAAAATATATTTATCGAGCTGTTGACATTGTTTTTTGATCATAACTGGACATATATTGTGTATGATTGACTGTTCTTAAAATAATATACACTTACTGTACATACTCAGTAAAAATAAATCAATATTACGAAAACAATATTGATAAACAATGAGTTTATAATAATAATAAAAAAAACATTCAATATTAATAATAAAAAATACATTCAGTATTGAATAAATAATAGTCTTTGCGATGTGTATCATTTATCAATATATTTAAAAGAGACATCGTTACATTTAAAATTGCTTTGAAAACGTGTTTCGATGTTATTAATGAAATATTTAAAGTCCGTTCAATAGCATTGACTTTATAGTATTTTAATTTGAGGTCTTTCACGCTTTTAATTTTTAAAAAAAAAGTCTTATTTAGACCTTATTTTAGAGCGGAGTTGAACACATCTTTAAGTAGGCAATCAAAAGTTTAAAAAAACGTACAAGATTTTCTTCTACGAATTCAAAATTGCACGAAATAAATTAATTCAAATATTTCATCCATACTCTAATTAATTTCAAATATTTAATTAATTTTTAAAAACTTTAGTAAATATACAAAATGTATTTCCGTTAAAACAATACATAAACTCGTATATGTTGCAAAACACTGATAACTTAATTTTAAGTTACGGATCTGCTAAGGATAGTCGATTCATTTATAACACTTAAAAATGACTTACACTTGAATTCTACAAGACTGTACTATTATAGGTGACACTGGCATTCATTTCGAGCAATACTTTAAGGACTATATATACGGGTGTATATCATATGTATACGTATAGTGAATAAACGTTAAAATTATTTTAACTTTTATTGTAACCGCTATAAGGCCAAGTTCTAAAATCAATTATCAGTTCATTAATACCTATTGTTGAACAATAAAACCCATAAAACTGTAAGAAATAAAACCTTTATCATATTATATTTTCACATCCACTTAATGAAACAGTTCATCTTTAAATGAACTGTATGTTCAGATTGTGATATTTAACAAAATTGTACGCTTAATGTGGTCGCACGCAAACAACCATTTAATATAAAACGTATTAATACAAGAAGTATTAATAGGTAGTAAATAGTAATATTAATAATAACAACTGAAATAATCAGAGAGTGGACTAAATATATTTACTTGCCTTTAAAATTTGGGAAACAAGTGTACCGTCCAGAAACTCATCAGACAATTTCACTTTTTTCTTCGGTGGATTTCTTTCACAAATACTATGCATTGCGTTCTGTATCAATCTGTCGAAAAAGTAAGTAAAAAAAAATCAACGAAACGAAAAACTTTTTTTTTCAATCATAAACAGAAACGTTTATATACTGGTCGTCGTAGTCAGTATTGTTAGACTGTAGATAGTCATAAACGGAAGGGCGAATTTTGTTCGCGCTGCACACTGTGATTGCCGGAAATGGAATCGTCCATACCGAAGACACGGAATTGTCTAGCGAAATAATTGCCGGCATCTCCAAGAAGAAAAATGTTACCATATAAATTGTCACGCCACATAGTATGTACATGGCCAACAAACCAATCGCCCAAAATAATCTAAAACAATATAGTATTTTATACAAAATCATCGTTTACCGTATACGTATGAGTACAAAGTTATTTATATTAATGTTATCAATAAGTTAAAAACCTTGTTCTAGTACTGCAATAACTGCAGAGTACTAGTCGACTTATTTTTTCTGAATTTTTTAAACGTAAACAATAATGATCGGGTGAAAAAACACAATTTTACGCGTTCTTATCGATCCGTTCAAAATTTAAATAATTACTTCTCTTTTAAAAACAATTATAAAGCCGTTTTCTCGTTCGATTCCGAAAACGTTTTAAATGTATGACATTATATATTATGTACTTTATGATTTTTTTTAGAAATTCTACATTGCGATGAAACGTGCGGAGGTCAACGTTTCGTCGCAATGTAGACAAAAATATTATCGTATTTATGCTGTACACAATTTCTATTCCAAATTTTATCGGCTAAAAGTTACATAGTTTCGCTACACTGTTTTACGCGGTTCATAAAAAAATATATATACATAAATATACTGTGTATATACAGTACTCATTGACTACAATAGAGAATAGCACACACACACACACACACACAGCAGAACAAATTATTAGACTCGCCCATTTGACCTATATAATATAGTTTTCCGCGATTTTTATCTAGTGCATTTTGTTCGCTGTTTTCGTTTTATTCAAATCTATTAACCGTATCTCGCGGAAAATATGAACGTCGTACAATTCTAACGGATCACGTAAGACTTGCATTCAATTTACAAAACAATAACTACGTGTACGCCATATATACACGACACTGTCGAAGCATTTTAAGAAGTCTTTTCGGGGAAAAAAGAATCATATATATATATATATACATCCTGCAGTGTAGTCGCGGTATAACAAATATTTCAATTATACTCCGTTCAAAAACGATGATAACAATCGATGTTAAACGTCAATATTATTACTGCGAAATCGTGCGAAACCATACATCATATAAATATATATATATATATATATAAGCAGTCGTCGATGAATACCTTAGTAAATGGCACAAAAAATCGATCCAGCGTCACAAGAAACCTCACAGGTTCACCTCACAGTTACACTGCAGAAAAGACAAATAAAATCTTCTTAAAAATAGCACAAATCTATATATATAAGTAAGATAAACTTTTGGAAAACACTGTAACGCGAAAATAATTGTATTATACTCGAGTGATCGTAATGGTCTTGACTCTTGATGGACAGTACCTATATATACTATATTTTCTGTGAACTGCAATCGGTGTTGATCGGTCTTGGACGGAGAAAACACTAAGTGAAAATGAACCGTGTCCGCTGATATTGTTTTTAAATTTTTAGTTTAGACAAACTGGTAAAGTAATTTCTTAAAAACATAATTCGGTTGACGTCGTTATTATGACGTTAACTCGTATTTACGTGAACATTAATGTCATATATTATATATATATATATATACTATTTTCTGACTGACGGGTAAATAGGTACTTAACATTTATGTCGATCGAAACGTTCGTATCGCGAATTGAAAAAGTACTTATTTTGATTTACGAATTTATTCGTAAAATTTCACGCGATTATCAAAAAAAAAAAGTACAATATTACAGACGCAAATATTCTTACGGAAACGTTTACGATCAGTTGTGATGGCACATTTTTAATTTAATACTTTTAACTGTCGCAATTCCAAATTTAAATTATTTTCTAGATAAAAACATAAAAAAATGCGTGTTAACGTCCATCGATCAATACATATTTATGATATACATGATAGTACATCATCTGCAGTACCTATATATTATACCAATTATTAGAATAAAGTATTACGCACACGGCGTAGTGCCCTTGTCGTTATTGATCAAAGTAAAATATGTGTTTCGGTTTTTTTTAATCACAATCGTGCACGTTCATAATGTCTTTAACTTTCAAACTTTTGAAAGTCATGTGGTTTCAAATCATCCACATTATATTATCTTATATACAGATATTATCGTACAGACTTATTGCGTGCAAAAAAATTACGTAGTGCACAGACGATTAACCAGCTCCAATAAATGTTGACGAGTTAAATCACATAACCACCGAATAATATTACATAATAAAAAAACGCATAGATGAATGGTCGATTCACTATAGGTAAGGTAGGTTATACTTTATACTTAAATTGTTTTCTTACTTTTCAGTTTTGTTAAACTTGTTTTCCGCGAAATGATGGAAACCGTGCAAGCTAGTCATAGAACAATACGTCTTGAACTCGAAATACGACGTCTTAGGCTTGTTATATTTTTTGTGTACGAGATTGTTTCGTTCTTGTGTCGATACATTGTCATTTTTTACAGTCCCGTACGGCGAAAACGATCTCTGAATCGTAAACAAAAGTATACATAATGTAATGGTTAATAAACGTAACTATACAATATTTGGACGATTTATTTTTAATAATTTATGGACGATAATATTATGTATACATATAAATACATACGTATTATTGCTGTTGTTATTATTATTGCATACGATTAAAATCGATTCATTTTTTTTTTTGGTAAACTATTAGGATGAAGTAAAAATAATAATAACCGAATATAATAAAAACATTTAATTCTTTTTCTCCTCCGTTTCTATCCCAACTATTCGTCCTAAACCTCCACTTGACCCGATCTTTCACATCTTCCACGCACACACCAGCAGTCCTCATATCACACTCAATCGTATTCAATCACTTCTTTTTCGATCTTCCTCTTCCTCTCTTCCTTCAACATTCCTTTCCATAACCGTTCTTACCGCTTCCAGATCTTCTCTTCTCATAACATGACCAATCCACCAGAGTCTATTCTTTCTCTCGTCTTCTCCACGATCGACGCCACTCCTATGCTTCCTCTCACATATTCATTTCTTATCCTATCTTCTCTTGTCACCCCACTCATTTATCTAAGCATTCTCATCTCTGCTACACTCATTCCCTGCTCTATTTTCTTGTCCACCGCTCAACACTTAATAAAAACATTTAATTAAAAAAAAAAGAATACATAATGCGTGTGTTACAACATTTTATTTGATCGTTTAAATAAATCCTCAATTCTTAAAAAAAAAAAAAAAAAATTTATATAATTAATTATTTATTGGAAAAAGGAATAGAATTTTTCCAGATAAATATGATTGTTTTGAAAGCGTATCAACAACAGAAGATTAAAAATTTTAAAAAATTAAACTAAAATCCAACATAAAATAAGGGAATGTCAAATGCTCTTCTATATATAATATGTATATACTCGCCACTATGCTATATATATATATATATATATATATATATAGTTTTTATTGTGGTCCATAATCAGTAGGTATTAAAATTGAATTAAAAAATAATTTAAAACGTTGAACAACGTCAATGACACACAGCTGGTATACTGGACACGATATATTTCGAACGAATCGTTATTGTTCAAAATCTCGCGATTTTTGAACCGTGCGAAATCGACGGAACAGTATATATATATATATAAGACGTATAATATGTGGTTAGGTATATACTTATAAGCTTTATTTTTAACCGCAATTCTCAGATGGGAAGATCTTTCGGATATTTGTCGGTGTCTACAAAATGTTGGATGAGAAATTACATACATTTGTACAGTCGTTTCGCTTATGTAGAAAGATGGAATCACGTTCAGACAACAAAACCACAACGACTCAAGAAAGTTCTAATGGGAGATTTTTAAAACGCGCTTGATTTATTCTCGCTTAAAATCGCATACGTTTCTCACGATGAGCGTCGCGGTTTTTTCTCTGTGTATATAATATGAAGAATTTTCTCTTTGGAAAAAAAATAAGGATTATTTTCGCAAGACTATATCCTGCAGGCGTACTGGCGCAATGACGCCGCCGCGTCTCTCTACAAACTGCACACGCCGGAATTTAATACCGAGTGTCATTGAATTAAATACCAAAATATGCGTACGGAATTATCATAATAATATATGTTTGCAGTGAATTTCAAATATTGAGGGTTTGACGTACCTATCGTACCTACCATTATATTACGGTGTTAATTAAAACGCAGATGTATTGAACACGCGCTCCTTTGCCAATAATAAAGCTGTTTAGCATAATCATCAACGCCGTCAATACTTAACGAATATACAGCTGCTATATATACCTACCTACTAATACCTATATATATATATAAAGTCATTTCGTGTTTTCGTGTTCGGATATAAGTATTTCGAAATAAAACGAGCGGAGAGGAGCGATAAAAATCAGGAAAATAAATAAAACAACTAGGAAAATAATTTAGAGGAAAACAATATTATGTATATAGGAATTGGAAATCGTGGAAAACATTGATTGTTTGGAATTTAAAATTCAGGAAATATGCGTTATTAAATTTTTATCGTATTTTTCATACCGTTAGATGCCGATGTTCTCATACATTATTAATAGATATTCGCATTTCATTTTATACAAATCATAATAAAGCGCACCGCATTTAGCTATTATAGTAAGTACTCAGTATTTATTATTAATATATTTGTCGATTAATTATAATATGCGCGTTGGTGATGGCAATACGTCACAATTTTAGCCGAAAGAATAAAATATGAATTAATTTTTGTTTCGTATACATGCATTTGGATATGTACCTATATATACGCGTATAGATTTTAACTATATAGTTTTAGTACATTCATTAGGTTTTTTTTTTTTAAAACAACCCTGCGGATTCGACGATAAAAAAAAAAATTTTTAATGCAAATATTATTAGAACATTTTCATAACGGTTTTTTTTATGGTATAAACTATATACGTACCTATATATAAATGCGTATTTAATTATGCGTAGGTATTTGGAACATTTTTTTTTTTTTGTATGTTACTTTACGGCTTTAGAAATCTCCGTTTCGTATTTTTATAAATGTAACAAAAAAAAAAAAAAAACGAATATAACTCAAGCGTGAATGTATACAGAATTGCGTCCTCTGCGTATTAATCTAATATTAAAAAAAAAAAAAAAAACGCGATCCGCATAGGTTGATTGTAGTTAATCCGGCACGTGAATTTCGGTTCGGCAGCATTTCAGTCGGGGAAATTTAACGACAATAAAAGGTACTCCCACAAATTTCCGTCAAAAAAAAAAAAATGGAATTCGTTTACTCGTATAATTTTAATAAAATATTCGTGAAAATAATCAAATTTACATTCCGCGTCGGACGTTTACCTACCATTTGTAAACGTTTGTAAAAATGTGTAACATTTACCATTTGTATTTGTTTGGGGCAGCCAGTGGCGGTTTTGACGAAACTTTTAGGGGGGGGCGATTTAAAATATCAAACCCCTTCTCACATGTATATCTCTAGTGTAGTTTAGTACATTCGCCCCCTAAAAGTTTAGTTAGCCCCCTCAAAAATGGTTTGAAAAATTATTATAATAATATTTAAATGTATTTATATGTAGATATATATCGAGCGAAGCGAGAAAAAAATTTTTTCAATGGCAATTTAGTATACTGTATTATAGCGACTTAGACCCTCCAATAATTTAACCCGATTTCCGCTAATGCACCGCTATTACTCCTCAAATTGCGGAATCGGGCATTAGCTTCACTGATTAAATAAAATATAGACAAATGTGACAAATTATGCATAAATATGTAAATTTCAAAAGACAATTTTTGGGATTTGTGATAGTAAAGATGACTTATGCTATTGTTTTGAATTTTTACCTTTTGTCACAATAATATTAATTTTGTGCTTATTTAAAATATAGATAATTTGAACTAACAAAAAATTTAATTATGTGCTTAAGCATCTCAGCCATCGAGCAATGAATTAGAATAAATATTATTATTATTATTATTATTATTATTATTTTTATATAATAATTAAAACACAGAGTAAAATATTTCGTAATGAAACTATTTTCGATATTTTACTAATATTATGACGTCGCATACGAGCTACTATTTTTATTGATGGGCTAAAAAAATGTGATAATGAGCTGAGGGAGTTGTGGATGTTGCTAAGGGGAAATTACTTAGATAACATTTCAGAATTTTGTTATTACTATACATTTGAAAGTAATTATACATTATTGCATTCAATAAATCGATTCTGAGTGAAGCTCCAGTGTAATATTGCACTTATTTGTCAAAAAATTTACAGTAGCGACTAATAAACAAAATAAATTGTGACTTATGATTTTCAAGATTTTTTGAATATATAGTTGAAATAACGTAGGACTCATGTATACAATTTGCAGCCCTCAAAACAAAAAATTTCCTCATTTTACGACTTAAATAGCTCAACATCTAATAATTATTGCTAATAACAGCCCGGAATCGAATGACATTTTTTTCACACACATATATATTCGGTGTAAATTTCAAGAATCTTGGACCATTATTTTAGTAATTTTTTGTACTGCTTTTAAAAACTATATTGAGATAGTATCGTTTTTTTTCAATTGTATGGGTTCATTTGATAATTACACATAAGAGGAAACTATATTGAGAAAATCCAAAAACGTTTCAAATAAAATACAAACTAGATGACAATTTTCTATCGGAACTTAACACATAATGAGATCATTCGAGCATTCTTTCTAATAAAAATTAACATCCTTGTAAAACCAATAGCAATAGTAATTGTCTAAGTTTTATTACTATAGAGAAAAAAAAAATCAAATAGTTATTTGTATGCATACGTATAATGTGTAAAAGTAACGTCCAGGGGGGGCGATCGCCCCCATCGCCCCCCCAAAACCGCCACTGGGGGCAGCAATAAGTGTTGTATAAGAAAAAAAAAAAGAATTCTTTTACCAGATTTTTTTCCCAATTTATTGGTGTCCGTCGTATGATGATGTGTTAGATTCGAAATAAATCAATGTGACTTTTTGTACAAAAATAATGATCACTCGAAGTTTATAATCGCGTGTTCGTTGCTGTGACGTGTTAATGTACCCATTAATATTAATTACCTATACTAAAGAAAACTCGGAAACGGTTGATATTTACCGTTTTAACCGACGACGTCCAGTGGTTTCATGATTGATACGTGTACGCTTATACTGAATATTAAATAGAGAAAAACAAATCCATGATATAACTCATCCGCGACATCAGCTGCTCTGGGTGTATACTTATTTTCAGTGGTCGAAGTGGATCAAAATAAGTGGGGTGTGGGAGATGGAAGCAGTGTCGTCGTTTCAAGTTTTGAAAGGGGAGGGAGCAAAGTTGTTGTCCATAATAAGCAAAAAAAAGTATTTTTTGTTTTTAACGAAAGGCTCTAACACCGTCCCCCTATTAAACTCGATGGTGAACTATATTTTTTTATGATTGTGACGTTTAGATCTATTGAATATTAATATTTTAGAAAACGAAATAGTTCTTACAAAATAGAAAAAAAAAACGATTCAAAGATATTTTTCTAAAAAAAATTAGGCAACTACAAATTACAAAAAAATAAAAATAAATACATTTTTAAAAATCCAAGAGGTATGAATAATTTTAAACAAAATTAGTGGGGGATGGAATGTGCTAACTAAAAAAAGTAGAGGAATGGCATCCCCCCTCCACTTCGACCACTGCATATTTTTAAAAGGCTTTCTGGAAATGTTAACGGTACCAGCGTTTTGATTCAAAATTATACGTTTTTATTTCTGGAGAAATCCGAATTCGAACGCGACACTTTCGTTTATATACGTTATCTCGACTTTTAAAGAAAACTCACGATAAATTAAAAGGATTGAAAACGGGCATTTTCTCTTTTCTTCTTACACGCACGAAGCATAGCGTTTCCTACTTCCAACGTACCGATCGATCCAGTGATGCGATTAGAAATTTGAAAGCGGATATGAATTCGTCGTGAAGTCTATACCTGAGATCGACTTTACCACATTTCTTTTTTTTCATAAATCATTAAAAATTAATTGAACGAATTTAAAATTAACCTAACCTAACCAATTTCTGAAGATCTTAAGATGAAAAAAACGGGAAAATCATTCTACATACAGTAAAATTCACGACGAATTCAAATCCGTTTTCAAACTTCTTATCGCACCATTAAAATCGATCGGTACGTTGGAAGTGAGAAACGTCTATTTCGCTACGTTTAGTGTATGCAAGACGGAGAGAAAACGCCCGCATTCAATCCCCTTTAAAAAAACTTGTGATACTTACGTTGACCTAGAAATATTTAAAAAACTATCAACACTTCAATTCGAAATATTCTGTTTTAGACCTGCTCATCGATTCAATCCATTTTTCTCCAGAACTTCCTCTTTCGCTGTTCTAATTTACTGGCAACAATATCATTTTTCTGCCAATGACCACGCCACGTTCCAATACCTTAGCTACTCTCGTCTGCGAACGCCACGCATCAAATAAGATGCTTGCACACGTACACTCTTCTCAAACTCGTCCATTACTAGTGAAAACAAGTACGGAGACTCAACGCACAAATCGACAAGTACGTACCGTTTTAAAATATTCGCTCAGTAGATCTTCCAATTGCGCGTTTTCAGTTTTTCTCGAATACATCTTCCGATTCGGCTCGCGTACTCTTCAACGCTCACACGTCTCTTCTAAGTGCTCAAAACGTATCAACAAAAATAATTGCGTTCCGAATGGAAACCTACTCGTCCATTAATCTGTCGCAAACACGCCATATTTCAATATATTATGTGTTCCCGAGGGTGTTGATGATATCGATCACTGGGGGGCATACAAACAAACAAAATATTACGTTTGTTCGGAAATTCGGCACGAACAGTGCCTAATCGAAGGTCAGCAAATAAAATCGACAACATTTTTGATTAGTAAAACGTATATTATATAATTGATTTTATTATTATTATTATTTCACAATAATTATTAGTCGTACAATAATACGTGTAAACAAAACTATATAATATTAAGGCACGCAATGTGTTCATCACAAAATTGTAACGGTATAATTTTTATTGTTCGTTATTACAAATAATAATAATAACCCGTAGACTATATTACGCGATCAATAAAATTTCACTTAAAAAAAATAAATATTTGAATAATCGAATCTAGTCCAAATATTCAATTCAATAATAATATTAACAAAATACTCTAAATTTGTTATTATTTAAAAAAAAAGTTAAGTTTACAAAATTTAAGCTCGTCTTCGTTTAAATTAACTACAACACTTGATTTCTTCCCTGTAATGATTCTATTTTTTGATTTTCGACCGAAAATTGCGTTTTGTCTCGAAATTATTATGACTTTATCTTTAGATATTTTTTTACTCGAAAAATGTATTATAATAAACTTTTAATTAAATCAATTACTGACAACGACTGACTGTTGTAAAAACTTTGTAGGGCATACCTAAATGTACCCAACATAATTATACAAACTTAAAATACATATCTCATGATAACGTCCCACCAAAGTATTGTTTAGACTCCACTTATAAAAGACAACTAAAACGAATTTAATGCATACCACAAACTTATAGTCAGAGTTCATAAAAGTATTATTACACAAAACATTAAACATTACGTGTCTAGATCATTGTAAGAGTAAACCATACATTTATTGTTATAACAAAATTATATCGGTAAAGAAAACGATTCAACGTTATTTAAATTAATGTACATTTTCAATTCAGAAACAAAAGTACAAAGCAGTGCAGTTAGAAACTATAATAAAAAATAATATGTTAAATAATTAATAATATTACTAATTTCGTAATGTTAATAAATAGTCAATGTCAAAGTCTTATTAGTCTGCATATAACAGGAAGCTCACACTGGAATATAATAGTAATTCAAATTAATACTGAAAATTTTCAAAAATTTGAAATATTATATATATTTTTTTTTCAAGTATGTTTTGATTAAATCATTTGATTCGTTTTATTTTTAACTAATATAATTCGCGAATGTTTCAAAAACTTAAAACAGTACGTGTATATAAATATATATATTATGTGTACACATCTAGAATTGCATACTATAAGAATTATTATTAAAACTTGGGTATTTTTTGTTTTATTTATACAAACTATTGCCTAGTTTATAATATATATTTCGAATACTTATACAGTTTCAATTTAAAATAAATAGGTGTACGTTTAGTAATCAAACATAAAATAAAGTTATAAAAATGATTAAAAACAATAATAATTCTTACTTTGTACAATGATTTCGTGCAATTCGAGTTGTGTACAAATGGATTTATAGAATTTCGGACTTGGTATACAACAGATTTATTATAATGTGTAACATAATATATCGTATGTATTTAATTATTAACTGCTGCAGTATAGACCTTTATACACCTTTGTCAAAAAGTTAGTGAGATTCTATCTATATTCTATTAATCTTTCTTTTGCTTATAGCACTTGAGATATTGTTATCTTATCTTTTCATTTTATCCAAAATAGGAAGCACCATATCAAAAGTTGGCCTCTTTCCCGGATCTTCGTTCATGCATATTTTGATCAATTTATTCAGATGTGAAGAAATGTCCGATGGAATTTTCACTCTTAGACCTTCCAAAGCCACCTACGTCACCATAAATATAAAACATATATATATATGTATTATTTTTTATCTATTTTACATTTGCGTTAAGTTATAATATCGATATTATTCGACAAACAGAATAAAATAATCAAACCTTCATTCCTATTTCCATTGGTGACAAGTGAGAAAATGGAACTTCTCTTGTAGCCAATTCCCATAAAAGTATTGCAAAACTCCACATGTCACACGCTTCAGAATTAGTATCGATTCGCTTCTTTTGTAAAGCTATAAACATATTAATATAATACAGTTCAAACTAAAAAATAATATCTATTGGAACTAATAACTTAATGATGAATTTAAGGGGATTATATTGCCATCAAATTTAACGCATTAAACACAATAAGAAAACTGACGTAAATAGAGGTTAATTTATATCTATTTTACCCCGAATAATAACAACATTAATGAACGTAGTTCACCAATCAAACAGTACAAAATTTGGTTGGCCGCACCCGAATCGTCTTATTTGGAATAAAATACAAACATAAATGAACTTACCCTCTGGAGACATCCAACCCGGATAATATATCCTCGCTTTTTCTTGGAATGAAAATTTAGCATCTGCCATGTTTATCCTAGCTGTGAGGTCTTCATCGATCTATTACACAAATTCCATTATATCGAAATGTAATTACGTTTTAACAAATATGATTTTCGCGTTACCGTACCATGATATGATGGCTATTCAAATGAAATTGTGGTATGATCCTTTCCAGACTGTGCAAGAACGACATGGCTCTAGCAACATCCACCGCAAGTCTGAGTACTAAAGCAGCGTCCACTGTAACCCTGGCTCCTTCGTGCAATAAAGTGTAGAGCGATCCCCAAGGCATATACTGACTAATAACCACTAAATTGGGAGGGGAGTTGCAACACCCTATAACTGGTAATACATTAGGATGCGAAAATATTCTGGAATAATAATAACAAAAATGTATATTATTAAATGTTTTATAAAATTAATTGAAACTAATAAATATAATGTTACTACCTGAGTTTTGGGAATTCTTCGTTGAAATCCCTCGAAATTCGCGGAGTACACTGTCGAACAGCCAACACTTTGGCGACAATATCATTTTTCTGCCAATGACCACGCCACGTTTCTCCACTGGGTGAAGTAGCCATTTTCGTGTGTAAATAAAGATCACTGAGATTGATTCCCTTATGACGTGATAATGTAGCATCTCCTGCACAATTTAGATATCGACAAATTACACAAAACACACTACAATGTTAAATAATACACACGATTATAAAACTTTATAGGTACATTTTAATAGACAATACTTTACGATTTTTACAATTTATGAAAATATATTGTGCTTTTAGACGCACAGCGTTTGTTATACTAGATTTTTATTGGAATAACTCGATAATATAATTTATCCGTAACAGCATAACAGTGAATTAGCGTATTATTATGGTAATAAAATCACTTACGACTTCTAGTCTTCAAACCTAACCAACTTTGATCTTTGAAATTGATTTTAGTCAAATCTTGCCCAGATTGCAAAGCCAAATCTATGTAAAAAAAAAAAACGTGTAATTTATTACGATTACGCGCTTAATATTGAATAATATACCTTTTAAATGTTTCACGATCGTCCCTTTCCCTTTGTCTAACGGAGTATCTCCATCTTTGTTGGCCAAAGCTGCCAACGCCCCGTTTTCGATAAGTTCCTCGGCAATCGCTTCATAGCCCCAGAAGCAAGCGTAATGTAACGGAGTGTTACCGTGTTCGTTTGTAAAATTAATGTCGGCGCGGTTCTTCAACAACTGTTACGGCAATGCATTCGCAATTGATGAACGGAAACAACGAGAAGTGCGAGGACGAACAGTAGTAAAACTCACCAAATGCACGATTTCGTGATGACCGTGTGCCGCGGCTAAATGCAGAGGCGTGTCGTCACCTCGATTTGTGGAATTTATACGTGCGCCTCTCTGCACCAGCATTTCGACGATTTTCAAATGACCCTCTTTGGCCGCCCAGTGCAACGGACTGAACCCGTGATCGTCTCTAAAACGCGGCGGGCGAACACTCAAAATCAGTTGACTGGCACAACAACGCGAGTAGCACAATAACAATATACTTGCCCGTGGTTCATGTCGTGTTCCGTATCGTCCAGCCAAACGCGAACTTGCATGGCGACGCCTTCCCGACACCATTGGAATATGTCTTCCATTTTTGTCAAAAAAAACACGACGGGAACGAGCAGAACATGGAAACGAACGAAATCGGCCTAGATCGAAGCGGATGCTGCTGGAAATCCTACGCACAAACGCCGTACTTCCAAACACTCCAAATTTGGCGTTACGAAAATAAACAGAGTTATCTCCGTTAAACAGCTGCTTTCGCGCCCACAGAGCATAATATATTATAATTTCTACGGCCATACGTCCTTGGACCTTTTATCTATTCTGTGGACCTATCAACGTTAAGGATAACGTAAATATTGATAACGTAAATATTGATAACGTGTAATGAAAAATGAAACAGTTCGTGTGTTTAAATATTTTATGAAATTTTATTAGATTAATTACGTATTTCTGTAATTAGGCAAATGCTGTGTGAAATTTCTAATAATTTTCACTCGCTTCAACTGTCACGTCCGTATTTTGAGAACTACTGTTTCGATTTATGGTTCTCTTGAGAATCGTGCGTTTTTTATTATTCGCTTTATTTTAATTTCGTTCGACCCCATTTTTATTATTATTAAATTTTTTTTTTTTTGTCGCCGTACTCTCAGCCAGGTAACTATATAGTTGTTAATCAATTAGTAAATTTCAGTAAACTTTCTCTAATAAAAAAAAAAAAAATGTCAAAACATTAAAATAACTGATATTAAATTATAAGATTTTTTTTTTGACGTGTTACGGTACTGATACACTGATATTTATTAATTTATCGTCAACGTGGTATTCAATGTGGATTAACACAACTTAATCGTTTTTTATCTGCCTTATAATTCGTATGTCACACTTGCGTATCAGTCTCGTTATGGAAATTAATTTATCGTTAATTAGAACACTGTTAATTAAACGTTACATCATTAAAACGAAATGTGTGTTTACACCGTTTTAATGGAAATTGAATAATTAAATCGTCTACCGTGTACCGAGCAGTAGAATAACAGATGTTGTTTCTTGTAAATAACAATAATTACACGGCACTTTATTTTAGTATATTTAATGTTTAAACTTTACAAATATATACTTTAATTTTTCAGTCACTAATTATACCGAATTTAATAGTAAATAAATGGTAGCATTTAATTTCAATAAAGATGAGAAATTATGGTTTGTGGCAAACTATGCCTTCATGTTTACGTTATATTGTTGTGTTGTATTAAAACAGCGTGTGAAAAAAAATATCCATTGAAAACAAATTAATTTAAATTGTATTTCGGTAAAATAATTTAAAATTATTAAATTTATTAGTCGCTTTGAATTATTCTTAAATGATTTTAATATAACAATTAGTTTTATCAGTAGGGAAACACAAACAAAGTAATAAGTAAACCGATAAGTTCTTGGGAAATAAACATGTACCCCACCTACAGTTAAAGAAATTATTCTGATATTAGAAAACTTCATTATTATTATTATTCTGGGACACAGGTTACAATTGTAAATAAATAATAATTAAATGGTATAATGGGTTTTTTTTTCAGGAATATTATATTAAAATCTTTGAACAGTAATGCATATTACAGATGTTATCTCAAATATATTTTATCTCAGTCAGTCTCGTTTAATAAATTGAATGAGTAACAATAAACATCCACATTTTAATACTGTAGAGTTTATTGTTACATAATAATGTTAAACATACGTCCTGTTGTCCGACAGGCACAATTTTAGTCATTTCTGAATAGATTTGTAGAAATTAGATTTCTTTAACAGTTAATATCCGTTGTGTTTAAGTTAACTAGTCATGTAATTTTGTTGCTTTAGTGTATGCAAACTGTTTTTCTCTTTCAGTTACCATGGCCAAAGTCAAAAGTGACGGTGAAGAAATGAATGTGTCGAAGCCAACTATATCTGTTGCCTTAACGATGATTTCTATTCCATTGTCAATGATCTTGTGGATTAGCAATATTTTGTTCAGAAAGTTGTATGGCGAAAATGTAAATGAACTTGATGGTAATGAAACTTATTTAATATTATAAATATTTCCCGATATTTAATAATTTAAAAATTTTAAGTCATTATTAAAAATGAGAGAGGCTTAGTTGCTACTTTCCTAATACGACTTTTACATTGTCATTTATAAACATCACGTGTACAATTTTAGAAGGGCTTCCACCGCTCAGATGGTTTATGTCCACTTTCGTTCCATTGTGTATTGCTGTATGGGGTTACACTAAACGTAGTTTAAATTTAAGCGGAGCATTATTAGGTGAGTCTTCTTGTCTGGTACTCTAAAATATTAAAAATATTGAAAGAACATAATTTTTTTTTTTTTTTGTCCAGGCGTTTTTGTTGGTTTTGTATTGACATTGAGCAGCTATGGATTTCTGTCTTGTTTGTTAACATTTTTCGTTACGTCTTCTAGAGCGACGAAATTTCGTAGCAAAACTAAAAAGCAATTTGAACCCGACTTTAAAGAAGGTACTCAAAATCAATAATAATTTCATTATTCCATATGTTAAATCGATTTTATCTTTTTAGGTGGACAGAGAAACTGGATACAGGTATTGTGCAATGGTGGTATGGCTACTCAACTAGCGCTCTTGTACATTCTGGACGTTGGATGTGGTGAATTACCTATTGATTTCAACCGAAATTATCGACCTTCTTGGTTATCCATCGGTATACTAGGTGGTGACATTTAAAATCTATATTATTATTAGTTGATGTGACAATTGTGTAAATTTTATTTTTATTCATTCAGGTGCGTTCTCCAGCTGCAATGGTGACACGTGGGCATCAGAATTAGCAACAGTCTTAGACAGTGGTTTGCCTATATTGATAACGACCGGTAAAACTGTTCCCAAAGGTATTTGTATAAACGTATTGGTGAAGTTTATTATTTTTTCTAAAATCGATTAGTAGTATTTATGAATGGCGCGACAAGTGTATTATTTGTAGAATGTATGGCCCAGGTACAAACGGTGGTATATCGGCCATTGGCTTGATTGTCAGTTTGATGGGCGGCCTTGCTGTTGGATTGGCAAATTATGCAACTCTTATGTACACTATTGATGCAGACATGTTAGCTCGAAGTCCTGCACAGTGGCCAATAATAGTAGTTGGAGGTTTTGCTGGACTGGTCGGCAGTATTGTCGATTCATTATTAGGAGCCACCTTACAGTACAGTGGTAATCATATTTGTCCTGTAAATTATAGATAGTTGTAAAATTTCCCGGCTACCTAGAAATTATGTATACACAATTGTTTTATTTAGGCTTTAATCGAAAAACTGGAGTAATAGTAGAACAACCCGGTAAAGACATTGTGCACATATCCGGAAGAAGAGTATTGGATAATCACAGTGTCAACTTGATAACGAGTGTTATTATGGGAATTTTGACACCGAAAATTGCATATTTAGTTTGGCCCTAAACTATTTTGGTCGCTGAGACTTTTATTTAATATGACTGCTTCTCTTATGGTCTAAGCGTTTGTTAGATTAAAAAAAATTTTTTATTTCTATTAGAGTTGGAATTAGACTGACATAAACACTTTGTTCATTGTAAATATTATAATGCAATTTATATATATATATATATATATATATAAAAATTATTAGATACATAAATTTTTTATCTTTGTTCTTTTTAACCGTAAAATGTATATTTTTGTTTTAATGTTATATTTTATTATAATTGTTTTTATTTTTCTATTTATTTAATTTACATGAATACAAAACATGGTTAACACATACATATCAAACCCTTAAATGATACTTAATTATTACAAAATGTTTAAATATACTCTCATAATATTACTTGCTTTTGATCTTTTTTACATTTATTAATTTATTGTATTATCAACTCCTGTGTACTTTTGAAAATATGGTTTTCCTGGATTACAAATATATACATATATATAAAACAGAGATGAAATGTAAAGAGCCCGTACATAGTATGTTATAGTAAAAGTATGGATACCGGTCAAACCCAAGTTTTAACTATTACCAAACTCGTAATTCGTAAAGAATACTTTTATTTTGCACTCAGTATACTGATTTAAATAAGTGGGTAAAAAAGTATTTACGGAATAGGTATACCTAATTAAAAACATACGTATTCAGAATATTCATTCTTCGTATTTTTTATTTAAAATGGAAAATCAATTAATTCCCATAGTAGGTGTTGTTTATTTCATTCGGCGCCAATTTCCGATAAGAATAGCTTTTACTATAAATAAACAAAGCACAGGGTCAAACATTGGATAAAGTAGGATTGTATTTACCCCAATCTGTACATCGTGAGCTATTTAAAAAATGCCATTAAGTACTGGCTACAACAATATTACAAAAATATAATGTTAATATTTTTTATTAATATTAAAATGGACGACAATTTGATATGAAAGTTGAAAATTAAACAAAATTTGTACCGAAAGTAAAAGGTAAAAACAAGTTTCTCTATTTATATATTATATGTTGGCAATATTTAAAGGAATTAGACTCTCGTATTTGTATGTAATATACAAATTATGCCTTGTGTGAACGTTGTGGCTATAAACTACTAAATGGTACATTTACAATAAAATGTAAAATAAAAACTACATTTTTTTCAACTCTTCTGAATATATTAAAATTATACCTTTATAAAAAAAAATAAAAAATTTTTTTTTTGACTCGTTTCCTTTGTACAAAAAAAATGTATACTTATATGTCAAGATACAAATCAGTCTTAGTAACTCAGATGAAAATATACATGATTTGGTGTCACAATAATTGTATGGCAATGGAATATTCTCTAATTTCAATTGAAAACTTAATTGAAAATCAATAAAATTGTAATTATCATTGTTTGTTACGTTCACACAGAGAATATGCTAACGGAACCCTCTGACAAAGCAGCTAATGTCCGCCTGCCATTTATTACTACACCGTTCAAATGACACAAATCTAAAAAGTTTTCTTTGACATGAAAATTGTAAACGTTAGATAATGTATTGACACTGAATAATTTGATTGCACTTGTTTTTTCATCGTAACTGGTTACTAGAGTGTCTGTGTCAGACGCAGTTGATGGCACTATACAGGAGCGTGATAATTGTGTGGCTTTATCCCCTCCTAAAAACATACGTTTATGATTGTAAACATTTCTAACCAAATAAAAAAAAATAATAATTCTATACTTATACATTATTTACAAAAATAAATACAACATTTATTTACTCTGAAACAATTATTAGATTAATAATAATTTTAAAAGCTAACCAAAAAAAGTTGCTACTGGTTCCAATGCCGGTTGACGATGAGTTCCTAGTCTAGATACAATATGCCTAATAGACTTGTTGGGTCCACATGGTTTGGACGTTGACAGAATGAGATTAGACTCGCTGTCAAAAGAAGTGTTACTCCAGAGACCTTTCAAAGGCAATTCAGTCTCTTTGTAACTACAAGATCTCTCTTCGCCAAAATCATATTCGTACACAGACAAAATGTCCATTCGGGTTTTCAAAAACCCGCCATTATTGAATGCACGATGAGGCGATGGAGGAAGAGGAACAAGTGAAACACAAGAAGGGGTTCGTACGCAGACTGTATGTACTAATTTCATAAACCTTTGGTCCAAATAATACATAGCACCTCCTTGACCACCTGCAACCAACATGTTGGAATTGTCACCACACCAACAACAGGACCAAAGCGGTTCGTCAACTGAAAGAAGTTTAAATGCATTTATACAGAAATGTTAATAAAACAACCTTATTAATGCATTGTTTACCAGTTACACAAGCAACTACTGTATTTGAGATCATATCAGATAGTTTGATACATTTATCCAAACTAACACTGGCCAATAAATTATGAGCAACAGGATGAAACGCCATATCACGTATTGGTTTTGCATGTGCATAAATACATTCTTTAGACAGTTCTAGTACTGATGTGTTCACCTTTCTGATTGCATGTGAAGTGTTGAATATTACCGAACCAGTGCTTTGAGACACTGCCTTGAAATATATATAGTCAATTAAAAGAAAATACGTGTTCAAATTTAATACAGTATAAATAGTTCAATAACAGAAAACTTTTAGATGGTAAATATAAGACTTTTCTGACTGAACAAAGAACAGACACTTACCAACATCATGTTATTTTTATTGAAGGCCATAACTCTGCAGCTTGGATTTTTTGATATAGTTATTGTTTTTATACATTTGCGTGGTGAAGCCGAAGTTGACAGTTGACCAGACTTTATTTCATTAATACAAGCTTTTAATTTGTTCACTTCTTCATTTAACAATTCATTTCTAACTTTCATAACTTCCACTTCTGCTTTCAATACATTTTTTTCGCGATTTCTCTAAAAAAAAAATATAAAATTTGTAGCATATTACCAAAATAAGTTAATATTTCTTTTTTATAAGCACAGAAATGAGATGGTTTAAAATTACTCATTAGTAATATATTAAGATGTTTTCATCTGAAAGCTAAATTTTTATTTTAAACAACACACGAAAATATATAACATTTAATTTATTTATAAAAACTATAAAATAATAATCTATAAATTGTTCTCACTTTCTCCAGTTTATTTTCAAGAGCAGTTAACTCAGCTGTATCAACTGCACACAGACTTTTGGCATATAAAATTCTAATATCTCTTACACAGGCTTTTGTGTTGCACGTTGGACATCTTCTAGCATCTCTATTACATCCAACCTAATAATAACATAATAATAAGAAAATTGATAAAAATTTAATTTAAACAAAGATGTATATTGTATAATCATAATATTATTGCCTGAATCCATTTGTCTATACACTGTTCTCCAAAAATATGACCACATTTTAGGCACGCAGGTCTATGTACACCTGTACTAGTCAAGCTTTCTAAACATATTGGACAGGAAAACGCTTCTTCTGTATTACCGCTATTAATATTATCTATAAATTTATCATAATAAAAAAGAACTTATATAATTACATAAAAATATTATTTAATAATATGCATAATCATAATAAAGATATATAATTGTATATTTTACCATCAGAATTTACTCTCATAGGGCTTTCTTGAGACCCTAGAGGTTGCTGTATCACTTCAGCTCCTACAGACTCCTGTATCATTTCAGCTCCTACAGACTCCTGGACCACTGCTGATTCTGTAGATTGCTGGGTATTTTCAGATCCTGTAGGCTGCTGGGTAACTACAGACCCTGTAATTTGTTGGTCCATTGTAGATTGTGAAGACTGCTGACTTTCTTCAGTATGTGGCATATTTACAGTGTCTGTTTCATCCGATTCCTGGCCTGACAGTGGAGATTCGGAACTCTAAAAATAAAATATTACATTAATTGCAATTAAAAATATGAATAAATACATTTATCTATGTAATAAATGATATAATAAAGCAATTTAGAAAAAAATGGCTTGTATTATATTATTTATGTCCTAGATAAATAGATCATCATAAAAAAAAATTTCCCGAGTTAATTTTAAAATTGCCTTGCTTTTTATCTTAGCCCAATTATAATACACTTAAATTACGTAAGATAAAAACATACTAAAGAATCTATATCAGATTCAGAAGGAGGCAAAATAATTCGAGTACTTCTTCTACTTTGACGTCTTAATCTTCGTAAATTCAATCGAATTCTTTCTGCTACTGTTTCATCGTCGGTGTCTGAATTGTAAATTAACCTATGTCCTTTATAAGAAAATGTATAATTATATTAGAAAATAAAGCACAAACACAACCTATTAAAAAGTACTATTATAATATTTAGAATACCTACAAATTTAAAATGAAATCAAAATAAGTAGGTAGGTAAGTATAGATAGGTAATAAGTAGGTGCCTATATTTTTTTTTTTTTTTTCTGTTACCTGAAGAATCCGTAGACAACGAAGACAGTGAATCCAAAATCTCATCACTGTCTACTTCCATATCCAAACTATCGTCGTCGTTAAAAAACTCTGAGCCTTCACTCATTTTATTAATATTTATAAAACTGTAAAAAGTAATTTCAATACTAGATAAATATTATGCTTAAAATAACTGTATATTATATAAACAATAAAAAAAATATTTTTCAGTACGTAACAAAAATTAAATGAAAAGATATAATAAAATTTATTTCAGTTGGCTTTTAGAAATTTATATTTGAAAATACACAATAATAACTTTAAATTACATACCTACATATTACACAGTTGTAATATAATATTCAAACATTCCAATAAAAATTAATATTTTTATTACTGCAATACTAATTATAAAACTAATCGATTTGGAAACTTTAGGTAAAGATCGAAACTATTATTCCATAACACGTATTTCAGACGTACATTTTATTGTTCTTTAAAATGTATGATTAAATGCCCCGTTTACAATTTAAGTTTTTTTTTTTGTAATCGCGTTATGAAATTAATTCAATGCCGTTCATCAAGCTTTAAATAAAATTTGTATTATATTACAATTTAACATAATATATACAGACGATTATTACTGACCCAATAAAAACGTAAATAACATAATATTATAGAGATAATATATAAACACTTTTAAAACGATAATAATCGTTTGATATTAACCGAGTCGAGTATACCTACCAGAAATTCGTTTTCACGGATTGCGGATAAAATAAACACGATTTTTTTCAAAACAATTTATTTCACGAGCGAGATAATTTTTCTCTAAATCTGAACGTGGCACAATAAAACTCACCCGATTTGTCTCCTCGGGTCATCAAAAAAACAACGGAAAACGTACGTTGTGAAACCGAACAAAGTGATCTCGTTCAACGGCCGAGTACAAGGGACAACGATGTTTTTTTTTTTAAACGAAAGACGAAAACAATTTCATTCGTTACAACGTTCACATCGAGTCGAACGCGTTCCGTTCGGCCACACGAAACCAAAAACCGAAACGCGTAAAAATCACCACAAAACAATAATTGTGGAAAAAACAACGACCCGCGTTCAGCTGTTATCGAAGTCCTACGATGCGCCGGACGGAGACGAACCACATAATATTACAATAATAAAAACACGCCGTAACCACACCGTACCCACGCTACGGTAGTGGTATGAACCACGGAGACGGCGTACGCCAAAGAGGTTGGCGATCGGCGCCCGTTACGTTTTTCAAAGAGTTTGTTGTGGCCGGGAATTTTCGTATCGCGCGTGTTGTTCGTCTGTCAGCGCGTGTCCATTGTTTACCGCAATTTTTTCTCTCTTTTTTCCATACACTTTTATCTGTATAACACGGTTTACACCACGAGCCAGCGACCACTCGACAATACGATTTTGTGTTTGTTATTTTGTCGGTGCAACGTGTTTTCGTCGTGTCCCCCGCGCCGTGTACAAACGACGAGTCGGCGGACAAGAGCTACGATACAGAGTGTGATTTTCCACGTGCAGTCTTCTATCCGACAGTGCGATGGCCGACAAAGACGGTGACGGCGAACATTTGGAATTGACGATCGCCGATGAGGCGGTGGTGACCAAGTACAAAACGGCCGCGGAGATCGCCAACCGTAAGTGGTGGTGCACCGTTGTTGGGGAGGGTTTTAAAAAAAAATTTGTCTTTTCCACATCCGTGTCACTTCGTCTTATACATTTTTCGTACTCTGTGGTCCCGGTAAAGGCACGGGCGCGCGTCCCCTCGGGGGTTTTTTTTTGGACCGAATCTGACGACGTTGGGACATAACCTAAAAGCGCGCGTTCGTGACACGGGGGACCTGTTGTAATTTTTGGGTACCTATTGTAGTTCAGGTGTTCAAAACGAATTTGACGTCCGTTAATTACTCGGTTTACTGCGAGAAACGCTTACTTCGGTAACGCGAAGTGTTGTTATAATGATGTACCACCTGTACGACCCTACTGTACTCGCGCGTTACGAAAAAACGCTACACAATTCGTTTGCACGTTCCCCGATTTAATACGTCTAAAATTACTGTATCTACAGATAAACAGTAAACTTACGAATCTTGACTTAGCGTTATATACTTTATGTTATTGAGACTATTCCTTTCATTTGTCCCGTTATGTTCTGACACTTCTTTCCCCCGTAAACCGAATTCCACTTTCTTCTCGTCCCAACGTAATCGTGGTCTCAAGGCTGTTTTCCTATCGAATCCGCAATAATTGTTCTTATCAACAATATAAGAATAAAATATTCTTGTGTTATATTTGTATAATAAATTGTTTTTTTTTATTTTTAGGGGTTATTGCGGAAGTAATCGAAAAATGTGTAGAAGGTGCTTCGGTTCGTGATATATGTATATGGGGAGACAATTTAATATTAGAAGAAACTAATAAAGTATTCAAAAAAGAAAAAGAAATGAAAAAAGGTATTATTATACGACATTTCCACAATTTCCATAAAACAAACTTAAGATTTGTTGTCCTTTTTTTCAGGCATTGCTTTCCCCGTTTGTATATCTGCAAACACCTGTATTTGCCATTTTTCACCTATTAAAAGTGAACCAGATTATATAATTGCCAAGGATGATGTGTTGAAAATGTACGATTTAACATTTCAAAAATAATATTAAAATTGACTTACTACATTTGTTATATATACACTTTTCAGAGATTTAGGAGTTCACATAGATGGTTTCATTTCTATGATCGCTCATAGTGTTGTTGTAGGAGCTAATTCTGAAAATAAAGTCACGGGTAAAAAAGCCAACTGTTTCTTAGCTGCTCATTATGCATCTCAGGCAGCATTAAGACTGATGAGGCCCGGCAACGAAGTAAGTATAGTTGGATTCATTTTAAATATACGTATCTGTCCGAACCTAATTCTGTGTATCAAATATATCAAAAGTGTAATGTGTTGTAATATTTTATTTTTAGACTTACCAGGTAACTGACATGGTAATAAAAGTCTGCAAAGAATTCGATTGCAAACCAATTGAAGGTATGCTTAGCCATCAGTTATTGCAATTCAAATTAGATGGTCCTAAAACAATAATTCAAAATCCAAGCGAACAACATCGCAAAGAACATGAAAAAGGAACTTTTGAAGCTAACGAAGTTTATGCCTTAGATGTACTTGTTAGTACAGGAAACGGTGCTGCCCGCGAAACAACGGCTAAGGTGTCTGTTTTTAAAAAGACGGATGATGTATATCAATTGAAACTTAGATCGTCTAGGTAAAAGCAATAATGAATTTGCTATAATAAAAAAAAAATTGTAAAACAAATTTTTATTTGTTTATTTATTTATTTTAACAGAAATTTCTATACTGAAGTTCTTCATAAACACAATATAATGCCATTCAATTTGAGAAATTTTGAAGACGAGACTAAAGCAAAAATGGGTGTGGTAGAATGTGTGAATCATGGACTTGTAGAGCCATATCAAGTTTTGTTTGAAAAAACTGGTAACATTATTTTTGTTCACCGTATGTTATGTGTCTCAAACAATAATGTGTTTTTAATATTTTAGGTGAACTTGTTGTTCAATTCAAGTTTACAGTGTTGATAACTCAGACTGGACCTGCTCGAATTACTGGACTACCTTTTGATGAAAACATTTATGTGTCTGATTTATCTATTAAGGACCCAGAAATCTTGGTATGTTTTAAATAAATAGTACTAAAAATTAATCGTTTAAAATAATTTTTTTGTTTTAGAATTTACTAAAAACTTCAGTGAATCAAAGAGGTATTTTGCAACCTGTGAAAAAGAAGAAGAAGAAGCCTCAGAAAAGTGGAAATAACACAGCTAGTGAAAATTGCACAATGGAAGTTGATAAAAAATCAGAATCTGGAGTTGAAAAAATGGAAGTAGATGCATCTACTTAACAAATTTTTTTTGTTCTGTTTTCTAGAAATAATGTACAAACATGTTTTAGACGTTGAATTACAGACATTAAAATTAACAGATTAAATCGGAAAATTTTTATTTTATTTTTTAATTTGTTACAGAATATTTATAAACACTTACACAAAAACAAATAAATACGTTTTAGAAAACTCAATCAAGATCGACCAATTTATTTATATATACATAATATTATAATAATAAATTAATTAATTTAATAATAAAATTGTTAAAATCCTGTTTACTTAAATATTGTCCTTTATCACTGTAATTAGTGATATGTAATTTACTTAGATTTTGTTTTAAAATAAAGAGTATTACATTTTTCCAACTTGAGCCTTTTTTTTTTTTTTAATTACACTTGCGGCGTAGTTTTTGAAAGTATGATATTTTGTACATCTCGTACAATTCAATAATTTTAAGCTTATCAAAACATTAAAAAGTCTCTGGGCAAATTCTTCGGCATTTAAAAATATTTTCACGTATTATGTTTTATTAAAATACTTGTTACACATTTTTTAAATGTATTCCCGTTAAATAACTTTAATTTATCGAGTAAATATTTTTTATCATTTGTATAAAGTGATTTGACTCCACCGTACATACAAATATAATAATAATTAATAAGTATAATATTTGTTTACTGTTATACTTGAATCGGTTATGTTTTATCACGCACATAGATTTTTGTGTTTGAACAATATAATTTCATTTCTAATTACATTGTTTTTGTATTAAAATACTTCGAAATAATATATTTAAAACATGAATTTTTCTTTTTTTTTTTTGCATTTCATTGCCTATTTTTTTGCTTTATAACTAAAATACTAAATAAAATGGCATCTACCAAATAAGATTTCCATTTTCAATTGGGTACTAAATATTTAAATGAACTAAGGCTACAGAATATCATCCTATATATTGATTACAATTTTTTAAATTGAAATATTAAGCACAATAACGAGTAAAGACTAGCACTTTTTTTATGTTAAGTCTTTTGCACAAAAACATTACTATTAAACATTAACAAAATACATGGTTTTTATTTACTCAATACAATAGATCATCATTAATTTTCTGTAGATTTATTCACTTGAACCTCTATTAACTGATACGCTTTATGCGCTGCACAAATACATTTGTGAGGTGCTTCGATGACAAACTCGCCTGCATTGTATACGCCTTTGTTCCACGCCGACGTGGATGTGGATTTTAAATTTTCTACAGATGGCAACGATTTCACCTGCAATGAAAAAATGTAAAATAAATTTTGTTTTATAACGAACGTGCAATTGCAATTTACCTGTTCTGGTAATTCAGACTTTGCTTTGTTTGCAATAGGCGTTAAAATTGCTATAATTAATTTTGCTACTTCACGAGACGTTTCACCGTCTTTCCATAAGCCTAATTCCGATGAGCCGAATATCGTTGCCCCGAACAATGCTCCTCTTATGGTGTAACTAAATATGACAAAGCAACGTTATTACTAATCCATTTTATCTATACAATTTCAAGGCTATACAGTGGACGTTTAGGTAAAAATATTTGCTGAGGTCATTTAAAGGCCAATTCACTATAATTTTTTTAATGAAAATTCGACGACTTACCTTACGAATTTATTTAGTTTACTCATATTAATTTCAAGTTAAAAATAAATTTATATTAAAAGTCTTGCTCGAAATCGAATTAATTTTAAAATTGAGCAGAAATCGTTTGTGTGATATTTTCGTTTCACCAATTTTGATAGTGAATTATTGTGATTTATTGTTGATAACGCTTATCAATAACTGTTTTCTAATTATCATTTAATTACGGAACCATAAACACTAACAAGGTAATATTATTTTGGTTGTCAAATTGTACCTCAGTTCATGTCGTAAGTCTCTGCGTAAATCATAAACATAACGGTGCTACACAATGATTGTGTTGCGAACTAAATAGTAAATAGTAAACAGTAAACACAAATTTTGTATTTTCCGAGGTAAAATGGTTTATAAATAAATATTTACAGTTATTGTGGATTACGTTTTAAGGTCAATTTTGAACTTTTGAAAAACATACTTTAAAACTTCACATAATGGATGCGAACAGTACTGCGCAGGAAAGATTTTTTCAATCCTGTAAGACGGGCGATTTGAACACAATTAAAATGGATTTATTTTACAATGTATCGCCTTCCTGCCAAGACAAAGTAACTGTCTCGTATTTATTTATTTATAAATTAAGATTCAGGACAAAAAAATTCCAAAACAAAACGGAGTTTACGACCCATGTGGTTTTTTTCAACAAAAATATTTTTTTTTACGCTGGAATTGATAAATTGAAAGCTGGACGAACTTTAGAAGTTATAGCCAGAAAACTACTTTTTTTTTTAAAAGAAACTCAGAACAGCATTTTTCAAAACATGATTTTTTTTCTGTTCGAAATTTTCAATATATTTATGTTCCAGGATTAATTTTAATTCGATGTGTTTTTTACGCAAAACTCAATGGTGAATTTGCCTCTTTTGTTTTTTGAGTTGTAAAACCAAAACTATATTTTTCAAAAATTTGTTATTTCCTAAAATATGTATCTACAAACTTCGACCGTTTTAGTTTGCTTCCTTTACTTACTCATTCTGGTACTTAATCATAAATTTCCTCAGATTTGCTGTGAACTACCACGTACTAATGGTATTTTAAATTAATATAATTACTTTTAACTGTCAGAAAGTATGTATGCTTACAAAAAAAAAAAATAAATATACTGAGTAAGTCTGGCCACAAATTTTAAATTGCTCTTTGGGATTCCAACATATTTTGAAAAAACATGTAGGTTGGTAAATTCAATTTAAGCAGTATTCTCCCAAGTACACAGATATCATTAAATTCTTATGAAAATAAATATACATCTTGGAAATTGTTTGGTATATTTTTATATTATACCATGTATATTGCATGTTGATAGGCCGCTATAAAAATTATAATTTTTAATATAGAAAATAATACAAATATTATTTTTAAGTTTATAATAATACTGTATGATCTATATGTAGAGTTACCATATTTCCTCAGAGCCATATCGTGATAATTCTCGTTCTTTGGAAAATAAAAACAATATAACACCATTTTCTCAAGTTGAGTTAATTGTTATGTTGATGATCAGTGATTCTTTTTTTTATGACACCTCATTATCAAAACATACGTGCAATATAAAATATCCACAGAACCTACTCGAAATGTAAATGTTCAAAAATCAGAACATTTTCTTGATTCAGAACAACTTTTAGGACAAAATATAAAAATAAATATTGTCTTACCGAAATCAGGATGTCTGGTAATATATGCAGTATAAACTATACGATATAACGATCTTCATTAGCCACAAGTTATAGTTAATAATTTCATTCAAATGTTATGCACACAGAGTTCAATTTTTAAACAGCCTATATTATATACTAATAATATAAAAGTTAATATGAATTATAGCCTTATTAGGTAATATGTAATAATATATATATATATATATAATTATTACAATAAATACTTTTTTTGTAAATAAAATTAATTTTATATGTTTATAGTATGGAAATAATGCTTTACACCTAGCATGCATGTATAATCAGCCAAAAGTGTTGGAGTACATGTTGAAAACGGTCAAAACATACAAAAGTGATGTTCAGAATAAACTTGGACGTACCGCTTTAAATATTGCAGCCTCTCAGGGTGCATTTGAGTGCATTGATATTTTACTGAACAATTTACAGTGCAACATCAATTCTGCAGAAAAAGTATGTTCAATTGACTGTGCTGATAGATTTGAAAATTTTCATTTTGTTTTTTTTAACTAAATCTTAACACATTTGTATTTAATACCTGTATTAAGTGTTTTTAATTGAGATTTATTTTAATAATACAAATATCAAAATATAAATAAACAAACTTTAGAAATAAATTATGTACCTATGAGTTTTAATGATGTAGGTTGCTATTTTATATTGGATTGATATAAATAAAGTTTATTTATTTATTTTATTTCTAATCAAATATTCAATTATTAGATGTTAATTGTTTCAATATGTTTTATTTTAGAATTTTAAAAATACTCCATTACATTGGTGTGTTTCAAGCAAATGTGCAAAAGGAGTTAAAAAATTATTGAATTGTGGAGCTGATTACATGTTGATCAATAAGTTTGGCAAAACTCCTATGCAACTCGCCAAAACAACATGTTCAGAAATTTATTATTTAATAGATGAAGTAAATTTTTAATAATTTTTAGTTTGTTGCATTATATATACCTATTGAATTTATATGTAAGCACATATGTATCAAACTAAATATATTATTTACATAAAATAGGTAAATATTTTTTATAAATATGGTTATTAATAATCATAGTTTTGTAATGTAATAAATGATTCATAAAGAAAAACTGAATAATAAATAATTTACAATTTTTACATATCATTCAGATATTTTTTATTGTAATATTTATGTTTATTACATTATTCTATTTTTTCTTTTCAGTTTGTCAAAATAAAGATCAGAATAGTGTGGAAAATATATGTATGGATATGAACAGTAATATTAATTCAGAATTGTCATCAAATTCATCACAATTTAAAATAACTGGCGAGTTAAAATTATTAATATTATTATGTATACCCTTTCTTTTAAAATTAAAAAAAACAGTACTGACTGTTAAATAAAATGCAAAATGCATATAAATTTAATTTTTCTTCTAGCTATTTTAATATAAGAAAATAATTATAGAGCTAAAAAATGTAATCAATGTATCATTGATTATAAACAGAGCTCGAGTTCTATAGCATGTGTTAATTATTATTGAATGAAAATAAAAATATGGGATAGATAAAAATTTGTTTTAGGCATTAAGGATTCCAGGTATAAAATTCTATGTTGCATATTTTAAGTATTTTAGTTATTATTAAGTCAAACTTAATAGTTTTACTAAAAGTTCTTTTCTTTAAAAAAAAAAAAGTATTTTAGATTTTTAGTTTAATTTTCCCAGTTTTGGTGCTGATTTTTTGCTAATGTGCATTCAATTAAAATTATTTTGTGTTATGAAGTTTTGTAACCTCAAGATGATAAGGAAAATGAACCACATTGCCATTTTATTAGATTTTTCATATAATAAATCTATTTTTAAGTATTAAATTATTGCAATATCTTGATAGTGTGCTCGGACTTTTACTATAATTTATAAATAAAACAATTTTTTTTGCTATTTTTGCTGTTTTTTTAGGTCATATTATAGCGAATATTTCAGTATTTTTCAATGCTATAAAATCCGAGCCCTGGTTATAAATTATATTTAAAGTAATTATTGTTTTAATTAAATTTATTTTTATGTCAATTGTTTTTATAGATGAATCTTCAAAATTTTATTCAAAAATATATAAAGACACAATTAATGCACAGAATGATAATGATGAAACAGTATTAGAACCTGATTTGACATCAAATAATTCAAGTGATCCATTTTTTCTGGATATTTCAAAATTAAAACGTAAGTTTAATTGAAATTATGTTTACATTAATTCAGTTACATGTGTATTGTATAGATGGTGATAATTCTGTATTGAATTTGTTGGAAAAGTCTATTGAACCAGTTGATGAGACTTCTTTTGTGTCTTCTATTTTAAATAGTGGAAAAGTAATCCAATTAACAGGTACATTTTATTATAAATAAATAAATAAATAAATATATACATATTTGTTTTTATTATTTACAGAGGCTGGTATACTTGCTTTGGAATATACTAAAAATGAAATAAATACTCCAATACCTGATAGGCTTGTAAAGAGCTTCTTGACCACATCACAAACGCATAATAACATAAAAAGTCATGCCGACAGTGATACTACTTCTGAAAAAAATAATGAATTGGGTTCAAAAACATTTGTCAAAGGTTTAAAACGATTGAAAAGCCCACAGCCTTGCTCTAAAAGATTTAAGTATGCCAAAACTACTTCTAATAGCAAATTAGAATCGGAGAATGTGTTGGAGCAATTGAATTCTAAGTGTACAAAACCTGTTCCTAAATTTTGTGACTCTAATTTGTACTATTCACAAAGTTCATCATCTGTGGAAAACAATGCGATTAAAAACAATGAAGTATGTAATAAAAACCAATTGGTACGTTTCAATTCTGATACCAATGCTGAATCGAAATGGGTAGAAGATCTTATGTGTTTATTACATAAATTAGACAATGTGGATATGGTGGATTACAATTAATTTAACCAGCTTCATGATCATTTTTATTACTTACTAATTAATTTATCATTCCTAGTTGGGTCATAGTGCCTATTTAAGCCTGTCTTAATTTATAAGTATTATTACTGTTACTTATTAATTTTAATTACTTCTCGCTCTTGACCAAATACTTAATTTATTGTAACGTACCTCTGCAGTAATGAGTAAATATTAATTTTTTATATCTGTACATGACTGATAATATTGTTATTGATAAATGACAAAAAAACTATTTAGTACTTTAATATGTGATCCTTCTTTAAATATATTGTAAGTACAATATATGTGTAATGTCAAAAAAGAAAACCTAGAATTTAACAAGTTATATTGTTATAAAATAAACATATTAAAAATATAAAAAATAAAATAAATGAACTATTATGTATCAATAATAATTCATAGTTCATAATGATGCTACAATTGTTTTGTTTCTTTGTAATATGTTATTAACGTTTACAATAGCATTATTGTCTTTTTTAACAGACCACACCAATATTTTGTCAACTAATATCACTTGCTACTGTGCTTACCAGTGGTGTATTTTTAGGTGGTGATGCAACCCATAAATGTGGTTGAAAATAAATATAACAAATTTACTATAATGGGCAATATTTTATGAAATTAAACTACAAAATCATTAAAAGTACCTATGAAGGGTTTATACTAAGAATTTTTCTGTATATTTTCCCAGTCTTATTGTTTTCAAAACGTCTCCAATTATTTGCCAGAAAAAAAAAACTATTCACTTACGAATAGTTAAACCACATAGTCAAAGGTTTGGATTATATATAATAGGTTAATAAAGGCAAATTTGCAGTTTTATGAATTCTATAATATTCACATAACTATATAATGTTTATCACACGACGAGTGATTTACCATTTATGTGAAATAAAAATCTATTTATTCATATTTCGACATTCCTTCCGCACGAATCCCTATACCAGTAAATTCTCCCAATTAATTATTTCTTCTAATTAACAAGTGTCCCAAAATTCGGTGAACTGTACATTGGGACAATTAAATTTTGGGCAACACTCGCCATTCCCCGTGCACCACGACTAAAGACAAGTTGAACGACGAGCTCTGATATTCTAATCAGAAGTGCGTATTTTTTTCAAATACAAATTACCCGCGAAATATTGTTTTTAAAAAGTATTCTGAATATATATTTTTACAAGTCTGTCCGTAGGTTATAATAATATTAAATTCTCGACATTTTTCTAGACTGTAGTGGAGTACATTAATTATAAAAAAAAAATTTTACCGTAACCCGGCAGCGACAGGTAATTCAGCTAGTTATTAGGCACATTAAAAACGGTGCACCTAAACAATTATTAATTTTTCAATAACAATATAAAGACGAGTTCCCTGACACGATTCAATGAAACGATTTTGACAACTCGAAAATTGTTTTTCAATTACATATACATTTAGTTCTTCCAAAAGTTCCAACTATGTAACATACCTATATATACGGTACATGATAAATTATAACAGTATAGTTATTATTTCTTATATAAATATTATTTATATGATGGGGACAAATAGTTTTACATTCGTCTTTATAGTATCCGTTCTTTACTTGCCGCGAAAAAATCATGCTTTTAATAAGACAGTGACATGAACTCTTAGTATGATGGACACAGAACGAGTAGAGAATTCTATCTTATTGTTCCGTAGTACCAATGCCGCATCGTAAAAGGAAAAAGAAATTTAAGGTAGACATCGGAAAAAGAAATTTACATTTTGAAAAGTTCAGTTTATTATACGTCTATTTTTAAAAAATTAAAAGAACGGACTTTGCTGGTTGTTTGTTCGTTGAGCTCTTCAATACTTTGGGCTTCCGATTTATATAGTACGCGGATGCGCGCTAAAAAGATGTTAAGTCGCCGAATTGTGAAAGACGAGTTGTTTATACGCAGAAAAAAATCTCCGTTTCGTATGTCAATTGTACCCAGTACAAAACGTATAGTTATTTCAATGTGCGCTTTAGGATTAATTCGCGATTTTCCCGTTTCTTCGTAGCGTGTGTTTTGAGTTATATGTCACTATTATGGCGAAATGTATTAAAACGTTAAATTTAAGTTTACGCGGTGGAACACGTTTATTTTCGCTCTACAGAAAAGTTCTGAAACATTATTGACTTGACACCTTTTTTAGGCGGTACCTATCGCGCCACGTTCTTCCATATAGCCGTACCCGTTATATACAACATATATTATTATGTACGCGTAGGTAGAATTATGACTATAGGCATGTCAAACATTCGTTTTTGACGAAATACGCGACACGTAGTAACTGCAGGTGCGTATAATACAAACGTTTTATTTTTTCCACGCGTCCCATTCTCGACATTATTTCAACGTAATAATAATATATGGGTTAACGCGTACATGCGTGCGACTCGAACCGAAATACATTCCACGGGTGGGACTCGGTTTTAATGATGCGAGTTTGTCCGTGTTGTCAGTTATAGGTACGCGACAGCGTCTCCGACGTTATTTCGACAATATGCGCATTGTGTCCGTCCTTCCACTACCTTCCAGCGATTTTTTTTTTTCATTCTCCGTTTTGTTTTTCCGTATTTATTCCCACCGTCGCCTCTGCGCGTGTATAAAGTACCTATAGTTTTGTTAGGGGGGACACATCGCCGGGGGGAACGGCGATCGGAGACGATACGCGCGTCTTATTCGGTCCGAGTCTGTTTGCCGTGGCGTTCGCTTATCGCGTCGGCGTTTCGAGAAGAAGGAAAAAATAATCGCTTTTCAAACGCGCCGTGCGAAAAAAACAAAAGTAGACTAAAGTAATCGTCGACGGGCGTGCGTAGAGACGGTCGGATTGGATTTTTCTTCGCGGTACACGCGGTTGAATATCGTACGACTGTTTACGACAGCGGTATACGACGACAACGTCGCGCACCTACCGCCGCCGGAGAACGCGTTTCTACGTTCCGACCGGACGGCGCACAGCGAACGGCGGCGGTGGCTGCTACTCGCGCTGGCAGCTGTGGCCCCGATCGGGTGATAACGCGCGACTGCGACGACGGCGGTCGCGACATGAATCAGTTGTTGTGCATTGGTGATCCGAGTCAGAACGTCATGGCCGAGAGCAAGGGATCCCTTATAGCCAAGTCCGTGTCCAAACACGCCGGAAGGGCCAAAGAAAAGGTAAGGAATACACAACGATCGTAGTCGGTCGGTTACTTTTTCCCGATTTACATAATATAAACGTACATTTTTATATCCGTTTCCAACGTAATCGGTTTTGCTCTTTTCATTCGTATAATTTTCGACGCGCGCACGCATCGTTGTCCAACACTGAACGGTGACGACGGCTTCTCCGTCGCGTGGACAAAGTGCCCCGTCCCCCAATGTTTGAACGACCGCGGTAAACGTACGAATAGTGTCGGTCGAGTAAAAAACCTCCCTGTTACCCGAGACGCGCGTTACCAACGTCCGGTTCGATTCGTCTGGTTACTACGATATGTACGAACCATACAATATATAATGATAAGAGAGTTTCTTCGTCTGTGTATGCTTGTAAAAATGTATGAAGTTATAAGTATATACTTTTTTTTCTCCGGTTATAAAGTAAAATTCACTAAACTCGCGAGAATAAGTGCACTATACTGTACGTTTAATCCATTACGTTTAGACGTGTTGTACACACACATTTTCCGAGAAATAAAAGATAATGTATATAATAACGTATATAGATTTTGGGCGTAGGTATCGTATTATTTGATAAATGTTCGCGCGGTAAAAAGTCCGAGCAAAGCGTCAGCTTCCTTTGAGGCTACTACTATGCACTACTCGACAGTTACCAGTAAAAAAGAGTCTGGCCCGAGAAAACGCCGATTTTTAAAATATTTATGTCATCGTTTGTACGACGGCCGATTCGGTCGGTGTGTGTAATGTAGACACACGAAAAATATCGTGTTTTTTTGTATTTATATATTATATTCGTTGCGTATTACTAATTAAAAAGTGTACAAAAAAATATATATATACACGTTCAATCGCGGAATACTCGATTAAGTACACGATTAGACAGGTACCACTGCTATACTGAAACGCGTCGGCAAACACGGTTCGAAATTAGCTCGCACGTAAATTAAAATTTAATTCCATCTTATACCGTTATGTTTATCGATTCCCCGCAAAAAAAAACGATTTAATTAGGCTCGTAAATCGATTATTACGCATTTTATGTAATTAAATTCGTACTAATTGTATATAATATTTTTGTCGAATTAAAACGGTACTTATTATTTATATATGGCGCGTGAATTGGTGGTGGACCGTGTACCTATTTTAATAATATTCGAGTACGTACAGATATATACTCTCGTTTTTTTCTCTCTCTCTTTATCGTCGTCTGCAGACGTGAGATTTCCGTACGTTTTTCTAAAAGCCGTTTTGGCAGTTCGTCGCGACGGCAATAACCTTACACCACTACCATCACCGGTGACCGGCTGTGGTGGACGCGACGCGGTGACTACGAGACGCCCGTGCGCGCGCGCGCACGCGAGGAGAAGGGAAAAGAAAATTCCTCAGGTCGAATGACCGTTTCGTTTTGGACTGTCCAAAAAAATTGGCGGCCCGCCAAAATGTATTTCTGAACTGTCTGACGGTTGACGACGACCGGCGCTTTGCACCAGAAACGGCGTGTATAAATGTCACCACGAAACTCCCCCCGTTTTTTTCTGTTTCTTTTTTTTTCTTCTTCTTCTTCTGTGTATCATTTCTTCTACTCGTTCATTAATGCCAGGAGGAGACGCGAGACATAAAATTTCGAATTACAAAATCCGAATTTAGATCCTTTTCGCCGTCCGCCGCGACAATCCGTTCGCGCGCGCGGCCTACGCGTATTTTTTTTTTTTTACACGCGTGCAGTCGTGTGACGATTATTATTATTATATCAAACTGTCGAAATTTTCTCCAAACTTGGCTAGGTGCTCTATTTATTTATATGTATATTTTCGTTACATAATACCATACGTTTTGTAAAAAAAAAAAAAAAAAAACGAGAAGTTTGTTACCTATATATTTTATAATATTACGTTCTTTCGAAATACGTGTATCACGAATCATCTTCTTTTTTTTTTTGTTCTCGAATAACTCCGTGTACCTATATACTTACCTACCAACAATTTTAAACTAGAAAAACACACGTGATAGATATAGTAACTTGATATTACTTCCAAGGTGAAAGTGCCTTAGAACAATGCGCGCGAAAATCTTTTATATAATATTTTGCAAATCTGTATTTCTGTTCCATTACAATTTTTTTCTTCATCTTTATATTAACAATAGCTCTAGTATTGTATCCCCGCGTATAATTCCACCGGAATTTATATAATAATTTTTATAATAATATTACGACGCGAAAATATTGCGTATGCGTTTCTGTATACTACGCATATTATTATTTATGATTTGTTAAATAGATACCCGCGTATATAATATCTAAACAAATTAATATACTTGTATAAAATATAATATTGTTTTAATATTGTGTACGTTTTAATATAATTATTATATAAAACAGAACAATTCTCCGATGGGCGTAAAAGCAGTATATAATCTGTAAAGATAAAAAAAAAGCAAGCGTATTCGTGGTGTAATGAATCGCAATGATATTTAGGCAGCTATAGTGGCGTACAATAAAAGATTTTTTTTATTTTATTCGAACGGAAAATTCTAATCGAATGCATATATTTAAGGAAAAATAATAACGAAGAGGAATTGTTCTGGTACAAATATGAGCTGGTAGGTGCAAATAATACAGTTTTATTGGCTTGCAAATACGTCCGTGGTTCGATCTACATTTTTTTTCTTCGGATTTATTTCTGTATACATTTATTATATATTTTCTGCGCTCGTAAATCCCATTAAACCGCTAATATATTTGATGGTGTCTAATTCTAAAAAACAAAAAAAAAAAAGTATTACGTACGGTATATAAAATGTTAAAAAAAACTACGAACTCCTCCTCCGCGTAGAAAACTTAATATTTTTGTTATTCGAACTTTTTCTGTTATACATTTTATGCGCCATTAACAGTATAATTTATTACTAAGCTTAAAATGTCAAGGTTATAGTATTTATACCTACTTATAACAATGTATATCGATTTCTGCAGCAGGGTGTTTATATACGCCAACGTTGTACACACACACACACTCGGTTCGTTATACGGAATTTTTACCATATATTTGTGTAAAATTGAAATATTACTCTCTTTTAATGGAGTAGAAGCCCGTTAAACGTGGAATAGCATTTTTTTTTTAAATACACTTGACCGTGACCATCACGCGAAAATCAAAACGAAACACTGCGACGACGAATGTCGTATACTATTAACGCGTTTTGGGTAAATAAACCGCTCGGGAATACAATAAATATCACGACTAATACACATTTATTGTTAGTGTGTACAATTTTCACCAAACTGTAGTTTAATACATATTATAACGTGTAAAACGACTAATATTTCAATAAGTGCGAATATTCGATTTGAAAAAAAAACGTACGCTTAACTCGTCCGTGGTGTATTGTGATACTGCAGCGGATTTATATTGTTGAAATGATTTGTATATATATATATATATATATATATATATAGCCAGTAGTGTAGTAGTAGTTATTGGCCTTGTGGAACGATATAAAAAGTGCAATTAAAAGTTTGAGGTAAATTCAATCGGCGGCACCTTGTAATATTTTATGAATACTTGCCGCTATAACTACATATATATTTAGCTCCGGATGTTAATGACCAAAAGAAAAATTAAAATACACGTTTGAGAAAGTCGAAATACGCAATTATTATGTATATACGCTCAAAAAATTGTTTAATTAGGTTGTCTTTTTTTTTTTAAATTCTGTAAATGTAGACAAATTGAAACAATGAATATAATATATATGTAGGTACATATGCGTTTATGATAGAAAATACGTAGGGGGAAATAGAATATTTTCTTTTTTAAATTGTCCATTCGCAGGAGAAAATTTTTTTTTATAAACATACGGGAGTAACTGTCGACTACAAGTGAAATTTGTTGTGTTAATGGATTTTGAGAATATAGGGGCATGGCATATAGATAAAACCGTAGTATTTGAATCGGGTATAGAACTGTATGAAATGAAAAAATTTCTCTAAAAAAAAAAAAATGTTTTTCTTTTTTAATCGTCTAAAACGCGCGCTATTACAATGAGAAATGCAAAAATATAATACTTTTCCTCGATTTGTAGTATGAACTTTACGAATGGAATGTGTTATGGCAATTTGAATTTAGATTGCGCGAATAAACATCCTCGAGCTGCTGTAGCCGCATAACTTTCTACTCCGTATACATGCGTATAATAATAATAATCGGAACCGTACTGTACACGGTATTTTATAATAATTGTTCGTTAAATGTTGAACACGTTCAAGAAGGTTTTTCTTATAGATTCTTCGAGTCCGGCGAAGATGAGTTATATTGCATGTTTCTTCTATAAAAATAATGTCTTAATTCGGTTCGCGCGTTGACGTCGTTCTCGATTCGTCTACTCATTTTTTTTTCGTTTTAAAATCACGTTAATCCGACCGTAAAACCGCGTGGTAAAAAATAATATGTTTGAAATCTCTCGCGTTTTTTTTTCTTCAAAACGCTCATTATTATTAAAAATAATAATAATTTTGTGCGCGTGGTGTAGTATAATGTTTTACGCGAAATGTAATATACGCGTAAATAATATTAAGGGGGAGAAAAACAGACGATTATTGTGTCGTCACGACGTTTCTGCACTAATTCGTATTAATCGTCTTCGTTGATGTATGCAACGTGTTTTTATATATTTTGTCGAATTTTCTTATTAATTATTATTATTATCTAAGTTCGGGACTTACAGCACTTAAAAACACAATATAATAAGCACTAAAACACACGCTAAAAAAACCGTTTAATATGCACGAAAAATCAAAAAAATATGAGTTAAAAATATTTTTTATTCAATTATAAATATTATATTTAAAATATATAAAAATACGTTATAATTTAGAACAGAAATGTGTCACTTTATATTTCGAATAAATCTGCAGTATTCTTGATTTAAAAGTTTTTTTTTCGAAATTGATTTTTATTTGACATACAAAACGTGCCCATCAGTAGACAGTATTTCAGAATCAAATCCGGTCACATAGTTTGTCAAACGTGTAATAGAGCTTAATTATACTGGTATAGCTTGCTTTTCTTTCCTCATATTGATTATAATATTATGTTTATATACATGCAAAACCAGTAATAACGACAAAACGTATAGAAAAAAAATTACACATAGACTGAGCATGCACGCAAATAATGAACAAACAAAATAAGTTCTAAAACTATTACCTACCGACTACCAGCCGTCGCCCGTCTGAACTATATATTATGTATAATACGGTTTCGAATAGACATTTATAATTGTATAAATATACATTGTAAACGTGCACATTTTCGATTTACGCATTGTTTGAATATCTCGTATTTCCTAAAAATAAAGTTATGAGAACACCAAAATTATCAAGAGCAACGAGTCGTAGATAGCAAAAAACATATGATTGCATTAATATTTTTTTTTTGTTCGATCGTGGGACGCTCGGCTTAATGTCATCGATCAGTATAATATTATATTGTTTAACATTTGAAGAATTTGTCGGAACACGTAGAAAAAAAAAAGCACTTTATTGAAAAATCTATGAAACACGCATATTCATGTTTCACATTTGATACGGTGGCGTCGAGAAAATGAATTTATATTTCGCGTACAGCTATTTTTTACAGGAAATATTTTTTTTATAGTAAAGCCTGATTATTATTATTATTATTATTATTATTGATTTTTTCCAAACGGACCGCAAAACGCGGTGGAATAGAATAACTAGAACTACGCGCCGAGAGACTCGGTAAAAAGGTTCAGAAACCTCTAAATTACCAGCTATGGGTTATAATATATTGGTCGGAAGAGAAACGCGGCTTTGCCGGCGCGCGCGGGGCCGGTCCTCGACGCGCGAGACTGGTTTGCTTTGCACGCGCGCCGGCGCGTTCTCTATAAATGGCATTCCTCTTGACGACAACGATCCTTCTCCTCCTCCGCCCCTCTCTTACAGACACACACACACACATACGCGCACACACTACCAATAAATATCGGTGGCAACGACGACGCGGTCATTTCTTCCGGCGACGGTCGCAAGTGGGTTATCATGCGCACGACGATATACGAAACTTCCGTACACACACACGCACGCACACACACACACACACACACACACACACACACACACACACACACACACACACACACACACACACACACACACACATTGCGGAGGCGGAGAGCAGCGAAGTGTACGGAAAAGTGAAATCCCAGCCCTCCGACGAGGTTCGGCACGCGTGGATGGTAGTTTTGAAGAAGAAGAAAAAAATTGTTCCTTAATATGCGCGAGTATATTATACTCGTATTATTGCTATACCAAAAGACGATTCTCCGATTTTCCTCGTTTTCGAAAACCCTCCTTTAAAGTTTCTCTCGCTTTCTCGTCATAATTTTATTATTATTATTATTATTTATATATAATACCAGACTTGGGTAAAAATCTTTTTAAAAGTATTTGGAATACATATTCCGAATACTTTTAGAATACTTTTTTTTTTACTAGTTTTCAGTAGTTATAAGAATAGTCATATCAAATATATAGTAATTATATTATTATTATTTAATCGAATATATAAACGCAGTCATCAATATGTATTTGTTGGGGGGGGGGAGAGGTTTAATAATTTTTTAATTCACCGCGTGTTTATAAATTAACACAATGACTAATAAGTAATTTAATAATACGTGCAATTAGTTGTGAAATATAACACAACTATATAATAACTTAGTTTTTAATCAAATATATACTTGATTATTTGAATAAGACCGGGTTCAAACACCTGCAAGTATAGCAAGATAAAATAATATTGATGTTGTTTTAAATATACCTACTGCTGTTGCTATAGTTGTTTCTCGTATTTTTTTCGGAAATAATTACTTTTTTACAAAATAAGTCATTATTTTTATGTAGGTACTATTTAAAATAAGATTGAGCTTTAAAAAATTTTACGGAATACTGTGTTCATTCGAAATACTACCCGAGTCTGTATTGCGATAATATATATGCGCTCGATATTGGCGGCGCAGTTGAATATAACGAAATGAAAGTATAAAGAGGAAAACGTTTTTTTTTTTTGTGTTGCGGTTTAAACGGCTGAGATCGTTGAAAACGTTCGTTGTGTAACGGTCTGCAGGCGAAAGGAGGACCCTCCGTATCGCGCGGTAATTGTTTTAATTAAAACATTTTTGCGCGCGTCCCACTATCAGTTTTTGGTTACTTTATATGTGTGTGTGTGTGTGTAATGTGCTCATCTTCACAACGTGGGTTGTTTTTTATCGTCGTCGTCACTCGCTCATTGCGTATACGACTCATAATATTGTCACCGCCTTATTGATTTCACGGTTCACGTACGAAGTATACGTTATTATAATATAGTATACGCGAGGAATTTATTATAGTAAATATAGTAGGTATAATATACCAACTGTAAATTGTAAACACAGGTAATATTTTCGTTATTGTTCGAAGAGATCTATAGTTGGGATTTATGCGTGATAATAATATATATATATATATATACTTATTGATCTAATATTATATTAATGCTCACTTCGTATATTATATCCACGCGTTCGCGCACGTGCGTGTAATCTCAATTTTCAAAAGCGTTTCGTCCGCATATATATATATATATATATATATATATATATATATATATAATAACTCTTTGTTCAAGAAGAGTATATAACTGCCGCGATTTACTCATGACTTAAGTATAAATTTCATTCGCGATAACACTACAATATTATATATACGTCACACGTATATTGCACGTGTCAGCAGAGCTCTGTTGTGGTGTATTGTTTTGTTGTGTATAGAGTCGACTCGGAAGGTAAATCTATAATACACAAATACACTTTTGAGTTGTTTACACTGCAGTATATATGCGTAATATGAACAATTACACGAAGCAACGAACGCGCGATACACCGTGTCGAAGGTGGCGCGTTGAAGTCGTGCGTATTTTAGACAAAGTAAAACACTTAAAAAACGTTCCAGAGGTTCAGAACGTATATACAAATGTCATATATGTGTGTGTGTGTGTGTGTGTGTGTGTGTGTGTGTGTGTGTTTTTTTTTTTTTCTCGATTTTTGTATTTAATACGTACGTCGGTCGGCCGGTGTTCTCCCCGAGAGTAAACGTTAATAGTGCGTGTCGTATTTGTAGTGAATTCTTAAGAATAAGTTAATATATTGCTTAATAGCTTGTGACGTTTATGACTCGAATGAGATTCATAAACACGGCTTCTAAAAAGAAAAAAGGAAAAATTATTGCTTAGAAAAGGTTAGAACCGACCGATATTAATTAATCGATAATATTTACAATCGTTTCTTTTTTTTTCGTCGCAAAATAATATCCGATTTTCATTGTTTTTAATGAAGATCACTATAAAAGCCGGAAATTTCGAACGAGAAACGTACGAATTTCTAAATTTGATTTTTTACCATCGTTTTGTTATGAACGTGAAAGAGTTCTCCCCCCAAAAAAAAAAATGTGTGAGAGGTATGCAGGAAAATGTCCTATTATTTATTATTACAATGACAAAGTACCTATTTATAAACGGGTTGAGATTATTGTGTTTTCTGTACAGAGATTAAATTTTACATATAAAATTATATTAATACATAAATCGTACGTAATAATACTACAAAACATACATTTATGGATAGAGAAATCTTTTTTTTTTATAAGCGTATAAAAGTTGTTTATAAGGCAATAGATTTAAGTACTACAGGCCGTCAGTACTATACGAGTATCGTACGTACAATATATCATTCCACGATTTACAGTCTGGATTAAAATAAAATAATTATATTGACTTGAGAAAATAAGTGCGTTCGTGTAAATATCGCGTATTTAAACAACAACGCAATAATATATTATTTGTAATTTTTTATTTTAAAAAAAATCATACCAAAATAATATGCAGTCTATTATAGTTATGATTTACACGACGCCTATATGACGCGTATGTAGTGTTTTTAAATTTAAATTACTATATTCTCGTAATTCTTATAAATATTGCGCTGTTCGTGTACCTGCAAGGTCATTATACCGTTTTTTTTCCTTCTCAAGACCAACAACACTACGCGTTTGTCATTCGACAAACGGATAATTAAAATTAAGGTATACCTGCGATACAACTCTCTGACATTCCCAAAGAACTAGTATAATATGTCAGCTACAGTGTTATTTCAACTGGTCGAGATTGTACCGACCAATAGTCTCAAAGCGTACTGTGTATAGTGCGTGACGAATTTTTATGCCGATATTTAAATACATTTCGAGGGCGTGGGAAAATGTACGTAAAAATTTCCCTTACTTTAGCTATGTCGATGCAACTATGTAGGTACACATAATATTGAAACGTAATATTATTCAGAATCCGTGTCAGTGGGTGAAAGTTCAGTCAGTCATTGACCCAAACTGCTGTTTTCTATATCTTCAAATCATATATTATATTAATATACTTTTTAATGTTATTTATACACGTACAGTAAATCAAACGTTTTTTTTTAAATATATATATATATATATATATATATATATATGTTTAAATCGTAATTTAATAAGTTGCGAGTCTCTTTAAATTTAATTACGATATAATTGCGAAAAAAATAGTGAATAAAAACTTCCAAGATTGTATTCACATTTTTTTTCTATGTACAATTTATTAACGAATTATAATTCACTGGCTACTTGATGATTACAGCTTTTTAAAGTTGATGTCCGTAATTTATCAATTATTTTCGTTATCGTATTCTATACTTAATTGTTTGACCTACGTCGTAACAATTGTTCAATTTTAAAAGAAACGTGTACGATAATAAAGTACATTTAAATATATAATAGAACCGGACCAAATCTTCATGTTACTATATCCAGTATAACAATATTGACGTCGATCGTTTCAAAATATATCGCAACTCTATTTTAGAATTTTTTTGTTTTATTTAACCTAATTATAGATGTCGAATAATACATTTAAATTCGCATTCATATTTATATAACGACAATCTTATATTGTAATGGCCAGTGGGTTTCATTTTATTCGATAAATTGAGTTTAAATCAAAAATAACTTGTTTTTTTCTCACGTCTGATATAATTAAAACATTTTTTTTTTACTATTAATAAATCCCCGTATATATATGGTTTTCATATATAAATCGTATTCTGTAATTCCAAGTACTCTACAAAATAATATGTATATTGTGTATATATATATATATATATATATATATATAATTTATATATATATATATAGATGTTACCTAACGTTTAATTGAATTTCTATTATTTTAATTCGACTCGGATAATACATATTTTATATAATTACTTACAGATGACGTTTATTTTACACGATATAAAAAACGACTTTATTCTCTTTTTTTTAATTGGTCCGCCATTATAAACATCGATATATATATTCAGCAACCGAATCCAATGTGAATTCATCCGAATTATATAATTGTGTCGCAAATATCTCATGAAAGTTCTGAATCCGAGTTCGCAAATATATATTTCTATTAAGGTTATAGGATAAGTTCATTTGCCATAATATTTAAATCATCACGCAATTAATGTGCATTCGAATGTCGATTAATTTCAAAATTGAAATTTTGTTTAGTAAAAAATGTTCCTGGTAATCTGGTAAACTGAAAGAAAATCACATATTCCGTAAGTTTGAAATACAAATTCGATATACATATGTAATAGAAAAATTAATAAATATATATAGTATGTGGTTGAAACGAAAAGCTCGGTGCAGGACCTTTTGATTTTTAGAGGATAAATATTTGAATTAATTCGTGTATATTATATAATATACGTATTTGTTTAAACAGAATCAAATAAATCGTATTACTAATAAAAAAAAAACATAAATAAAATAAAAACGTTCGACTCATTCATATGATTTATGCTATATAACTATATTTATTTATATGTAACAATTAAAAAAAACAATTATTAATTTAATTTTAATAAGTTTACATAGGTCTATGAGTATAATTTTATTTGATGAAAATATTGTTCGAACCTCACGTTTATACGTATTTAATGTTTTATAATAATTGTTCTTTACGGTATAGTGAATATATTGTACAAAACTCGGTACTATTGTACAAAAACCCAAAGTGAAATTTTTTTTCTCGATATATTGCGTCTAATATTTCCAGCTATATACCGATGCAAAACGTATGCGACGTCTCTAACTTCGAGAACACTTGGCAAAATACCTACGAGTTAAAAATAGCTAAGAAATATGAAAATCGAGTTGCAGAAGTTTTGTCTCACGTACGCACCGGCGCGGCGACTCGCAAAGAGATGACAGTATTTTATACGCGTCTACGACGGCCCGAAACGAGCTCGACGAGCCTGTATAAATATACGTGCAGTTGATACTCGTAAGCAATTTTCTGGTCGAAATTTCCGCTGGGACGTGGAAATTTTCTGTAATATATTCGCGTTAAAAAATTTAAAAAAAAACCTCCTGAACACATAGAGCGTATACAATAACGGTATAGTAATAATAAATTCAGATTTCTGTGAAAAAAAAAACAGACATTCTGTAAGCGACTCCGTGCAAACGGCTCCAGGTTTTGACTGTCCGAGAGTTCTTCAAACATAACACCTCGTGTACGTAAACGGGAAATAATATAGATACGCCACTGTGTGTGGTGACTGTGATCGAATCCACCAAATCATCAGAGGGGGTGTATGCGTATTGCCGAGGAATGTCGATGCCCTCGAAAAAAGTACACGAGGTCCTGCAGGACTACACGAATGCGAATCGAAGTAATCGATCGATCGCAGGCTGTGCAATTTTGATGTCAGAGAATTACTTTTTACACTTTTTTTACTTTTAATATATTTCACTGTTATTTACTGTAATTTGTATTTATGTTAATTTGTCCCAATTGTATAATTTCACCAATATTACGCCATAGGGAAGAAAAAAAGAATCCAGTCAACGACCTCGCATAATACGTCGTAATCGAGCCCGCGTGCTCGATAATAATAATAATAATATTTCTAACGGATATACTGACCGAGACTGTAGAAGCGCGGCTATATGTGTGTATTTTGTAAAGGTACGCGAGAGGAATAACACCTGTTTTTTTTTTTACATTTGTATATCGATGCACGTCAGAAAACGCGTCGGATACATGTTTTTTTTTTTAGAATGTTATATTTATTATGACGACTGTTGCTGCTGTGCAGTGTGAATAATATGTGTTTACGCGGAAGGAAACACGGTTATTATTGAGAGGCTAAATCGATAAACGCGATTTGTGTGTGTTGTATACAGTATTTTTTCATTCGTATCACACACATAAGTATAAAGATCTCGGAAATTCGCGTATCGTATTGGAAAAATGTATACAACGCGTTAACGGCGGATCCGTACGAAATAGGTATACATTTAGAAAAAATATAATAATATAATGCCGTGAAAAACCGCGTATATATACCTTATATTATTAGGATTTTTTTTTATGATTTTTAACAACCGCGCGTTGCCCGGTGTTTTTGCCGTTTTATTTTTTTTTTCTTTCGCGTTCCGTCGATATTATATAGTTTGTGAGGTCATTGTAATGTTATAATATCCACGTACACAAAAGGCACACCTTCGTACGCGCACACAACACATTATATGCATTGCAGTATGTACAGTGCCTACCTACATGCATCGCCGCATCAAGGACGAAACCTACACCTTTATGTTAAAAAAAAAATTTTGTTCTGCTCTTTCGATATGATTCGTTTATTACGACATATCGTATTTCGATGCGTTTTTAAAATAGACTTAAAACCAGCGGATAAAATGTATGATATTATGTGTAGATACGCGTATTTCGGGTATAATATTGTGACATTGTTTATGTGTGTATATAAAATAATTATTTTACGTTGTACAACTATTTTTTTGTCCACCCGAAAAACAACGTTAAAAGCACGTGGGTGAATCCATCCGCGGTGTATTATAAGACGTTACTATATAATATCGAAACTAGTTTTTTAGGTTTTCTTTCAAAGTCCTTAAAAGGCGATGAGGTAAATTCTTGGTTCGCGCTGCTCGGGCGTGTCCTGGGCGTATACACTTTTGTATTCCTGTATACCTTTTATATATACCTGTCATTATATAGATAGGCCGCAGAGTATAATATAATAACGCGGTTAAATAGTCAATAATATTCAATAATTTTTTTATCACTGTTTTTGTGGTAGAGCTGTTGTACGAATGTGTCGTTTGTAATACTAATGTATATAGGTATTATATGTTGGTTTTTTTTGGTGGTATTCACCGCAATTTAAATGTTTATATACTGTTAAAATTAAGCGTTAAATAATAATATTGTTTATAATTGTGGAGTATAAACGCTGTGCACTGCATATATATATATATATATATATCACACGGGTAAAGCAGCTGCAGTAATTTTAAAATAGGTTCCTATGTATAGGTGCGTATATGATTTTATAATGAAAAAGTGTTAAATACAATTTTAATTCTAGTAAATATATTATATTAAATAATTAGGAAAACGACTAACGATAATTTGTACGCGTCGTTAAATCCTAAATTTAAATATGTGATGATGACAATAATATGTCTGTCAATATATATAGTGCAGTTGCGATAACCCAGATAGAAAAAAATAGTATTGATATTATACAGATGTTTTATATATTATTACTAATTACTATCAAAATATTAATATCATTATATGTATTTAAATATTGAGATATATACGTATTTCGTAGAAGTACAAATTTGAATGTACCTACGTGTGGTAACTGATAATACAAATATATAATTACTCTATATTTGTATCGATTCATATACATATAATATTGTTGTTCATCTCCCTTATATTTTTTTCGTTTTTAAATGTTTTCATATTATCGTATATCATTCTGTTATTCGCGTCTGTTTGTATAATGTGTTGTGAAACGTTAATGTAAATAATAACTACATAATAATGTTATTAGGATTTATATATATAAAAAAAACTATGAAGTGTGCTCTGTGAAATATGCAGCATTTATTTATACACCGAAAATGTTCGAATAAACTCGGAAAAAATTACATATTTCTCACGAATTCTTTTCTCGAAATTAACTTATAATATTCAATTGAAAAAATGTATAAATTAATATTATACGATTGAAAAAAAATATTTCTTCTGTTCGCAGTCTACATGCAAAAAAACTCGGGGTGATATTTTTATTTTTTTTTTAAATTTCTCGAAAAATATTTACTTAAACTCGTGCGTATAAAATAATCGAAGTATGCCTATAGTATTAAAAACGTATTTTAAGCGTTTACAATACTATAAACTGCAGGTATGTAAATCCGAACCCTATAATACAATTCATTTTATACCTAATTCGCTGTTTTGAGGTTAGGCGAGTCTTGTGAGAGATGTTTCCGCGAAAACGGTAATAAAAAATCGATAAACGTAATAAATATTAATGGAGAAAAGAAAAATCGTGTGAGGTCCGCTAATAAGAAAAAATAAAATAAGTAATAAAACCACCATGTGGCATGACGATCTCGTTGGCTGCCATAATGTGCGTATACACAGCGCGATGATGTCCGTCGCACGGGATGAGCGCGCGACACAGGGCACGGGGCGACGATGCTCGCGTGGCCTATAGTTATTTCGGGTGCATAGATGAAAAAAAAAATGGCAGAATGGTATGTCCAGCGCGGACGCGACACCCGGTCTATATTTAATTTTCCCTGGTCGCCCGAGACCGCGCGACTGTGCTGTAGTAGTGTGGTGGTGGTGCGCGCATTGTCGTTATATATGTTGGCCTGTACAGCAATTTCTCGAGTGTAAAAATGTCACGAGACGATTAAAAAAATGTACTGAACGAACGGAATATAAAATGAACGCTGTACACAAATAAAAAAATAATATATTTAAACGAAGAAATATTTTTGTATTTTGTGGTCGGGCGAGGGATATAAATTATAACATAAATCGTGTTTTCAGTGCGCTTATGATATATTTCCTATTTTTAAAAATTAATACGTTATAAAACTATATATATATATATATATATATAACATTGTACAAAGTTTTAATTAGACCCATAGCATTATACGCGTGTGAAACATGGACAACCACTAAAGCAGATGAGAACAAATTGAGTGTTTTTGAAAGAAAAATACTTCGGAAAATTTTTGGACCGAAAAAGAATGAAAATGGTGATTTTGAAATTAGGACAAATGAAGAGTTGAGAAGACTATATGGAGAAGCCAGTATTGTCGGAATCATGAAGAGCAATAGAATTAGGTGGTCCGGTCATGTATGGAGATCTGAAGGATACTGAGTACTGGGGAACATAATAAGATGGAGACCGAATATAAAACGGCCCAGAGGACGACCCAGACAATGTTGGACTGATAGAGTAAAGGAAGATCTCAAGATGATTGGGGTGGAGAATGCAGAGGAAGTGTCTATGGACAGGGAGAAGTGGAGGGGTGTGGTTGTTGTGGCGATGGACCTCAATGGTCTCTAAGATACCTTAGAAGATGAATACGTACACGTACGAATACGAATACGAACACGTACCGCCTTACGAATTGCAAGCGTTTTATAATATATAATTATAGAATTAGGATTTTTAAGTTTTTATATATTGATATTATATGTAATGGTGTAACTCGAAGGGAGAAAAAAAATTGACGTCGTTTAAACACAGTGATCACAGAAAATACATTTTTTTCCTCGTAAATTTGATCGGATTTTGGAAAACAAAAAATATTTTATTTTATTTATACGTGTATAGTTTATATATGTCATACTCGTATTTTAGATTATTTTGTCAATATTATAAGTATAACAATAGAAAATGATGGTATATATATTTATATAATATATTGTATATATACTTAAAAAAATTTAATTAAGATAATTGTGATTTCATGTGAACATTTTTACGAACTCATTACAAAATTATTTAGCAAAGAAACATTCTTATGTTTTATTATTATTATTATTATTTTCTATATATATACAATTATTGTATGGTAAATGTGTGTAAAGACAAATAATAGGTGTTCTGTTTTATTAAATTCCAGAAAGTTAATTTATTTACGTATATCAATTATATCATAAGTTATACTCGTATATGCAATAAAAAATCTATAATTGCGTATAAAAGCATATATTCAGGTGTTATTGATTATTTTAAATATTTTCCTAATTTCTAAACGACAGAAATAATAATAGTTTTAAACGGAGCAACATCTTAGTATTATAAGTATTATTATACTCATTATAACATGCAGATTGCCGTTTATGATAAGTCTGTGAATAGAATCGGTGTTATTGTAACAAAGATTATAATTGTTAGTAGTTTCGTAATATTTTTCCTTTAGATTATACAATTATGTAACAAAAATATTATAACGAAGAACAACAGGTACTTTTATATTATTAAGCTATATAAAATTAATAATAGTGGATTTGTATATATATATATATATATATATATATATATATATATATATATATATATTGTATATATATGTGCGAATATACAATCAATCTAAAGTGTATTATGTAAAATAAAGAAATACTCGTATATAGGAAGTTGTAGTATTAAATTTGTTTATTTATGCTACCGTTTTCGACAAAAAATCACATTATCCAGATGGTTAAGCAATAAAACAACAGAATAAAAAATAAAAAACTAGAATAAAATTACGTAGAGAAAATCATGAATATTATAATAGAAAGACATGAGTTAGGGAATAAAAAACGGCGGAGAAATAATGTACACGCATATAGTAAATAAAAAAAAAATTATTCAATTTTTTGTTTTTACTAATTTATGAATTATAGTAAATATTATATATTTTAGTACTATATAATTTATCTGAGTCTAGATATCAATTTCAGCCGTTTTCACGTATTATTTTATATTTTTTTAATTGGACGTAATACAGTATTATTATTATTATTATTAAACATATACCTGTCATCACAGTGCAATGTTATTATTATAGTTGGTGTTTATTACAGTGTATTCTATGCGATAACAATAATATTATTATATTATCTATTGAGTATTAATTGGCTGACGAAGTATAAATATATATAAGTATAAATCCAAACGATAAACGTAACAAAGCTGTCGATTAATACTTATTATAATAACCGCGCATTTTGAATTTTTGAACAAGTGTTTAAAATATTTGATATATACTTTATGATAGCGATCGAAATAGAATTCTAAGCGTATATATTAGCTAATATTTTTACCTAATGTGTATAGCACTATAGCATATTGTATACATACATATGTCGTATACAGACTTCTTCACTCGACTGCGAATGATTCAGTTTATTTTATATTTTCGAAAGGAGACGATGTGTCATTTTATATAGGATACCAACGGGATTATCATCTCGTTAACAAATACTAAACGGTTCTTTCATCGTCGTTTGTATGCATAGCTGGTATACTGTTATATACCGCACAATGCCACCAGACGTTTTAATAATAGACGTATTGTAGTGGTCTTCTTCTCGTTTCGAACTAAAATTCGTGTTTTGTGGAAGGAAAAATTCACATCAACCCACCTAAAAAACAGTTTCTTTTTGTATATTATTGTTGAATTATGATATTTACGTTTAGACCAGAAACAAAAATGTGCTGGGGAAATTCACCCCGGTCGAGTGACCGCGAGTTCTACGTCAGTGTAAATCTCGTTCAATATATATTTTTCAATGCAAGTCTTCGCGATGAAAAACTTTTTCTGCGAATAATTAAGTAATAATATTCGATTTAAGTGTAGACGATATAATGTAGTCGAACGTACACACTTTGACTTATGTAACACGAATAAATCTAATTTAATATCGTTTATTATTACGAACTGTTTCGTAATGGGCAAAATTATTTCGGACGTGGTGTGCGCACACTGCAGTGTACCGTCGTCGTATATACATAGTTTGAATTTTTACTCGATAGACATGTGTTTTATGTTTTTTTTTGGTCTAAACTCCAGGATCATTGGACCGTAACTTTGTCGTCATTCCCCCCTGTTATATGCGCGGTTTAAATATATTATCACGTTCCGGGGTCCCTCCGCTTTTGATAGACGCGTATCGTTTTATTTTATTCAAAAATTTCCGTTTTTTTTTCTCCCGTACATTTTTTAACGTATTTTAATTTATTTTAATAGATATACGCGTACACCCGGATACCGCGCGTGTGTATATACCTTCGACTGTTATACCGTCGCAACGTGTATTTATAAAATAATAATCGAGTCTCGCGCTGCTGGCTTGCGCGTAGGTATATCGATGTGTTTGTTGTAGCGTCGTGTAATTTATAATGGAACCCACGTTTGGCTCCAAACGACAGAAAACAAAAAAATAATAAAAAACAACCCGTAGGCGTCCGAAAAGAAAAAGTTACGCCAGTTATTATATATTTTCTGTTCAGTGCTGCGTATTCGCGACGCGTAAATAATAATAACGCACTACTATTTTTATAAAAACAAAAAATTAAAAACTATTATTTAATAAAAGAGCGTTTTCGTATTAAAATATATATATATACGCTTACTAGTGAAAGTATTATATACTACTACAACGCGTGGTGTTGTGTGTAGCTGTAGACAACGAACAGAGATAAACAGCGCGATATTTCATTATTAATATTATAATAATATTATAAATAGGTACGCGAATGAAAACGAAAACGCATAAAATATGCGCAAAATACATATTTTATTAGACCAATCGATATCAAATCCATTTTTCCCCCTCAATTCGATTCCGCATTATCACAAATACTCGTAATTATTGTAAGGGACGTCGCAAATCCTTCTGTCCCCTGCAAATATCCGGCCCCTTCAGTGGTTCTTTAATGTCGACGTCTCCGTAGGTCTTATATTATTTTCTTTTTCTGTTATATATGTTCGGTCATAACCTCCTGTCCTGCACATCACGACGAAACTCATTTATAAATAATGTCGTACACTTTATCCATCTTATTATCCGGTGACAGAATTAAATTTATTCGATTCCCTCTATTCTTCCGCTTTCTGAATCCTCTTTTTGCCCTCAATTTCTTCTCTTCGATTTATGTGTATATATATATATATATATATATATATATATATATAATGTATAATGTATATACAATTTTTTCGTAAATATATATATGACTTCTTTCTTTTTACTTTTTTTCGCGTTTTGTGATGATAAGTTAAGCGGATCCAATCTAGTAAAGCGCTAAGGATTCCGAAAAAACAGATTTGAATTCGTCGTGAATTTCCTATAGAACGACTTTCTCACTTTTTTCATTTTTTTTCTTTATCTTATAAGATCTTCGAAAACCCTTACATTTGTTCAAGTCATTTTTTAAGGATTTATGGTAAAAAAAAATTAGAATTGTGGGAAAGTCGGTCTCAAATAGACTTCACGACGAATTCAAATGTGTTTTTTTAAATTACATATCGCACCACTATAGATGGATCGTTGGAAGCAGGAAACGTCTATTGTTTCGTGTGTGTATACGATGAAGAGAGAAAATGCCCACTTTCAATCCCCTTAAATGCGTGTATATTATTACGAAAGCTTTGTGTTTTTTTTAAACCGTCTATTTCTTTGCAATCATACTTTCGTCGTATTAAATAATATACGATGGCCAAATCTGAAACGCGTGTATACAATATTGTGCGAAATACGCTGTTTGATAATATGTGGTCCAGTTTTGTAAGCTGCTGTGGACAAAAATGACACGCGCGCGATTATAATGAAAAATCGAGCGGTTTTTTTTTTGTTTTTATTCATTGCAGGATTTGTACTTGCACTTGTTCTCTTTAATTTATTATAAATTTCCAACGTAATCGTGTTAGTACACTACGCTTATATATGAGTATTAAAAAGGTTTCTAGATACAATCGAATTAATACACACGAGTATTATTAACGAAATAATTAAAAATATTAATAATGACATTTTAATAGGTGTGCTTACATAGATATTACGTTAGACAGGCTGGATGGAAATTTGTTTTTTCTTTAATATGCGTGCTTAATATAAAAGAATTACTCGTGGAGTATCTACGCATTTATATTTGTAGTTTATGTGTGGTAAACACATTAAAATTGTTGATGGTCGTCAAATTATAACGTACTAGCTACGATTTCTACAACGATCCTAGTGTACGCGTGTACAGCTTATTGATTTTTATGTTCGTCGACGAAGAGAATAAAAAATAAACGATAATTTCGTTTTGATCGTTTAATTCTCTCATTAAATGTATTAAAAATATTAATGTATTATATTAATAGAATTATATGTTTAAAAGACGGTATTTATATAAATTTGTATAGAAACGCAATAATAAAAATAAATACAAAAAGACTGGGGGGAAAGGCAAAACAAACGCTTGTTCGACACAAGTTCATATAGCTCTGTTGTAGTAGTAATTCGTGTATAATAGATATTTATATTATACGCGTCGGCTATAATTCTTTTCAGTCGGTACGAGTATTTCGCAGGGAACTTTCAATTTTTTTTTATGTCAAAACTCGCGTTTATTTATTTTAAAAATATTAATACCGAGGCAACTGTGTCTGTTCGTAATGATGCGGAACACTTTATCCAATTAAAAACGAATCTGATCTCCTCTTGTTGTTGCAACAGCCATTGTTTATTTATTGTACGGTTATATTTTATTTAGACGTCTTTTAGGAACGATCTACAAAATGACCTAAACGTTTTTTAGAGCCTGTAAAATTAAATATGTCGTTGAACTTCGTTTTCTCGGGTCATAAATATTTGGATTCGATCAATCGACGTTTTATGTTAACATTTTTTTCTTATTCATGCTATATGTTCGGGCAACTTCGATTTCAATCACTTTTAAATATTATTTATACAGTAATATAGATAATCTTTAAATATTCAATAAAAACGTAAAATGTGATTTTACAAATATATTGTTTAAATTCAGTCATTGCAGCACGCATTCAAATCTACCTACCACAAACTTAATATGTTATCCTTATGTTAAAAAGCGAACTTTTTTTTTCTATGAATTAGAGTCTAGTTGAGTCTAGTTACTAGACATTTAAAATAAATAAATAAAAAAAAAAATTGAATTCATAAACATTTAAAATTTAGTTCGTTACATTTGTATGTATTTATATCGGTTTAATTGAACTGCTCGGCATAAGATTTATTATACTATTTTATTGCTATAAATTAGTGATTTATCGTTTCGATTTAAATTATTTATAAAACGAAAATGATATATCGGAAAAATAAAAAAAGAAAATAAATCTTTAAATTTAAAATATTTGTATGGTTTTCTTTTTGTAGTTTCTTCAAAACTTGGGGAAAGTCGACCGGACCGAAGATGAAATTTTCAACGAGCATTTACAGAATTTTTCAAAACAACAAAATTCGGCGAATAAATTACAAAAAGAATTCAACAATTACATTCGGTGTGTTAGAGGTAAGTCGGCACATGTCTAACCATATAAAATGTACACGCCGTTATTGTTGCGGTTAGGTCGCTTCGTTGACATAAGCTCGCGCGCCAATCGATGACCTTAATTTTTTATTTCATGTTCCTATTATATAGTGGCGGACTGAGCCGATGGGAACCAGAAAAATTTCCCTCATATGTTATTTTCCAATGTATTCTGGTATATTATGATTGTGGATTTGTCTAATTATAATTATTCGTTATTTGTAATAAAAAAAACCTACAATTTACATATTCTTATTAAATTTCTGTCCGTACACTGTGAATACGCTGCAACATATTATCGTCACTTGGTCATAGGACGTGACATTGTGTGTATATGTAACAGTGTATTTATATCAATGATATCATCACGATTTAAATTTGTTAACGTGACGAGACAATAGTCTGTTTCCGCTTTTTGAGCATCAAGTGTAATGAACACATTTTTAGGGGGGAAATAAAAATAATTTTATTATATAAATCAAATAGATGATCGTGATTGATAATTAATTGTTCGGTTTTTTTTCACATTCCTATGTAAGTATAAATAAATAAAATAAAAAAATTGGGCGATTGCTTTCTTGTTGCGTTGTTCGTTCGACTTATTTCCTGTCGAGTCGTTATAACGCACGAAATTCTTTTGTAATTCTCAATTTGTGACTTAATTAGGCCTACTGCATCGCTGCAGTAAGAAGAGTCGATAAAATTTTTTTTCACAGTCCGCCATGCTATACGCCGCTATAATTAATACTTGTATCGCGATTGGCTGATCGATTGGCGATTGGCGGCGTTCGACACGCGTATAATATATATTAGCCTAATCTAACCTAACCTAACTTCGGAAATTTGTCTTATACGATTTCTCGCGTTATTTTTGCGTATATATAGCCGTCCAAGTAGCGAGCAAAAGTCTTATGGACACGTTGAACGAGATGTACGAGAGCCAGTGGGTGGGTCACGATCACATGTGTACCTATTCGAACAATTTGGACATGCTGTGGAGCGATTACAGTCACAAATTGGCCGACCAAGTACTCATACCGTTGAACACGTATCAAGCGCAGTTTGCCGAAACACGGGTGAGAGCACTGAGCAGTATTTAAATAAATGTCTCGTGCGCGTATATATATCTAACGCGAACAAGAGAAATATCGAATCGCATCAATTCCATTCCTAAAAACCCGCTACGATACCTTTCTATATAAAGTTTTTTTATTAATTGTCTATGTTTTCTCTGTAATATTAAACAGAATACATATACTTATTATAAATATATTTATCGAACAAATTTCAATCGACCATAATATACCCCCCCCCCCGGCGGTACTTTAGGAAGAGGAAATAGTGTGTTTCCGCGCCAAACGCGTAACTGTACTGCAGTAGTTCTTATTGTACCGTAACGGTTAATTAGCAATTGACGTCATTATGTTGCCAAAAAATAAAAATAAACATGTGCGAAAATGTTAAAAAATAAAATTCTTATTACGATTTACGTGTCAATTGTTGTCTTGATTGGGAGTTCAAAATTTTAATTTGTTTAGGTAAATAAATAAGTTTAAAATATAAATAATTTTAATATCCTCCTTCACTTAAAATGGTATATGTATATATATATATATATAATACGATCAAATAAATTTATAAAAGTTATAAAAGAAAACGCGATAAGGAAAAGAATCGAGTTACTTTAAGGATAACTGAAGGATTAAAATTATTAATGATACTGCAAGAAGTGTCCTCGTCGAGCTCTAAGTCTGTTATCGTGACGCGGACATTCGTAACGACTTCGTGTCTTGGTGTTTTTCGAGACAAATGCGACTGATTATTGTCGTCGATCATTATATTTTTTTCTTGTCCGCTTATCCGATTTGTAAAAACCAAAATAAATCGACCATTTATATCAGTGCAATATTACTAAGACTAGAATTGTGTATATAGCATTATTATTTTGTGCGAGTTCTTAAGGGTATACTGCAATTCTACAGTTATGAAATTTCAAACTTCAACGAGTTCTTCAAACGTATTTTTTTATGATATTGTTTTTTTTGTTTAATTTAAGGACATTTTTGTGTTATTTTTAAACAGAAATGTGAACATTCAAAAATATCCGTCGTAGTGATCCGTATTGAAACTCATATCCTTGAGAATCTATGGTGCTCATTGTCCTTTTAAAAATTAATACAAATACTGAAATTGTATTCGGCCCAATTAAGTCGACCATTGTCGGCCGTCAGTGACGACATTTTTAACTGCATTTCCCCCCAATTATTAGGGATCGATGTTATTTTTTTCCGGTATTAATTGACATCGTTATGACCGTAACACACAATGCATTTGTACTCGGGATTGTTATTGAAATGATTATAATAAATAAAATATGCTTGAACGAGTTCAAAGAAAATTTCTTCGTTCTATACGATGCACAAATTCAACATTCTCTGTCATCCTCGTGATTAATGCCCTGTTCTTCGTGCTCTAAATTTTTCAGTCTTTCGGACCGCAGACACTCATCTGTAATTTATTCTTCCTTTCTACCAAAGTTGACTCTCCTGCAATCCTATCTCTCTTAAATTCCAAAGTCCCGTCCCTTCGTTCTACTCGTTTCTCTGTCTCATTTCATACTCGCTCTACTAATTTTACTAAATATAATTCTCTCATCCTTCGCCTTACGCTTTTTTTCCCCATTTTAGCCATATGTTTTTTTTTCTTCTAATGTGTAATTTTTCATTAGTCAATGGCCTTGTCTTGTAAAAAAAAAAAAAAAACAAAATTAATGAATTAAATAATGTTTCATACGTGGCGATTAGAAAAAGATCGATAAACGCAACAGGAAACTGGTGGATTACGACAGCCAAAGACACAGTAACCTGTTGGCCAACAACAACAACGGCGGCGGCGGCGGCGGCGGCGGAGCCGGCAAGAAAAAAGACGAAGCAAAAATGATGAAAGCCAAAGAACAATTCGACGAAGTGAAACGAAAGTTCGACCTGATCAACACCGAACTGCACGACGAACTGCCGGCATTGTACAATTCTAGGGTGTTGTTTTTGATAACCAATCTGCAACCGTATTTCGCCGCCGAACAACTGTTTCACAGCGAATCGTCAAAAGTACGGCGCGTTATAAAACACTTTTCTATATTTATTTTATTCCGCATTTTTTTTTTTCGTTTTGATTTTTATTCCCGTTCCGCGGTAAAATATAACATATATAATAATATATGAATTTAGGTATTCGCCGAGATGGAATCGATCGTCGACAAATTGGCGACCGATTATCAACACCAGTCGAAAGTGATAAACTACTTCGTGAGAAACAAAACGCCAAACAGTATCGTCAACAACATTCAGTCCGCGTACGTATACATATGTTTCTACTTTTTTAAATGCTGATTTTTTATATTACAAAACGCATGGGACACGAAATATTATTAACGTTTTTCTGTTTTTTTTTTTTTTTGTGTATAGATCACAGTCGCCGGTGTCTCCGGTATCCATGAACGGTAATTATATCAAATTGTTATTATTATTATTATATATCGCTTATTATATATGGGGTTAGGAATATAATGCCCCCTTCCAATAACTAATAAAAACGACTTAATGTTCTAAAAATTAAAAATATTTTTAAAAAAATTCGATTTTTTTTTATTTTATATTTATTTGTTTAGTATACGAAGAAAAACAATATTTAAAAAAATAAATAATTGAATAATTTATTTGGAAAATGTTAAATATTATATGAGTCGAACAAAACGTCGTCATTGCCGAATTACCATACAAATGCATACGTAGCCGATATAAATACGTAACAATAATTTTTGAAATAATATCCGAATTTCAGTTAAAAGAAACGGAAAATTTAAAATAAAATATTCGTGCGCGAAACAGAATCCGAACGAAAAAATAAAAATAAAGAAAAAATTGTGTATGACACTATGGAAAATAAATAGTAAAAATCCTAGCCCTGTAATTTCAAGTCTATTTTGGTTTTAAGCTTTATCAAGTATTATAAATATACATAGTAATATCGATTTGTATCTAATACTTTTGTCTTCTTGTTTGTGTCGAACTAAATTGTTTTTTTTTTTTTTGTTTCTGCGTGAAAACTAATGCTTATATTTATATAATACGATTAATATAGAAGAAGATATTACAAAATCCCCGAGTTTGTCGCCGTCCGAATCGCCTCATCAGGTGATGTCCACCGTAAGTAAACCCGTAACACTGTCCGACAACGGTGGTAACGACGTGGTCGCCTCCGCGTCGGAGGTAAAAAACACGACGTCCACCGTCGAGGAAGAATCGTCGTCGTCGGTGGTCTTGACAAACGGCAAGAGTAGTAGTAGTCCGCCGCAAGTGAACGGCGGCGTCGCGCCCGTTAGACACGAGATCGGCAGTAATAAAAACTTAACCGTCGAAATCGACATACCACCAGGTACGTGTGATGTTCCTCGCCAGAGTTTTGCTGTGTTTTTAGAGTTTTCTTTTTTCTTTAAATATAACAACCGATTTAACACCCGTGTATGTTGTTTCACCCGTTATGTTTATAAATATGTACGCGTAATTAATCTGTTCTGTTTACACTGCACAGGAGCCACTACTGAAAACTTACCCCCTGGAGTACTGTACAGAGTGGTGGCGACTTATAAGTACGACGCGGAAGACACGGATGAGTTATCGTTCGAAAAAGGCGAGATCATCAGCGTAGTGCCGTACGACGATCCGGAAACTCAGGCAAGTTACATGCTTTTGTCACGTTCTTGGATTAAACAAATTTCAAACATAATATTTTTCAAATTACTAAAAACTGTAATATATTTATCCTCCTCCCCCCCAAAAAAAAGAATATAATAATTGTATATATATATATATATATATATATATGGGAGCGTTATTGTGACAGTGGCGCAGTTCTTCTTTTCTCGGACACAAACTAACTCATAATTTTTTTTTTAACAATAGTATTTATCAAACAAATTTGCCACGTACCTGATGTTACTTAGGAAACTATGATAAAGACTTTTATAATTTTAAGACTTTGAACAAAACTTTAAACAAAAAAAAGTATAAATTCGTTCTTGTACACACACCTACTTATGCTGGACCACAGAATATGTATAATAAAAACCGTGTAATAGATGATTATATTCACGTGATAGTCTTGTTAAATGTGCCGTTTTTATTTTATTTTAATGTTATAGGAAGAAGGCTGGTTGATTGGAATCAAGGACAGTACTGGCGAAAAGAAAATGTTCCCTGCCAATTTCACCAGACCTTTGTGAGTGCCGCATCGTCGTAAGCGCAAGGAGGTCACAACACGGCCGAGTATTCTGAAATTCAGTTTCTGGATGTTAGTGATTTTATTTTACGTTTTTATATCATCGTATATCTATTCAAATGAAACTTGAGACGTCGGTTTTCGTCCGACTGTCTAAAAGCGCTGCAACGACTAATATTCTTACGGAATTTTCGTGTTATAAACTAAATAACGCCCTTAGGTTTTCAAGTATCAGTTTTTTTGTACGCTCCATGTATGTCAACTTCCGAAAACATTATCTGTGCCGATAATAATGAATTTGACTGATTGAGAAATCGTTACGAATTTAATGGGTTCATAGTATTAAATTTTATTTTTAGCATGGTTTTATATTGAACCTTTAAAACAAATTTCATTGATTAATTAATGTGTAACGAGTGCCTTTAAATTTTTTTTATACAAAATAACGTTTAAAGATGCGCAAGGTAAAACTATATTACCTTATTATATATATATATTATATACATTTTTTTTTGTGCCATTAAAAAGCATGTATTATGTTAAGTTATGTATGGCCGCTATATTCAATCCTATACTCCTACAACTCAGCTATAGTACCTTTTACCGTGTAATAATGATTATATTTTGCTCGTATTACGTGTTTACTACTTTTATTTTTTATGTGTTGTTATATTGTTGTATTTGTGTGTTAAATGTTTTTTTCTACTTTTAGTGAGCGATTTGTAAAGGTTCAAGCATTTTAGTTTACATTTCAAGTATCCAACCCCGTCCCTTATACTCTCTCTCTCTCTCTCTCTCTCTCTCTAATAGTCAATAAAATGTAAATAACTAGTTTAGACCATATATTATTAAGTATATCTGTATTGTATAATTTGAATTAACTTTGGTAGTTACTAAATTTATTATATGAATATGTATTAGTATTTAGATGTATATTTATTTTGTCCTTAAAATTTGCTGTAGACTTTTTAACATTTGAATTTCAGTATTGCTATATTTAAAACAATGTATGTGTATATTATATTATTATTATTATAATATTAATAAATATAATAAATGGCATCAGTAGTAGTCGCATTTTAGGTGATTGGGGGGTCTCAAATTTCGCTTATTGTGTATTTAATAATTGTTGTTTATCGTTTTTTTTTTTTCTAAGCAAATTCAATAAGAGTACTATTGCATTTATTTTTTTTTTATATATATATATAGACTTTGAATTAATAAATTGTTTCCAACAGCAGATATTGGTCCATACAAGCCGGATTAGTGGTAAGGGAGTCCTAATTAAGCCATATTACCCAAAATGTGGAGGGATCCCCTGTACATGTCTAATGAATATTTTTTATTATATCCGTGTATGATGATTTTTAATGTTAAGTAAAACATATTATGGGTCTCGAAATTGTTTTAACTCGTCGTCGGGGTTCAAGAAACGTACAGATTCGGTTTTTGATATAAAACTCTTTTCTGCCTATAGAATATAGGCCGAGAACGTAGATATAATATATGAAATCAAATTGAAAACGGACAAATGGAATACTGTGATCAAAATGTGTTTCCATTTAAATGGGCCATAGTACTTTAATGTTTAAATATCACATTGACGCATTTTATCGATTTTGTCGGTTTTCAATAATTTACAAGTGTGTGTATATATCAATAGAAGTTGTTGATATACGGGGTAGTATAATATTATTTTTACTTATAGAAATAATTCGCCTTGTATACAAATGACAAGGAAAAAAAACAGAAAATTCAATAACACTAATAAATAATAATAATATTATTATAGTTAACAAATTATTGAGAAAGAAAAAATGTAAATCCATTGACTTTTTATTGTTTTAATTTTTTTTTTTTATATAACTAAAACTAATAATTATACGTAATCGTAACATCTAATTTTTAACAGTTTTAGATTTAGTATTTATAAATTATATAAGTTTTATTAGTATATAATATATTCATTGTACAAGTGATGTTACGTCCGAATAATAATTATAATAATAATGTATGTAACTCAGTTTTAAATATTGTTCCAAGCTGATACGTTTATTACAAATAAAATGATAATTTTTGTCTCATTTTAAATTAAATGTCGTTTTATTATTATTTTATTCAAGGAAATTCATTGTCCTCCTTTGTCTTTGAACCACAATATAGTTCCTAACCAATCTTTTACAGAGTTCCAGTTAGAAAATTCTCTCGCTATGTATCGAAGATTCGATAATTTTGTGAGTGACGATAAAAATGCAGAAAACGTGTAAAATAATTTTTAAAAATTTTAAAACTTTCAATTGTTCATATAATATTGTGGAGTTGAATTTTCTGCTAATAATTGCGATCAAAAGTAAAAATTTCAAAACGAATCGCAACAAAATGCATACAATGCAGTGACTGTTCTCCTGCAATCAATGTTTTAATAGTACAGGTTTTACCTGTAAAAACGTATCCGTTTTAATATTTATAAAGTGTTTTACAAGATGGTATCGAAATTAAATTTTTTTTTTTTTGTAACAAAATCAATTTACAAAACAAAATGGCTTTATTTTATATCGCAAGTAAAGAGAAATAAATGTATTTAAGTGGCACGAACGCGTTTTGTTTAGTTTATTAATACAATTCTTTATTAATATTAACTATAGTAATTTTTATTATTACCTATATTATAGGGTGCGGCATAAGTTACTACCTACATTTATGAAAATGAGATAACTCAATTAACGTATTGTTTAAATAGACTTATATATACATATATGACGACAATTTGACAATTTCGGGCTGTTTTTCTTCTGCTTATACTACTGCAGGGAAAAACGAAAAAAGCGTCTTGTCGAATAAAATATGCCAATTCGATGCCGGAAACATTGAAAATATATTAACGCGCATTATTGATTAAAAAAAAACAACAACACATTTTAAAACGAAAACCGAGGTGGTGTAGGGAAATCTGTTGACAATGTTTGACGCGATTTTCATAATTTAATTATCAAAAATATAGGTGTCGACGAATACAAAAAACAAAATTCAATCGTATCTCGAGGGAAAACGAAATAATTATTAGTCGTGGGACGCGTTTTTGTAAAGTTCATCGACTTGGAACACTGGCGTATTTTTTGTTTTCCTGTGAACGTATTCGAGCGACCAGCTCCGTCGTAACTCGTATAACATTTTTTTAAATCCGCGCGCTTTCTTTTCACCGATGCGTTGACGGAAATCTGCCGCTTAGAGAGCGTGTGCGCGTCTATGGCCACTCTCGTTATTTGCCAAGACGCGTCGGACGTGTCGTTTTCTATTTCGCTTTCGGTTTTTTCATTTAGTGCCGAATTTTTAATATTTTTTTTTCATCTTGGATCGTCGCAGCGGAGACCATCGAATGTAATGAAATGTAAGTATAATATTGTACAAACCTTTTGTCGCGTAGCTACTGCTAATTATGAGGGATGATAATATTATATACGCGTACGAAAGGTTTTATACGTTATATAATACTTTTTTTTTTAATATACGGACTAATGTCCTATTACATAATATATTATTATGATACAATAACACAGCGATTACAATAATTTTGTTTGTATTGTAAAAGAATCGAAAAAACACGATAAAAATTACATTGTTAAATTTTTCAAAATTTTTTAAAATTATTTCACTCTAGGCAGATCAGATATAAAGTAGAAACCGATGGAAAAAGAACCTCGAGGACGACCCGGGAAAAAATGGTTTGATGTTGTGGAAGAAGATCTTAGCAGGTTGAAAGTACAAGAACGGAGAGACCATCGAGCGTAGGCAAGTGATTTTTTTTTGCAAACGTTTTCGTGCTCCACACTGCAGTGGCGGCTCGAAGGAGATTATTAGAATAAACTGTGATTCACAAACAATTTTAATGGGTGGGTGGGAGTCTTGGGTACATGTATTGGAAAATATTTATTTCACAATATTAGTTTAGTTATTTATTTTAATTTTGTAAAAACTCCCGCGTAATATCATTAATTTCAAACATTTTTCGGGTGGGTGGTGTAAAAAATATTTTATATGATTCGAAGAGGAAAGAAGAGTCATTCAAGCCGCCACTGGCTCCACAGATTCTCTGGTCGCGTATCGATGCGATGCGACGTGCGAAAAAACGCTCAGTAAACGCGGAGTGAAAAGACGGACACAGTCGCCGAATTATTCGCGTGTTGTACGATATTGTGCGTTTTACATAAAATAAAACAGTCCGTAGTAATCCGCGGGGGTCTTAACACTCACGGTTCGCCACCGATACATTTAAATAATTAATATATTTGCATTAAATATTATCAATAACGTTCTGTTCCGTACGTTTCCGCCGGCCGTGCTTTGCGTTTTTTTCGCACGTTTTCTGTTATTTATTAATATTGTTTTATTTATAATTGTATTTCGCGTTATTTCGACTTTGTTAAACGTTTTATAACGAATTTTTTTCTCTTTCGACATCGAGAAAATCGTTCTCTGACAGAAAAACGTTTTCTGTTACGAAACGTACGAAGCGTGTGTACCCCCCGCGCACTAATTATTATTAACGTTTTATATTTTATAAACGAATAAAATTTAATAAGACGACGCGCGTTTGTATTGCCTATTATCCGTAGTCGTTCAGACCATGATATAATAAACTTTTTAGTGTGTGTGTGTGTGTATATGTTTGTTTTATAGTTTATAAAGTTTATTGTATCATGGTCGGACTATATAATAAGGCGAGAGACGTTTATTTACACTAACGTTGCACCCAAGGTGGATTAATCCACTTATTGCGTTTAATTGAGTTATCGTTCCGTGCGCGTACGTTTTCTATACGAGATTCTTATTAAAAAAGAAAAAAGTGAAGTACATGAAGTGGGTATTCGCGTGTTACCGGCGACGGCGGTTTTTCGTACCAGTGACGCCACGTCTTCGTTACCTCGTTTTTCGTTTTTTTTTTGCATTTTTTTCGGACACGTTTGTCTAAAAAATGCCCTGATCGCGACTCTTGCCGTCGGGTGCGTGACGCGGTCCTGTGCCCGGTCCAGCGCGTCGCGGCGCCACCGGTTCCGGATTCGAATCCGGGTGGAGGCCTGGCGGATTTTTGCGCTGTCGGCGTAGTCGTCAGGTAAAGGCTATGTACTGCAGTTTGAAGATGTATATAAGGGCGCACCCAGGATTTTTTTTTGGGGGGCTAAATAAAATTTTTTTTGATATTAATAAGATTTATTTAATATGTACAGAAATCCGAAAGTACACTTGTTAATGGAAAACTTATATTATAATATTTCTTATATCTATTTTGGGTTTTGGTTTAGTTACGGTGAAATTATACCTGTAAAATATTATTATTAATTTATGAATTTGGTGATTATTTTATCTAGATCTTACCTTTTAAATAATAAAGTTAAGTCGCCTTGTTCCTTTTTTTCCTAATAATGATAACATTATTATATTATTATATATTTTATAATATACAATATTCTACAAATTCAAGGGTAAATAATTTTTTTGATATGACAATTTAAAGTGATACCTAATAAAATTACAAAAATATTAAGAGGTCAACTATTTTAGGGGGGCTTAAGCCCGTTAGCCCCCCCCCTTGGGTGCGCCACTGATAACGATGATGAAGCAAGATGAGAACTTCCGCAATGAAATGTTGGATGTCGGTAATTTGAAACGGCGGTGTTTGTCGCAGCCAATAACTGTGACGGAAAAGTCTTTTCGCCCGTACACGGCCTGTACGAGCACGGTCCGGCAGTAAATCACTCCTGCGGCTAGTAGTGCCAAAATGGAATGAATGGACGAGTCAATTCATTATTATGGATAATAATGAATTGGGTTCTTGCGGAAAAATCGAATTTATAACGACATTATATTATGTTTATAAAATACTACAACATTTTAGTAGTTTACACAAATAATAAAGACAATACGAAATTCGACATTTGGACGTTATTATTTTAAAATATTTATATTTGCCTACCTAAATAGTAATGTCCTGCTAGCTGTTGTGCAGTATCTCAATAGTCAAATAGTCGGGGAAATGAGTTTTTCAGATTTCACTTTTAAATTATTATTTTTATTTATTTCTCGTTAGTACCAATCAGGGCTGGTAGGAAGGGGTTTAGGGCAGGGGCCGGCAGCCTTTTTAACCGTGTGAACTATAGGGTCATCTATAGGCAGGTAGGAACGTACAGTCTTTTGTGTACTACTTTTAAAAGTCTTTTGAGTTCCAAAATTGTTTTGATTTTAGATTTCCAATTTTTTCAATTTTTCCAAAATTATTATTTTTTTTGTTCCACATTACTGTATTATGCATATTTACCAATATAAAAATTATATTCTATGAATTCGTTTACGATTACATATCCAGGAAATGTGTACAACATTTTCCTTCCAATTACTTCATTTTTTGGGCTTGCTAAAATATATAATATCAGCACCAATGTTAAATATATCATTGTCCTTTAACATAAAGATTTGGCTGATATTGTCTTCTTTTTTAAGACCTTGCACAAGGACATCACCATCTTCATCATTTACATTTTGTACGCGGTACACATATTTATAATGTGTCTTTTTCCATGCACCTCCAATAACATCAACCAATATAAAAACTCCATCTTTGATCAATGCCCATACAACTGGCTCATACTCAATTTCATTGACTGATGTATTAAGTGGGCCATCATAATGTCATCTGTTAGATCTAAAATGCTGTACGTTCTTAGAAACAATAAAAAAAAAAAATTATTTTAATAAACATAATCTCAAATACAGGTTAAAAAAAATACAGGTTTCTGTGTAGAAACATTTGCTTTTAGGAAAAAATTTAATTAAAGAATAAAATGTAAAATTGTAGAACAGTGCAATTTCTAATACATGAGATTAGATGAAATTTTAGAAAAATGACATAAATATATACATTTATATTGATAGAATAATTTTTTTAAATTTAACATATTCGTGTGGAGGCCATAATAAATTACTACTCGCAGGCCGTGGGTTGCCGACCTCTGGTTTAGGGGGTAATAATATAATTTCTTAAAGGTGCTTAGTATATTATGTATTTTACTATTGGTCTTTAAATATATAACCTATAACAAAAATGAATAATATACAACAAATAATAATATTATATATCGTCGGTGATACTACAATACATCGCATGTAAAAAAATTCAATTTTTCAAGAGGCACATAAATGTGATTATAAAATCAATTGTTTACTAATATTCCACCAAATACTTTAAAATGGTTCGCATTATTCGGCACCGTCCACCCTCAAAAGTAGTTGTATAGATATCAAATATAATTGTATACGGATACAAAAATAAATTAGTGAAAATCCTTTGAATAGTGACTGAATTTTAGTAAATATTTAATTACATGCTTTTGAAACTAAGCGAGAAAATTTTTTTATACAAGTCGTCAATTTCATTGAACACAGCCACTAAAAAATTTACTTAGCGCCAGCCCTGATGCCAATACCTATGTGTTTAACATAATATAGCATATTTTATATTCTACTATACTATTTGAAGTGTTCTTGTTATTATGTCATATAATATTTTGTAATCTGAAAGTAGTTTATATGTTTTCAAATTAATTTAGATTTTTCTCATGTGTACACTAAAAAACAAATTGCATTTGTTAAGCAAATTCGAAAAAATGTTTAAAGCTAAATTAAAGATATTCCTGAGTAATAAATCAGTAAACAATACACATACATACCCAAGTCATACCTGGCAAGCACATTATTTATCGATAAAATATTTTATTTCTCATTTGATACCGCTTTGGATGTATTCTAGCTAATCATATGCTCATCATCGTCTATTAATATTACCTAAAAAATAATAAACAAATAAATGAATAAGATAATCTACAATAATAGAGCAGTCAAATACGTTCATTATCAATTGTATCGTAATGAGATATGCTTAAATTTTAAATAAACTCTTAAAATTGTTAATAAATATGTAAAAATAGGCTCTTATCCAAAATATATGCATTTATAGGCAATTAATTTTATTAATATTTCTTAATTGCAAGTCAAGTGAAAAATGTAAAAAGAAACAATTTCGTAAATCATGAAATAATAATATACCACATATTAAAAAAAAAACAGTAGGTTTATATTGGTTTAAGCCGTCTTTTTTTAAACATCATTCAGTCAAACAAAAATACATTACTCAGTTAACAAGCAGTATTCATTAAAAAAATTATTGTATATTGCACACTATTTCTTTGGTAAATATTATCATGATTTTACATAAAGGTAGATTATAGACTAATAATTTGTGCATTCGTATAAAAACATTTTTAATCATTTAATAATAAAAAAAAATTACTTTTTTACGAATATATATATAAAATATGCAAAATTTTTCAAATATGCATTTATATACACTATAAACTTTTTCTTATGCTGTCTCTGTTAATCAAATCGTTGATATTTCATACTCTCATCAAATTGAATACACTAAAAAAAATAAATAAAAAGTATGAAATTGCCTACAAATCCGGACTCTGGTTATGACTATCGTGTAAATGCCGGGTGGTTCAACTTAATTTAATAGTTTGTGGTTTGTGTGTTAATCGATGGAATGAACCAGTGTCGTCTGCTATCCGTAACAAGGTGAATAAAGAGGTGATCAGATGAATACAGTAAGAATATGTGTGAATCAGCACACATAGTAATATAGATAACCCCCTTTCTCACAATTTATATACACATACACATATATTTAAAAAGAAAATTCCTTTAACCTTGGCCGGTAACAAAAATTTAATATAGTAATGTAAATAAATCACTTTTTTTTTTTTAATTGCACATTATAATTTTATTAACAAATAAAAATACACACATATGTATCCAAGCTATTGACACAAAACAAATTCCGTATACTCTGGTTTAATAACCTCAGTTGCAGGTTGGCGACCTTCTTTTTTTCTCTTTTAGAGAGTTGGCCATTGTGGGCTCTGGGTGTCGACCGTAATGTGTCTGAGAACATCACAAATTGGCTATCCTGCAAGGATAACGTTAAGTTCGATTAACGTAATAATAAAAAAATATACATATATAATATAATAATACATAAATCAAAATTTATTTGTATTATTCGTTTGAATGTTATTTTAGCCTCTGGCACGGCATTGCGCCTGTAAGCTACAAATATTGTCAAGTTTGTATGTTTTTAGCCTCTGGAACGGCATGGCGTCCTGTAAGCTTGATTGACATGTATGTAAATCATCATAGCCTCTGGCATGGCATTGTGTCCTCTAAGCTCGTTAATTGTGTGTGTGACGAATAATATAAATTTAAATGCTAATATAAATAAAAATAATAATAAAAAAAAAGTTAAGAAATTAAAATTGTGACAACATTAGTTTGGATTTATATGTATATGGACACATTGTACTCTATTTATGAGTTTTAATGACTACAGAGCCATCATATGGATTTGATTTGATAATTATTATAATAAAATAAATAATGAGTATTAGTAATAATATAAATTACGTAAGGAAATTGTCGCATTAATTAATATCATTAATATAAAGCAATAATATATTATGTGTATGAGAAATAAAAGAAATAATAATAGTGTGACCGGTCCAAGTAATTTAAACCAAAGGAAATATTGTCCTCGAATGTGTTTTAGAATAAGTATAAATTGTTGAGTTTTATGTGTGTGCGTATATCATTGTGAAGTTGCAGTTATACGATGGCATTGAAGGGAAGTGTCAACGTTGTTGCTATATATTTGCTGCACTCCATCGGAGCACTCAAATCGTTTCAATTATCATTATTGAAATTTCATCTGCTGGTGTTATCAACTGCGCTAATTCTCAGTTTTTAAAATCTTCGATTAAACAATTTTTTTAATTACTTTACCTGAGTTTTGGGGTGGTAAAATAGTTGACTAATGTCTATCTAGAGGATGGTTATGCACCAATATATAAGTGGTAAAATATTTTCACACCAAAATGGATAATGGTAACAGAATGTTAACAATTTTTTATAGAAATATCAACGATTTTTTCTTTAGCAGTCACAAGAGGGCAATGCAACTAACATTAATATAAAGATTGTGTACATTGAATTCATTATTATTAAAATTGAAATGCATTTTTAATGAAATAGAATAAGAAGAAAAAAATGTGCTTTTAAATTGTGATTATTTTTAAACCACTTGGGAATAAAATAAAAGTTTTAATTATACATAAATTAGTTCTGAAATGCATAAATTAATAAAATGCTTATCGTCTAACTCAATTTTTGTAATGATTTACTGAAAGAAACAAGTTATTTGAGTGTTTGACATGCAATTGTGTTTAAAATTTAAATCGGTATCACAAAGTACCAGTGCTAAAATTATTTACCATTTCGACACGTTTACAAGCGTAAAAGAAATTTGACAACAGAATGTCAATTATAGAGTGTTCCAATTTAAGGCGTATTAAATATTCCGTTGAGAAATATTTGGTCTCTTTATATTTTTTGAATATTATTGATGGTGAAAAAAAAACTTGCTGGTAAATTATGCTACCAGTGCCTATAAAGGGTTAATGTTTTACTCTTGCTAGGTATGACTTTTTGGTATGTGTGTATACAGGTCGGCCGTCCGGTACTTGGTACTAACGAGAAATAAATAAAAATGGGGGGGAGTGTGCTGTACCTTCTCGCGGTCCCCCCTGTTAGTAGTGTTGTTAACATCGGTGGGTCTATTTTGTATTTTCCAATATAGACCCCTCGATGTTAACAACACGAACTAAACAGCACAAACCGGACGGCCGAGCCAAATAAATAAATAAAAAAAGTATAATAGTATTAATTTAAAAGTGAATCTGAAAATCTCAATTCGATTTTTGAGGCACTGCACAACAGCTACATTAATATTTAGGTAGCCAAATTTTAATATTTTGAAATTCGTATAATCTTTGTTGTTTCTGTAGACTACTAAAATTGTAGTATATTACGAAGATATTATGTCGTTATAAGTTCGATTTTTCTGCAAGAACCTTTTCAAACGATAAATCAAGTTTGGATATCCCAATAATTTTAAGTAGGTTCATTGCGGAAGTTTTCACCTTACTTCATCATCGTATACATTTTCAAACTGTAGACCGCCTTTGACGACTACACCGGTGGCGCAAAATCCGCTGGGTCGTCATTCGGGTTCGAATGCGGGGCCAGTGACGCCGCGATGCGGTGGACCGGACACAGGGCCGCGTCACGCAATCGACGGCAAGAGTCGCGATATGGGCATTTTTTAGACAGTAAAACGCGTCTGAAAAAAATGCAAAAAAACGAAAAACAAGGTAACGACGACGTGGCGACACGCGGCCGGGGTAAAGCTACCGACCGTACGAAAAACAGCGGCCAGTAATACACAAATACCCACGTATTTCACTTTTTTTTTAATAAGCATCTCGTCGAAAACGTACGCGTACATATTGAACGATAACGCAAATAAACGCAATATAACGTTCGTGTAAATAAATAAACGTTACCCGTTATAGTCCGAACGACAACGGATAATAATACAAACGCGCGTCGTAATATATAAGCTCAATAAAAAACTCGAAAGCAATATATTTTAACAATAGTAAATCGACTCGCGTGGATCAAGTGGAGAGAAGTGTCTGTTGTTCTGTGCGACAAGAGAATTACAATGAGGTTGAAAGTTAAGTTCTATAAGAGTGTAGTGAGACCAACAGAGTTGTATGATTCAGAGTGTTTGGTGGTGGACAAGGAAATAATATAGCAGAGATGATAATGCTTAGATGGATGAATGGGGGGGGTGACAAGAGAAGTTATGATCAGAAATGAATATGTGTGAGGAAGCATAAGTGTAGCGTCGATCGTGGAGATGGGAAAGAATAGACATAGAAGGTTTGGTCATTTTATAAAGAGAGAAGATATGGAGGCGGTAAGAACGGTTATGGAAATGAATGTTGAATGAAGAAGAGGAAGAGGAAAACCCAAAGAAGAAGTGGTTGATTGCAATTGAGTGTGACTGCTGGTGTGTGTAAAAGTTATGGGTGATCGGGTCAAGTGGAGGTAGAAGAAGAATAAATCGACTCGCGTTCTTCCCTGCATGTCCCCACATTGGTCATTTTTTTATTTTTTGTCTGTAGTGGGATGGGAGGGATGAAATGCATTTAAGATAAGGATTAAATTTTCGTTTAAAACTGGACGAAGCCGGGTAATTCAGCTAGTAAAATATTATAATAACGTATATAATAATGTAATGTGCGGGCACATAACGTTCGTCCAGTGATAATATAAAGAAGAGGTATAAAGAAGAGTCGAAAAAACGCGAAAATAAATGGTCGAAAAAAAAACCACGCGAGCGTATTCTTGTTGCTTCATAATAACGTATATTATATTTATATCATTAATTTTATTACATGTCGACGATACACAATTACAAATCTACGAACCGCCAAAACCAACTTTCGTTATACCGCGCCGCCGGAGACAACGACAAACCCAGCGGCGCTTTGCCGCAGTGGACTACGGACCGACGTTGATTCGAAAGCGTGTACCCCCCGGCCGGACGGGGACGTCGGCCGATGAAGATAACTTCTCTTTCTTGTTACGACCATGTATTTTGTCTTATCTTTGTTTGTTGTTCATCCTGTTTTCTTCCCATTTTCAGCAGATTCCTTGTACTTTTTTTAACTACTACTATAGGGGCGACACGAAAACTGGCCGGTGACCCTTGCGACTCTGGCGGCCGTTTCGCCTTAGTGGTTTACGTTATAGTTTAATTGATTGCCGCGCTTTTTAAAATTTAAATCTCGTTTACTGAAAGTAATTTAAAATATTTTATAAATCATTAAATCAATACTGATCAATACGTAGTGTACGCTGTATGGTAAAATGTAAATAGATTCAGTTTTCGTGTCGCGAACTATACTACGTAGTAGTATACGTGTATTATACTCTATGGCGTCAAAATCAGTCGTATACAAAATATTTTTCTCGCTCTTTTATTTCAGTTGCGCCATAGAGTATATTACATAGATCATGATTAAAAAATTAAGTATGGCAGCAACTTCACTGATATCGGTGAATTTTGCGCGGTCACGAGAAAAAAGCCAACAAATCGTTTTTACATGAAATTATGACTTCAGCCGTGCGCCAAATATATTAATCTATGGTACCATAATCAGTCTAACTAAAATATTTTTCCTCTTCTTTTATTTCAAATTTCAATTGCGCCATAGATTATATTAATTACATATATTTTTATTATATTAATTAACTTAACTTAAAAATTGGCAACTTTACTGATATCGGTGAATTTTGCGCAGTGATGAGAAGAAAGGCCAACAAATCTTTTTTACATGAAATTATGACTTCAGCCATGCACAAAATGTATTACTATATGGCTCCAAAATCAGTCTTACAAAAATATTTTTCCCGCTCTTTTACTTCAATTGCGCCATAGAGTATATTACATAGATTAATTTTTTAATCATGATATAGATCACTATTATATATTTGTGATTTATGCACAGTCATAGTAAGAAAAAATTGTTATTCCATTAAATTATGGCTTCAACCGTGCACCAAATGTATTATACTATATGGCGCCAAAATAAGTCTTACAAAAATATTTTTCCCGTTTTTTACTTCAATTGCGCCATAGAGTATATTACATAGATTAATTTTTTAATCATGACATAGTTACTTATATATTGGTGAATTTTGCGCAGTCATAGTAAAAAAATATTGTTATTCCATTAAAATATTATTACTTCAACCGTGCACCAAATGTATTATACTATATGGCGCCAAAATAAGTCTTACAAAAATATTTTTCCCGCTTTTTTACTGCAATTGCGCCATAGAGTATATTACATAGATTAATTTTTTAATCATGACATAGATTACTTATATATTGGTGATTTTTGTGCAGTCATAGTAAAAAAAAATTGTTATTTCATTAAATTATTACTTCAACCGTGCACCAAATGTATTATATACTGTATGGTACCAAAATCGGTTATACAAAAATATTTTTCCCGCTCTTTTACATAAATTTCGCCATAGAGTATAATACATAGATCAATTTTTTAATAATGACATAGATAACTTACATATTGGTGAATTTTGCGCAGTTATAGAAAAAAAAATTGTTATTCCATTAAATTTTCAAATGTGCGCCAAAATAGTTTGTACAAAAATATTTTTCCTGCTCTTTTACTTCAATTGTGCCATAGAGTATATCTCTGATATTACATAGATCAATTTCATAATAATGACATAGATAATATATATTGGTGAATTTTGCAGTCAGTAAAAAAAAAAAAATTGTTAAAATTTGAATATTTGAATAATTATTTCTATTTTCCGCTTTTTTTCAAGGCTATTTAGGCTGAGCCCCACAATATTCTGTGCTACGAACACAAATATAAGTAAATAAACATTTGTTGATAATTGATAACACTTTCGCTGATAACATTATCACAATAGTATTTTTGTATAAATACCGAACTGATAAGCTTCGTAATACGATCACAGATAAGATTAAAATAAGTTTTATCTTATCTGTGATACGATTAAAAATCCGGAGTAATCTTAGGAATTGTAATTTTTTTAATTTCTCTCGTGATGTATTATTTGTTTGTTAATTTTTTGCTACAGAACGACGTACACTAGTTTTTCAATTATATGTAGTCGTCAAATGAATTTAAAATATCATTACGTTTTTTAAAAATAATTATGATTTGATGCAATTATATGAATAAATTGTACCAGTTCTGTATTCGTGATGGAAGAACAGGATACGGACATCGTTGTAGATACAAGCAACAGAGAACAAGTAGTTCGAGGTGATCGTTGATTTTATATTGGCATAATTATTTATTGTTTGTAGTGTATTCGACGCGTTAATAATGTTATTCTTTAGACCAAACCACTGCACTTGGAAACACCGAGTTTCAAAACGAAGTCGATTCTGGAACGTCTCCGCCTCAATTCGATTCGTTTCAAACGACAAAATCTATCTCCACTACTCTGACGGACTCCTCACTGACTAAAACGCCTGGTACTTTTTTTTTTGGCCTGTTTATTTTTGAAGAATTTGTAAAAAAAAAAATGATTTTTTTGCATATCCGCAGAAAGTCAGAGACAAAGTGTTATAACTGTGTTACCATGGGGTGCGCACAAAGAACGTTCACCGTTCCCAAATGTGGACACAGACATCAAGCCAGGAGAGTATGTGATGCGGACGTTGTTTGCAGATTTTACTGTACAGGCAGAACGAAAAATGGAGGAAGTGATGGTTGAGCCGGAGAAACCATTGATGAAGATTTTGCAGCGCGGCGAAGATGCACAGTTTGATCAGTTATTGATCGCATTTGGATCAGTGGCCGAACATTGTTTGCCCTCAATACTAAAAGCGTTGTTTGATTGGTATGAACGACAAATCGGTATATTGGACATAAATGCTACAGATTCGAAGAAAATTGAACTTAAAGGCAAAAAGTATGTAATACGCATTATTCTTTTGAACACTATAGAATTTATTAAGTGTCTTCTTAATACAACGGTGCTCATGTAGCAATTGAATTTGAATATATAAATGAGTTAATACAAAATTAAATTAAACCTACTGATGTGTATCCCCTGAAAATATTGGTATTCTTATAGATTTTGTTTTTAATTTTCTTTAATAATTTGATTTCAGCGAAATTATCGACAATAAAGAAATGGAAATAATGGGAGAGCGAAGAGATCTGGCAGTGGAATTTATATTTTGCTTAGCCTTAATAGAAGTGTTAAAGCAATTACCATTTCATCCGGGCCATGAAGATTTAGTGACATTCATTGAAAATTTATGCTTCAAACATTTTAAATATCGCGAAGGGTATGTGCGATGTCATGTTGTTTATAATGCACCTGAAATGTTTTGATATTCAGTATAACTGAATATCAAATATAATATGTAGATTTAATTATTATTTTAGGCTTAATAATTTTAAGCAGTAATAAACTTCTTATACTTGTGACATAATTGTTAGCCTCTGGTTTAAATACGTTTTATTGTAGTATTATAATAAAGAAATATATGAATGTCCTGGATGAAAGATATTTTTAATTTTATTATTGTTTTATACAGAGGAAATTTAATTGCTTTATTATTTGAACTATCAGTTTATCAAGTAATTAATAATTAATGTATTAATTAAAATTGTAATTATATTACATAGTAAACATGTGAAGTGCGTTAAAAGTTTATTATAACCTGTAGTTACTCAAAAGGTTGGAATATAAATTTTCATTAATTAAACTCTTAATATGATTCTATTAAATTTAAAATTCTGTTGTTTATAAATTGATTGTATAATTTATTTGCAGCGCTCAAAACTGTCCCAATGCGCCAAATATACATATGGTGGCTGATTTGTATGCTGAAGTCTTGGGCGTATTGGCTCAGTCAAGATTCTTGTCTGTAAGAAAGCGGTTTATGGCTGAACTAAAAGAATTAAGAGCTAAAGAACCATCACCTCATGTCATACAAGCTATAATTTCATTATTAATGGGAATGAAATTTTTCAGGATTAAGGTGATTCAAAGTTAAATATTTATAAGTGTTTATAAACCTAAGTAATTATTTTTGATTAATAGATGGTTCCTATTGAAGACTTCGAGGCATCATTTCAGTTTATGCAAGAATGTGCACAGTATTTTCTTGAAGTTAAAGATAAAGATGTTAAGCACTCAATGGCTGGATTATTTGTAGAAATTTTGTTGCCTATGGCCGGTGTAAGATATATTCGACTTTTTTAGGCGTAAAAAATAATACTAAGTTTTAAGTAAACACATTTTTTTTTTCTTTTTTTAGATTGTTAAAAATGAAGTGAATGTTCCTTGTCTGAAGAATTTCGTGGAATCACTTTATTCGACAACTTTAGATATGTGTACTAAATCAAAGCATAGATTATCGTTATTTCCATTAGTAACTTGTTTGCTATGTGTTAGCCAAAAAATTTTTTTCTTGCAAAATTGGCATTACTTTTTGGCCATGTGTTTATCAAATTTAAAAAACAGGGATCCAAACATGTCAAGAGTTGCTTTAGGTAATTAAAAGTCTTTTCTTTTTTATATAGCAGCCCGTATTCTAGTTGGCAGCAACTCTCCATTCTTCCCATTTTTCTTTTTAACTCGCAATATGATGTGCAATTTATTTCCTTGATTATTTAGGTAATGTAACTTAAAAGTAGTCTTCTTATACTGTTTCTCCTTTCCACCATTCCTTTAGTTATTCTGCTCAAGAAACTTATGTCGAAGAGCATCTTCAATCATTCTGGCTTTTCTACTTTTCAAATTTTAGTAAAATAGAAAGTTTCTATTGCGTTTTAAAAGACTTCATCATTAATTATATTATATTCAACTAATTGTTAGCAATCATCTTATAACACTGTATCTGGAATGCAAGAACTTCTCTTCTGTCTTTCCTATTGTCCATGTTTCACTTCTATATAGTAGAACACTCCAAACAAGTTTTCAATAGGTTTTTTTCTAATATTTAAATAAATATTATTTGATTTAAGTGTATTATTCTATTTATAAAATGCACACTTTGCCTATCCTGGTCTGCTTGTAATTTCTCTTGTGGATTACTCATTATTGTACTTCCAAGGTTTATATTCATGGACTTGTTGAAGATTGTTATTATTGATGATTATTTGTAGTGGTATCACTTCATTTTGACTACAGACAAGAATTTTGGTTTTAGTTTCATTTATCCTCATATCCTCTATAGTCATTATCCAATTCATTATTTGTAAAATATTGTGTATGTCTTCTTTGGCTGTGATTATTGATATTTTTGTGATCATACAAGCTTTAAAGGTTCTCTTATCTCTGTATGCTACTTCTGTTTTTTTTCAACTTATTCTACTAATCATTTTTTTTTCTATTTTCCTTTTTGATCACTTACTTCAGAGTTAATATGCCTTCTTTCGTGCCTGTTCCTTTTTAAAATCTAAATCCATCTATGATTAGTAGTCCTTATAATATCAATTATAAGTTAAAATATTTTATTATTGTTATTTATGTGTACACATTTTGATATATTTTACTTCAGAGGCACTTTATCGGTTGTTGTGGGTGTACATGGTGAGAATAAAATGTGAAAGTAACTCAGCTACTCAATCTCGTTTACAAAGTATTGTGAATTCATTGTTTCCTAAGGGATCCAAAGCCGTTGTACCTCGTGATACGCCTTTAAATATATTTGTTAAAATTATACAATTTATTGCCCAGGTAAATTTTAATTCGCAAATTGATAAAATCATTGATTCTACTGATTTAATTATTTTGTGGTTTATTGTTTTTCTTTTTATTCTAGGAACGTTTGGACTTTGCAATGCGTGAAATAGTATATGATTTGCTAAGTGTAGGGCGACCAATTAAATTAATACTTACTCCAGAGCGAATGAGTATTGGTCTAAGAGCATTTCTGGTTGTAGCAGATAGTCTTGAACAAAAGGAAGGTGAACCACCAATGCCAGGCACATCGGGAGTATTACCTTCTGGTAGTACGCTCCGTGTAAAAAAAACATTTTTGAACAAGGTTTGTGATTTGTATCATTTAGTCATTTATGTACAGTAATATCAATAGTGGATGGCTAATGAATATTTATTATTATTCATTACTTAAACCATTCTTTAAATTAAATTTCAGATGTTAACCGAGGACACAGCAAGAAATATTGGTATTCATTCTTATTTTCCAAATGTCCGTCGAGTGTTTGTTGAAATTTTAAGAGCATTAGATACCCATTATGGTAGACCTTTGATGATGACTTGTACACAAAATATGAACAAAGTAATAAATATTTTATTAAAGAAAAAATTTATATAATATGTTTAATTCTTAGTAAAGATGGGATATTATATTTACTTTTGATTATACATAAAAAAGTCAATTAGGTATTCTTTGAGCTTTATTATAAGTTAAGTTCTTTAGTATTCAAATGAATGTGGAGATGTACAATTTATTTTGTGGACATAATTTTAAATTTCATAAATTAATATTGATATTATTAGGAACCCGATGAGATGATAACCGGTGAAAGAAAGCCAAGAATAGATTTATTTCGAACGTGTGTTGCGGCTGTTCCTCGTTTAATACCAGAGACTATGACCGGTGCTGAACTGGTTGATATGTTGTCCCGTTTAACTGTCCATATGGATGAAGAACTTCGAGCATTGGCGTATCAGAGTCTACAGACTTTGATTATTGATTTCCCAGAATGGCGCCACGAAGTAATTACAAGTAAGCACAATTCAGTGTGGTTGTTGAAAATTGAATCATGTTTAACGTATCAATTTGACATTTAGGCTTTACACAGTTTTTGGCGCGTGACGTACAAGATACATTTCAACAACTAGTTGACAATGGTTTGCGTATGTTGTTGCAATTGTTAACTTGCTGGAAAAATAGTATTACACCAGGATTAATTAAAATTCAAACGGAAAAAAATAAAAAGGCTGATTTAACTGACAATCAGCAAAAATCGAAAAAAGTTGATTTTTCTCACACTGAAGCGTTTGCGTTAGTTATGCTGTGTAATTGTCGACCGTGTCCACGGCGTTTATCTGCACATATACTACGTGAAATAAAATGTCTTGTGAAGATATTGGGTTAGCATTCTTAGAAACACATGATTTTTAAAAAATTATTATGAATAATATTTCATTTTATTATTGCCATGTAGATAATAGTAAAGAAGAGTTGCCAGTTATCGATGTTATTGATAAAGCTTGTCCTCAGTTAATCGAGAGGTGCCTGCCTATGTTGCCTTCAGCAGAGAAATCATCTGCAATGACTGCGTTTGCTGCGAATTCAATTGATTTGCAATGGATTGTTGATCGTAATGCTCCTATATGGACAGCAGGTATTATTAATATTTCGTGTTATTTAATGTATTTACTGTGTATTCGATACTCGGATATAAAATGTTTTAGGAATTCAAGACGATAATAATTCTGCTAAAACCGCTTCTTCTTTAAGTTTGTTGGGTGGCTCTGGAAATAGTGACCCATGGGGAACAATACTTTTTGGCATTTTATCACAAAATATTCTCATAAAGCAATGTCCTTCAGTTACGGCTCAGGCATGGCCGTTGGTATTTTCTAGAGTTCATAATCTTTTTACTGTAATTGACCCAACGTAAGTTTATATAAAAATGATTTAAAATTTAAGTGATTGTAGTATTTTATGTCATTATGTGTGTATATTTACTATGTTTAGCCCAGTTAGTGATAATCGAGCTTCATTGTTAAGAAGTTCAGCTCCTCCAAGGAAGCCTTTAACAGAACGTGATCAGTATTTGACTCTGTGGCGATATTATGTAATGTTTGCTATGCGAGTTGTGCCTCTTGCTCCAAATCCAGTTATCCGGTGTGCTTCACCTGATTTAAGTTTGAGTTCATCACCGGATAGTTTAGTGATTGGTGAACGAAATGATAGCAAAAGTGTTACGCCAACTGCTTTGTATAAATTAATTGTACCATTATTACGATGTGAAGTAGCTGATGTTCGGGATGCTGCTATATATGCAATGGGGACCATAAATCCTGAAGCATTAAAGTAAAAAAAAAAGTTAAGATATCAGTGTATTATTATTATTATATTTTTATTATTTATGAATAGAGATCTTACGGAAGAATTAATTGCTTATATAAAAGAAGCTGTAGACAGAAAACAAGAAAATATGAGACGACGTAGAAGAAGAGATGCGTTGCGTTTACAATTAGTCAAGGTTTTTGAACTTATTGCAGGATATGGGACGTTCGGCTGCAGGTAAATATAAAACTTATTAAAGCAAAATCAAAAGAAAAACATTGATTTTTAATTTTAATTATATTTTTTTTTGTTAGTCCATTCGTTTTAGATAGGGATACATGTTCGTTACATCCAACAATTGAAGAATATGTCGATGGAGCTAGAATTTGTCTAGAATTGGAACCAGAAAAAGATAGTCTTCGTGAAATAAAACTTTATTTTTGTAGATTTGTTACAAAGATGATAAAGAGCTTTGACCGTGAGTGCATATTGTACATTTTTTTTATCAATACACTGTATTTGTGCCATGAGCATCGTTATTGCTTTTTACACGACTAACACTGCTGCTGCTGTTGCCATCAACTCACCGGGCTACTGTGTTACAGACGTGTAAAAATGATCAATTTCTCTTTTGACATTGGGAATACGAAATTGTTTTAAGCGTATAAACATTTCGGAACACATTATTTGTAAATTAATAGTATTCAAAGCATTTGGTGTATTAGTTGTTATAACTTTATAAAATATAAATACAACTAACATGTAATAAATATGACTATGGTGTTTTTAGCGAAATAAATAGTTTAAAAAAAAACTATTTTTAAAAAGTTATGGATTTTAATATTATTTATAAAAAACCTAGAAATTTGTAAAATAAATGCAAAGTATTATAATACAAATAAAAAAGATTAAAAGAATAAAATTGGAAATTTATAATCTGAATGAAATGTAATTTATTTTTGTACAATAATTGTATTTTTGTAGTACATTCTTGAATGAAAAAGTGTTTGTTTCAAAATCCGAGCACTAGTAGATAATGAAGGTAATGCAATTTTGTAATGATTTACATTATAACAATAAGCATACTTACTCAATATTATTACTTATAATACCAAACAGTGCTTGGACACATTTATAAGATATGCAATAGAATTTGTCAAGCATAAATTCAGAGTTAATGATTTAAAGATCCGAGTATTTATTCATTAACATTGTTTATAATTAATTATTTGTCATAGATATTTAATATAAAGGTAGGAATACTAAATAATTAATTGCTTTCCCAAATTACTTTTTTTTATTATTTTATTTATTCATTTGGAGAATGAACACTCAACAGATAATTAATGACATTATTAGCATTCTACTTTGAAAGCTCGACGACAACTTGATGACATTTCTGATTTAATGCTATTTTTTATTTACATTAAACACAGCAGTAAATTACTTTATTACTTTGGGAAGAATTGTTGAGAAGGACTTGAAAGGAATACCGAACATATTTAAATAGAATTTGTTTATTTAATAAAATTATTATTTTGAATTAGTTTGAATGAACTGTTGCGTCAATAGGTCTGACATATTTTTAAGAATATAAATATCGAAATTGTGTGGACAGTTACTACTCTGATATAGTGTGTTAAATAATTACAGTCATTACGTGTGTAACAACCTTAAATAGTAACAAAATAAAGGAATTATGTAAAAGTTTTTATTGTACGAGTATTTAAATATAAAATATATATTGATGTATTTTTATTTTAAATGTTAATACATTTATATTATATTTTAACAAAATATTTGGGTTAATGTATAATGAGTTTGCTAATTGTTTAATTTTTTCTTATTTAGAAATTTGTTAAAATTATTGTTTCATATGTAACTATTGTATTGAATTTCATTTTATTAATTTTTTTTCCAGTCGAAACATATCGTACGTTGTTAAAACGCGAATTACGTCAAAACTTGTTTACCCTCTTTTGTAACTGGGCTGAACATGTAGCTTCATCTTCTGTTTCGACCAGTTTATTGACTATGGATTCAATTAAAGATGATTTACAAATGGCGTCTTTACAAGCAGCTTGTGCAGTCCTCACGTGTGGACCGTGTTTCAATCATACTTTGGCTGAACCCGATGGGCCTTTGTATGGTTGGATAGACGTATTATTAGCACACCGCGACAAACGAGTTCATCAGTTGACATTGGAGACGGTTGTTTTGTTGTTGGATTGTAATCCTGATTTGGGAGCCCTTCTAGATTGGGTTGTAGATAGGTGCTATACAGCTGTACCGTCTGTAGCAGATGCTTGTTTCCATGCACTTGGAGTAATATTCAGCACTAGGTAAGTACAATTTTAAACAAAGAACAATAACAAAGTATGGTAATGCTTGTCAAATGCGTTTTGCTTTTGTATATAATAAATAAAAAATATTTTTGTCGACAGTAATCTACATGTTTGTCTTTAATATGTATCTGCAGATTTTAAAGTATTTTTGGATTATTGAAAGTCTAATTAAAAATCATCTATAGAGCGAAGTCTGTATAAGTTATAAACTTATAGCAAAATATATTGTGTCCCAATACGATTAGGTTAGGTTTCGATTTTGTTATACTTAATTGATTTTCACTGTTTATATATGTATATATATATCATTGATGGGTTGTTTAAATTTTACGCTATGTAAACGGTGGGTTAACAATATTCATAAACTGAAGAACTTGATATCACGCGTTTCACAAATAAATAGAAAACATTTCCCAAAAGTTAGGTATAAGATGTGCGACCATATATATTATTTATTCAGATTACTCGTGTACTTTTTAAACAATTAAAAAAAAAAAAAAAATTCTTTCACTTTGACATTCGATTAAATTCACTACGGATTAAATAAAAACGTGTCATTTTTAAGCTTTTTAGATTCTAACATCCGTTTGTGTGTAAATAATAAATATATTTACAATGGGATTTGTGAGAATTAAAAATACTCGTCATAAACTTCTACAAAGTGCTTTTTTAAGATCGAAGTAGTAATAAATAAATAATGAGTTAAATTCGAAAAACTGATTTATCATTTCTCTTATGACTGTTTGATATTCGGTTTTGTACTTTGTTATTTTCGTTATAGTATTTCTTCAACTGTGTTAATCTTGTTAAATTTCGTCAAACCAAGAAATAAGTTGGCTGTACAGCCGATGCTGGACCCGTTGGAAAAAGTTTTCAAAGCGGCCATTTTTCTTTTGTTTTATTTCACTATTGCAGTGTCCGATGACATTTACACACATCATCGCATAAGTATTGTTTGATTATGTTACACTCGTTCTTTTAAACGTATCTGCGTTTAAATAATTTTGGTTGTTAATATTTTTATAGTTTCAATCGAATATCTATTTTTTTTTTCTTTTTACTTTTCAAGTACACTATGTATTCGAAATCAGCGAGTCGAGTGAAAACATTACAACATTATAATGTAGTTATTATATTGGAGAAAACTCTATGCACAATATGTCGTAGGCGTATATCGTTTACGAACGGATGGTGTTCAAAGTTGTTAATATACCTTATTGACAGTTTTGAGTGTTTTGGAATAAGAAAATATTATCAAACATCACAAAGTGATTATAAGACGCGTTATAGTTTTTTAAAGGTTTAATTATTATATATGAAAATAAATTTAAACTATTTTTATTCGTTCGACAACGACGTACCAATAAATATGCACCAGAGCTAATCCATTAAGACGTTCTTGCTGATCTTAATGTATAGTGTGTTTCTCATAAACTCACTAGGTATATTGTACACTGCAAAATGTCAAGTGTAATCGTGGTATACGTTATAACATAAACCGTGCAAGTTTATTTATATTTCCGCGAGCTGAAATTTTGAGAGACAAGAGAAAAACAAGCGCGCGTTTAATATTAGTATGTAAATTTGCGGCTAATATTCGATACTATATAATTTGTATTATAATTAGAGTCAGGATGTTTATGACCTTAAAAACACTAAAAAATGCATGCAAATATGCCCAATAAATATCAGAATATGCCCTTAAAAAAAATAATCAAATGTGACATTTTAAAATTGTATTATTAATTAAAAATATACTCTAAAATCTAAATTAATATATAAATTTTCTTTTTTTTTTACACAAAAAGTACAAATATGCAAAAAATATGACGTTTAAAAATTTTAATGAATCGTTAAAAATATACTCTGAATTAATATACAATTTTTTTTTTTTTACTCGAAAACTACGAATACGTATTATATTTACAAAATATATTTATTAATTTTTTCAAGTCTCATTGGAAACTTATTATTTTTTTTTTATCGAAATATGCATTTATTCTCAAATTGTTTTGTCAAAATATGCATTTATTCGTAAAAATCGCTAAATACACAAAATAAAATTTAGTGGTATCTGATTCTATGTCGTACGAAACGAATTTATAACTTGGTCTTGCGACTAAAAGAAAAAGTATGAAAAAATCGTAGACATCCTAACCCTAATTATTATAAATATTAGTAGAAAAAACAAAAATTTTTTTTTATTTATGTTGTAAAAAAAAAAAAATCCGGTAAATTTTATCCAGTGAAAAGTGTAATTTTTTTTCCATTTGGGTATATTCGTCGGCGGTTGTGCAGGTGAGAGATTCCGACGCCCTCTAAAAATCTCTCCGTTACCTAGACGCGTCTACGGTTTTAATACGGTCGGCGTGTATTTTATAGATTTTTCGTCGGTGTAACGATTGCAGACACAAATGTGCTTGCGCGATTATATCGAGTAGATTAAGTGTAATTTGGAGGAAATTATGCGAAAGCAGTTTTTTCGTGGTTCACTACGGGTTCGACCGTGGTGGAAAGAAGATTACGTAAATTTTGTTGATTTTTTTCTTTCTCTCTCTCTTCCTTTATGTGTAGGATTTAAATTTGAAATTTAGTTGACAATGGGATCTTTTTTTAGTGGGCATTTTGTTTTCAGACTCGAGTTTAACGAAAACGTATTAGTAATATATTAGCGTGTTAAAAAAAAAAACGTAGTAAGTGCCTATATGCGGTTTTTTTTTTGGAAGAAACTTTGGTGAAAAGGGTCAGCCAAAGTGTATTTGAAAAGTCACACGAGATTAATGCGCGCGCGCGTATTTTGTCGAATTAAAAATTATGGTGAGAACGGATTTATTTTTTATTATTCGACTAATAAACGCGGCACAAGAGGCTCGGGTTTTTGTACCCGAATATAAAGACTATTATTTTGGGAAGGTATGGGATGACTTTCAAAAAACGGGAGGAATAAAACCGTCTCTCTTTTTATATTGTAAATCTCGAACGTTCATCTATTGTTTTTGCAATTATGAGTAGCAGTAGTTTATCGATTTTTCTAAAAAAAAAAAAAAAAAAAATATCCATTTGTCTATTTGGACGTTTAAAAGACATACAAATTAGATAGCCTATATATAATATTATACGTAATGCGTATTTCTTCACAGTATTCGGCTTGATTGTTTTCTGAAATTATACTTTTTAAAAAGCACGAGGATGCGAATTTACTGGATTGTTTAAATTTTATTCTCCAAATGCATCGGAATTACGATTCATGTGTATTACCGAATGCAAATTATAATTATAATGTGTAAAAAAGAGTTCATAAAATTAGTCGTATGTTTCCATCCCCCGAGGATACTCTAAAGTCTAAATGAACATTGCATCAGCAGCTCTTAAATCAAAAGAAACTAATTTATTACAATAATTTATATAAATTAAATCATTAATTTACTAACGTAAGAATATCAGATAATATACTACTTATGTACAAAAAACTGTTCTTTGTGTTTTGTGTTCATCCAACCCGCTCAATAGTCCTATTGTAATTGATTTCTGCATTAAATAGTATATAAATATTCTCTGTTGTATACCATACATTTGCGGTGCACTCCGCTCATAACACGTAGTGTCTACAACACTTTTTAATTAAAATACCATATATTAATATTATTGTAATGATCTATTTAATTATTAGATATATATTTTTATGAATTTATTTATATCTGCACAAAGAGGATAAGGATTATCGTTATCGGCAATGAGTTGTTTTTCTTTGAGAAAGTACAGTTTCCTCCGAATGAATAATACTTTTTTAGCAAACACGATGGTGCCGTACACCATGCAGTAATATAGAATAAAACATTTTCAATTCAATACAATCTACGGTGATAAGCGATACAATATGCAATAATTCGTATTGTACCCATAGAAATTAATAGATGCGCATATATTTAAACGTAATATAATAATAATTGAAATTAACCCGAGTTCGGTACTTGTATAAATTGATTTTCCAAAGGAAAAAGAACAAAGCTAAAATTACTCCTTCTATACGTGTTACTAAAGAGGGACCGTTGTTGAATCATCCAGTTTTCAACACCAGCTATGCATATTATATAATATAGGTATACTAACGCTTCGTGACGCTGTTGGTGAGTTTTCGAGAAACAGTGGACCTCTGTCATTCTTACTTAAATGATAATTGACGTTTTTGGTATATCTTCTATCTACAGAATTTAGTAGTTGTATACGAATTTTCATATTTTATACAGAGTTTACGAGACGTATCGAAATAATGAAATTTTTTTTTGCAATTCATGTTATACGTTATATTTTCCATAATAATATCTACATAGGTAGATATAAGTTTGTGTATGAATTATGATAATGAAGAGGACAAATTCGTCATAATATGGACATTTCGTCGACGCATTTCCAATCGACTATTTTACATAATAAGCCCTCGATATTGATTTTATTATTTTTTTTCTGTAACTCTAATTGCACGTTTAGCTGCAGGTTTAGGGACGGGCCTATCCTAAATGTTGATTGTTGCGAGCGTGCTCGTCTGGTCTTGAAAACAGTTGTCAATGTTTCTGGATGCTACAGGACCGTTATTGCTAACGTCATCGAGTATCGATTCTATGAGTACGCGTACGCATATTTGGATTGTGATTGATTGATTTTGAATATAATTTGTATCGCAACAAAACTTCTGACTGCGGCTTTATATAATACGTAGTCATCTGGAAGTTTGTTGCGTACACGTGTCTGAGACTCTGAGTATCCGCGGTTCATGGAGCAATAGGACTTGAACCACCGCTCATGGTCAACGATATACGTCCGAGACAGAAAATCGTTTTTGCTCGGGTGTAAACGACGAAATCGCTAGCGTGACAACAGAAGTCCGCAGCATGTACTGCTGTTTTTAAAAACTACGGTCAACTGTCAATAAGAAACCAATTAAATAGATATTTCGATTTGTTGTTTCGTTCTTTTTTTTTCGTATAGAAATTGGTTTTGTACAAAAGTCCTTATTATAAATATAATAGGTTAAGTTACAGGCTTCATTTTGAAATCCGATGGTGGTAACGTTATATAGGATAGGATGCTACTAAACTTGATTAACGCAATACAAATTTGTTGTAGTTACATTTTTTTTCTTAATACCTATTTATATTATCCTAATTTTGGATAGATAGGTATTAATGTTGAATTTCTTAAGAAAATTACTTTGCATGCCATTAAGTTTATATATATATATATTATATGTTTATAATACGCGATGTTTAAAACCACTGTCTTACAGTCAGTTGCTTTTTTCTGTCATTTTAATCTGCAAGTAATATTAAAAAAAAAAATCGAATATGGATTTGTCTTTTGGGACCATCACTCAGCTAATCGTTTTGAACGCGTTCGTCGTACATTTTTAAGGTTCGCTGATTTTATTTAAGTCATTCCCTACCCACCTCTTGCGATTACTCTCCTATGGCTGCTTCTGAAATACTAGGTTTATCAGTATTGGCTGAACGCTGTAGACTCGTGTTTTGTTGTTAACTTAATAAATTCCTCGGTTATCTGACCGTCGCGTCGTGTCGAATTCCCCTACCTTGTTATTTATTATACCTTTCGCGTTCTTATGCTCCGTTTAATGTCTCTAAAGACTTAAGCAATCACTAATCACACGAAAACTATATAATCAATTAAGACGCTTTATGTCATTATACAACTAATGAGGGCCTTTATTCCGTTAAAGGATTGATATGATACATATCAATGTTGTTTGTAATAATTATAGTCTTAATTTCAATTCGCTTTTAAAAAGTATTTTGTTTTGTAATATTATTTAGTATAAACATTATTATATTTTGTAATAAATAAATAGCTGTAAAAAAAATCATTACTTTTATCGCCAACAGATTTTGAATTCGAAGTTCAATTTCCGTCTCGTCTTCCGACCATAGCATCACTGTCTGCTGGTTACAGAAATTAGATTATACTGTCAATTTTTCAGCTCCGTTCATCGTAAATATACTGCAGCTGCTTTCGCGGATAAAATGTTATTCAAATATTAGTATCATTTCGACGAGACACAAAATGTTCCCTGCATGGTTGCGCGTAAACATGAACGAAAAGATGTTTTTGTTATGCCTAGTTTTAAAATTCCTATTAGTTTTACCAATATAATATAACCTATTACGGCTGCATTTAATCTTGAAAATATCAGGATAATTAAAATTGTCATAATTATTATTTATATTATTTTTGTAATACTCATTGACTTTGTTTAATATATCATTTTTAACTACGAGTATTAATTTATAGTCTTTTTCTTATTTTTTTGTTTTTCTTATTTTCGTATTTATTGTTCGGAGACGTGTGTCTTATATACATGGCTACAATCTGGTCGGTATATGGTATAGGTACGGATTCAGACGTCTGGTGTATAATATGTATTGTTTGACGTCGGCGGATGTGGGTGATGGTGATCTCGATTCTCTATAATCTATATTATTAAGTGCCGTAATTACATATTTCTTTGGAGAGAGTTTAAAAAAAAATATTTGTGGGCATTCTCGCTGTTAATTTTTTTTTTTCAAAGAATATTTTCGTTTTGTACGCAGTAATAATATTATACGTATGTCGTTGGATTTGCGTATAATACAAACGTGAAAATCAAACGCTCGTTTATCCATAAATTATAGCTTTTTAATTTTTAATTTTTAATAGAGACGTAAATTTATACCAAATTATAGTTAATTAAATAATGTTTTCATAATAAAGATTTCACGATGTATTCTTTTAAAAAACTACATAATTACTGTTCATTTTGATGTATATATACAAACGCCCCCGAATTATTTAAACTCAAAAATGTAGTAACAGGTGACGGGTATAGTAAAAATCTTTAGTAAAATTCAAATTATAATAGTTGGTGGGTAATTATAAATATGGTTTATTTTGTTTGTGAATACTTTTTCCTGTAGAATGCGTGCTTGGACGATCTTGACATCTTGCATTTTTTTTCTGGTAGCAAATTGTGTTTACTTGGTACTTTTAACTTTATTTGACGAGACGACAGGTTTTCGATTTTTCCAAAAGTTTATTGAAGCGTATGGAAAAGCAACCCGAAAATTGTAAAAAAAAAAAAATCTGGTAAAATTGTCGACGTTTTCTCGTTCTGAACGTGGGCAATTTTTGTAATTATTTTAACGGTTCAAAATGTAATATAAACTTAGACATTATTCATTGTCAGTGGCGCCAAAATAATATTTTAATTATGTAGCAGCGTTTGAAATTCAAATCTACCGCCACCACCTACCTGAAAATTTTTTCCAACTTCTACTCCAAAACATAAAATCGAAATTGAAAAATGATGTGTAGCAATTGCTGGACTCGGACGATAATTTTAGTCGCCACTGTTTATTGATTATAATAAACTACTGTCGCGTCGCCTCGGAATCCTTTTTTTTCCAATACAAAGATTTATCGTTGCTTTCAAATCTAAACTAATAATAAAAATCAAAAATCTATAAGTAACTATAACTTCAGCCGATACTCAAAATGCCCGCTACATTTTTAATTAAAATTTTTAGTTTAAGTATAGTTTAATTTATAAGTAGGTATGAGTGATCAGAAAAAAAAATGTTTGTTTTGTTTAGGGAATATCCATGTGATCATTACACGGCGATTATTAATGTTACATTGATGAACACAGGCTGTCCTCGACCTTCTGTACGAGACACTGCTTTACAGTTATTACAAGTATTAGACAAGAGGTTTTTCGGATCCGGATGTGTCGAACTTTTGCCTCCAACATTACCATCTGAATCTCCAGTTACTACACGTGAGTACTATTTTGTATCGTGTACAAATATATCGTTATTAGGTTGTTTCGAGGTTTAAAAATAATAATTTAAAACAAGACAAAAATTATTCAATTTCGATTGAATTCTATCATCTGGGTTAGGAATTAATGGAAAAAGCAAATTCTAATATTATTTAGAGAAAACTAAAATATTTTGCGTACTCTACAGACATTGGAATATATTACCCTTGTACATATTGCCCCTTGTTCATGTAGTTAAAATGATTTTATATACATATTATGTCGAGGTAAAGTGTTATTTGTTCATTTAATTGAATTGAAAATTATAAGGGGTTTTTTATTATAATTTTTGTTGATTTTTGATTATATTTTATGATTAGAATATATTTAGCAAATTTTAAGTATTTCCGTAGAATCAGTTAATTTTATTTGTTTTGGTATTTCAAACACGGTTTATTATAATATTGAATTTGTTCTTTTTATACTGTTACAGTATCACGACTTGAAAGTACTCTTGAACATTTATGTATATTAATACGTTTATGTAGTGGATAAAGTTTTTAATAGTGTTGTATCACAAAGAAAATGATTTAAAACTACAAATACAATTGAAAAAATATAAATGTGTTTATTTGTTCAATTTTTTTGAAATTATTGTGCTCCAAAAATGTGTATACAATGTTACAATGGATTAGTAATAAAAATTTCTAAAAACGTAGGTATTTAAATAATGGAATTTATTTAATAACATATAATTTGTTTAAAACGTTTTGTATATACTTAACTTTTTCATGGGGAAAAAGTATATCTGGTGTTTTCTTAAATAATAACAACATACAATATAAATTTGAATTTGGGTAGGATTAAATTTCTGGTATTCTGAGTAATTGGTCACTCGTTTCGCTTTGTTTTTTATGCAAAAACATTGTTGCGTTATTATTTATTATTGTAGATGTAATACAATGATAAATCTTTGCATTATGAAACATTTGGAGTGGAACTAAATTGACTATGTTTGTTGTTCAGTCTTTAACGTTTTTATTGTTTATAAATATTAAGTGTTCATAATAGATTTATATTTGATGGTTTTCTCGATTTTTAAATGCAGTGAAAACGTTTTTGTTCTAAAATCTCAAATAACTAATAAGTAACAAATTTGGTTAAAATACATTTTAATATGAAAGCGGTTCACATGTTGTAACAATTTAAACATTAAAAGTCTAAAGATAGACTTTATTTAAAATGATTTTGTCATAAAAGTTGGTGTTTATAAAGTCAATGGATTTTATTTATTTTTAACTGTTGGAAAATTAAAAAAAAATTACCTGTTTTACTCGGCTATTTATAATCGATAGAAAGGTTGTTTGCAATTTTTAAAATAGTCCTTCTACCTCTAACAATGTAAGTAAAGGAAAATCATTGAAAATAAAAAAATATAAAACTAAGTGTTTCTTATTGTACGTATATTCACTTGTAGTACAAAGGTACACTGTATACTTACGAATTAGGAACATTGGCTTGTAAAATATTTTGACAAAAAGTTATTACATATATTTTTATTATTATAAGAAAATTCTATTTCAAATAAACGACACATTTTAGATAGAATAAATATTCAATCCAGTATAGTATTTTATAATTTTGTATACTTTTAAACAGTATATAAAGGATTCGTAGATTGAGGGGGGAAGATATTAAGTCATTGAATATAAATAATTACAATTCATTTTTTTATACAACAAATTAAATTTTATTATGGGTTTCACTAATATTTATTGGGTATTAGACATAAATTAACCATTGTCTAAAATTACAGAAACTATAATAAGTTTATTTATTAAATATTATCCAAACATGCATGCTATTATCATTAGTTAAAATGTACATTTTATACACCGGTTTATTTATTACAAATTTATAATACTTTTTCAGAATATGACAATCATTTATACTATAAAATTACTGTAATGTGTCTTACTATAATATGTGTATAATTTTATATATTAAACTTACATTAGTAATATTATTATTTATTACTATTAACTGTGTGCGATTGGTATGAGTTCATGAACTTCTTTCCAAGTCCCATTCACAGTAGTGTGTTTTGATCCAATACCACTTTTTGAGAATTCAGATAAAACTGTAACATATATGATATTTTACACATTATTCGTAATATTTTAAACTTCTTTATGAATGATTGGATATTACATACGTATTATAATAATAATAATAATTATTATTATTAAAAATAATTAAATTTAGCTGTTTGGTGTGAATTGTAATTTTCTAGTTTTAAATTCGAATTAAAATATTTATTTTATCGAAATAAATTACTTTCAAAGAAATATATTATGTAATATTAATTTCGAATTAGACGCTATTTATATTTTCTGTGTGCATTTTTTTTTTTGATAAAATATTAATTAAAAACAAAAAAAAGTTTAATATATTTTCATTTGAGCCATGATAACAGTAATTATTATTCGTTTTTGTTTTCATTTAAACTGCACAAGAGAAATGTACGCGACTGGTTATTTACGAATTGCATATTATAGTTCATTGTCTTTAAATTTAATATTTTAGATGTACTTTTTATAATTATGTAAAAAATTAATAGTTTGATATTAGACTTTTTTCTTTGTTAACTTGCATAGAAATATGTAAGTATTTATTTTATTGTAATATTGTCTTTTATACGTTAATTATTTAATAATTTAATACGTGCAGTATAGAGTTTGAAAATTTTTTTCCCTTTGGTCTGCATTCATTTTAAGTTTTGACATGTAAATGATTTTCTCCATACAAGTGCGAAAAGCGAAAAGAAAAGCTACGAAGTATTTAAACCCAGCCATAAAAAAAAAGATCGATGATTTTAAAATAATTTTTCAATATAATAAAATTAATAATATTCGAAACGTTGTATTTTTCGTATACCGTTTTAGATCTAAAAGCTATACAAAAATTCGACTCCTATTAAAAGTGAAATTCGACTGCTGTTAAAAGTGAACCGAATTTTATACCGAAAAAAAAGACATTTGATCTCTTTGGTATTTTTTTAAAAATTATTGTGGAAATCGATTTTGGCATTTTAATTAAAACTATATTAGAAAACGATGTTTACGTTTTTAAACATTTGTTCTGGTATATATTACGAAACATTTAATTAAAAAAAAAAATCTACTCTTACAGTAATCTAGAAAAAGGCTAAATGCTTTGTCGAAATTAAATTTTATTCATTCTGAGAAGTGGTCGAATTTTCGTCTAGCTTTTAGGTCTGAACCATTGTTGCTAAAAGATGCATTAAAATTATTTTCACTCTTTTTAATTATTTTGTGTATGCGCATACGAGTAATATAGTTAGGTGCATGCGCACCAGGACACATTCCGCAATCCTATTGCCAGTATTCTTTGGTAATAGTGCGTTTCCGAATTGGATTAATAGGTTAAAATTTTACGTTGAAAAAAAAAAAAAAAAAAAAGCCTTTATACAGTTGGATAGAATTTAAGTGCACTTTACTATTACTAACGTCAGCCCTAATTTCCTACAAATTTGTACGTATGAGTGGCGGTTATACACGATGTTCAAGAGGGGAGGGGCGAAAATGGAGCCAACCCCCTCTGTCAATGAAATATCCACATTGACGAGTAATAACCAAGGAGAAAGACGAAATGAAGATGTAGAAAAAGGAAGAATAACGTGCATGGAACGTAAACGAAATAACAGTAAAACGGAAAAGTAAGTATTTACCAGATAGCGCTACGACACAACATATAGGGCGTGACAGAAAGGCGCATATAAATAGCGGTCAGTCTCGAACACCACACATGACACACACCGTACAACAATACACAACAACTACGTTGTTCGCGTCTGACCGCCGTGACTACACTGAGCGGTCCGATGGTTTCGGACCGCTATTTATAAGCTCCTTTCTGCCACGCCCTCTATGTTGTGTCGTAGCGCTATCTGGTGACTACTTTCTTTTCCCGTTTTATTACGGTCGGCTGACGCGATATGTCGGTATATGCGGGTTTTAGTTTGACGCTGACCGAGCGACCGATCTTACGCGCGTATGCGATCTTTATTATTTATTTTATTATTATTAATAATAATATTATTTCGCGTATTTCAATGAAATGAACGTAATCTTTCATCTTTCCTCGTTGTACACTCGTTTACGCGTTTACTCCTTTACACTGTACATGACTGACCGAGTTTGTCGTCAGCTAAGCACTAAACGCTCGATCACGACCGATAATCAGCGCGTACCGTACGCGCTGATCTTCGATCGAGCACTAATTCCAGCTTTATACATGATGTTCAAATGATGGGGGGGTGGTTGAAAATGGAGCATAACCATAACATAATTGGACTAACTTACATGACACAAGTCGGTGCTGTTAGGTCAGAGATATACTAAATTTAAAAATATCAAATCCCATGGGGGAGGTGATCCACCTATCGCCCCTTTTATAACCACCACTTGTACGCATGTTCACCAAAAATATGTGTAAGTTTTGGTAAAAAAAAATATATGATACGACGTATATAAAGTTGAAAAAATATAGTCTCTTTTGTTGTTCGGCCCCCCTCCCAATTTAAAAAACTTGCTCCTGTGACTCTCTTTCTATTTCTAGTCATTCTAAACCGTATGCGACTCTGTTGTGTTACTGTGTCGAACTATTCAAATTATTTGTACTTAAAAAAAAATTGTTGGCGTTCGTTTTGTCGTATAGGGTTAAAAATTGTTTAATGCAACCGTAATTTACTTAGGTGTGTGTATTATTTACGTATAAATATACTATCTTTACATTTATGTGTTGCACGCACAATTCATTTTAGATTATTATAATTTATTAAATCGTAAATAATTATGTAATTTAAGAAGCCTTAAAGGTAACGTAAAAATACCTTACATTATATATGAATTTCGATTGTATGTACTCCGACTTCGTTTAGGATTTTTGAAATAATACTTTTCAATACTATGTTTGTATTCTCAACTATAAATTCGGTCCTTTTCTCTGATGAATTTGCCTACATTTTGGTTAGTACACGAAATTTATTGATTTATAGTTTTTTAATATTGTCCTTGAACAGAAACATAAAATTAACGAAATATATATTTTAAAATAAAAATTTATAATAGTTATACAAAACATTTTTAAAATTCAGAGCACGATAAGTGAACTAGATTTTACATTTATTTTTTTAATGTGTCACTGGCGTTGGTAATTTTTATTTTATTTTTTTGTTTTCTTGATACTTGATAGCGCTGTAATTGTTTTGCAATTTGTCTAATTATCCAACAACGCGTTTAGTCGTTAAACGAATCCGTGTAGTTTTTCACTTCTTTCTAGAAAATATTAGAAAACTATCGATTACCTAATGGTATAAATTAAATACAAAAAAAACTCACAAAAGTGTATGTTCTTCTTTATTTCGTATTACGAATCGCGGTTTAAAAATAAATTGACTTTTTTTGTTACTTTTTAATATATTATACGCGTATTACATATTTTTTTAATAGTTATAAAATATGGAGTTTTTTTTTGTGAAAAGCCTATATATGTATAAGTACTGCGGTAAGTATACTTTATACGCACTAATCGCGATAATAATAATTATAATTCGTCTTTTATTTCTAATTTCCTTATATTTTGTTTTTCAAAAAAACGTTTCAGTCGGAAATTCGATTTATTCTCTGTTACGGGGGTATGTTTTTCTTTTATTACGTTTACCACTGCAGCGCGTCTTTTCTATTCATTTTGTTCATTTAAAATTTCTCATGATTGTTCACTATTTCTAGATTATAAAACGATTTTGTTTTTATTTACTTTTTAAATTATTATAGGAATTTAAAATTTTGCATTTCTATAAACACTGTATTTATTATGGAAATAATATTTCTAATGTATATCGTAATATAAATATATAGTTGGGGTTTTAGAACGTTCGTATCATATATTAGAAGAACCGCGTACGCATGATAGGTACGCAATAGGTATGGAATATGTACTAACAATTTTTTGCTGTACAATGTGTAATTATATGAAATAAATCGTAAAATTTATAATTTCGGACGTTAAAATCTAAAATAGGGAATAGTCGTCAGTGGAGAATCTGGAAATTATAGTTGGTGATGAACACTGGACGAAATAATATATTGTACTGGTTTACATTGTTTTATGCGCGACGTCAAAAATATTAATTGTTTGACGCGAACCGCGATAATTCAGGTCGAATTGGTCTTATTCGTGTCAGCAAGGACTAAGGATTTCGTGTCTTCGAAATAAAACATCTCGTCGTCCATATTACTGTACCGTTTTCAGGGAATTCGCGTTAAATAATCCCTTTGGAGTAAAAAAAAAAAAAGAAACGATTAACATTGTTTTAGCTTACGGCTTCTACATTTCCGATCGATAGTTTCTAACTACTCGAATTTAATCGACAAACCGCGTTTTCAAATTGCGTTCGAACATGAGATTGTTTTATATCTCCGTACACGCTTTCCATATATTTTTCCGTTATATATTTTTTTATTTTAGAATTAAAGCAAAACAGCGTGGTACTTTATTTTAGATGCCGAGCAGAGAAAGAAAGATATTGCACGGTTTTTAATGTGTTTTTTTATTTTTTTTATTAAAATTGTATTTTATTCGTATAAAACGGTAAACATAAGTTTCATATAGCGATGTTACTGAAGAGAAATTTGAGACGGATAGTATAAATAAATCTGGAAATGTAAAATTAATACTAGTTTTTGAGAAAAAAGTGAACTTGTTTTCTATTAATTTTCCGATGGATTATTAAAATTTAATGTTTGAACATTCCCCGGGGGGTAAAAGTGTGAAACTTAAAATTGTTTGCGATATACCGTTTTATTAAAAATTGTAAATTTGTAGATTATCAATTAATGAAAAATTATTATTATGTTATTATTATTTTGTCATAATTATTTCACCGCATCGTTTCATTAAAAAAAAAAAATTGAAATCAAAGTGTTTATTAAAGTTATTACCTTTGCACATTTTATAAACAATTACAATATTTCTTTTTTTAAAGAATGAAAATTCGCCATGGTTTTAATTTAGGAAATAGAAGTAAACTGCTGTTTCAACTTAATTTCCGAAATGTTTCTGGCGTGCGTTAACGTTTTTTTTTTTTCAAATTTATTTCAACACACCTTCATTATAACTAGTTACCTATACTCACATGCGTTGGTAATGTACGTTTTAAATTAAACCATCTGGTTATACCTGTACTTAAACGGATTACATATAAATATAAAAATGTGTGTGTATCTCGGATTAAAAAAAAAACGAAAACTACCGGAATAATACACGCGACCGTGCTTTATATACTCGTTCAATCATAATATATAATATGTGTTCATATTTCGTGTGTGAATAATTTGGATTTTGATAAAACTGTCAGTTCGGGAACTTGTATAATTGACACACCGTGTACAGTTATTGTTTTTGTACGTGCTGTTTAATAATAATAATAAGTATGAGCAGTACGTATGTATACAGAGATTTAGACACTGTTCTGGTCTCGTTTTTGATCATTTATATTGTTTCAGGCCAGTATTGTTTTATTATTTCAAATGAAAAAAATAAAATAAACAATGGTAATAATATTATCATTCTAAAAATGATTTTAAGCGGAACTTGGTTAATTATAGTGGATATTAAAAGAAAATAAAAAAAATTTAAGTGCTCGTAAAATAAACACATCGTTGCATTTGAACCAATACTTTACTCGTTTTACTTATAATCTGAAATATGAACAATAATATATATTTTTTTTTATTACGATGTTTTAAAATGTATTTTTAGTATCGAATTTACATAGTAAATGTTGAAAAAGAGTTTTTAAATTCAGTTATCTCTTATACTCGGTGAAAACGTTCATAATAATCTATGATCTTTTAATTAATTTTTATATTCGTATTGCTTTGTCTGAATATAAAGCACTTAATTCAACATAGCCGTTGAATTTATGAACGAAAAATAATTTTTGATTAATGCGTATATTTGTTTGCAATTTCGTTTATCTGCGTGACTAAGTCAAAATGAAATGTCATTGTCGATTAAGACGCATAACGAAACGTGTTTAATACGTTTATGTGTTACCCGATAAACATAAAAACACGTAATAATATTGTTTATTATTTAATTGGTTTTTTTGCCGTAGATACCACCCACCTGTTGTGACCTGGGTGTCTTTGAATCTTTTATTAGGATATCTTCTTTTACTCCAAAATTCGACTAAAGCTCTTCGAAAATTTTGGCCACTAACACAGTACAAGACAAAATTTATCCCAAAATTTGTGTTGTACATCTGGTTTACAATGTATTGTATCGTGTGGAATTCTAATGGCGTTTTCTGAAAATAGAAATAAATAATAATTAACGTATTGCGTGTTATCCTTTGATATTCTAATAGTTTGAAATTACAGTAGATACGATATGTTGAGGTTATTAATTACTATTTTTAATAAATCGTACGCTATTACGTGTTCTAATAATTGCTAAATATACACGCGGGCAGACCGAAAAGTAACGGGGATATTTTTCATTAACGGGGATATACATAGTGTACGAAGTGTCATATTTGTTGCTTTCGCAGTCAAATTGTTCTCGCGTTTCGGTTGCATTAAACGCGGTCGGTTATCGTGTGAAGACAGAAAAATTAAAAGAACTCGGCGAACGTTAACTTCTACCGAAGAAAATTTCTACGAAAACGGTTATAATGTTTCAAGAAGCTTATACCGAACGTGCTTCGAGTAACAATAGACCAGAGTTGGCGAGTGGTTTTTTTTTCATTTTAAAGACGTCTCTACTCGGAAGTTCGATCTCGTTCGGAGCGACTGCAGTTAACGTGTCGGACAGATGCAAAATATCGAGAAAATTCAAGGAGTGACCAACGCAGTAGATCGTCAACGAACCGTTGACGAAGTATAGCAGAGTGGTGCCTTGGAGTACTACTCAACAACGCGTGTCGTCCCGAAATCTCGAAATTGAGATGCATTGCAGTAGTGGCTTGTAGTCGAAAAATAAATTTGAAAATTACACGGTTTCCCTCCCGGTTATTATTGAATTCAATAACACTTAAGTGACTCGGCACCGTGTAATTTTTTTCCTGTTCTCGCGAATGAATATTATCGTGAAACGAAAATGTTTTTCTGATGTTGAAGAAATAAAGGGGAAAAAAACGACAGAAACATTAAAGGGCATTCAATAGAAAATGAATTTAAAAAAAAAATGTTCTGACACACGGAGGAAACGTCCAATGCGCGTATCATTATAACACGAGTCGTGAAGAGTTTTAAATTTTAATGTAATTTTTACAAATTACATTAGGTTCGCTCTCCTCGTAATTTTTAAAATAATCGTTGGACGCGTTAAAGTTATTACAATACGAGTTAAAATCAATATACGTTATTACTATATTACACGTCGTATTTAGCCTCGACAATTTATAAAAAAAAAAACGCTTATGAATAATGTGCTACTTACTTCGTCCAACACCATCCATACTCGGAATACGTACGACGGCAGATTGAGACACAGGAAAACTGTAGATACGACTAAAAGCATTTCCGTGACCTTTATTTGAGACGTGTGCTGTGAGTGTTGCGGTGTAGATTGTCTTCTTCTGGATGGGTGAAGTGTCATCGTTCGTCTAATTCTGGCTAATCGACACACCGATTGACAAATCATGCAGTTGAATATGACGATCAGGAAAAACGGCATCACCATGTTTATCAGCACGTCTGCATAGTTTAGCCATACAAATAATTCGTACCAGGAAGGGTCCAGATCACATACTGGCACTGTTGAATTGCTATTCGAAAAACCCATTCATTTTTATACATATTATATTTGTGTATACATGAAGGGAATTAGGAAGCGACCACGAATAAAAATAAGTTTTCGTTTTATTCAATGAAATTCGTGTTTTTGTTATATATATACACACACACATTATGTCTATATATATATTGGTTGTGCCGTATCACAAACTTTATTTGTTCTTGTTACGATTATTGTTGTTGGTAAAGAACTCGAAAAGTAATAATCTATTCAGATAAATAAAAAAAAATATTCAGTTTTATTTTTCCATATACACGCTTGTTTCTATAAATTCATAAACAATATTTTATTTCGTTTTCACCATTTCCGTTTATGTTCATTCGTAATTATTAATTTTATATTTTTGGTGTAATTATTGTGTTTTATTACGTATAATTAAAATTTTTCTTCAGATTTGTAGTCTAACAGTTAAGTATAGTATTCTTATTTAATTTTCAAACAAATAAGCGAAAAAACAAATTAATCGGTTTACATATATAATACATTTATCTTATAAAATAATTAATTTAATTGTACAAAATGTGAATTTGTATTTACGATAAAAGTGTAAGCTTCTTAAAAAAAAAAAATATATAAAACCGAATACAATTACAAGGCATACACATGCACACGTTCCACCTATATCTAATAACGGATCTTGATATACAAATCCACCAACTATGAATTTATAAAGCATACAATTGTGTACGTTTTCACAAACGAATTCCTGGTTGTAATACTACAACAGTATCCAAAGAAAAGGCCCATTGAATAGTTTAATAAAGGAATGTAAAGCATTGTTTATGTATGACCGTTGGCTCATGGCCGTTTAGAAAATAAGTCATTATTTTTGTTCACAAAATAATACAATTTAAAAAAAAAAAAAACGTATTGCACAATAAATGAAAACATCTGTTCTGTCTATAAATATTTACGTACCTACGATACTGTACGCATTTATGTAAATAAAGTATATAGATTTCTAAATTTAACATTTTTAAAGTTTTTTATAAAACTGTATTTATTGTACGTATATTCAGTGATGCGTGAAAACTTTTACCACCAGCTAATTTTGAAACCATCTCAATATTGTGTATTGAATTTGTTTTGTAATAGAATACTTATAGGTTTGGCTTAAATTCGCCAATTAGAACTCGGTGTTACTTTTGAAAGTATTGAAAAAAGTATGTTGTATTATACGAACAAAAGTGATTATTTTTTTTGATTAAAATTATATTGTATTTTGGTACGCTACAAAACTTTTTTGAGTTTTGAATACTTTGATGTAAATTATTATAAGTTTAATAGAATGCCGGTGATAATGTATTATTATTATTTTGTTATTATATAGTATTTTTGATTTTCATTAAATATTGAAACTTGTTGACACACTTGTCGTATACTATCTATATATATATATATAACAATTATTCTTACGAGTACCTTTTATTGAAGTTTGTTGTTTGACAGTATTTATAATTTCATTGAAACGTGCTATTGAAAAAAATAGAAAAATTTCTAAAACGTCCTTTTAAATTTTTTTTCGAAAACATTGGTCGGATTAACTGGTGGTCACTATTTTTTTCTGTAATTGTCTTTCTGGTAGGTTTGTAGCTCCACGTTTTTTTGTTCCACATTTTATTTTAATGTGTTTTTATAGACACTCACTTATTTCGGGTTGAACATATGTATACGAGTTCATGAAGTTCTTGCTTTGATTATAAAAGTTTGGTTGAAGAAAACCATGATTTTTCAACGTACTGTAGATTTTCCATTCGTCCGAATAAATAAATATACAATCGATTCTGGTTCTTTTTCTTGAATTATTCTGAGTAAACATGTTTCTCGACGTCTCCTCTTATTAACTACGAAATAACGACGCTCCAAAATTGTTATATCACTGTCACGCAAACAGCATGTAACGGTCCTGGAACTCGACTTCCATAATTTCGATTATTGTAATTTTGATAGTCTTCGTTTAAATTGTATCGGTAGTGTCAATATCTTCATTACCATCAAGTTTACCATCTCCAACACGTACATAGGTCTACGTTTTGTTTCATTCGGAAGAGTGATTCGCCAACTGAAGTATTACATCTTTTACCACCCATTTTCCCACGTTTTTTGAAATCGTTCTACCATAACGTCACAATAAACCAATCCGAAACTGTTTTAAGCTCTCCTCCAGTTATAATATTTTCGGTTTAAATTCGTTAGTTCAGCTCCAAAAATAGTTGAATTTTTTTTTAACATATCAACTTGGCTATTATTCCAAAATTTTCTCATTTACGTAAAAAATGAATAGTATTTTGTTTTGATAAATTCACCGGTTAAATCGCGTTTACGACTATTTTCAAAAAAACATTTTTTTTATTCATCTGTCCACCACACGTATCACCAACAGCATTTAAAATTTTGTACAACAAACATTCAAACGCGGTAATCTCACGATCTGAACATACGTGTGTTTCATCGTTAAAAATAATTTGCCTATATAATAATTCACTCATCATTATACAAAAAAAAAAAATCACCAAACAGCGAGTACAAACAATCGTACCGAACACATAATAAATTAAACAGTAGCGAGTAATTAAAACAATTAATTGCGTACAATAATCAGTCAACATAAATCGTTAAGGTATTAGTGTGTAATACGGGAAAACATTATTTTTATATACCTTTATCGAATGCAGATAGCATACGACACATGTGCGCCAAGTTATTTAATTTTATTTGGTTTCATCTATTTATTTATTGCGGTTTAAATGTATTTATTATATTTTAAAGTTTATATATATATATATATATATATATATTAAATATAATATCTAATAAAATAATCACCTAAATCGTGTTTAGTGTGAATTACATACTAAATACTTACTCTTCTGTGGTAACGTTTTTGGGTTCTGCAATCACTAAATATGGTGTGTGTACGATTAATGCGCACGTGATTAATATGCTTAGGACAATTTTAGCTCTGTATACGGTGCATACCACTGATCTGTGTAACGGATACCGTACAGCTATAAAGCGTTCCGATGTAAATACTACTACCAGCCATACGCTAATGAAACTACACACCTAAAAAAAATAAAAAAAAATGGCTTATTTTAAATATAAAATCACGAATCAAAATATAACTTTATATTCAATCCGTATTATAATATTTATATATTTACTTATAGACTTTTACTCCGCACCAATTTGTCTCATGAAATGATTAAACACCGGGTATATAAAAAATATACTCGTGTTAAATAAATAACGCATTTTGAATGGATTACAATAAAAAAAAAATTTTTTTTTTTTAGAATACATTTAACGTATATACGGGTTTACTGTGAGCGGGCAAGTGCAGACGGTGAAAATAAAAGTTTACTCGCGATTTGTTTGGAATAAAAATACGAAGAAACATTCGGGGCGTTTTCTAAACGCGTATGCCGGGGAAACAAATATAATACATTTTTTAAGCATTGACTCATATATCCATAAAATAATTTGAAAATATATATTATATATGTATTATACTTGATGATTATCTGTCAAGTAATTAATTGTTTTTATTATGGTTACGATTATTTTACAGTCGTGTTTTCATTCATTTGCATTTTATTTTAGCACTTGAGATAAATTATCTTTTGAATATTGCGTGCTAACTCTTATCTGTTACATCGCCTTGGAATTGCTCTAATAAAATCCCACACCTGAGGGAATCGTGGATTTCCTTCGCGTCTGGAGTCTACGTCCAGTTATATTTGAAGAAGACTAATTGTTATCCACAAACCAGATGTTAGCGTTTTTCACAAGTATTATATTTTATGCTATACTGTGTTTACACTTAAACGTTTAATTGATTTACTTTAAATCGCGTTCATCTATCACGTTCAGTTAATTAATTATTAACATAATCTTGTTTAAACTCATACAAATTATACCTGTGACTATGTATACATGTTTGTGTCACGATGATGTGCAAACAAATTCCCATTTTAATCACACGCAATCGTTATTGAGCGAAAAGATAAATTATTTGTATGAAACATTAATTTTAATACCGTATGTTTTACTATATTAGATCTATATGCATGTATAGATAATATCTGTGAATGCAACAGTTTTTACACTATAGCCTGCGTAAAAAGTACTTTTGTATTTAAAGTACTACGTATTCAAATATTTCCAAAAAAATTTAATGTACTACTACTGAAATGTAAGTTATCGTTATATAAAAATAATAATAGGATATTGTTTAACCAATAGGAAATATTCACCACGATTAGTGGTGTTTTCTGATCGTAGGATTTAAAAAAAGCTCAAAAATAAATTGACAAACACACATTCTGATATTCTTATGTGCCATATATGTGGATTATTATGTTTATTTATATACTCGTAATTTATTTGGATTACGTAAGCTTGTCACCAAATATTTTTTTGAAAAAAGATGTAGAGATCGGGTGTTGCACAGTCGGTTCATCTCGGCGTGTATAGATTATGTAATATGTATGAAATATTGACAATACTATATTTATTTTAAATCTGAAAACAGTGGTCGAAGGTATGTTGTAAATCGTCGTATTCGAAAAATATTCCGAGTTTTTTATTTATTATTATTATTATTATTTTTTTTGAAATAGTCTTTTAGAAAATGACGAACATTTTGCGTTTCTGTACATTCAGTTGTTTTCTGTTGTCGGTTTTGAATCAAACCGAGTGTGAGTGTCTCGCGAAAATTCAGCTCTTTTACTGTTTCAAAAAGTGTTTTTGAATGTTTGATCCAGTTTAACAATCTTTTCTTGCACAACAATATATTATATTACAAACATAGAATATAATACGGTGTTATAGAATATTCTATATTTTTACTGTATAGAGAAGTTCCTTTGCGACAACACAACATTTACTTTGTTGTATTCGAAACAATCGCTATAATAATTTGTAATTGTATACACACTGTAGTGAAATACATTTTTTTTCTGCCTCGTGTTATACAGATTTATCGTATATACATTTTTTCATCGAATAAGTATCGAATATCAATGTCAAATTATGAACAGTGTTATGTATAACCGATATATGAATCGTGTAGGTTCTATATTGTAAGTAAAATATAAGAAAACGTGTAAAAGTATATTGATTTTTTTTTTATGCTCAGATTCTGAACAGAGCGAGGAATGTTGTATTTAATGCAGTTGATTTTACTATTATACGGTTTTTTTACGGGTTTTTTTTTGTTTAAAAAAAAAACACTAACACCAATAAACGCGCTCTAAAAGTTACACATATAGAACACAAACGTTATATGTTTAGATAGGTAATTTTTCTGGTTTCACAGTAGTTTTTAAGACGTTTTCGAAAAAATCGGGGAAAAAACATCAAATTATTATTTTTGTGTCACGCAATAATAAAATCTTTACCTTTATTTTAGAGTGAACCGAACACCGCTCGGAATTGTTTGTCGAGTGTAAAGATTTATCATTGTATTCAATTGATTATATGAAAAAAAAATGTACGAATATACTAATTTAAAATAAATGCACAATTTTTTTGTGTGTTCTCGACCGTTTGGTTGGTTTATAACGTATAACTTCTTCCTCCGTTCCTTTTATCCCTTCTTCTGCTAACCATTTTAGTTCGGAATAAGTATACCTACTCGAGAAATATATGATTTTGCTGGCCGTCCCGTAGCTTTTCGTTGTTCTCGAATTATCTTGTGGTCAGGATCATCCCCGTGTCTTTTTAAACATTACCAGTACTTTTCCACCGTCCTTCATTTATTGAATTTATAATATTTCTTACTTATCCAACCAGTTTTTATTTTCATTAGTTTTTCTGTCTGTCCAGCCGATTCTGTCCACGGCGTCTCCAACACCATATCTCAAAAGCCTCTGGGGATCTTTACTCCGTTTCATTTATCACTCGTGTTTCACGACCATGTATAGAACCGTACTCCATATAGTGTATATTACGTATTTCTTTATTCCTACGTACTCATTTCTCTCGAAGATATTTTCGCATAATGTATGCTGATTAGATTGTCCGATTCTTCGTTTTATTTCCACTGTGTTTCTTCTGTCTGGCGTTATTAAACTTTTAAAATATTTAAATTTGTTTACTCGAGTTAAGAGTTGGTCGTCAAAATACGTAAATACTAACCGGAATCGTGTAACTTCTAGCGCAAACTAAAACGTCGGTTTTATTCGCGTCCATCCACGTTTCGTACCCTTTTATATAATTATAAAAGAATTTACTTTTAAGCTAGTCCTTAAATTATACTCTTTGTCAATCGTTTTCGGTTTCCGCTATCAATGCAATGTCATTCTCAAGCGAGTGCATCTTCAACTTTAATTCAAACATTCCCGTTAAGTTTTTCCTTTTTTTTTTACGTCTTTCAATACTACATTTAAACAAGAACGGCAAAAGTGAGCAGCATTTCCTTAATCCTATAGTTTTAACATTGCCTATACTTGTTTATCTATTCTAATTTCAGCATTCTGAATTTTGTATAGATCATTATTATACACAAACGTTCCGTTTTTTTAAAAATCAAATCGTATTTTTTGCATTGCCCTCCAGTCAATATTATCATAATAATACTGTATAAGTTATACTCGCGTTATTTGTTTTTCGCGATTTTATAATAGATATTGTGGTATATATAAATATAAGAAAAGAATGTATATGAATACTAATTTAAAACAAAAACACTGGCTATACGTTTTGTGTTTTTTTTTGTTTTGTGTTGAGAAAACAATGGGCAATAAAATATTATAGAAAATATTTTATGTAGCGGTAGATCATTTTTTTTTTTAAGTACACGTTTGTCTTTTAAAATTATGTCTAAATGATGAATGTTTTTTTAACATACACAACGCGCTATATATTTTAACGTTTTCTTGCTATTTATTTAAATTTATATGTACACACTCCTTATATGTGTACCACGCAGTGGCGTAATTATTAATGTTATATGGTAGGAGATATACAATTTAGCATATTGGATACCCCATCATAATTGTAACAACCGTTCCAAAGTTAATATCAATATTATACAATAATAAAAACTGACAAAGTATATTAAAGTGATTGATGTAATCTTCGTATTTTATTGTTTTCTTTAATAAAAACGACATATTTTATAATAATAATAAAAAAAAAATGTCTAATTTTCTTCGTTTCTTAGCTAATTTTATTGAGTTTATTGAGTACTTCATCTGTTTTGACTTCAACATCTGAATAATAGATAAACCTTTTTTCGTTGACCTGATCTAACCGATATAGTAGTAGTTACTGGTCAATAAACTGAGGAATATTATGAATTATGATAAATATAATAACAAATTTTGTTAACACACACAAAAAAAAAATTATTTTTCTTTATTATATTTTTTATACATTAGATAATATTATGTTATGTAAAAAAGAAAGCCTACGGGAGGGGATCCATACTCCACAAATCCCTCTCCCCGTAATTATGTCCCTGGTACCGCGTATACTTATATAACATGTTATAATTGCGAGCGGTTACACTTGTTGTTTGGTATTAGTGTATTCAATTATTACCTGACTGAAGTAGATGAGAAATTGACAAAAGCCGTACATTTGAAATAATCCGATCCCGACTTTGGTTAGTTCGGACGTCAGTTGTGTCAGTAAAAATAACGTATCGCTGATGGCTAACGATGATAAGTAATACGAGGACGATTGTTTCCGTAGTTTGGTTCCGAAGAATACGAGCACCGATATACAATTTCCCAGACTTCCGAGACATATAACGGCCAACGGATAGTATTTTGCGAACCTGCGGTAGAGTGGACAGAGTAGACATTTTTTAAACTGTGAACGATCAGATATTTGTGTATATACACTGCAGATTTCCCCTTGTGAAATGCGAGGAAATTTTCTACTTATTTCTATTTAAAATAAAAACGCGGCATGACTTCGAATGGTGTAAAATAGTGATTACCACCCCGTGTATACGTCGTGGGAAAAAATTGAATTATTGAAAAGACGAGGAAACGTAAATCATTATACAATTTTCATTTATTTATCAGCAATTGAAAAATATCGAATAATTTTTTTTTTTTAAATCGCGTGTATTTTCTAGTAAGTTTTATACAATTACGTTGTTATTAATTTTAAACGGTTAAATGTACGAGTCAGATTTTGTTCGAATACATTTTTTTTTCTAATTTCACTATTAAAATTCTTTTTTTGTTTCTAATTACTTTACAATTCGTGTATGGCGTATACGCGATTTAATTTATTTCACTGTTTGTTACTTTTGTGTTAAACAAACACGTATATCAATTATTATAATTTATTGAATTTGTAAATACAAATAAAAAGTGCAAATACAGAGAGATTCTGGGGTCTTTAAATATTTACATCGCGATTTATGTGAGTGGAACTCAACCGAAATAATTTATTCGAAATTGCGTCTGTATGTTAAATATAAGTCAGTGTATAAAATAAATTTACATAGGTATAGAAGTAATTTAAGTGTTTTTCAACAATCTGAATGAAAAAAATAGAAATTTTTTATTCGTCGTGTTAATTATAAAAAGCGAATACGCGCTCAATATCTTAGATAGTTTATTTTACATAATTCACCTATGCATTAATAATTGCTCGTTGTGAATGTTATTATCATAAATCGAATCGAATGATTATTATTTCTACTATATAATATGTCTTTTAACGTGTCGTATGTGCATATTATAGTAAAAATTATTTGTTCTAAAATATCAACGCTTGAATAAATCACGTGTACCTAATGTATAACCGTGTAATGTTAATTACTACTAGTAAATACTCGTGTATACTTACTTTTCGGTTATTTTCATTGATATATCTTCGTAAGTTTCATTTATATGATTCGACATTGTCGTCGACTTAATATTCGATCTATATCGTGTATATAAATCCGTTCAAATTATAATAGTCTGAAAAAAAAAATCGAATAATTGATTTTTTTTTACCAAACAAATTGTCAAGGAACAAAATGTATTTGCGAGAGATTGAAAATTCACGTGGGACCACTTAAAACGAACTGCGTGTTATTAAGTATTCAGTGGTATTTAAACATCAAAGTCACACAATTATATGATTTTGAATGAAGAAATAAATAAATAATTAATGAATATATAACATTTTGTGTTGAAATATAAGAGTAAATTAGGTGGAAAAGGTTCTTGTTTACTAAATCTTTAAATGGTTATATTCAGTATAACTTTTAGGAAATTATAAGTTTATAAAACAGCATTCGACAAAACGTTAAACTATCTTATTTATTTCACGCTAAATTAAATGTACATATGTGTGTAGTAATTTATTATTCACATGGGTCACGAACAATTAAGTTCATTAAGCGTATATAATTTAAAATAATAATAATAATAATAATAATTTTTTATTTATATTATTATTGTTATTATTATTATTTACTCGTTTTTACCGTCTTCTTCGCTGGAAAACTATTTTACTGAATCACAGGGCTTAGTTTCTTTTTATTTTATAATAGTTTGAGGAAAAAAATAAAAATTTGATATACTATGCATTACGATTACGACGAAGGTATAAAAACAACATTATATATATATTCATGTGTAATGGTTAGGTGAATTTGGTTTATTATGGTAATATTGTATCATTTTTATTCCTTCAGATTGAAAAAGATTTTTTTTTTAAAACATACCTGCATTTATTCCATTTCATTATTAAATTCTAAAATTCTTAAGTATCGTGTTTATATATATATATAATATAATATTACTTATACTTAAAATTAAACTTTTTTTTTTTTGGAGGGGTTTCGGAATTTGAAATAATAAATAAATTCCAATATCGTAGTAGGTACTGTTTTTTGGTGTACAAATTTATTTTAGAAAACGCGAGTAATGTTACTCGTGTATAGTGTACCTGTAATATATTTTTTTAACGCGCTAAAATAATAGCTAATAATAATAGTATTATTGTTAAAAGTTTTGCAAGGCACCCACAAACGTTGTTAAGGGTTTACTGTTGTATTTATTTATTTTTTTTACAATAAAAAAAGGAATTTAACTATTATAAACCGAAAATGCTGCACGGTCTTGATGTTTATACTTAATAAATAATTATAAAACTGATTTTTAACGTTATAGTTATGTATAAGTACGTTTTCGTAGAGTAAATATAGAAATTGTTCTACTTTTTTATTTTAACTTAATTTTTAAATATGTAGTTAAAAATAGTGAAGCTAATAATAAAACGTTAGTAAATAATAATACGACAGTATTATTATTATTATTGACAAATAATAATATATCAACCGCAAGGGGGGAGGGGTTATTACGTTGATATTTTACTTTTATTGTCATATTATAATTGTAAAATGATGTAAGTATATGTGTATATTTTCGATATTTTATATTTCACGTTTGAAATCGGATTATGTGCAACTCTTAGCTGTTTATTACGCATAAAATATAAATATTAAACAAAATATTTATTGGTCGTGTATAAGCTAATATTTCTTTGAAAAGTATTCGCAAAGAAATGGTCGATCAAGAAATTAGTTTCGTTTGAAATTTGACAAGATACACATGCGGACGTATCTTGGGAATGCGTATTCGAGAGGTGGGCGCTGGTATTAAAGTGAACGACCGACTGGATTTTCTGGTGACATTTAAAGTCTAACTTTATTTAATAAACGGGGTTATTCGGTGGGCATTTATATTTTTATATTTATCGTTCGAAAGAATGTTCGCAATATAGGTATTTTATCTATAACATCTATAATATGGTGTAATAAACAATTTCGTTTTATCTGTCGCGAAAAGTTCTTTCTGTTTTATTCTAGGCCAAATTAATATAGTAAATTATTTCGAAGTATAAAGATTTTATATTACGGTTTTTTCTTTAATGTAATTAATAAACATACGTTTTTTTACTTTTTAATATTCCGTAAGTTATGCTGGGTGTTTTGTATACTGACGCGTATTTAAAAAAAATAAACAACTATTGATTGGATTTGCTTTTTTTTTCTTTTAAACACTGTGAAGTAGACTATTTTTGAAAATTGCAAAATTTACGTTTGATTAATTACACAGCTGTTTGTGTTCAGCATTTCGGAATTATAAGTTATAAATTGGTATTATAATTTTGTAAACACTTGTAGGTATTAAATTCACGTCGCGTGTATAACTTTTTTTATAAACCTTTTATCACATTATATATATTGTATCACAATTTTTGATTTCCTTTAGGATATTCTGGACAGTAGCTCGAGTTCATTGTAGTTATATATTATTTTTTATTATTCTGGTCCGTTATATTGTCACTTTTTAAAGATTTTCTCACTTTTCGTTTCTGTCTCGGTATAATAGTCACGTTTACTCATTGCCTATATGTTTTTTTTTTTTACCAGATTTTTGATGCCCATCGATTAAAATTTGGATACTACGTACTTTCGTAATAACCACGATTTTGGTATTTTGTAAATATTATTATGTGTTTAAATTTAAATTTATTAACGATTCCGGTAGTCGAACAGCTGAAAAATGAAAAATTTCAAAAAATTTGATGTATTTAATCGAAAAAGAAATCCAATTAGATTTGCTAAAGTCATAAAAGAATTGGTTATACGTATGTTGTCGCTCTTGTTTGATATTTCAGTAAAATGAAAACTTTATATTAAATATTAACTGGCGTTTAGAATTCTATTACTGTTTACAGTATATTTAGATACGATTGAAGTAAATGTTTATAAAAAATCTAAAAAATAAAATTCTGTCGGCTTGTATTGAAATTAATAATGTTATTATTACAAACATTGTAAATAATAAATTTCAATTTTTTTTGTTCGGTCACTTTGTTGAGGACGAAAGTCGCTTTATTACTTACATACAAATAAAGCTTTATACTTAAATATACAATAAAGCGAAAGAATATTACATAAAAAAAAAAAAAATATATAAAAGTTGTTGTATTAAGTGTGTTTATTTACAACCGGTTTCGACAAAAAGTCATTATAGGGTACCTATTAAGCAAAAAGAAAAATACGACAACATATCTTTTGCATATATCCTTTTTATTTTTTATTTATTTTCTGTTTTTGTTTTCACTACTTTATTACTTAAATAATAATTAGTTAATAAAGTAGCAGTAATAATAACAATATTTCCCAATCAATGTCGTCTGTAAATACGTTATAATTTATTTATAATAATATTTCAGCTATTATCTTCTATATCTATTAGATTATATTCTGCATTTTTTCAGTTCAACGGATTTAAAAATAAATACATTTTTTCTTGTTTTTAATTTTATAGGGAGCAAACTTTCCCTTTACGCCTTCTCACGACTCATTCAAGATAGTGTTTGTTTTAATATTAATAAACACAACATCAAGTAGTATAGACAATTTTTAATTTTCATAAAATTTTAAACGATTAAAAAAAAACTCCAAAAATGACGGGGCGTAACGTCGTGAAAACATTTTCCGAATTTTTAAATTACTATTACAGTTATATGAAAGTATTTCCGAGAGTCTTTCGTTGTAATTTGTGGTAAATATCAAAATATTATTTAAAAACATATACAATTGCGTAGACATGTGTTGTGTTCGGTGTAAAAAGTCACTGTAGTTGTTAGTTCATTGAGGATTAAATTATTTTGATATACATAGTATTTATATTTTCTGTGTAATAATTAATACGATTAATTACGCCCCGACGCCCTTAATTATAAAACTAATTATCATTGTGATCATTCTCGGATTCGTAATTTGTTATTGATTTTGTAATTTAATACGATTATAGAATAAATAAACGAGTTAGACTGGTAAATTAATGAAAACAGTATTGTAGATTTTTTTTGAGTATTAGATTTTGAAATGGTTTAATTCACCATAACCGTTGAAAATACGTGGAAAATTCGAATTTTATAACTGTTATTAATTAAAATAAGAAAAATATTAAATTAATTAAAAAAAAAAAATGTTTGCGTGTATAAACGTTTAATGAAGCCAATTACGAAATCATTATATATATATACAGTCGTTGTATTAAATTTAGGTGTATTGTATACAATTTGTTGACGACACAATGCATTTTTGGATTTTGTAATACTCATTGGCTTTATTTAACATATTTATATATTAAATTTTATTTTATCAAGTATAATTATATATTGTAGTCGAATATCGAACGCGATATGTGATCCGCATTGCTCGTCGCGTACAAATACATCATAATACGAACCATTTGTTGAAACGTGCACGTAATTTTCTACTGTATAATTCATAAAAAAAAAAAAATAAAACCTTATAAAAATTTCGAGGGGAGAAAAAAAACCTGTTAAGGGGATGTTCTACCTGACTCAGTTGTCTTTGTCTGACGCACACGTAACATAGTAAAATTTGGTTTCGTATTTCCAATATTTTGAGTAATTGGCTAATTTTTGAACGTGATGACTGACCTATGATATTAATTAATAAAAATAACATAATCTTTGACATGTAGGAATTATTTTTTCGATAAATTGTATATTTAGTTTTTTACAAGTGCATAAATAACGTATTATGAATATTTTGTTTAAAATTTAATTGATCGAAAAAGTAATTCCAACGTGTCATAGATTATGCTATTTTTATTAATTAATATCATAGGTCATCATGTCCAAAAATTAGTCAATTACTCACAGTATTGGAAATACGAAACCAGATTTTGCTGTGTTACGTGTGTGTCAGACAAAGACCACTGAGTCAGGTAGAACGTGCCCTTAACAGCAGTAAATACAAATAATACTGCAGGTTTGCAGTAGTTACCCGTGTATTTTATTAAATATTTCGTCTCGTATAATTGAATTAAAAATTATACGTATTGAAAATGTGTATTTCTCGTAACGACTCACGCGCACATATACGCATTAAAAACGCGAATTAATTAATTTTCCCAAGTGTTCGTTGTTTCTCGTCGACATTCTCATTTTTGTTGACAATCCAGATTTCGATTTTTCGCACATTTTTTTCATGCGCGTACAGACGGACAAATCACCGAACTAAAAAAAATAATAATAATAATAATAATAATAAGAAAACTATCACGTTATGAAGAAAAAACGCGTAAATTTTTTAAAACGTTTTTATTTCAACAACTGCGCGGCTATACTCTCGGGCACCGATGACGGATCGCTACTGAAACGGAAAGCTCAAACGCCGCCGCTCGTCCTTCGTTACGCCCTGACGGTCGCCGTCAGAGAAGTTCGGCGCCCGTAAAACGTTGTGCACACGTCGTACATGCGCGTATATACTTTTTCGGTCTTTTCATAAAAAAAAATTCACTTGTTTAGGTTTTAGAGTTTCTAAGTTTATATACGTTTCTGAGTACGCAAATGCTCCCGAATTTCGACTCTGCGGTTTTCGTGTTAACGTGACACTTTAAATACGTTCGCGTTTTTCCTAAACCGTTTATACGTTAACGCCGCGCAGGCCGCCGCATCCTTTCGTTATTCGATGTGATATTTAACGTTTAATATATTTTAGCAAAAAAAAAAAATATATATATATATATGTATAGGATAATGTACGTTTTGATCGCCAGACGAATGTGTTTTAAACACGCGCGTTCCTATTGCAAATTAAAAGTTCATTTTATTTTCAAGCTCGTCCTGTTCTTACTTTAGTACACGCTTATAGTAACGCTTCTGCAGAATGTAAAAAAAAAAAAACTGTTAAATATTTTTAGTTCGAGAATTACGATATTATTTCCAGAAAAATGTATACGAAATATTCAGAAGTTTCGTATTATATATCGTATGTCTTAACAAAAGTAAAAAAAAAAAAATTTAAAGAAAAACATTTCTTTGCGATTTTAAAATTATTCAAATCGTTTGATTGTTTATAGCGAAATGTATTAAATTTAATTCTTTTCGTCACACTCATAATTAGTTTTTTTGAATAATATTTAAAAAAGCGTTTACTATTTTTATTGTGTATTTATACGCGTACGTATTATGTAGTGCAAGAGTTACCGCTAAAACCAAATAATACGTATATATACCAAGATTTTTAATAAATATATATATTCATATGTATATTTATTCATTTCCGACGCGCAATGCGTTTCGAAATATTTTATTCGATGTGTGTGTATACGCAAAACTTTTCATTACCGAGCAGGAAACGTATATACGAAAATAAACAATATTTGTATAACGAAACGCGTGTTGTAGTCAGAGGAGTCTCGAACGTGTTTTACGAACGGAATTTATGAATTTCACTAATATTAAGGAGGAAATAGAGAAGAAGATCACACACGCGTACACTGCGATAACGTTCTCTTGTGCAGTTAAAACTGAGTACAGGATTTGTTTTGCTCGTGTCTGTAACGGTGTTGTATAATATTATGCGCTGTATGGAATTGTGTAGGTGCATACACTTACTAACTGTAAATGAAAAATCGTTTTTTTTCTCTCTCTCCCGAAGTACGTGTTACCATTCGTTGATTGCTTTAACATCGTAATTATACGACCAGATACTTTTTTTTGTTTTTTCATAGGTATAACAAAACCGCTTTTAAATAAATACCGAATCCTTTTCGTGTTACGAGTACACATACGTTGTGGTGGAATACACGTGCGGTAATAAAAAATTGACGTATTATTTCCCGAGACGGCGGATGCTGTATTATCGTTTTGCGCATTCGTTTTTCGAGTATTCATTTCGTATTTATATACTCGAATAGATGTCGTTAAAAAGAGAAAAAAAAAACAGTTTTTTTTAACGTTAAAACGGTGATCAACGTTACTCATTTCATAGTATTTTGCAGTGCTGTGCGACGAATAATTCGCGTATCGGTATTTTTAAAACGAACGATAAACACGTTTTTGGAATTATTTATTGTTATTGCTATACTGAAAATCATTCGGTTTCAATGTCGTGTCACTGTTGTGTGTATTATCGTAACGACACGGTAGGTACCTACTTCTTCGGTACGGGATTTAACGTTGTAATCGTATTTGATTTCTACACAATTTTGTATTGGTACTTCGCAGTAGATTCGTGCACTACGTCTCTAATTCGATTATAATAATATTGATAAAAAACAAAATATGTGAATCCGTACGGGATACAGCGCGTATTATTGTCGTTGTAGTGACTGTATAATGTAATATCGTTTAGTATAGAAATTTCAAATCGCATTTCGGATTTTATGTGCGCGTTCTGTGCTCGCGGCAGATGAACAATTTGTTCTGTCACAAAAGTTTATACTCGCACGTGATTTTTTTTTTTCGGGAAATAATTTCCCAGTATGGTAAATATTAATGCTAAAAGTTTCACCGAATTTTGTGGGGTATAATTTATCAACGAAAATTAAAATGTTTAAAAAAAAAAAAATCGTCTTTCGGATTCTTTCGCGTATTTTCTATATATTTCACATATACACTGCCGTCCGTTCGATGTGTTTATTTATTATTATATAATAATGAACGCGTAATATGACGTTTTTGCTAAACGATTTATGTGTTCTTTCAACATGATTGCTCACGTTTTTTTTTAGCTCTTAATGGTTTTGACGTTTTTTTTTTTACATTTATTTAGTAATTCCCCGAAATTAAAAATCACAATTGTTATATTATGTTAATTTAACGACACGTGTATTCATACATACATATTTATTAATTCGTAAAGAGATTTAAAACGTTATATTATATGTACGTACACGCTAAATTTCCAAAATGTATTGAAATTCAGCAGTTAAAACGGTTCTAATAAACACTTGCAATTAAAAAAAAAAACATGCCTAAACAGGCCACTGATATGATTGTAATAATTGATCGTATTTTTTTTTTTTGATTAATTTATAAGCGCTGTTTGGCCGTGCAGCTATAAACGATCCGAGACGAGGTTTCAAAACGATAGTATAATATAACAGTCTTTGCATGGTTGCATATTTTCCGATTTTTAATTTAATTTAAGTTTATTTAAATATTCAATAATTTTTAAAAAAAATTGTTTTAATGTAACTTTTTTTTTGTTAATTGTTTTATACTTTTATATTTTTGTCAGTATTAAAAGTTTTATTTCCGCATGATAATTTCAAAACGTATTAATATTATACACCAATATTTTATGTATATATTTTTTGATTTACGATTTTGTTCTTACTACAGTGTTTCGTGTTAATGCGCGTTTTCTTTTCTTTTTGTTTTGATAGCAGTCGTGCGATTATACTATACACGTTTATCTTTTATTATTTGTCTTAAAAGAATTTCGAACTACAGAAACATTATATTATTGGCGAAAATACTAAATAATTATATATATATATATATAATTATATATTTAATATTTATGGAATATATTATACTATACTTACACATAATTATAAAGAAAAAATATCCCATGTAAATTTTAACTTATTTTATATATATATATCGAAGTACAATATGGTGTAGTATAATAATTATATTTGTACGAAGTGATTACAAAATAGTAAGCGGAAAATAATTATAAACTATTTTGATAAATGTCTATAACCGACATTTCGGTCATTCATAAAATATCGAATATTGCGTTACCGAAATGATTTGTTGAATTGAAACGGCCGCCGAGTACACCGATATTTCATTTAAAAATATAAATTATTATTATTAATAAATATTGTGTATGTGTATATTCGTATATATATATATTTAATCAACGTAATACAGTGCTCTGCACACGCAGCACACACGTTACAAGTTTCAAAATTAACGCGAGATTTTCCGTTTTTATGTCGACGGTTTCCTCTTATACACTCCAGCAACTATAAATTCTAGTTTTTTATTCGAATTTTAAATGTAATTTCTACACGTCCGGGCCGTGTGTTCGTTATATATGAAAGTGTATAATATTTACGTTACACCCCAGATATGGGAATATATCGGTCATTTCATAAAATGAGAGAAAATATGTTTTTTTTTTTGTTCTAGTGGAATGCTAATAATAATACTGCCCAGTTTATGTGCCGGGCAACAATAGCCGGTACGCGCGTTGTACAGAGCGATTCATTGAAAGTTCCAACTCCATTTAATAATTGTGTGTTGAAAGTGGATGGGATAGTGAACACGCCCAGCTCTCTAAATAAATACGCCCTGTACATAAATTTTGCTCATCGTACAATTGTCAATTAAAATCTTATTGTATCTCCAATATACTCGATAAATATAAAGGTACACACACACATATATATATATATACACGGTATTATAATAAATATAAATATATAGCGTGGCTTGTACAGCTGAGTAATTCGAACACGCGTTTTAACTGAGTATAAAACAATATGGACACGCAGATAAAATGTTAATTTAGATTTTAGAATAATAAATTAATTAAAAATTGGGTTGAGTGGGTGTGGAAATAGTCTCCCACGGCAATGTGAATCCACAAAAATTATATTTCGCCCCAGAACAAATTCCAAATGCCAAAGTGTAGAAAACGAAGTGGTTGTACCTTGCCGTATACGATATAAATTATAATAAATAAACATAAATTTTACAAGGAAATACATTATAACGTGAATTTTAATTATTATTTTTTTTTTTGTATTAAACGCTATTTAATTAAAACAGTTGAAAATTGTTTTTTGCCCAATGCCATTAAATGACGGAACGTTTTTGCTCGTTTTATGATAATAGGCAATCGACTTGCACAATTCGGGTGGATCATATTTTTCATGATTGTTTTCATTACTAGCGCGAACGGCGATTTACATATAAAAATTAAAAACACGAATACTAATAAATGTCACGGAAAAACAAACACCTCTTTCTAAACGATATTAATTGTCAGCCACTGACACAATTTGATTAAAATTACACTCAATATATTTGCATGTTACGTGTAAATATATTTAATATATACGTTCTCGTGTGCGTGTAATATATTTAACGGTGTATTTGTACCTCGCGTAGGTTGTAAAACGTTTATTAAAAATAATTTTTCTCATTCGTGCATTTTTATCAATTACTGTAAAGATACGTTTTTAATTATAGTATTTTCGGAATATATATATACTTTTTTATTTTAAATTAATATTTCCGTAGTGAATTTACTTTTTTATACAGGGTTTTTGAAACCGTTTTGTTGACGGTTATGCCGACGACAAGTTTCGTGTGTATGAAATATTTTGATTTTTGTGATGTACTTATAATAGTAAATTACATTTCACATGCGTATATCAAAGAAGTACGCGAGAGCGGATCGATCGAGTGATAAGATGGCTCGTCAATATATTGTTATAAATTAATATTTCCGTTTTAAAAGAAATTAAAATTAAAAAAAAATTAAAGCATATTGCTGTACGCAAGTCCTCTTAAATAAGAGTTAGAATTATGTTGTTGTTTCAAAGCTCTATCGTAACAATTGCACATGCTGATTTAAAATGTAAATGTGTGAGGGGGGGTCTACGATTTCGGGTTGAGCGGCCGATCCAAGTGTCCTCGAAACAGTCGATTCATTTCGGTAATTTGTTTTCATTTTCAACAAAATAAGTTGATTCGATTAAAATTGTCGAGAATAATTTATTACTTTATTAATTGGAAAAATGCCAAAGCGTACAAAAATGGTTCTCCTATAATATGAGAATTCAACACCTTCAGAATACAGCGTGAGCAAGCCATATGTTTCGATAAAATATTTAAATAAAATAACGCTAAAAATGTTATTACGTTTTACTCTTTTTAAACGTTTTTGAACTAGCTCAGACTGGAAAAGTATAAATATTTACAAATAAACCGTATGGATATTAATAATAATTAACCCTGTTTAGTTTTTACCTTTTATTGTTGGGAGAAGCGAGAGTGGGAACGCAAATAATTTGCTTCATTTATCTGTCCTTGCTGTGGATATTCTGATATCGATGGAAATATTTTGTATTTGAGATATTTTGATGGAAATATATTGACGATGATGTTTTGACGTAGAAATAACTAGTGATAAAATGATTTATTTCGATGTATTCATTTTTCTACGTAAATTCTTTCGCTATAACTATATATTATAGGTTTTCGTCAATTCATTTGGCTGCTCCGGTTTTCTTTTTTTAATGTCATTCGAGTAAAAAAGTCTTCTTCTCGAATTGAAAACCATTTTTTCGGCTTTAACTTTTTTCATTAGAATTATATTTACAAAGTTTAAGGTATTCTATAAGTTTTTTTTTTTTGGTGGGTGGTAAGAGGGAATCACATGGCGTTAGAAGCTGTATGTGAAGAGAATTTTTTTTTTAAACTCTGAAACGGTTTTCCGTACGCATCGGTGTGACTGCAGCGAGCAGCTCTTTAGCGTTTTCATGACGCAAAAAGAATCCGGTCGGAATCTCGTCACGTTTTATACTTTTCAAGGTTTCAATATATTAATATATCGTTCGGAATGACTTGCATTTGTTCCGGTCGTCCACATCGTTAGCGATCAGAAATGATTGCTTTTCCAATTACACTATATAACACGTCCTTTTAATCCCTTACACCCAGCGACGAACAGCGTATACCGAAGTATAATAGGTACACTGACGTAAAGTGTTTTTTATTGATGTACGCCGAAAGTATATAACAGTATGATGAACGTTTATAAATATTTTGCATAACGTTTTCGGCAAGTAATTCGATTATGTGTTTACATAATATAGTAAATATGTGTGCACGGCTTGAATCGTATACACGTGTCTTAAGACGTGGTCGTAATAAATCAAAAAAAAAAACTGTACACAGTCTCGATGACAAAACGATATGTGCAATATTATAGATTGTGCGAGAATAAAATCGTGTTATAGCGAGTGTAAAAAAATTTTTAACATTATATAGGTACTTGTAGTCTCTATTATATTTAGCAGTGGTTATGTGATTTTTACATAAGGTACGCGTAGTAAGACGAACACAGAAAATTGCAACAAAAGATAATAATAATATTCTGCGTTTAATGAATACTAAAGATTCTTCTTCTTCTCTCGACACAATAATATATACATTATTATAGTGACGTTAACGGTTTCTGTTTGCATGTTGTGATTATACGTTTGACGACGGACATTCGTTAAATTTTTGATATGAAAAACAAAATTCCCGCATAAAACATTTTTCTTAGAGATAATCTTTCATTTTTTACTGAAAATAGATAAAAAAAATTCATCCGAAAAGCTTTCAATCGAAATCGACTGATTTTACATTCTCGTCGTTTTTCTTACGTGTTCGCGTGTATACACGCGGAGACTTTTTTAAAACATTTTTTTTTTTTTGCGGTAGAATCGAGCGTGTTCCAAAACTTTCGTGTCATGTAGTATTCCTTCGTTTGTAATTGGCATAGATTATCGTATTTTAATAATATTTTTGTAGGATAAGTTTTAACGAACTGTATTGATATATTAAAAAAATACTTTGCTTTATTACTTGCTACGATACGATATATTATATGGTTTTGCTGTCATTAAAATTATAAGAATTCAAATAAATGTTCAGTCATATATTTTATTAGTCTATAATATACGCAGCAATAATATTCCTGAAATGATGTATTATTTATTATAGAATTTTGAATACTCGTTTTTTTTTCCATAATTTCTTTTTTTATAAGTGTTTCAATTTTTGATTTATATAGCGATTCATTTATTTTTTAATATCTCGCGAATCGCGCAATTCGTTAATAAACCGTTTTATTTCGATAAATTGCGTAATTTGTGTTTTTTTATTGTTATTTTTTTATGTCGAATAAAAATTATTAATACCGGACAGTGTATTCATGTGCTCTAGCCCCATAAATATACGACGTGTTAACTACTAAAAATATGTATTTTTGTAAACCGCGTTATATTTACAGTTTAGCAGAGTTCGCTAAAATGAAAATTTATTAAATGTAATAATTGTCTAAATATTTATCAAAATTTATTGCCGTTGTTTTATTTCTAAAACTTTTCCACGCTCCACTGTTTTTTATGTGTTTATGAACATGATGTATCTGTGTGTGTGTATCGTACAAAATATTTAAATTATGTGACTCTTCTGACATTCAATATTTCTTTAAGAACAATATAATATTATATCTCTTAACATTTTTGACCGTAACACGTGACGCTATGTCGTGTAATTTATTTACGTGGACCATTTAACCGCGCTGTCGAAGTTATTAAATTATATTTTCGTATTGGTAGTTGTCTAAAAGAATTTATTATTATTATTTTTTCCTAACACGCATTGTCGTGATGGATAAAAATATATAAACCGCTATTATAATTGCCGACATATTTCGTTCCAAGTCTTCGAATATTAGGCTTATGGTTTATATGGTATTATTCATATTTTTTCACGCAATATTTTCGTATTCTAAGTTTTAAATCGAACTTCGATAATAATTATACAGGAATATATATTTAATAAAAATCAAATTGGTTTTTTTCCGAGAGTATTTTATAGTAGTTGGTTGAATGAATTAAAAAAAAAAAAAAAATCCACTGGCGTGTATCTTTATGTATACCAATATATTATGTTCTTGTGTATAACGCGTGAATCGTAAGTGCAAAAATTATTTAAAATAATGTCGTGTGTAATAATTTAAATCACCGACGAAAACTTATTAAAAAAAACGCCCCTTTAAAATCGCTAGTACGATATTTTTTATTTTATTTCGGAAATTGTGTCATTGATTTTTTTTTTTTTAAATTTAAATAATCATAAAAATCACTATATAAAATATTTCAAATTTTTCCCAATGTTTATTTTTATATATTATGTTGTGGAATAATAATGTTCGCAATATATCATGAACGCACCGTTACTATTAATAGTATAGTAATGAAAAAGTGTTTTAAAGCGCGTACAAGCGAGAAAATGTTAAATATTTCTGCAATTACTTTCGTCTTGAGAGAGTTCAGTTTTTTTTCCAAACAATATACCAACTCTATCCGGACCAAATTTTTAGTTAATTTCAATTAATTTTTAAAAATTTCCACTCCGGTTTATCAAACACAAAGAAAAACGTTCTATTATTATTATTATTTTTTTTTATGAATATATTTCCAACATTGATTGTTTTTTTTTTTATATTTTTGTTCGCACTTGTTTTATTTGCAGTTCTCATCTCTAGACGAACGCGTACTTTTCGTTTCAACGTAATTCTGTTTGCATAACTTCCACTCAAAGCAATAATATTCATTGTGTTCTTGGAACTTTTCTTGTGTTATACATCGCCGCCAAGTATTTCTTCTGACATTTCCACTGTATTATAGTATTCGTTTAAATTCATTATAATATGCATATTGTGTTAACACATGTACGTATATATACCCGACGATCATTTCCGTTTTTGAAATCGGTAATTTATTAATAAATTACATTTCGCTGTAAGAGTCCGATAAAATTGTTGTTTTTTCGAGTAAATAAATAGAAAAAAAAAATACGTCCGATGATTGGTTCGGAATTGTTTTATTCAGTTATAATATTCCACTCGGTGTTAATTTTTATTTTCGACTCCATTTGGTTCATATTCGATTACATTGCAGTGTATAACGCTTGCGTTGACGTTACTTATTCGTTTATAATTCGTTGGTTGGTCGGGGAGGAGGGGTGTTTCAATTAATTTCGATTCATTTTTATTTCCATACGAATTCGTATTATTATACACATAAAAATATGGTAACACAACCAATCATTATTGAAGGTTATATACCTTATAAAATATACGTATATAATAAAACGTATTTTTAAAAAATTTTTTTTTTATTAACGTTCGCGCGCATTTCGGTGTAAATTGCCACGCGAAATAATAATCGATCATAATTTCAATTATATTTTATCGACTTGGTTTTTAATACGGATGATGATGTTTTGTCGTGAAACGTCACTCTGTTTCGTGCATATTTTCTTCTTCTTTTGTAATTTTCCCAAAAGCCACTACTGTAATCGAGTGATGTGAAAAACGCGCGTTATCTAAAGTATCGTTTGAGCCTATGACACAACGCGGAAGCGAATGAAACTTTTGAAGTACTTCGAGTTTGAACTTGCACGTTTACCAAGGAAAAATACGACGATGATAATATAATAATAATAGTTATAGGTAGGTACGGCTTGTTGTTGTAGGCCGTCTCGCAAAGGCGTCGAAATAATTCTACTATCGAACGACCGTTAGAAAATATATTCAAATTAAAAAAAAAACGCGTGTTATATAATTCTCAGATATATTTACACGATACGGTATGTAGCGTTACGAGAATTTCGACCGAAGCGTTTCGGGGTACAAAAAAAAAAAAAAAAAATATTCTTATTCATTTAACACACGCGTTCATATTTTAGTAATTATTCGTTTAAACGTAATTCGGTTGCGTACAGTTGCGCTTATACGGTTAAGTGATTGTAAAATCCGTCCGCGTGTTAATTAAAATACGCGTTTGTGTCGGATCGGTCGTATCGTTTAAGTCGAGCTTGTTGAAATTCATTCGTTTATGATTCGATTATAATTATTATCGAATGAGTTATATGTATATAACGTGAATTCGAGTGTAATATATAATCGAGTTATGCAGGCGCGCGACGAACAAAATCCTATTATAATATAACGGCCTCCTCGTCTCCGCTTCATATTCGTATGTTTTTTTTTCATGAACAATTTTTTCGACTTATTTTCGGTCGCTGTTGTTTTTTTTTTTCTTTCTCTCGTATCGTTCTGGACACGCATCGAAAGAATACCGTTCATTTGCCTATTTTTATTGAAATGAAAAACTGATTTTCGAAAATTCGATGGATATAATATTATTGATTTCTTCAAATATCTCCGCGGATCACACGCCGAACGGACACGAAAAATATAAGGGACTTGGCTGCCGTTCGAATCTCGTCGCCGGATCTTTAAATCTATGTATAATAATATATTATAGCCCGCTCGCGTTAGTCGAGAATATTGTTGTCGTCGTTTTTCGGAAAACGGATTTGATTTAAAAATTTCTTTGGTGTCGGGACGGCACGGCACGCGGGGTGTGGTGGTGGTAATCCAGCACGTGTGAAGTATTACGCGTATAACCGCGAAAAAATATATATGTTTATATTTTTCTGAATAAACGAATCCTGCAAACGTCATTCTCGACGAATCCGCGTGAACGCTCGTGTTTCCATTATTATTTATTTATACGAATAAATAAATATGGGTATTAAACAAAGCGGAACAAAAATTCCTCGAAAGTTTCGAGATGTGGTGCTGGAGAAGAATGATGCGGGTGAACTGGACAGAAAGAAAAACAAATGAAAGTGTACTTTATGAAATCGATGAAACCAGGAAGCTGCTTAACACTATTAAAGAAAGAAGATGGAATATGATTGGTCATGTCCTGAGACACGAAGAAGAGCTGTTGTATACTATACTAGAAGGGAAGATAGATGGCAAAAGAGATAGAGGACGACCAAGAACATCTTACATCAAAAAGTTGATATCCGATGCAGGTCTACCCAATTACAGAGAACTGAAGAGACTAGCTGGTGACAGGGATGGGTGGAGAACCTATGGAAAACTACAAAACCAACCTCAGGGTTGAAAACTAAAAAAAAAAAAAAAAAACGAATAAATAATAAAAAAAAACATTTTAAAAATATTTGCCGTTACCCTTCCCCCTCCCGTGTATTATGATGTCAATAGTTTACCTTAACCGTACGAATAAATAAATAAATAAAAAAAAATAGTTTAATAGTTTTGTTTAATTCCGTAATATTATAACATTATTTTACGAAACGGTAATTTAAAAAATATATATAAAACGTTTTTATTTAATAGCCGACACGTAAAAAAAAAAAAAAACCACTTCAATAATTTGTTCTTCTATATGTACGTACCTATTTAATTAAATTTTTTTTGAAATTTTTACCGATATTTTTTATTATATTATTGTGTTCATATTGTTTTATACGCGTGACTGATTTTAAATGCGTTTCGACGTTATTAAAAATATTTCCCTATTATAAACTATTATCGATTGCCGACTCTCTTTCTATACAACCCGTCCGTGCGTGTGCTTATATTGTGTACGGTTACAGTAGTAATTGTTATTGCGCGCGCATATTATTAATAATTGACTTTTTATTATAAATAAAACGTTTTTTTTTTTTTTTACCGACAACAGACAACGGAGAATAATAATTTTTAACGTTTTATATTATTATAAATCGTATTAAAAAAGAAAAAAAAAATACGGATTTCTCCAAATTTTTTTTTCCCCCCGAAAATAATCTCGTGACAATTTCGGATTGTATAAATATTTTCGAACGAATAAAAAAATCAATAGGAAACTGTAATAATATAATTATAATAATATATTATGTTTCCGGCGGATAAAAACGAATCAAATTATATTGTTTACCGTAGTCGTTATTAAATGGAAATTATAATATAGGCTGTGCCATTTGCAAAACTCAATAAACGTATCGTTTGCAGCCGCGGTCCCGGGCGGATATAACAACAACAACGAAATAAATAATATTGTCTTATAATGGCTTTTTACTCGGTTTTGTGCGTTCAAATAAATAACATGTTCTGCCATAACAACACGAATAATAATTAGGTATACATATACCAGTAGGTGTACTGATGAAAAAATATCGATTATTCGGAGAAAATCAATTCCCCCATTTTTTAGATTTTTTTTTTCCTCCGTTTTATTTTAAATGTATACAAAATGTATATCGATTCCATTTTAAATCAAGCGTAATCGCGTAAAATTACAACTGTGCGTATACGAATAATTCGAAATAAATTTATCGTTATTTAATACGTAGAATTGTCCTATAAAAGCCTTGTGTAGGCATTAGAAGCGGCCTGTATACGATACAAATGACATTAGTACTACCGTTGAATTATACGTATATAATCAGTTGTACGACCTATATAACTCGTGAAGAGTTTACGGATCAGTTATTTAGACACACCGACTATTAACGGTACAATAATATTGTTAATTGGATTTGAACTCCTTGTACAACAGTTAATTGGTTTTAGTTAAAACCTTTTTTTTTTTTTTGTATACACATTATTGTTACCATAAGGTTGTATTCACGTCTTATTCCTATTTACATATTCAAATTTACTATATATGAACACGGGGTGGAAAAACGTAATGTGTAAAATACATTTTATTCATAATATGTATATATATATATTGTAGAATTTTTTTATTCTCCTATAACAACAAAAGAGAAATGTGCAGTGTAATAATAATAATAATAATAATAATAATAATAATAATAATAATAATAATATTGGAAAAAGGTAGCGAGGCGTGGATGATGTCGGTTCAACTGAATTTCACTTATAGACAGAGATTTTAGGGTCGCGTTATATTGAATTTGAAAGCAATGATAAATTGCGTAGGCGTATAGCCGGAATTTTTCGTCTGACAAGTTTGCATACAAGTTTACACCGGAGAAATATCCAATTTTTTTCCCTCCTCCTCTTCCGACGTATGCGTACTATACACATTGTTCGTATAAGTTTGACGGTACATTATGTGTATTACTTTTAGAGGGCAATAATTTTCGAGTGGAACGGAGCTAAGTCTGCTGAATTCCACTACGCCACGATTCAATATTATAGCTGTGCTAAAAAAATATATATATATAATACGTTTAAACGATACCGATATAAATAAATACTGTTAAAAAATAGTATATATATATATATATATTTGTCTGAGCTTGTGTACACGCGTTGAGCTCACGAATAATACAAAATATACCGTCCGTATCCAAAACGGTGTTACGTCGACAATTTTTATCAGTTTTTCGCCGCGTTTTCTATGAGAAAATAGAAAATAAAGTACCGGCTATAGGTGAGATTTGCTATAGCGCGTGTGTTAAGGTCGTCCGAGCATATTCCTTTCACACGAAAAAGTGTTCACAGACCAAAAAAAGAAACAAGAAACAGTATAACGGCGGCGTGAGAGAGTATATATAGGGATGCTGCTGCGTGTGGATGTCGATTGTTGTGAATCACGTTTGATCCGGGTGTTATACGTGTGTAGTGCTAAACTCTGTTATTTATTATTATTCCTCGTTGTCTTTCGAAATTTAAATTTCTCGCACTTGCACGAAAATGTCGCGAGAAAAACGGCGTTTTTTTTCTTTCGAATAATACCGAATTACTAAAAACGTTATATAACGTGTACCTAGTGAGTTTGTGCAATGAATTTGAAAAATCTCAAATATATTCGCGTGTCCGGAACACCGCGGACGTGTGGACTGCGGTTTTATATCGGTTTTGTTGTCTTATAGGAAAATTATGTATTGACAAATTGGGAAAACGTGTCGGATAAAGTACCAGCCACAGGTACGATTTGCTGTTTGATAGTGAAGCATTAAAATAGGTACATACGTATGATGTACAGTGATGGTAATTTATAATTTTATAATATTGGCATATTATTATATTGTCGGGGAAAAAGAAATTCACTACCATATCGTACGGTATATATTATATTTACCATTATCGGTATCGTGTGTGTAATAACGTATATTATTATACATTCAAATATAGTTATTTCATATAATTTATTTTAAACGTCTATTTATCAGCGTTGAAATGTAATACGGTTATGAATATACAATAAAGGTAATCCATAATATGTTTACAGATATGTCAGAACCAGCGTGTGTGGCGGAATGAGCGAATGTCCATATAAAATTGCGAAGACAATTTCATATTGATCATTATGGTAATGAGAGAACCTCACATCACGCTCTCCTCTGTCTGTCTATTTTTCGTTTATTAGATTTTTTTCTCGCTCTTTCTGTCACACTTTTCGATCAGTTTCTCCGAAATGAAATAAAATAACTTTACATCTAATAATAATATTTTGTTTTACGATTTATTATTATATTGTACGATATAACGCGTATTGCCGGCCTGTATTATTGATTTTGAAAACGTCCACGAGGTGTTGAATTCGGTCATTCGTTGTTTTTTTTTTCTTTTAACTTTTAATTTATTTTAATGTATACAGTTTGTAGTGTTATATGTTTATATGCGTGTTAATGAAAAGGGTACACATGCGGTGTGCGATCTCCTCCGCTCACACACCGTGTTTTCGTAGGCGTTTTCGAATCGCGCGGATTAATTCAATTCTGTTAAACTCGTTTCAGTTTTATTTCTACGATTTTTTTAAAAAATATTTTCACGAAAACTGCGCGAATTTTTGACGTTTTCAAATATTTGTTCGAGTAGACGAGAAAATAATAAAACGTTTGGTCAAAAATGGTCTGATTATTATTATGATTATTATTATCTGACATTAATGATCATTTTCGCACAACGTCAACGTACATTCCGAAAGTCGCCTGTCCAGTAAATTGTGTTTTCGATTCACAAAAAAAAAAAATATACGGGTACATAAATATTTTTGTTTTTTATTGCTGTTGTTTTTAACGAATTTGTATTATTGAATTAAAAAAGTAAAAATAAATAGACGGACGTCAATCGACGCGGTGTTTTTACTTTCATTTATGTACATTAATATAATATGTACGTTCTCGTGAAAACAATCCAGTTTCAAAGTAATTTTAGGTCAATAATAATAATAATACGCGTTAGATTAAACGTTCGTAATCTCATGTCCTCAGCCCTCGTGACGGAAACTCGGATTCTGTTATTATGTATACACCTATTATTTACTCGTTTGCTGATAACGCGCATCGTCGGTTTCGTTCGCTCAGAAATTTTATGTTTATGAGGGGATGAGTGTAGAGAATCCTCGAGGCTTGTCCTTATGGTGCAAAGCCTCTCCCAAATGTGTTTATGGCTTTGTAAAATTAAATGACATTCTCTTGATTTTCTTCGTTTTTTTTTTTTTTTTTTGGCTAATTTTCGTATTGTAACACGTAAGCATAATGGACTGTCAACATCTTAATATATGAAATAAATTCACGTTTAAAACAACAATTATAACCATACACTTCGAAATTTTAAAATAACGCTATCAAACGCGCGTATGACTAAAACCGTTTCGCGTCGCGCGTAATCTCGATCGTACTGTATTATAATGACGTATAAATTACTCTTGCCCCGTTCTGTTTTTCCTTTGGCTTTCATCAATTTTTCAGTTATACGAAAAAAAAGGATTTCAACTTTTTTTAAAGAATAAACAACGGTGCGCGTTTTACCCATGGCGAATGTGTGGGGGGTGAAATTTTATTCCATTATTTGATTGATATTGTGTACAATGCGACGGATAATACTAATAATTACTCAGCTACGGTTTCGATATTTTCTCTAGATGTTTACTGCAGTATCGTTTATTTAATCATCCGTTTTTTGTGGTTATTGTATATTATAGGAGGCTTCGATATTAAGTAACGGTCAATTTGCAAATGAAAAAAAAACAGTGCTCGAGTTCATTTGGAAACGACTGATAATTTTTATATATAAAAAAAAGCTGTGTTTGTCGACTTGACGAGGAGGACGGGGATCGTATTAACTATGTCCTGAGAACTTAAAATCTGACGAAAAAACCGATTTTGATTAAGATTAACGACGGTCTGAGCGTGTATAATTTTGGGTTGCACAATAAATTATACCCGAGTGCAACAGTTTCATCTCCGGTACGACGAGAAAGAGCGTAAAAAAAAAATTGTATTTTAAACGCGTAATATATAAATTATTATTATGCTCGACGAAAACCGTCTTAAAAAAAGTTACAAGAACTCTTGTAGACTGCTTATTTTTTGTCTTCTGCTTTTTCTTTTCTCGTGAGATTTTTATGTATTTACAATATAAACGCGGTGCGAATCTCGTTCGGAGTTATTCTTCTGAAATTATACTTAGAAATTTAGTCTTGATTTTTAAAAATATTATCGACAACTCATACGGATACAATAAGTTTTTTCCCTGTATTAGTGTAGGGCTAGGATTTATGCGCGATAAAGAATCGTAAATTATGCATTTTATTTACAATAATATGCAAAAAAAAATTTTTTCCACATCGATATCAGGAACTAATTGACAAATTGATAATTAACAGTTATTTTATTATTATTATTTTTAATTATATTGATTTATTATTACATTAAATATTACGTGCTGTGTATTGGAACGAAGAACGGATTTTTATGTATTGATTAAAACTCCTCTCCTGCACATGACACGACGTTATTGGAGCATGTTTAAATGACGCGCGATTCGGTAATTTTTCGATATATAAAATATACTGTCGACGAATGAAGATGTAAAAAATAACATTTGTTTAATACGAATACAATTAGAAATTCGTTAGATTTTCAAAAACTCTAAATACGAATTTGTATGCATTGTTTTCAAAATATGTAAAAAAAAAAAATTGTTCCGTTCGATCGAGAATAAGCCGATTCGTGGACATACCTGACAACCAATCTTATTTGGACTAAACGAAAAAAAAATGCATATAAATCCTAGCCCTACGTATTACTGTATATAATACGTCTTCGTCGTTATTTAGTGTCTCGAATAAAGACGAAAAGATCGAGCAATAAATATTGTTTGCAAAAGACGTTAATATAGTGTTTTGTTCCCACGAGCGTTATCAACAGTGTACGAACGGTGTCCGCAGCACTGTCTCTAAACACGACGTATTGTATGATTTGTTACAAAAACATAACGAAAATGAATGTGTGTATCGATTGAAAGAGCGTTACGGACGTTGATACTTTATTATTTATTTATTTTTTTAAAAATCTAATAATAAATCAGACGCGAACAAAAAAAATTAAACTTTAGCGAATATTTTACGTTTAGAATTCAGTCTTTTTCTTCGTTTTTTTTTTTTCAAAATCCGTTTCGGACGATTGACATGGGCGAGAACTTTCTCGTCGTAAATCGCATTTTTTTCTATGTAAATTACAAAAGCGCCGTTTACCGCGGGAATCGACGACAGGACTCTTCTTAAGGAAGAACCGATGTCTCTCGCGTATATACGCGCAGTTGGTAGTTGTCCAAAAGTTCCATCTGATCTCAATTCCTCCTGTTCTAGAATCACTTGATTATTATTATTCTTATTCCTGCGGCCCCCTGACCGTCAGTGTCCCTGCAATACTCGGTTTATTTGCGATTTTGCCAAGTCCGCCAAGTGCAGGCTCTCGTTAAGAGTCTGATTTCGGCGTTTGTCCTCCTGATTAACGTTTATATGCAATCGCACAATGTTGTCCGGTCTTATAAACTGTCATTGGGTCTACGTGAAACACTAATAATTATTTATTATGTACTTTTACCCCACAAAAAAAAAGTGTTTACATTTTACACATTTTTTTGACGAAATTTTGATTTATTTACCAATATAAAACACATTTATAGCGGGTAATATTTTCCAGAATTCAACATTATTATCAAAATCGTTAAATGAACTATTCACTCTATTTATATCGTATATAACTGTATAGTAACGTGGAATTTTAATTTAAAAGCGTTCGGTATGTTTTATATTATAGACGAGCAAATTGTTGGTTTCTCACTGCAGTGTATTATTATTAACCTCGTAATTGTACGGCCTAGTCTGCTCATTTGTAATAGGACAAACTGTAATCGTGAACAATTTTCGCAATATATTTATTACCATTCGAATTTTAGTATACCTGAATATAATTTTTGTACACATTCCGGACTATATATAGTAGCCAGAGAGTGCAGGGTATGTGAAAGAAGTCGTAATTTTTTTCTGTTCTCTCTAATTCTCATTACTCATTAGTCTTTATTTATTAATTTATTATACACTTATTATTGCAGTGCCATTAGTAATATCGCGGTTTTAAAATGATTGTCAATGATAATAATATATTCGACTAAAAAATATTGAAAACAGCATTTATTTTTCTGTATTCGTTATCAATTTAATACGTTTTAAAAAAAAAAAAATTTAAATCTATACAAATATATAGTCACTAATAAATAAATTGAGGTCGAAAAATACAATGAAAAATTCGGTATGTGAAAAGTATATGAAAAGTCAGTCGTACTCAATCTCTGGATTTTTTTTTATATTAAAATAGTTTTTCTTGTATACACTATATAATATATACATCTATATACGATTCATTTTGCACATATTCTTTCATTTTTTTTTCTTTGTCATATTTATATACCTATACATAATATGTACCATACGAAGTCTCGCTATTATATAAATATGCAAATTATTATTGGTATTTTATGTAGTAAAAAAAAAAAATTTATTTAAAAATTGTTTGATTATTTTCTTTTGTATACACACACACACACACACACACACACACACACAAAGAAAATAATTAAACAATTTTTAAATTAAATTTATTTTTTACTACATAAATATCAATAATAGTTCGTTTAAAACGCGTGTACAGTGCCGCAATTACAGTTTTGGAGGCCCCGGTGCGAACTAATTTTGGATGCCCATTACAGGGATGAGGGATGATTTTAGAGGTTTGACACCCTGCCATCCTCACACAGATTAGCATTGTAAAATTACATCGGTAAATTAAGGACGATCAGTAGGTACTATATATACACAAATACACAAACGACAAATTAATGAAAAATTGATAAAATAATTTTTTTTGCTTATTATTAACTTTTTGGAGGGTGTTAAAGAAAGAAAAAAAGGTCAATTTAACTTTGATATACCTAGATAAGTTTAAAAATTAAGCTTTAAAAACAATTATAACTAGATTATTAAATCTAATAATAAAAATAGATAAACATAAATTAAATATTTTTTTAATAACATTTGTATTTAATTATATTTAATTACCCAGACGGGTATAGTTATAGCTCTTATAGGTCATTTCTTTTTTTGCCCCGGACTACCAATTTAAGAATTAGTAATATCTTTTTTTTTTTTGCAAAGATTTTAGTAACCCAAGACCATGAAAAATGATCTTGTTTATATCGTATTATTTTATTAATAATTGTACGTATTTGAAATTGTGAATTTATGTTAAATAATTAAACAAATTAAATTAGAGAATATTGGAAACAGTATACTCGTATTTTAGTACTTTTAAAATAATAAAACTTGTGAATACCTATGTGAATACTGAAAACCACATAAATTAAAAACAATTCGCTGAATATATAATATATTATTTTATATATTGTATCCACACGGAAATTCTGTTGGGTGTTTTGCAAACAAATAAACCACGAAGCGTGTACATAACATTTTTAACATATTATTTTAGCAGCCTGTCGCCGTCCACCAATATAATATCACGACTTAATAATAGTGTTGATTTTTATATTAGTGAATGTAATACATTTATATTTAGATTTTGAAAAGCTACAATATTAAATACGTGATATTGATAACTATATACACAATATAAAATGAAACTGGCTGAATTACCCGTCGCTGCCGGATTACAGTATAAAAAGAATTTAAAAATTTTTATAATTAATATACTCCACTATAGCCTAGAAAAATGTCGAGAATTTAATATTAGTATAACCTACGGATAAACATATTTGAGTGTAAAAATATATATTAGCTGATTTAGAGAGTTTATTATATAGCAGGGGTCGGGAACCTGCGGCTCCGGAGCTCCGCATGTGGCTCCTTAGCATGCAGTCTGCGGCTCTTTAGAGTATGCATCAATTTAAGAGTTATTTCTGTTTTTAATGCCTACAAATTCCCATTGAAATTGTTTAGTAAAATATATTAGACGTTATATTATTGTACTATGGCGTGTTTTTTTTTTATCAGTGCGGCTCTTTGAAAATTACGATTTCGCAATTTTTTTAAAAAAAGGCTCATTTACACTAAAAGGTTCCGGACCTCTGTTATATAGTGACAATGAGCTCGTCGATCAATTTGTCTTTAGTCGCGGTGCACGGTGCAGTGGCGAGTGTTTCCCAAAATTTAATTGTCCCAATGTACAGTAGTTCGCCGAATTTTCGGACAATTGTTAATTGGAAGAATTAATCAATTGGGAGAAATGGTATAGCGGTTCGTGCGGACCGAATGTCGAAATGATCGAAACATGAATAAATAGAATGGATTTTTATTTCACATAAATCACACGTCTTGTGATAAACAGTATATAGCTAAGTTGTAAAGACGTGTGTGTGTGTGTGTGTGTTCACACGGCAAGCAACGCCCGTCGCTACGCAACTACGCGGAAATCTAAATATTTCCAAAAACTATTTATAGTTGATACATCTTCGGACTTTTCTCACTAGATGGTTCATCTGCACAACGAACACTCGCGTTAAAAAAAAAAAAAAGTATCATGCAAATCGGTCCAGTATAGAACTTCAGATGTGACTGTCCAAAAAAAAAAATCGCCTTACGTCTTAACGATGTATAAAGATAATCGTAATTTATGTATCGAAAATAATATATTTCGTTTTATTGTATTTTATTATAAATTATTTTACAAATAGACAATAAAATATAATCCCGTATATACCTATACCTTATTAAATATTTGGTTTAGTCGATGAATATGAGGCCCCGTGATATAATTACGAGGCCCGCTTAGCTTCGTAATTAAAAAAAAAATTATGAAAAAAAAAGAATGAATATGTGCAAAATAAATCGTTTCAATATTCCTCATTAGGCACTTTGATTCGAATTTACAACAAATTTAGCTATTTTTTTTTTTTACAAAAATATTCTCCCTTCCGTCTAAAATAATGAATCTATTCAGTATATAGTCGAGCGTCGTGTGCAGTGCTGCTATTCGCATATAACACGCGATACTCGCGCTCACGTGTTCGATCAGTGCCCCGCAACCGTGTAAAGTTCCGGGGTCCGAATTCTTTTTATTTTTTTAGAAGTTTTTTTTTTTTTTTTGTATTGGTAGGTCAAAACATTACTGAAGTGAGGAATCGTATATTTTTACAATATATAATAATGTGTGGTGTTTTTTTGTTGCGTCTGTTAACATATGTATTCACCGCGGCGTATATAGAAAGAGCGCTATTCACGCTTGGACCGTTTTTCGATAGAGAATTGAACACGGAATTGAGGTCTTATTTTTTTATAATATGGGCGATTTTTTTTTTTTTTATTTCGTAAGACTTTCAGCGTTGAAAATCGTAAAATATTACGGGAAGATGGTGAATACGCATTTGTCGAATTTTCGCAAAATCAAATTTCATTGTTGTAGTATCGTATTTCGAAAATTAATAACACCTGGAGAATCGAAATTTATTTCAGTATCATGCTTAGGTACGCTATGAAATCGTTAATTCGAATATTTCGGATTGTTTGAGCCAAGTATACGAATTGTTTTATATTCATATAGTTTTTGTCCGTCGAATTTCAGAAAAAAAACCTTTATTTTTAATAAACGTGTTTTTATTGCCGTTACTTTTTAAAATCGGTTAAAAAATCGTTGTTCGCGTTTTCGTGTACAATTAAAATTTTCGAAAATGTCCATACACGAATAATTTTTCCCCGTGTACTTATACAAAAACAATGGAGTTTTTATATGTTTTATTATATGTGAAATTTGTCAAATGTAACGTAAAAATTGTTTGTTTTCCATTAGCGATTACGTTCAAGCTCTCAAACATTTAACAAAACTCATATAAATATGTTAAAATTAACGTAATTATTTTATAGTAAATGTATAAATATAAAATAAAAATATAATCTTTATAGTAATTTAATTTAAGTGTTTTCGAGAATTTTTAATTTCGACTCTTTATAAAGAGCCTTTATACGGCCTTTGGGGTTCGTCTCGAACAAGCAGCAACTCGCCTCGTGTATTTGCAGTATTGTGGCAATATTTAAATTTCAAACGCTTTAAAAAGAAAAGAACGATTTTTAAAACCTGCAGCAGTTCAGTATTTCCAGGAAAACGTATATGGTTAATAGACCTCTTGTACAATTTTTAGGCCATAAAACTCAGAATTTAATTTATTTTCAAACATAAAGAAACATTTGGAAATTATATCGAGTTTTTTTTTTGTATAATTTATTTTTTGATATTATATAAGAAAAGAAAAAAACGAAATTCGATTTCGTGAAAAATCAGTTGTTTATCTCGTTTAAAAAAAGTTTTTTTTTTTGAATAATTTTCTTTACACTTGGCAAACCACTAAGAAAAATGAAAAACGTGCACAGTAAAGTATGTTACGGACTCCCGGATACCGTATAACACGTACTCAATAATGTTTATATTACTGAGATTTACTGGTCACAATTAATTAAAATTAATTAATTGTACATGTATATTTTATGCACTCGCTCAAGTAAGTAGTATCCGACACAGAGAATTTACCAGTTACAGCGGGCCGAAATAAGTCGCCGGACGTTAGTACTGAAAAGGACCGTTTTAATTACGGGTTACGTTCCCTGGCTCGTGGTTGAGGTGGTCTGTGGTCGGGTGTCTCGCTGAGCTAGTCGATGAAATTTCTCCGTTGTTGACAGTCCAGGTATTGAAGCGTCGTAGTGATGGGCGGTCTTAATCAATCGATCTTTTTTACACAATAAATCGATTTTTTGGTTAATTGCTGGTAAAATAGATGTGCTTATTAAATTAATTAAACATAGTTTTCTACTTCCAACGTACCGATCGATCTAGTGGCGCGATAAGAAATTTGAATTCTACTATAGAACGATCTTCCCAATTTTTTTATCTTAAGATCTTCAAAAATTGGTTATTAGCATTTTTTTTTTAAACATTTGTTCAATTAATTTTTAACGATTAATGAAAACAAAAAACAAATTAGAAATGTGGGAAAGTCGATATCGAATAGACTTCACGACGAATTCAAATTTCTTATCGCACCCAATGGCGGATCTAAGAGTTGATTTTGGGGGGGGGGGAATTATTTCCAAAAGTTGTTCCAAAGTAAAAGTACAGAAAAAGTCGATGACCTTGTTTTTGTCTTATTAATTTTTTTTTGGGGGAAATGTCCCCATTCCCCCCCGTAGATTCGCCTCTGGTCGCATCACTAGATCAATCGGTACGTTGGAAGTAGGAAACGCTTATTTCGCCATGTTTCGTGTGTGTAAGACAAAAAGAGAATATGCCCGTTTTCAATCACCTTTAACATCTATTTAGGTTGTTCACATCTATAGTTAAAAATGTCACAAACATTTTAAGTATACTATGAATGTCGGACTAATGATTTATCTTTTTATATCAAACGGGATACCGATTTTTGTATGGATCCATCCACTGTCCGCCCATCACTAGGTTTGATGCGTCGGTTGTTGGAGTCTTCGTATCGTCTTCGCCGATGAATATTCCTGCTTCGCAGCTTGTCAAACGTGTAGTAGTAGTTGTTGTCTCGACTGCTGTTCGAAACGGACTGAATTTTTTCTGCCGGTCGTCTCCTATATAGTATAATCATTTCTCAGCTAGTCGCACTGTGGTTGGTCGACTAATCACAGTTCGAGTGGGCTACGCGCTATTGCGGTGTATATTATTGTCGTACCGACTCGTAAACCGTAATTCCGTGATTTTTCGTATGGGGAAATGGAGTGGCCTTATACTATAAAATTATTTACTTATTTAAATAAAATAAAATTTTTATACCGAAAAATAGTGCTGTAAGTACGTGTAAATATCGGTGTACGAGAAAAGCGTTCGCCGACAAAGTAGAAACAAATTACACGGCAGCGTAAACACAAATTGAGAGGAAAAACAAATAATAATGAAAACTGACGAAGGATTAATAATATATAATAATATGTACACGCGTCATGCGTGTGCATAAGTAAATGTGACATTTCTATTTTCTACGAATAACGACCGCGTTGAAATTGTTTTTTTCCCCTTCATTTTATCCTACAATAAACAGACCTGGTAGTTTTCGTGACGATATAATAAAAATAAATAGTAATAATAATTATATTATTGTCGTATTTGTTTTGAACACGACGGCTTTAAATATAACTAATCGAATTCGGGGTGGTTAGTTGGCCGAGAGGCGTGTATACGACGCTGTTATCGAACGGCTGCCGCTCTAGTCACAAAATAGCGCAAGCCGATTGCCGAAATCAACGTTTAGTCGAAAAAAACGTGTCTCGGAACAATCGTTTATTATTATCGTTTGTAAGTATCGTACGAAAACCAAACTTCGTTTATAGAAATTTCTGTTTTTTTTTCCAATATTGTTAAAATTTTTATTATTTTGTAATATTTTTAGTTTTAAGTTTTAAGTCCTCCTACCATATACCATATACTGCAGATTCGTGTATCTATATTTTGATTGCGATTCGATATATTGTTCAAATACACGATGTCGTTGATGGTGACTGAGCTACTATTCGTATTTATGTACTTGCGTATATAGGTTATGTCGGTTAGTGGTGTACACCTGTTTATGGTGTTCAAATGGCATATTTAAGGCGAAGAATAGAGTAGTAGTAGTAGTAGTAGTAGTACGTCAAAAAAATAATAAGAATTAATTATTATAAATGCCACGTTGGAAGGTATGGAAATTAATTGCAAAGGTCTCGTCCAAGTCCGTTTCAGAGCGTTTTACCGCTTTCGCTACAGGTATATTAAACGCGCGATTTATAAAATTAGATGTAAGCAATTAGAGTGCAGTATGTGTTGTTGTATTCGTGTACGATTTTTCACAAAATTAGCTAAATGACGCGTATACTACGTATACTGTGTATGTACACAGTCGGACAATAATTAATTCTGACGTGTTTTCATAGTAGTCGGGTTAAGTGAAATCAATCAAATGAGCGAATGCACAATAACGTCATATTTTCATTTGTCAAATAAGACGCGTTCGGTGTGTATATCGTTTGTGAAATATTTTTTGAAACGGTGATCAGATTTCATTTTGAATCGTGTAAAAACGCGACTGCAACTTTTTTTGACTTAAGCTTTATCTTTTTAGGTTTATCTGCCTGTGTGTACACCAAAAATAAGTATGGAAATAGGTCGGATGTCGCTCCTCCAGGCTTACGAATTCAACTGTCAGAAGATATAAAAAAAATCCGAATTTCAAAACTATTGCAATTAAAACTACGAAACAGTTCCGTACTAGGTTATTAGAAATATTAAAATCAAACGTATTTAAAAGGTCTTCTAAATGTGCAGTGGCCCTAGAAGTTTGAGAACCGCTGCTATCAGCGCGTATCCCGGCCAAGTCGAGCCAAGTCAACCCCGTTCACCGATGTCAACTCACATCGCCTCACCGTGTGTTTATATATTTCTGCTGCCCCGAAAACACGGTCCGAATATAAAAGTACACGCGTTTTACAATATTTTATCGGTATTATATATTATTATTTTCTTTCGCTCGCGATATATAATACGTTAATCCATCCATCAACCGTTATAATAACGCGTGTAGTAGTAGTGGATGTATTTACAGGTGTTTTTATACACTCGGTGGTAATGCCATTTTTTGTCAATCGTTCATATTGTCACTTTAATGCGCCCCGTGCAGCGTGTACTCGTTCCCGCCGATACGCGTGTAGCATCAACTGCTACGACGCGTTTGAACGTATTTTGCTCGCAAGAGAGACCAGCTATAATAAAATATGATGTTGTCCTCGACTGTATATACATACGCGTAAAACTCGTAATGATGTGTATACAGAACGATCGTCGTAATACACACACTGCGTTAGCGATTTCCACGCACAGATTGTGTGTAAATTACATTTAAAAAAAATCTAAAAGCACGTGCGAAAGAAGTAGAGATAAAACTTTAAATTGCGCAAATCAGTACAATCAAGTTTGAAGAGTAATATATAATATGATGAGCGAAGAAATGTAATAGAGTTGTTGTTTGTATTAGATTCGTTTACTACCGGTTTCGACTAACACTCATCGCATCATTGAGCGAAAAAGAAAAATACAACAATACTGAATGAAAACGAACTAAAGTCTACGTAGAGAGAAAATTATGAATATTACAATACGAAAAGACATGTAAAAATTGCTACTGTTCTGGTTGTTTGTGAAAACAAATGAAAATAATTTCACGGAAAAACAATATTTTGGTTTTTTTCCAGGACCGCGCAAAATTCACCGATATAAGGTACGGCCATACCTAATTTTTTTAATCGTGATCCGTAATATAATAATCTGTGGCGCAATTGAAATAAAAGAGCGGGAAAAATAATTTTGTACGACTGATTTTGGCGCCATAGCGTAATATATTTGGCGCACGGTTGAAGTCATAATTTAATGGAATAAAATTTTTTCTGTGACTGCGCAAAATTCATCGATATAAATAAAGTTGCTCTCGGATCGCTCTCGTAGAATTTTAGATGATTACAGACATAGAAAAAAAAAAAAACCACTTCTTTGTAAAACCGACGCTATCTCTGCAGAATCTCGAAATGGACCCGCGGTTGTGTAGTAGTAATATTTTCATGTTTACGCGCTTGTCGTTCCTGCAGATCTTCCCCCGAGGTCTACCGAATGCGGTCAGCCGTGTGTTCGAAATTCCTTCATGCACTCGGGTTATATATTATATTATGAGATCAAATACAGCGTATATGACGCGCGTTTATATTGTATTTTAGCCGGGTGTATATTACCGTTTATGAGTTTTTGAGCCGAGAGCAATGGTCGGTTTTCGTTGTTTGATGGTGCAGGTTGTTGGTTTTTTCCCCCGCGTACCTTGGGAACGACGTCGAGGACATAAACCCGGCTGCGGTTTTTGCACGAGTTTTATCACTGGCGCGCGGCGACGGGAATATTTCACGGGAGACCGGCAAATAAATTTACTAAAATAATTATAAAATTTATATAAGCCAGCAGAGTGCGACGGAGAAAAAACTCGAATATTATACGTAGGCGGGATTTAATTTTTAATTTAACGTTTCTCAAAAAAAAAAAAAACTGGAAGATTTTTAATATGTCTTTATATATATACACATTATGGTCGAGACCGTATAACATTATAATAATAATTATATTGTTTTAATACGTTTTTGTACTATAGAAATACAATCGAAATAAACGGTTTAATCAACTTTCTCGAACGAATAATTATTATACTCGTTAATAATAAAATGCGCGTTTGACTGCAGTTTAAATAAATACACCTCTTAAATTCCATACGGAATCGAGTACGCTTTTCGTTTGATATATACATACGCTTTAACGCGTATTTGTCATTTTATAAACGTTAAAATTTATCGATAATTTCCACGTTTAAATATATTAAATAACGACCCGCTCGCGCGTTATTGCGACAGCGAAATAAAGTCGCGTACACGTTCGGGAAGGTGTAATTTTCCCCCCAAAATAAAAGAAACGATTATATTTTAGTCATTTTATGCCCCTGCAATGATCGTTTTAACGTACGTTTGGTATACATAATATGAATATAACTCGGTACAATTTTTAAAAAAAAATTATTTTTTTTTTTTGGAAATTTAAGCGAAAATATTCTGGTGTTCAAAACGTTCTAAATTTTTATTTTTCGACACAAAACAGTGACGCGGTGAGTTCTTCTCAGCGCGTGGAATCGAATTAAACGTGTCTATACATATATATATATATATATATACAGCGCGGTATGTTATACAGATTGTTTTATTTACAAGTTATTCGAGAATTTAATGCGTTTAAATGAGCGAACGAGTTTCTGTATACTTCAGTAAAACCCCCGGCATTTTATACACTTTGTAAAGTGCATAATTATATAGTAAATAAGATAGCCGCAAGAAAAATCGGCGCATCATTATTATTAACACAATAACACCTACAGTTGCTGTATTTATATATTATGATTCCATAATGGTTATAACCGGATTACCGGTTTACGAAAAAGTATCATCGCGTTCGTCGTTATGTAATATTGATAAAAAAATTTTTTTATTAGAATTATCCGCAGCGAATTCGACAATTAGATACGATCAATAATAATACTGCGGTAGAGTCAGCATCATCCGAAAATTAAATTTATATTAGAAGATTACTAATCGTAGTACGTTTGGAGTTAAAAAACTGATGGAACATCGTGGGATATGTGTTTAAGACAGTGGAAAATAGTTTGACGCGGGTTACGGACAAGGACGGTCACTGAAATTCTAGAAAGATCACACGGATGTTTTCATTTTATTTGAAGAGTATGACAACGGCGGAGAGGAGAAAATCGTTAAGGGATTGCTTGAAAAGTGAGGGAAAAGCGGATGGCCGAGACCGCGGTTGAAGCGCGTGTACTTAACGAGAAAACGGGATGATTTTCGATTGTTTAACCGGACCCTGTTTATATTTATATCGGTGCCGATGTTTTTTGCAAATCCAACAGCGAAGTTTACCGGAAGACTGTGCTATGATAGGATTACCAGGGGCTGAATAATATTTTGTAAACTTTAAAGTGGAGAATTATTTATATATGTATATATTTAAAACGATTGGTTATATTTATTATGGTTAATTATTTTTGATTGTAAGTCGTATAAATATTATAAAAGTACGTACCTAATAGTTCTTACTTTGTACAATATTTTTGCTCAGTTCGAGACGTGCGATGATCGCACGCGGGTACACGATTCATCATGATATTTACGTATACATTTCGTGAAATCCAATAACGATAACGATTAATATATGTATATTCAGTGTTAGGCGTTCTGACAGTTTGGTAGTTGTCAGTGTGAAAATTATAAATTGAAATATTATTTGACGTGTTTTTCAGGCGATGGACGAGAGAAGCCCGATGGATTGGATAACGAGAAAAGCACTGCAGAGATGGTCGACGTACTTTTGTGTTCTACGTTTTGCCAGTCGCAGTTTAATTTGTCGCAGCAGCTCGCTCAAATACATCCAGAGCTGACGATGCCGATGTTTTCAGGTTTGACATTCGTATTACACGCTTATTCAATTGTTTGGTTTCGACTAGAAAAAAATCCACGAAAGCTGATTGTTAGTAATCGGATTTCACTTGCACATTTAAAGGGGATTAAAAATATATTTTTTTATAACAAAATATTATTATTAACGTGTATTATTAATATATACTATGTAAGTGATTTTTGAATAGAAATAATTGTTTAACGCTCGTCAAAGGATTTTTTTTTTTTTGGTATTGTAGTCGAATAGTATTGTAATGGCCATTACATTATAGTCGGATCAAGACCAGTGCAAACGTAGTTAGTAAACATTTTTAGGTCTTTATGAGATAATTATTTTCTGAATTTACAATATACAGTTGAGTTGTTTGTAGAAAAAACTGGTATACATTACGTTTTTCTTTCCATCGATTTTTTTTTCCTGGAATTGTTGATTTCGTTTTCACGCAATTTATCAGAAAACGATATTTCAGAAATTCCCCGTGTTTATTATATAATTTCGTGCATGTTATAAATTTCTCTCTGTATCCGAAACTTTTGAGCAGCCACGTGCGCTACTTCTACTCTATACTCGAATTCGTGGGCGCATCCAAAAAAAAAAAAAAAAAGAGAGACAAGAAATTATTGTAAAACCAATAATACACAATGAGCGCTCGCTTTACTGAGAATCAAAAACTTTAATGAACATTCGTTGAGTTTAGTAAAACGGTTCTGCGTGGAGCTTCGGTGTAATACTATTTATTATGCGCAATAATAATGAATTTTGACAATAACGGCGTTTTTAGCCGTTTCTAACAAAACTTTTCGGTAGTTCTTAAGAAGACAGTCGAGAAAATAGTGGTGTTTTTCTTCCAATTTTCGCACGGTTATTTTGAAAATTACGCGTAAAGAAACTATATACTGAGAAAATCGAAAACGTTTCGAATAAAGCAGTACCAACTAGATACGATTTGCTATCAGGACGCATGACGTGATCCGTCCGAGCATTGTTTCTAGTCGAAAATTTGTACGCAGAAAAAAAAATAAAAATCATTATGAAACCTAACATCGCTTTACTCTCAGAATCTAAAACATTAAAGAATGTGTAGAGCTGTTTAATTTTATTATGTGATTCGTTAAGGGGAGGTTTTTTTTATAGTCGTAAATTAAGTTTGAAAATTCACGCGGCTTTGCAAATTGTTCGTATTTTTCAAACCGAGTTTTATCACAAGGTATTTTATTATTGATTGAAATATATACATATATAATACATTTAATTTAAAACTTTGTTAATTTAAATTACGTAAATATACCGTTAGAAGGGCGAACTAACCAAAAAAACTAGACTAAATATACTATTCAGTAGTCAACCTAACGTACGTTATACTATACTTATTATTATTTATAAAATTATATTATTCTATACCACGGGTCGGTTCACATTTTTTCTCTCAGTAAATTGTCGGTTACTTTTTTTTTCTACTTTTAAAAATAACTTTAATGCTACAATTTTCATAATTCAAAAAAAGGTAAATACATTTTTGATCTCGTTGATGTGTATATCGCTATATGTGTATATATATATATGTATATATTTTAAATGGAAATTTATAGTTTTATATTCTGCACAGAAAAATCCTCCTACGCTTTGTTAAATATTTTATGTTTAGAGTGGATATGATAGATGTGGTAGGGAAATCATAAAGAAACATATTGTACACTGCATGTATACTCTTCTCTTTTCCGTATATTTCACTAGATCGGACTGATTAACGGCGATGTTCTTTATTTCCGTGTACGGATAATGAATAAGACGTGCACACCGTGAAAATTCGGGTTGGTGAATCATATCTTTCTCACGCGTGTTTATGTGCTCGGTAAAGTCCTGCAGTATTCAATTTGTGAACTTCAAGTAAAAATAAATTTATCATATCTCCTTGTCCTCTTCTTTCGCGTATGCGTACATAGTGACCTTATCTTTGCGCCGAGACTTAGTGGGGAATTGTCACGTGACCGGAATTATATGCCTTGTGGCAAACGCACATTTTTAACAACACCACACGTAAACAAAAAAAAAAAAAAAATCAGAATTTCTTTCACGTCTCTTTCCGATAAATACAGCATTTTATTTTCCGTGAAAAGATATATTTCCTTTGTGAAACGACCAAAGCCGGATGTGTATTACGCGATTTAAAAATATTTAATAATATATACACACACGCATATTACCACGAATATAGGCTCAAACCGGATAACGAGCGCAAAACAGTGTGTGTGTATATATACTATATACTATTTATTGTTGTCACGCCTTTCGCCGAAGTCTTTCTATAAAATTGTTCGTGACATTTTTTCTTTTCAAATATATGTTTAACGTATATAGTATGGCGGGGGAAAAAAAAATCATTATTTATTCTGTTATACGGCGTATATAACACTTGGGCTGCTGCAGTATTATCTAGCACTAAAAACCCGTCTCTCGTCTCGGTAAAATGTTTACATTATATACCGTGTTAACGCGTATACATCGACCCGTTTGTTTAGCGTAAATCTCGCGAATATGATTTGATGATGAGTTGACTGCACCTATTCCTTTGGACTGGAAATCGTTGTTCGTCGTAATATCTATATCTGCAGTATTCCCATAGATCTCGTAAACCTCTGATCGTCTTATTAACTTTACACGAATCTTTTATTGTTCCTCTATATAAAAGCGTACGAAGAACTCGTTCTGAAACCTACACACGAGTATAATGTACACCGTGTGTTATTTGAGATGACTACCTAAAAATCAAAAAATCGATTTCGCGGAAAAAACGTTCCACTGTGTTGTGTATACGTCGAATTCGCCACGTCCTATATAGATGTAGAAGATTAGGCGCAGAATAAATGTTTCACTGCTGCTCGACAACAATGCTCTTATTATTATCACAGGATTCCGACCGAATAATACGCGCATATAATATAGTTCTCAGGCTTTTGTCTAAAACTTCGGAATGTTTTACCGCCAAGTTCGGCATTTATTTTATAAACCCTACACTGATTTCATGCTGTTGTACATGAGATGCTGCTATGATAATACATCCACTCCCGTTTTTATTAACCGGATCGTTTCGCCGCCGGGTATGTGTTTTGTCCTCTTTATTATTTAACGCGTTTACACATTCTAACCTATATACGGATCAACCCACGTCATATACTTAACATACTACTTACTAACTCACTTGAATGCGTTTAGGATAGGATTTCCATGCGCGAACGAATAAAACGCGTCTTAAAAAAAAATAACCTTTAAACATGATACGAAATATATGCCCGTATGCGTAGTCATTTTAAGTAACACCTAAATAGTTCTAAGCGATACGCATAAGACAATTACCGTAAAGATGCATTGCACAGTCATGATTACGGGATGATTTTCACGTTAAGTAGCCCGTATAATTAATTTCAACTAGGCAATTAAAATTTAAGGATCAGTTACATAACCATTATGCGTCCCATAGCTATGTATCACTTTATATCGCACAATAATGTTAACATAACGTTTAAACTCTCCAATCGAACGTCTTACTTGTCTTATTCTCACAATGTGTTCCCTCAAACGTCTCTGTAATTATACGACCGTAGTATCTCGCGCCGACTCCCCACGATTAAACCTGACCGCCAGTACTCGACATATAAACTTTCATAATCGCTTATCAATTTATTCGTTGACGATCTCTCCTCCTATCTTATATAGACTCCCGGAAAATCATTCCTGTCGCCTCGAGTATAGTTGCACGTAGTTGCTCTTTCTACATAAATGGCTAGAGAAACGCAATTTGTAACAACGAAACTTCCGTAAATTAATCACGAAAAGTGCCAGTTTTAAGTGTTTTCTTACGCGCCTTTTCTTAAGATTTAAATAATTATATTGCCATAAATTGCTTACGTTGTCGTAGTATTTTTATTACAACTAATTTTATTGAAATAATATTTAAGTATTGCTCTTGTTATTTTTCTCTTGTATAAAAAATATTTTAGGCCGAACAGAATTGTTTTCCAGTTTCACTTCCGCATTGTATTTTATGGTACTTAGATATATATATATATATATATTTGTAATTTTTCTTTTCAAACTCTGTGAGCCTGTTAAGGCTCTTTGCTTCCAAAACCAATTTACATAACTCTTATCTTATGTTAAATTCGTATTTCCATTCCAGTCCGGCTTCAGTTTCATCAGATCTTTTTTAATCGTATTAAGCCATATCTGCTATTCGGTCGACCCCGTGGTCTTTTTCAGTCTATTCCGTTAACCAGTACCGTTTTAATAAGATTAAAATCTGCTCTCCATGCGTGTTCAACTCAAGCTAATGTCGAGCGTTTCACATACTGTACTATATTTTCTACAAAACGGTTGTAGTTCATTATTTGGCTTCCTGTCATATTTTTGCTCACTGTCGTTGAAAACTGGATAATACATTTTTCTTAAAACTGTTTTGTCGAAATTGAAAAGTTCAGTATAATGTCTTTCTGTCTTAGCCAACGTATTGCAGCCATATATTACAATGGCTCTTAAATAATAGTTATATACCTCTTCTCTTTAGTTTTTTGGATAATAGCTTAGATTAGCAAACTTTATGCGTAATTTCATTTCTTCGTGTGTGCAATTTATATTATTTAAGTTAACGCCCAGATATTTAAAATCACTAATTTAAAGAAGAAACCGTCAACCTCCAAGTCGTTCATGTCATTCCCGCTTTTTGCTTTCTCGAGATGAAAACATGTATGTTATGTTAACTTAGCTAACAGAAATTCGCTTGCCAGCTCTCATTAAACAAACTAGCATCTCAGTAATATCTTGTTTGAAGTCATTAAAGAGCTCCAGGCCATCTGCATACGTTAAACAGGAATATCCAGTTTCGTTTCTCGTCATCTAGGTAAGGCCTTTTTTAAAACTGCTGCATGTGGTTCAATTTGTAGATCTCTGATTTATACTGTGGATCACTAACATTCAGAATATATTCGCATATTCCGTTTAAATTGTATACGTATTATATTATCCGTTGCATTGGCAAACGGTTATATTTCCTTTTGTTAATAATTTTTTCTCCTAAACGTTTTCATTTTCACTTTGCACTTGTGATTTTTGTCAACCCGAGCTGTTATAATCTAGGTTGTTATTTTTTTAGTAATAAATATAACCTTTTTTTCTTTATATATATATACACTATATATATGTATATATATACATACACACACACACACATATATATATATATATATATGTGTGTGTGTGATTCAATTGATAAATACATTCTAAAAGGTTTTTTTATTGTTTTATTTGCCCCCCACAGTAGTACGTATAATGTTATTACTGAATTTACGTCTTTTGTAAAATTTAAATATCACCGAGAAATGTTACTGGTAACGCGGTTTATTTTAATGTGCGTGGTACAACGAGATGAAAACAATTTCATTTTGTACAGTGCCTAATGACTAGCGTTTTAAACATCTGTACAATTTTAATGCATAAAAACATACACTTAAAGTAATAATGCTTGGTTCGAAATTAAAAATAATTTATCAAGTAACTTACATTTACATTTACGTGTGTGTGTGTGTGTATTGAGCGGCCAATATAGTATCGTAATTCTGCTTATATGTACAAACCAATCTCGTCACTTTATATCTAAAGTTATCATTTAACATTATAATACTTATTCTTATAGTTTTCCATTAGAATGACCTAATATGATCGAACGATTTTAGTAAAAAAAAATCGTTATTTTGGCTTGCGAGTATTACTAATGTGTATGTGCACTATGCAGTGTGATATGTAATTCGTTATATAAAAACATTTTTATTTCATTGAATGTGTAGTTGATTCTATAATCGGAAAATTATTCAGTATTTTCAGTGGTTTTAAAAACAAGTGTACAACTGGTAACAAATAATAATAATAAAAATAAAAAGTTTTATATATAAATATATATGTATATATATATTATAAAGCTATTGATCAAATGTGTGTATATATATATATATATATATATATATATATATATACAAGTATATTATACTCGTATATTTCATATGTGACATCGTATTTACCAATTTCGGTCAAAATACGCGTACACAATTATAAAAAAAACACCTGTTATTATAAAAATAAATGTAAAAATATTTATTTGAAAATGTCTATATGTAACATGAAATTGGGGTAGAATTTTGCATCCGTGCTTTTGGTTTTTTAACGTGTATAACTGTATTAAAAACAATTCGAAACCTAAAAACAACAATTTAAACAGATTAATAACGAGACACTTCTATTTTTATGCAATGATCCTCCGTGTACACTAGTCGTCATTTGTTTTTTAAACACCGTATAAATTCGATCCTATAGTGATAGTGATCATGTTAAATTTTCAATTTCATTCTTTACTGATCTTAACGTTATTGTTAACACTGCAGTAACACAGTTTGTTCGCACTTCAAAACGAATCGCAAATAAAACGTATTTGAATGAAAACAGTTTAATTAAACCCAAAATGTGAAATAAAAACGTATTTGAAATTTTCAATGAGTATATAGAAACAATTTTTAATTTTTTTTTACGTATGATGCTATTGTTTTGAATGCAGATCTCCGCAGACAAGTGAGTTTTAACATATTCTCGAGTTCGTTGCGATACATAGACTTCCGCATTCGAGAAATAAGAGTTTGACTAAATATTTCGAAAAACAAATTTTTTTGTCTAAATATTTCTATTAGTATTTAAAATTATAAAACCGTTAAAAGTGATTTTTTTTTTTTTGTATATAATTGAAAACCTATAAAACGAATTTTCAATAAGGTGTTCTGACTTATACGCGTATATGCGAGAAAAAGATTGTTTTAAATTCACTTTTTCTGTTGACATTGGCGATGTTGTTGGATTTAACTAATGGAAGTCATCGAGCTGCAAAACAACGATGTTCTTAAAACTACTTTTAAAGAAAGTACAATAACTCACAAATTCTTTGTTCAAACCGTTTTGAAATAGATTTTAAATTTATTGAAAGTTTCGCAAAAAAAAGATTACTATTTTCGGTAGCAGACATTGTTAACAGAAATATTCGTTTTGTTCAAAGTCGCATTAGTAGAAAATATTCAACATCAAAAATTACACTAATTATTTGTGCCGTTTTTAAACTTATGAATTTACTTTTTTTTTTATTCAAAACAATTACGATAATTATTTATTGTTTTATAAACATTTTTTTCTCGATTTTTTCTAATAATATCTAAGAAAAAAAGTCTGAAAATTTATTTTAACATTTTTTCCTAATAATATTTTGTTCAGGAATAGTATATTGTTAACAATCGAACATTAAAACTCGTTTCATGATTTTTGATATCAGTAAAATTATTAGAATTATATAATGTTAAAATTGTATTTTTATAATTAGGATTATTTTAATGCGGTCCTTGATGAAAAGTTAAACCTGTTAAGCTTCGTAATTTCGAAAATAATGGTCGAAATCGTTATCTGTGTTGAAATTTTCAGGGAATGTAATATATCATTGTTTTGTATTAATAACGAAAAAAAAAATTTCAAAAACTTATAAAACTGACAGCAGTAGGTTAGTAAATCATACCGAAGTTCCACTCAGAATCGTTTAACGAATACAACGATTTATCATTGCTTTCAAATTCATAGTAATAATAAAACTCTGAAATTTTTGTCTGCGTAATTCACTTAAAGCAACATCCACGACACCCTCGGCTCGCTACATTTTTTTTCTTTTAATTCTTTGATGTTTTATTCATATTTTCAATTGTGCTATACTATCGTTATTTCTACATTTTCTCATCTCGCGAACAAATGATAATAAATTATATTTTAAATAAGAAATGTGCACAATACACATTGTATATACAACAAGACACATTTTTTTTGTTATTCCCGAAATTCTTTTTAAAATTAATATTCATTATAATTGCGGAGTTTGATGAGTAAAGTCGAGTTTGTACTTTTCTTCGGGATTTTAGTATGTTAGGCTTGCTTTAATGAAGTTTGTAGCCATACGCGATTAGGCTACGAGTATACACCCTACACATAAGCCATATCGGCTTTGTGTTCTATAGAATGTCATCTTACGCGTGTAGTATACAGTTATAGGGATTTTATATGATTTTCGAAACCTGAACCTGGTAAATTCTTATATTTCAAAATGAATGTTTTTTTTTAAATATATACAGTTTAAATGTATAGTATTCGAATATAAAATCATTAATAAAAATATCGTTGAAAATTTTCGTATAAACCTGATAGTCACTAAAAAAAAAAAAATAAGTACACTTTTCACCTTAGACTTGTTCTTGTGCTATTAAATTTATTTCTGTTATTTATGCTATCCATTATTACAATAATATATCGTCCTCGAACAATCAGTATATTATTGATAGTAATTCGGTGTCGATACAGTTAAGACTGTCAGATAAAATAAAACAATTTGTAAAATGTATCACCGGTGTCTTGCAATTTCCATATTATATTGTATGGAATCGGGTACTCGCTTTGTTTTCTTTCTTTAATTTTCTTTATTCAAATTGAATATAATAAATAAACGTTTTTGTTTGTTTGTTAAAAACTTGAAAACCAATTCGTTAATACGCGCCTCTGTATTCAGTGTTAACAACATTTCAATTAATAATCCAGTCGTACGAATTACGAGTCGTATTTATCAATTTATAATGTCTTGGACATTCTGGAACTGTACAGATTTTCCCAAATTTTCTCATTATATCCACGGTGACATTTATGTGTTTGTTTTTTGTTTTAAATCTATAATTAAATATGTACTAAAAAAAAAAAAAGGAAAGAATTTTAATCCATATGAAATCGATATCGTTTTCTAGCATGTAAATATCAATATTATAGCCGTACGTGTTACACGCGGAGAAGAAAAAACACTGCTTACGACGATATATTTTATTCGATATTTAAATTATTTATTTATCGTAAAGAAAAAAAAAAGTTGCCAAAAGTTTTCGCAGTGTACGCATTTAATGGGTGATCCGACGAATTTTGTAGTTATAATAAATTGATGTTGCGCAAAATGTGAAATTGTTTTTGTACGTAATAAACTTATATAATCATCACGAACTTATTCCGTTCTTAATGTAATTTTAATAAAAAAAACTAAATTCAGTATTAAGTCTAACGCTAATATAATTTATTTACCAAAAAAAGGAAACGAATTTAATGCAAATTCGATTAGACTCGTTTTTAGAATCCGAGGATAATTTCTTTTTAATTTGATAAATTAAATATGTGTGTGTGTGTGTGTGTGTGTGTGTGTGTGTGTGTGTGTGTGTACCTTTAACATAACTATACCAGGGTGGAAAAAAGGAATTGATGACCCCTACCGTGATGAATGGAAAAAATATCGGTTAATAGCTCTCTCCGTTAATATTTCATAGGCATACCATCATTTCTTATATAGTCTCTTACTTGTGGTTAACGCCCAAGCCGATGTTGTTATACACATATAACGAGCTATCGTAATTTGAGACCTTAAACGAATGTGTTTTCGTACTCGAGCTATATTCTTCAATCAAAATTCTTCCGAAAACGATAGAAATTAGAAAAAAAAATAATAATAATAATTGCTATTTCGACGATCGTTATTACATGAAAACGAGCCGAAAAACCGCGTTACTCGAGGTGTTGGAATATAGTGAACGATATACGCGTTACTTGTTTTCGTTATTTGAATTTATTTCACTTTTTTGTACAAGTTGGCCCGTGCTGCGGTGTCGAAATCGATAAAATCTAAAACTTTATCATACGTTGACTTTACGTGAAAACTTTGACGAATCATAATTATTATAATGAGAATTATAAATAATATTCGAGCCGTCAAAAATTGTGTTATTTTTTTGTTTAAATACGTTATTTATACTAGTGTGTTTAATTTATTGTCCGTGATCTGTTCTTTATAGTTGTGTGTAGTGTGTGTTTGTTGTAGCATAAGAAAAAAATGTTCCCGATCCGTAGACTTGACATGACAGCTCTCACACACTCAGTAATGCCATTAAAATAATGAACTAGGCGTGTGAATATTTAATGAAAATTAAACGAAAACCGATTGCGAATTGTTTATTTACAAAAAAAAAATTTACTAATTAAAAAAAAACTACGGTAGTTTACACTTAAAAATACTAGCAGTCGTATATTCAGAGATTAACGTAGCAATATTTATTAAAAAAAAAAGAAATTCGGGAAATTCGTGAAAAAATTCTTGGTAAAAATATTATTAAATATGTAAGGTTGTTATTTCGAATTTTAAAGTCACGCGAAAATGCGTTTCTCGTATAAGAAAAATGATGTGGAACAGTAATGCTTCTTCTTCGGGTTCATTATAGTGATTTATCGTTTAACGAATGCTGCTAAAGGCACGTCAAATTATTACTTTTTCGCGTTCTTCAGGTCCCATACTAACTGTACATTACTATTGTCGTGTAGTACATTTTGATACCCGACTAAAAAGTATTTTTCAAACGCAATAATTCGACAAGAATTTCGCATTTTCCCCGGAAAACAATCGAGAATATTTCAAAGTAAACCTCGGATGGTTTCTGCCATTAAAGCTTTCACGGTTCCTCGTTTCGCGCTTAGGTTCAGAAATAACTAACAAAATACGAAATATTATAACGCTGCCGTTGTTTTAAAGCATTATACTGTGATATACACGGCGATTATACCGGTCGTTTTCAATATGTTTCTTCGGTAACCGGAATTTCTTCGTTTAAAAATATTAAATTTAAAACTAGTTCACACCACTGTTATTATTATTATTTAGAGAATAATGTGTACGAAAATAAAGTGCGAATCATCTTTAAGGGAATATTATATAAATATATTTGCTCGGGTCGGAAAATGTTCGACCGTAAAGGCGTGTGCAGTATATATATACTGCAGAATATCGTCCGAACCGTCGTGAACCTTCTCGTAACGACTCGGGGACGGATAACGACTTAACTAAATTATACGAGCGAATAAATTGATTCTGTTTGACATCATCAAACCAAATCTCGTTTGTTCTTCCTTTGCCACATATATTATAGTGGATCCGGTCCCAAGCCGTAATTTATCTATTGGTAAAATATTAACAGCCTTAATGGTATAAATTTTGTCCAGAATTATGCGTTTTCAAAAAAAAAAACGTTCAATTTTTCACGCCATACTTTTTACGTATACACGTTTTATCTTGGAGATAATATTAAAGTACGCACAATTCATAATACGCCATCTGTCGTATTAAATATGCGAACTGTTTACAATTATTATGATACGTATAAAATGTTTTTTACAAATTTAAAAACAAAAAAAAATCAACGCCAAAATCCGAATAATCCATCTCACCTGTGTGTATATTTTTCACGTTGCCCGCGACCTCACGTTTACGTTTTATAAATGGTTATTCGGCAGTTTTTTTTTTTTTTGCAATTTAATATTATTGTAAAAAAATTTTCGAACGATAGAAAATATACGTGATTTCCGATTTTGTAGAAAACCGCCTATGAAAAATGCGAACATTTCCGAAAACTTTATATTCGGCCGAACGCGCGTGTTCCGCTCATTAGATTAACTAACCGTATATACACACTCGCTTGTTGTATGTAATTATTGTGGGATAGGGAACTAAATAATAAACGTTTAAACGTTATATAAACGCTAATCTAGTTAGACCCTAACCTAACCTAATTCGAGTCGAAATCTCGGCTTTTAACCAGATGATTTATATATTAATATATATATATATATTTAAACAAATTAACAATAAATTATACGAGTGGTACAACTGCACTAGCACATTCGTTCTGTAGACGTTCTGTTCGATCTCTGCGTTTTCAATTTATTTATTTAAAATAATTTTTTCTCAATTCGCGCGTGTTTGTCGGTGTTGAGAATCGAAACGTATATTTTAGAAATGTGCGCTTTCGTATGATATGTACATATATAATGCCCCGAACACTTTGCAGATTTAACGCTGGTGCTCGGCAGGAGAGATATTTTAGTACATTTACTCGTCCAGATATTTTGTCTTGTGCGTACATATAAAAAAAAAAAAAGGAAACGAATGTCGTACGTATTCGTTATAAATTCTTACTTTCATAGTAATCGCGAATTACGTCATGTTCGTAATTAATTAATTTTACTATACAGTAGCGAATCTTACGCGCATTAAAGAAGTTTTTGTACGTGAAAGATAATAAATTCTGGTGTATATACGCCGTAGTACCTATCATCTCGTCGTAATTAAACACTGTATATGCATCTTATCATCTTAATAGTTTAAATAATATTACTCGCATAGGCGTGTGTAAGTCGATTATAATTACTGCGGATCATTGGTTTGTCGCGTCTGGAAATAAAATTACCTATACGACGTTTAAAAATGTAAATGAAATTATTAAATCGTTATTTTGAAATGCGGAATTCACCATAAAAATTGATTACACATTATCGATTAAATTAATATTATTTTTTACGAATTTTTTTGTAAAAAAATGTTTTTCGTCATGAGGTAACAGACAACTATATTATTAAATATATTAATTATTCTTATTTGGACAGTATTATAAATCAAGTGCTCAACAAATTAACGTACGATTTTACTTAAAAATGTGTCTTATCGTTTTAAAAACTTCTCTTTGCCTAATGTATAGACGCTAAAAAACCCCCCAGTTGTATATATTTGTAAATGATGTATATTTTAATTTGATTTTTTTTTTTTTCGGTAAAAATATTTACTAAAATTTTGTAATTAAATATACGCTTTATAAATAATTTGGATATGCGCTTGAAAACGAAAAAAAATTTCTTTTAAATATGCGAAAATCGTGTATTTTATTTCAGAACGTGGTGAATTCATATTTATTGTGTCGTACTAACTAGTATAAAGTATTATGTAAATGCGCAGTAAATATGAATCCCGTACACACAATATTTATAAATGAATAGTAGTTATTCTGCGGCCGCGTATCGTTTTAATTTTTGTTTACGCTTTATATTCGAATCTTTTTCTTTTCTTTTTGTTACAGAAATAACGTGCAGATTCCAGACGGCCAGACCAGAAGTGCGACAATTGCTTTTGCATTATTTAGTTCCTTGGTTACACAATATGGAATTGGTGGATCCGAACGTGCCTCCACCAAACCCATTATCGTATTTCCAGGTTCGGCCATTCAAAAATTATTTTCGACATTTCCGCCCTTTATGTGGGAAATATCTAATAATGAATTACTGGGGCATATTGATTTCGATCTTAAAAAAGAATTATCGTTACTTTTGTCTACTACACCCTACCGTATATTGTACTCTGTATATCTTACTATTCTTCTTCCTCGCCTTGCACTCCCGACTACATGGGATCGGCCATCTCCGTCTAAAGCATCATCTCAACACACTCAACAAACCTCTCGTATCTATTATCATTAATGACCTCTAACCACTACGTACCTCTGCCTTAAACCCACGTATAGTAACCCGATACAATCCAACCATTTATTGTTACTGTTCTGTTTTATTTGATCTCCTTTATTCAGTGACCAACAACATCCTGTTCTATATATCATCACAAGCCTAACTACAGTTCTATAAGTAAAAAAAAAAAAATTCCTTTTACTCGATATGGCACTTTTTCATCATGGAATAATACGAGTACACCCTTCTCTCTCCGTTTCGTCCAGCTATACCTTATCCTACATGCTACATCCTGTTCGATATTCCTCCATGGAATAATGATAATACTTGAGAACATGGTACACAAATATGTATATGTTACAGTCAGTGTAAACAGGGGTATTTTTACATTAACAGCAGTGCACAGGTCCCGGGAGAATTTCCCGACTGCGTCCCAAACTTAAAATAAACAGTTCAAGTGCGTTCCTGAGTTCGTTTTAGTACAACCACGAGGTGAACTGAATTACACACGAACAATTTCGCGTTTGGTACGCCGTTCATTTAACTACTTGTTTCATTTATATTTCAATATATTGTTTAATATATTTCGTTCAAGTATGTGTGTATTTTTTTTTTCGTTTCGATTCTTAAACGCTATTATTATCTTCATAATAATAAAAATCTTCACAAACATAAATTTCGCATTGTCCCGTTACAACCCAGTGTAAAATTGTTATATGTATAGAACGACCGTTTGAGCTATGATAAATTTATCATCGATAAAATTACTGACGCAGTCGGGCTATATCGAAAATGTGCGATTATATTGCGGACGCATTTGGGCTACGAAAATTTTATGGCGGGACGCGCTCGGGCGACGTCCATGATGGTCAAATGCATCTTGGCCAGTATAAATATGAGCATTACAAAAATGGTAGTATTTTAACTATTCGTAATTGAAAATAAAGTTTAACGTTTCTTGAAAATCAAATATAATTGCGTAAAGTAATTATTTACACGTATACATACAAAAAAAATTTTAATTATATAATATTAACTTAATATTATTTAAAAATCAATTCTATAATATATTATTTATCACGTAAGAATAAATATTTAAAAAAAAATATATTCGTGAATAATTCATTTTTGCCATTAGACATTTTTTTTTAGTGGTGAGTTCGTATCCTCGATCATTCGGATTCGAACTGAATCGAGGCCCGTTCTGTTAAAGATATATTTTATATTTGAAGACGCCTCTTTAGTGTTATCGAACGACTGTGGAATAACAGCATATTTCACGTTTTACCCCACTTCAAGAATTTTTACAATAATTTCGTATAAAGACCAATATATTAATGAACGGAAATAAATGTTCAAATAGATCAACCATACATTGTCCGATAAAAACGTGAATCGCATTAAGACATTTTTATAATAAATTCAAATTGTCCGGACATTATCAAAAAATAACCGGCCAGTGTAATCAATTCGATATGTATATATTATCTTTAAAATGACGTCGCGCGAGAAATATAACGGAGATACGTTTTAAGTTTTCGCTCGGTTCTGTTTTAAAATCAAACGTTTCGAAAACGTATACGGACTGTTTCGTCATATTTCGTGGTGTATTTCTTAAAATGTGTAGAGAAAAAAAAATCATATTTCCACTTCACTCGATTCCAACAATTTTATTTGTATTCAGATTTTAATTTATTTAACTAAAAAAATACTGTTTGTGTCGTTGCAGTGTAGTAATATTGTATTATTAATGTTTGAATATTTTCTACACAGTACTATCCGGCGGAAGACGGTCAATCCAGTTCTTGTCGTCGAGAAGGTTGGGGCTCGGTAGAAGCCACCGAAATGGTGTTGAATAATTTGTTCTACATCACAGCCAAGGTAATTTATTTTGGGAATTGTATCGTTGTAACAAAATTATTACACCCCTTGTTTGTTTCTACTGTTGTATACGGAATTTATTACGTCATTATTATTATTATTAAGCCGACTGTAAGATAACGTATTTACGAGTAGATGACAGCAGATATAGAGAGGACTATGTAATAATACGATGGTATTATTATCGTTGTTGGCGCGATTGCAGTCCACTTGGTAAAATGTCAAAATAAAAAGTACAGTAATACTGTAAACATTTGCGCCGTAAGTAACGCAATAAGTATGTATTGATAAATTTAACGGGCCAATCGCGCGCGGATCGCTGTAAAGGACTGCAATTAAAACGTTTAAGGATTTGTCGTTAAATTCTCTAATGGACGTTTGTGCAATGTCGCATTAAATTAAAATGGCTAAAATTCAGGTATAAAACGACGTAACAAACGGAGTACGATCTGGGCGATATTACCATAATTATTTTCGATTTTATTGTTTTGTTTTATGCGAACGCGCGTTGTTTTAATTCTGAAATACCGTTGAATAAATGTAAATTTTTTTTTTTTAGATTTATTACCCTAAAATTATTCATTACGAAACGGTTCATTCGTCTTTGGTATACAATCATATTTTGCATTCGCGTGTCTCGTGGTAAAAAAAAAATCGTAATATTTATCATTTGATTATTTACAATAACGTGTTATTTATTCAAGTAAAGAAATGATTTTTTTTTTTTGTAAAACACGATAAGGTTTTAATTTATTGACAAAATAGAAGAAAAAAAAACATATTCACTATATTTTGGTAGGACGTCTCTGTTAAATGTCCAATCACTGTAATGCAGTGGCCAGATTTAATGAAAAAGACCCTGTCGGTGTATTTGGGTTGGGACTAACTTACTGTCCTGAGATAATAAATATTATTGAATAAAATAAAAATGTATTTTTATTTAATAATCGTGTTAAAATTTTAGCGACTTCAGTTAGACTTTAAATGACATTTTTTTGCTTGTTTGAAACATACAATTCTAAGAAAGAAACACCTAGTGAATTAAAATTTAAAAATAAAATAAAAGAAATACACGTATGCGGTATAATGTAACGAAATAATTTCTTTTTAAAGTCGCTCATATTTTTCTGCCATCTAGAGTTTTGTTCAAAATTTTTTTTTTTTTACCTCTTCAATTCACGCAATCTTACGCATTATAAAATAGTTATTGAGTTGATCTTAAGGTTGTTCTATTGTAATCTTTAATTCTTATTTAAAAACTATGTCTACACTTGCCGTACTTATTCGTTAGCGGTAGAGTGAGAAATGTATTTTAACGTGAAACACCTCATGTTTTTCATCTATGAAGTATGTATAAGCAAATCAATGAATCTTGTATGTTTTTAAATCATTTGTGAAACATTTTGTCATTCGCGACATTCACCAAATCTCGACTGTAATATTTATATTTTTAAGATTGCTTGGTCGAAAATAATAATTAAACACATAGCGAATTGGTTTGAAGTCCTTTGTTCGAATTGTCCACTCATTATTCATATTGTAACGACCTTAGTAAAATCCCGATGAGCTTCCATTGGAAAAGTCCATTTTCTCTCGATATCGTTAAAATAATTTCCGTCAAACCCCGTAATAAAATACGCGTTTAATTTATAAATAAAACTTAATGTGTTTACATATATTACTTTAAATTTGTTCAATACATTCAATTATTAATATTTCACGTCATCCTAATTGCCCGACCATAAAATCCGCCTTTGCTCTTATGATTAATATAATATATATATATATATAGACAATCAAGGCCTGGAACAAACTAGCTATAGAAAGACAGTTGAAAAGTGACTTTTATAGTAACTTAAATTCGGTGGGTTTAATATTCTTATAATAAAACTTTCCAACGTAACACTACGGCGTTGAGCTGCAGGATGTACGTACAATTTTCTAATCTAATTCGTTAACCACGCAAAGTTACTAATTACTTTTGTACATTTCCAAAAATAATATATAATTGTAAAAGCGAAATATTGTCGTATTGTTAGGCATTATGAGCTAATCACAGAATTGACAATTTCATAATAATTTAATTTAATACTTGGCATTCGAGCAAAAAGGTTTTTATTTTTATTTTTAACGTATACAATACCTTCGCCATAATAATTGAGTTAACATGCTAAAACACGTTTCTGTTATACTCGAATTCAATTTCTGAAAAATATGATTACGGAAATGTTCCGAATGAATGAATGAAATGGATTAGAGAGTCGTGCGTGTGTGTAAAAAATCGTATTTTTCCACATTATTAACGAAATTCATAACACGAGTTATTTTCGCATTTGAAATTTTAAAAAATCATGGGTTGAAATTTCTTTCTTTTTTTAACAATTGTTTTGGAGTTTGAATTTCGAAGAATTACAAAAAAAAAATGATTGACTGAATTTTGTTTTTTTTTCTAATGCAGACATGATTGATCGAAAAATCAATAATAAGAATTCCATTATTGTTCTATAATGTAAATTATTTTTATTTTTCGAAATCTTTCAATATTTATTATGTTCGTACATCAATTGGATTTATAACGATGTAATTTCAATAACGTCTGAGTATAAATTACGATTTATGATTTTCAGTTTGCCGACGAACATCCTAAAGACATCGAAAACGTCTGGTCAACGTTGTGCTTGTGTTGGCCAAACAATCTAAAAGTCATAATTCGATATTTGGTCATTATGAGTGGAATGGCTCCCCACGAACTTTTACCATACGTGAGTATATTATAACAAGAACATTATTATAAATAACTGTACCAATTCACGTGTCGTAGTATGCGTACAAATATTCGACTATATAATATCGAAATAAATATCTCAAGCGTTATTATACTATATTTTTATTATACGAGAAAGGATAATTATTCATTATACCCTTGTGTATAAATAAGGTATAAAATGAGAACTCGAAAAAAAAAACTCTGACGTGTCTAGATGGAAGGATAGTTTAATAAATTAATAAAGGATTAGCCCACTCTCTGCCCTGACATCATTTTTTTATACCTTATTGTAGTACGCACACTTGGTTGAATTTTATAAAGTTTAAAATTAAAAGTATAACGTTATTTTCAAAATTATGTTAATTAAAGTTTTTTTTTCAAAGAATTGCATTTTTATACACGTATAAAAATAACAATATAATATATACGATCAATACCGACTTTTCTTAGGAAAACAACAGTGTCAACGAGTGTCAGAAAAATATTGTAACAATAATAATATTATATTGTTATTAAAATTTATGTTATGAATTTATTAAAACGTTCATGGATTGCTCTAATATTATTACTGTACCTTTCGGAATTAACCCTGTTGTCAATTTTAACTGACGTTTCATGTCCCATCATCGGAGTACGTTGTTCGCATCTGACTGCCGTGACTACACTGAGCGGTCCGCTTGTTGCTGACCGCTATTTATATACGCCTTACTGCCACGCCCTCTATGTTGTGATGTAGCGCTATTTTGGTGACAACTTTCTTTTCCCGTTTAATTGTTATTTCGTTTGTGACCGCTTAGTGTAGTCAAGACAGTCAGACGCGAACTACGTACTCCGAAGATGGAACCCGCAATGGTTCCGAAACATCTGACCAGAATTGACAACATGGTTAATTCCGAAAACTACAATAATAATATTTATGTTTTTGTGATATATAATAGTTACCGTTTCCTATTTTTTTTTTTTTAAATTGTGAGTTGCTTGTAATTTTACGTAAAATGTTTTAGCTGTATTAAAATTAATAATCCAGTTAAACTCAGTATTTTCCCCGTGAAAGTACATAATTTATTTCCGAGAGATCAGCGAAATTCCCGTTACATGAAATTAGTTGACCTATATTGACGATAGTGTCGTATAATTAAATCTGTATTAACTAGATATTCTAAAAAAAAAAAAAATGTTCTTTTTGAGGAAATTGTATGATAATATATGCATTTTGGTGAAGTGTTTTTTTTTGCATAGCCGTTGGAAATTTATGCGAATTTTTTATGCGTCAAAGAGCCAAACTCATTATTGACGTCAGACGGCGAAAGTATTATTTTTAGTTTACAATTTTTTTTTCAACGGTGTATGAAAGCGTAACGTACAGTTTTATTCCGTACACGAGAAATAAGTTATCAGAAATTTCGTATCTTCAATCCGCTAAACACGGCCGAATGATTTGTTATGTTGATTTCGTGTGATAAAATAAATAGCTCGTATACGCATCTTTTTTTCTTTTTACATCTATTATAGATATCAATCTTGCAATAACTCTCAAACCGTACTGTGTTTTATTTTTATTTATATACACTCCTGATCGTTGATTTATTATATTCACTTGTTGGTTATAAACGTTTTCGATTTTAGTATAATGGATTGTATAATTCCTAAAGAAACGAGGTGGAGCGGGGTGAATGGGGAGATTTCGCCTCTCGCCGTTTGAGACAAAACAAAGTGAAACTACGTTTTTGGCATTTATAAATTGATTAAATAGTTTGAGTGTCAATAATATATAAAAAAAAAATAGATTAAACGCGAAAACGAGCTGCGTAAAAGAGTGTATACGATAATTTGTTTCCGATCATGTTTAAATGTAGAGAGACTAATGTCATCAGTTAACATTAAGACATACGTCCAAAATGACAAAAAACCGTGAAAAATGCGAAAAAAACAATTTTGAAACTCATTTACTCGAGCAAAGACTCAGATATTTCTGAAAAAAAATATGTATTTGCATTATATTTATTCGTGTATTGTACACGCATATAAAACGGTATGTTCCAAGAGTTCCGTATCTCCGTAACAAATCAAAAACGATTCAGTCTGATGATGACACATGTGAAGTAAAATTTTTAAATAATCATTTTTGTTTAAGTAGAATTTATTCCGTAAAAATTGACCAAATAAGGTAGCAAGTGAAGATTTTTCTGGTTTTCGTTACGGTACAGCAAAAAAAAAAAAAAAAACGATAATAACAACGATAAATTGTCTGCATAGAATTCAATTTGAACGCGGGCCATTTCATGATAATCCATAAAACAAATGTACCTGTAGAAATTTCCGAAAATTCAATAACATAATGTCATGAAACTGTAATTCTCTCACGGATAACTGTCGAAAACTAGTGTTAAAATAATATTTCGTTTGCTCCGGAAATATATTTTCAGGGATGTTATGGGTATTATGAGACTTACGACACGTCATGTAGATACGGTGTATTACCTCCAGTGATGATGCGATGTTTTTTTTTCAATGAAGCAACTTTAATAATAAAGTATACCCATCCCAATATAAAGGGTTTACTCCCTGTACGTACAATAGACGTACTGTAGTGTTAAAAATCTACTCTATATACGACATACGTACATCATAAAATGACTATTATATTATGCCAATTGCCAATGATTGCGGTATAATTTTGAACTCCTGCAACGAGTCATGTATTTGTTGAATATAAATTGTATTAAATATGTATGTCATAAATGAACAAATTTTTATTTTTATTTTTTGTAATTATTTTAAAAATAAACTTTTTTGCGATAAATCACACGTACCAAATTTGTCAGTCGCTTTCCCGTATACACTTATCGCAACGTTTGGTGATCTATCGCTCTGACAAAATCGTTGACGCGTCTCTTCTAAAGGAATTTTACAACGGAAATGGGTTTTCGAATATTACAAATTGATTTTTCTTAAAAATGATCTTATTTCAAATATGTTTTGTCTGTGTTATATCTAATGGACGGATTTTATTTGAAAAAAACGCCTTTGTTATTCTCTAGAAAACGTGTCTACGTGTCGGGAAATCTTTTAGGAATTTTCCAAAATTAAAATGTTTTGTCGAGAGTAAACGGTGTAAATTGTCCAATAAAATACTACACTAGTAAGCGATCAAAATGTTTTGAAAACTTTTGCGACATCGAAATTTATGAAATTTTACAAACGCCTTAAAGATTTTAAACACTGCAGTATAAACCCAACCGATTTCGATCACACGAAACGGCTGTTTCAAATAGGAAATCACCTCGCACAGCCATCGAATTTGTACTTTATGTGTAACGCGCTGATTGTAGGCGAAACGCGCGACGCTGTACTTGGCTCGGTCCAGGCCGGACAGACTCTTAGACGAGATGATGACCGAACTGCAGACGGTGGAGACGCTCAACTGTCTGATCGAACGGATGGAGACTCCGCCGTTTTACCGGTTGACCAGCATGAGGAAGACGTCCGGCATGGGGCCGGCGTGCTCGAACAACGCGACGTCCAGTGGCGTCAGTGGCGGCGGCACGGGCGGCGGCAGTGGCGTGAGTGGCAGTGGCGTGGGCGGTAGCGCGGCCGACTTGCTGTCCACTAATGTCAACGAGAACGAGACGGAACACACCACGTCGCACGCGTCAGCCGGTATGATACACACGAAGAGGCACAGCGGCGACGACCCTTCCAAAATCGGGTACGTACTTAATTAAAAAAAAAAAAAAATTCTTAGACTTTTCATACGTTTATTTAGAAGAAAAATTATAAAACTCATTCGAAAGTATCTCTTTTTTTTTTCAAAGTACTCGCCATACTACCACACACTTCTCTCGCAACGGCGCGTTTCCATTGCTGATAGAAAACGCGTATTCCTGTCGTCAATCCCGACCAGCTGTTTTCGTCCTGTCTCCTCGATAGTGTCACATCATCTCCTTTCCTCAAGGGGAGGGAACTTAAACCCGGAGAATAGAAAAAAAATCGATATAGGAGCCAAATCGCGTGAAAACGGGGGGCGGGCTGAGGAAAGACTGCCGTGCTTATTTTCTGTGTAAAACTCTCAGTTATCAAGTGCCGAGTGAGCTTATGATGGTGGACATCGTCGTCCAGAACGAACGTCATCTCAAATCGATTCCTGGCGTCCCTTGAAATTCTATTCGTGCGGCACATAAAACAGTTGAGAACTTCATGCAGCTGCAATTTGTAACATTTAAAAAAGGTTTCTGAAAGTGATTTTTTTCCTTCGTCTCTTACCTCACACAAAACTCAAACACGTTGCTCGTCGATGGAAATCGCGAATAAGTTTCAAAATGTACCTATAAGTACTGACGACGAAACATTGTTAGTTTTTAATTATTACTAATTAGTAAATACTAATCAGTTTAAAAATATGTATATCCTCTAAGACTTAGGATATATTAAAATTTAATGTGTGTTCAAAATGTATAAATGCCACCCTTTTAAATTGATACTCTGGATCCGCGCCTAGGCAGCAATCCGAGTTTGAGATTTAATACAAGCATATACGTAGGTAGACGTTTTTGATAAAAATCAACCTTTTTTTTACGTGCTTTTGAATTCGTCCGTACGAACTAGGCCGCCATACTCATTTGATCCCGAAAGGCAGACTGGAATAAGGGACTATGTACGGTTTTTTTCACAGCTTTTCGGAGGAAAATAAAAAATCATTCGCCTCGTTAATTTTTTTGCAGTAAAATCTGCTGTATACATTTAAAGATGATAAAAATTAAGTTCGATACGAATAATTGGGCTCGCGAGATCGAAAAACGAACATGTTTGCCAAACATTACTGTCTTTATGAACTAACTCATTATTAAAAAAAAAAAATTGCGCGTATAAGTAAGTATGCATAAATAAAACACGTCGTAACTTAAAAATTTCGATAAAAACGTACTTACGGTTTCTTCTATTCGTCATTTCATTTTACGGTTGGGTTTTTGACGACGAAAAGCGCGTTTCTTCGTGATACGTATTATTATTACTTTGTACAAAATCACTTTCCTTTGGATTTCGCTTCTTCTATATATATATATATACGCGTTACGTTCTATATAGCGTTCTGTACTGGTGTAAAAAAAAAAAAATTTACAATAGTCGAACGACGTCTAGACTGTCTTTTTATTCTCTTTTAAATCGATATCGTAGCGCAGTCAGTTACCGTTTTGTATTGGTATTTAATTATGGTCTGAATTCGGTTTTCAATCGATCATTATTTATATTATATTTATTTATATTATTTATATTATCATTGCTACAAAATGTTAGTGCACAATCGTAAAATAAAAAACAAACGTTATATCGTATTCACTTATGTCTATACTGAGTCTACTTATATTTATATGTAATTTTAGAAATATATATTTATATAATTTATACATCGAAAATGGTCTAGACGTCGGTTGTTATGAAAAAAAAAATTATATTTATGAATATAGAATATTCGACGTGGAAAGTATGGAATCAGCGTATCGACAAATCCAAAAATCGTGATCCTACTTGTAATTTTTTATTTTTATTTTCAACAGGACGATATTTTTTATTTTAATGAAATCGACGTGCAATTCGCGTAGCTTTCGAATATCATATATATATATATTTTTTTTAATGGGACGAGGTCAAATTTCGGCTCAAAATGATCGTTATTGTCGAATATAATTATTGTAAATAATAAAAAATACTAAATAAAAGAACACATTTTTTATACGTATATATTTTCCTCTTTTTCTTTAGATATGTTTTTGAACTGCAAACGCGATAATAATATAGTCTTCTTGTTTATAACAAATAAACAAAAACTGCAATTATTTACTCGACAGCAATGACAATTTCGAAGTAAATTATACATAAATTGTAGGCTGGAACAAGAAAACAAATATATATATATATTGAAATAAAACTGAGCCGTCGTTGCTTTTTTTTTTCTGTAGCATTTTCCGAAATACTCGTACTTACGCTACACAAACGTCGTCGTAATACGGTCGACGGCTCGTGTCGTCGGGCCTCGGAATATTCCACGACGAATTTTCAACTCGAATCCTTAATTAATATCCTTATGCAAATTACGATAAATCGCTTTGGCAGTCTTCACGCTTATTAACACGATTTCTATACATATCCATCGTTTATTGACGATTTGTACGTGCACACGCAATTACGTTGGAAAAATCGTTTTTACTTTATTCGGGTCGTTACATTTTCATTTGAATCGTGTCGATTACAGAGAATTCTCGAACAGGGCGTGGAAATATCCGTTTGTTCTCACGTATTGTATAATAGGAAGGAGCTGCTTTCCTTCCCAGTATCCTGCACAACAAGTTTTAAACGGATTAATACAGCTGAGAAAGGAAACATAACTTAAAAATATTAGAAATATATATGCGCAAATACTACACGTCAAAAGTTTTAGGATGTAGGTACGGCGTTTTAAAATATTTTCCTACTAACACGCATGACTATACTTACGTAAATCTTTTAAAAATAAATATTTATTTTAATAAATTATCGTTTTCGTTTTGACGTTTTGGCGTGCTGTAAAATCACGTATTCGATTTCGGTATACTGTATACTTATTTGTACAATTTCGAAATTTCTACTACACCGTTACATTATTATTAGAGTTTAAATTCGGTGAAAAACGGGTCGCTGTGGAGGAGACAGGGTTTACCACATTTGTTGACTGAAGTTCGAAAATGTGTTTAGCTGACTTAGGCCTTCATTACTCGGTGCGTTCGCACGCGTTTCCCGTGAATTTTTCGCTATTGATTTTACGTATTACAGTAGCTATAGGTGTTAAAAATCGGATTATTTTTCACAAATTATCATTAAAAATGTACGTGATTTCACACAATACTAACAAAAAATATCCGCACGAAAAACCTGAACACGAATTGACTTGATTTCCACTAGTTTAATATTTTTCCAATGCCAAATCTGCTTTTCAACCACGTTAATACTTGGCGTCCGGATGAATTTGAACGTTTGACTACGAATATTTAAACGGGTTTCTCTCACGGCGAGTTTCTCATAAACGTTTTTTTTAAATAAACGTGTCAGTCTTTTGCAGTTCTAATTGTTGCATAAAATAGCCGCGATTGTTAAAAGTTATATTAATTTATTATGTTTTTACCGATCTAAAGGTGAAACAACACGCGGTAAATATTGTGGCGTGTTGTAACCTATATTATACTGTCGCAAACGTAATTTGAAGCGGTTCGTTTGGTAACGATTTTTTTGTTACCAATTTATTCGACCCAATTTAAAATTTCGAAAAAAAAAAATGAAATTTGTATTCATATAGTCATCGGGTGAAAAAAATTTACAATTTTTATTTTATCGATTGATAATTGTATTATAATAATGGTCTTTACTACGCAATAATTATAGTTTTTGATTGTTTTCGTTGCGGATAATAACGATTATAAATTGTGTAGCAGTGAGTAAAGGTTTTAGTTTGCGATAAAAGTTTTTTACTTCATCTCGCTGTATAGGACATTATTTATACGGTCGGTTAATATACCGTCGGTTTTTGCCATCGGCCTTTAATAATATCGTTAAAGATCTTTGATCGGCAATAACAAAAAGCCTTAAAAAGCGTTGTAAAAAATTCTATAGGACGTAAATATTGAATGTGCCTGCTTAAAATTATAGAGAAAATATCGATATTTTAATTGGGTACTGTTGCTTCTTTTTTTCTTTCACTTTTGTGTTATACAAAAAAATCGTTCACAGTTTAAGCTCTCATAATGTACTTAATAATAATTTTAAAAAAATTATTTACTTTGATTTTTCTCCGTCTTACAGGCCCGAAAATAGTCTCGGCACTGTTTTCCAATTGATTTGTGCGTTGAATATCGCCTGTATTTTTTAACTAGAAAAGTGTTACAGTATTGTTTTCTAGCGTGTGTACTCTAATTCAAACATTATTCGCGTATATCAAAGGCGTTGACAGTGGCATACTTTCGATTTCTCTCTTAAAGGGGGGTTATATAAAACACTGAAACTTGGTCCCCGCCATATTTCGAATTCAACAATATTATTGAAATTAATCAAATAAAATATATATATTTGTCGAAAAATTTAACATGGTTATATATAAAAAAAAAAACGATTTTCAAGATTTAAAAAAAAAAAAATTTGTCTCGTTAATACACAGTCTACAGTTACGTATTCGATGAAAATCACAGATTTCTATGACAATTAAAATTACGAAGAAAAACAAACGATATAATTGCCATTTTGACGAAATCGCGTTCTTACCGTTTTTATGTGATTTTTCGGTAGTTTTTTCTGACGCTTGAAAAATGATCTCTCTAAAGGTACCGACTAGATTGTTACCGGAAAATAGGGCTACACCGTGTTGGGTGGTTAGCCGGAAAACACTGAATGTATAATTTAAAAAAAAACGCTTTATACCGACTTTAAGTCTCAGTTTGACGGGGGAGAGGGAATTCAATGAAGGTGTACTACGGAAAATACCCTTTCGCCGGACACATAAAGTGCGAGAGATTATAGATTCGATAAGTAGGTATACATTGGAATTCTGTTTTTACGCGAATGCGCGGCGAAGAATCCGCAATTCGATTTTCGTTTTAAAACAAACATAGTCGCGCATAGTTCGGAAAAATACAAAACTCACGACGGTTTGTCATTTTCTCTATAAACGTTTTATCCAAGGTCGGCACGTTATTTTCAGTGTAGCTGGTCGGCGGCGGGTAGTTAAAGATTGAAAGCATTTAGGATTTTTTCTCTCTTTTGTTTCGGTGTAATATCTACGAAGCACAATCAGTTTTGTGCAAAGATGATTAATGTATATACGAGATTATGTTTTTTTTTTTTTTGTAATATTCTTTTAGCGCCTTTGAAGAGAAATTGTGTATGTATTTGTTTTTGCGAAAAAAAAAATTTTTTTTTAGTCGGATATTCGAATAATATACGTACGCGTTTTGTTTTTCATTAACATAAAAATCTTTTTATAAACGTATAGAAATTAATAAATTAAAAATTTTTCATATCCAGGGCCGGACTAGGAGGGGGGGAAGGCGTGTAATTTTCCTGGCCGTGTGTTAAAGTGTTTCATCAACACTGATTGTAAATTGAAAATAGACTTTGAAACAAAAGTTATAACTACGAAATAACACGTGTTTTCGTCATCAGTAGGATTCTTAATAAAATTTTTTTATTAATAGATTATCGTGATTACGGGAAGAAATCTTATCACGCAGTGACTGTATTGCTGCCGTTCTAATAATAAAATATTTGTTCAAATAATAAATGGAAAATTACCGGATCATTTGAATTTTATTTTATTAGCTTGTTTTTTTGTTAGAAACATTTTTTTTTTTCGTATGAGCATATAATGTATATGGCGTACACATTATATTTCGGTTAATAATCAGATTATTTCATTATTTTATTTATGGCGGAAGAACGTGATTTTCATTTTATAAACAAATGCGCAATTCTTAATTTATTGGTATACGCATATTATATAATATGTAAATTTAAACACAGTTTTTAAAAGTTACCATAAAAACAACTGTAATTTTATTTAGGTATTAAAAGTTTTAAAATGTTTTGTTACTGATTTCAGTGTTAAAATTCTAATGTTTATTTTTAATATTTTTTTGTAAATCATAGCTTTTTTTTTTGGAGGCGTAATTTTTTCGTTTTCCCCGGGTGTTAAAATGTTAAGATCTGGCCCTGTTCATATCTTATATATAATACTAAGTAATATACTCCACTATAGCCTAAAAACATGTCGAGAATCTAATATTATTATAACCTACGGACAGACTTGTAAAAATATATATTAGCTGATTTAGAGAGTTTATTATATAGTGACAGTGAGCTCGTCGTTCAACTTGTCTTTAGTCGTAGTGCACGGGGAGTGGCGAGTGTATACCAAAATTTAATTCTCCTAATGTACAGTTTACCGAATTTTAGAACAACTGTTAATTGGAAGAATTAATTAATTGGGAGAATTGTGTATAGCGGTTCGTGCGGACCGAATGTCGAAATGGTCGAAACATGAATAAATAGAATGGATTTTTATTTCACATAAATCACACGTCTTGTGATAAACAGTATACAGCTGAATTGCCGGTCGCTGCCGGGTTACAGTAGAAAAAAAAATAAGATTGTTGATATATAAATAAATTAATATAAAAAACGTATATATCGTTATAATAATGTGCCAATAATGTTTAAGAAAAACATAAAATGGAAAGTAATTTAATATCTTAAGTTTTAATAACATTTATATAGATATACTCATGACGTTTTCATACGGGAAAACTGCAAATATTTCACCCAAAACAAACATATGAAAATTTCAATGAATTTGTGTGTTATTATTATAGAATTTCTTTATAAACTATATTCATTGTATGTTTTTTGTTGTTTGGTATTATTTTGTATTTTTAATTTTTCAACAGATCTAACTCTGCAGGACATGGCATCATAAAGTTGACTATGATTAAATACAGGTTGGGTTATATACAACCCTACTTTATCCAATGTTTGACCCTGTGCTTTTTTATTGTCTTAGCAAAAGCTGTTCTTATCGGAAATTGGCTCCGAACGAAATAAACAATTTCCTTCACCTGAACGCATGGGAACGCAGCAGTACTGCAGTGGACGTAGGAGTAGTGGGGGTTGTAAAGATGCGTGTATGTGCACACAGCAAGCAATGCGCGTCGCTACGCAACTACGCGGAAAACTAAATATTTCCAAAAACTATTGATATATTTTCGGACTTCTCTCATTATTTTTCTTATTTTATTTCTCAAATCGGTCCAGTAAAACTTCAGATATAACTGTCCAAAAAAATCGCCTCACGTCTTAATAATATATAAAGAATAAAGGTATATATAAAAAAAAAAAAAATTCAACTGTTTACCGCGTGTTTTCTGGGTATTTTTTATTTTCGGGTTTTGTAGAGCTCTTCGACATCATCCGTACATCCTCTGTAAAGAGTAACGGTCGTCTATATGACGATACGTACAAAACGTCCGGTGGATGACTTTTAGAATTACATTTAATTATAGATTAAATCTGTGAAAATTATTGGCAGAGTATAATAGTAATTGAAATTGATTGTTACCAAAATTTTACGGGGATGCTCAATATTACGATTACACTCACTTTTACTCGTTAAATTTTTTTAATCTATAACAGATCTTAATATCAAATATATTACTTTTCAAGTGTGTTTTAAACGTATTCAAAAATAATTTTTACCGCCTTTTTTTATATTTTTTATAAAAATGGTTAAAATTTTTTCTCGTACTTTCTTTCTCTACAATATGTACACGTAAAATGGTTACGTTATTTAGTCTTTTATGTGTCATCGTTTATCGTAGAAATATTTTCAAACGCAGGAGACAGCAGAAAAAGTAGTGCAAAAAAAAAAAAAATGTTCATACTTTTGTGTATTTCAAATATTTTCCTTATTTCAGAAATAAAGTCCTTCGATAAGAAATACAGTTTTTTTTTTAAATTTTGGTCATTCATAGTTGACAGGTGGGAGAAATTTTAGGTTTGCAGTTTAACAAACCGAACAAAATTATTTTTCATTTTTACGGCCATTATATAATATAATAACCGCGGATATAGTATTGTAACAACTAAAAATGGTTGTCATTGTAACTATTTTTTTATTTTTTTTTACACAATATTGATTTTCAGGTTCGATCTATTTCTCTCTTTAATAACCCACACAGTTCGACTCAACGTTTAATAAATCAGAAATAGAACTACAACCTTACAGTATTCGGATTGTTATGTTGTTTTAACGGCATTATTAAATAACCACTTATCCGTTTTAAAACAAAACGCGCGCAAATACCCCGTCAATATTACAATTTGCTGTTTGTCCTTTGCGAAAATCAAATAAATATAAATTCGATAACGTAATAATGCATATAAAATATTATTATTATTATTATTATTATTATTATTGAATATGACAAATAATGTCGAAAAGACAATTTCTGCGACGCGGCGTATCGGTTAAGTTTTGTTGCGGAGAGCTTATTAAAGTACATAATTGTTTCTCATTTCAATTTATTTTCTCTAAAACGCGGACGTTTACATAATGACGCCTTCCTTCGTGAATATAAATTAATATACGGCATAATAAATTGTCCCGAAATTTTAAATGAAATTGGTTTCAGTGTACCACCTGTTACAACTTTTATACTGTGTATAGCTTCTTCGTTCCTATACGTATGTATACAATATACAAGCACATATTCGCATTAAATTTTATATAAAAGCAAAAAGTGCGTTTACCAAAAACACTCGACGAACTTAATTTTAAATAAATCCATTTTTGTCCGCGTTAAATTATTATCTATTTTATTATATATGTGATATCGTCTATAATAATCGCAAAATTGATGTATAATCATCTTAAACGCACAATATTTATAATCTCTTACAAAAAAAAAAAATTGTAATATTGTTTCTTTTACCCCCACACATCCGTGTCGTTTAAAAAACGAATATTCGAGTTAAGGTAATAATTACTGGCAAACGCGGATACAGAAGTCCTGAACGGGGAGGGGTAATTTATTAGTAATAAGTTAAAAAAAGGACATAACCTATTTTTTTAAAAAGCTTAAATTTTTAAGCTTAATTGTTAATTCGTTAGCTATGGCTCCTAAATTTTTAAAGATTATTAAGATATATGGAGGTGTCATACAAGCGTTACCAGTTAGTAATTTTATCGGCGACGATAAAACTTTTATTCGAAAGTATTACAATAATATGAAGCATAGCATTCGACATTTGACAGACTCTAGAAAATTATTACAAATATAATATTAGATACTTTTTTTTGTGAACCATTGCCTCCCCCTGTATCCATCCTGGGAGGCCGGTAAACGAGTTTATATATATTTGCTAACTTATAAGCTTTGTATATATATACATGTAAATATCTTCATTAATCTTCTGAGCGTATAAAGCTATCAGACTGGGGCTAATATATATAGTTTATAAATGATATATTGATGTGTTTTTACGTGTCACGTTTTTAAACTATCTTTGTAGGTACATAGAATGTAAACTCGTCACTATACGTGGACTTCAATATATATATATATATATATATATATGCGATAATAATTAATGTACGTTGTTGGTCCATTTAGAATGTTAGTTTCGACGGTACACATATTGTGAAAAAAATAAAATAAAAATGAAAATTGATAGCGTTGTAAAACCGTCGTCCGGTGAAAAACAGTGGAAAAGTGTTTTTTTTTCGAAATTAAATTTACAATTTACATTTGAAATTCGATGGGATATCTACGAGAATGAAAAAAGTTGTCCTAAATATATACAAATTCAATTTTCCTAGGTATACCATGTATACATAATAATACTTTATTAAATATTTTTTTTCTTCTTCTTCTGCGATATTATTGTTACGATGGACGTTTAGTCAATAAAATAAAAATTGTATTTTATTTAAATTCAATTTTCGATACACACACACACACACACGTAATACAAGCGTATATATTTAAAACTTTACGCTTTTTTTTGGTCTTTTACCGTCCGTGAAAACCTTTTAAGGGAATTGAAAGAATTTTCTTTATTTTTTAATTTTTTTTTACTTTCAATTTACAGGTGCTGATATATTTATATAGGATTATAGCGTTATAGCGATATGTGATAATGACGTTGCAAACAGATTTTAAATTCACCGCGAAGTTTACTCGATACCGACTTTTCCTTTTAAAAATTCCCCCGTCGTTCTAGAGTTTTCCAAAAAAAAAAAAAAAAGTATGCTCGTGTGATTTAGTGCAGAGATGCGACGGTAAACGTGAAAAAGTCGTCGGTCTCGGGTAAAGTTTGTGCAAAATTCATAACAATCTCCCTTGCGAGCTTCTCCCGTTTGGTGATAGGAAACGAAAAATCATAATAATCGTCCAAAACTATTTAATATTTCAAAAAATATGTTGAAAACTATTCTAGAAGAATTTTATTTGTACTCGCCAATGATGATATTGTGTATCGTATAATAATAATAAAAATATTTTTTTGACAGGTCTTGCAAGTCGGATTCTAAGTCCATACCGAGATTCCATTCGAATCGTACGAGTAGTTCTAAATGGCAACGGACGATCGGTGCTCAGTCGACGCTGTTGCAAAACGAAATACCAAGTCCCGTAGAAGATTCTGAAGTACGTACAGATGTTTCAAACAATCAATCAATACATTATATATGTATACTCGGTGTATTTTCGAATATAACGAATTATCGGCGATTATTATTTTATTAATGAACTATATTTTATAGGTGAATTACGACAGATTATCGCCGAACTTCGGCGACTTTCCACAACCCCATCCGTTACCCATGCCCGAATACGGAGGTTATTTCGCCCCGTTAAAAGAATACCTACCGATCAATATTCCGTCAAGCAGTGGTTTTCACAGGTGAGATTGTTGTATTTCAATATTATGTACTATCGGTGATGCGTGTAATTTATTTGATCGTTTTTATTCGAGTTATACGCGTGTATTATTCGAAAGTTTTAATTTTAATAATTTATTAAGTTATTTTATGAGAGTCGTTGAGTCATTATTACGTCGCGACGATCCGAATATTTTATTCCTAAAGGATCAGTTTTGAATTTCAACTTTCGGTAAAATTAATTAACTTCAAAACGTGTATGTGTGTGCATGTTTAATGTACCGGATAAAAAAATTCCATTACAGCGTTTCAAATTATGAAGCGGCTAGCTGTTTGGTGTAATCATAATGTTAGATTAACATCAAAGTAAATGTTTCGCTGACGGAAATCTCTATTAAAATTGCCTTAAATCATCCCGACAAAATGCAAATATATGCGCGCAAAATTATTAAGAGTAATTCAGTATTCTGGTCAGTGATTTTGGCCGGAACGAGAAACAAAAAACGGGCATTCGTTTGATGCGTTACAAAGTTGCTGCTACATAACTTTCAATTATATATTAGAAATTGAACACGAATAAATATATATATATATATATATATATATATGTAAATATATATATATATACACATATATACATATATTACAGTTATGTTATTTTTAGAATTTCTTTTAGTTAAAAAAAATCCAATAAATTAAAATAAATACCAAATTAATTTGTAATAATTGTTTTATAACCGGCTACTACAATTTTGAAATGTATCAGTTTTTTTTCTTTTTCTATTTTAAAAAATGAAAATTTATTAGTATTACATGTATTAATAAAAAAAAGGATAATATATCTCTCTACGTCCACAGTGTAATTTTAATTTTGTGTCTATTGTTTTGAAAGCTAAATATTTATTGACTTTTACCGGTGGTTCGTCCAAGCCTGGTAGTAGGTGGTGGTCTTCCTTGTTTTTTGAATTTAAATTTTTCTGTACGGAATTTAGCGCTAAAAAAAAATATATAAGTATGTGCCAGATGTATATAGAAAAAAATCTTTAAGTAAAAAAAATAATTTTGTAAAATATGTTTTGTTTTTTATAACCTTATAGGTTTTCCCCAATAATAAGATGACAATTGTCATATGAGAAACATTTCGTTAACGTTATAAACCCAATTCTTTATGATTTAATTATAAAAATGTTCGTTAGATAAACAAAAACACTAAATAAATCATTTGCTATCGTTTTTTTTTTTTTTAATTAACACACTCGATCCTGATTATTATTTTTTTCCTTAATACTAATTGCACTTGTTGACAATTTCGATGCTGCCTCTGTCTTTTAGTAGTTCACTTATTGAAATTTTCAACGGCCAGAATAATATATCATTTGTTCGTGGGACAGTGGTGAATATACTCGTATATCGAAGCAAATCATTTTAACAATGATTCGGCTAGATAATATTTACACGGTATCGTGACAACTTGTCTGTTCCGAGGAATGTCGCAATTTTCTTAGGTCACTTACCGTGGCACAGCAGGTTCAAATTATGAAATATTATCTTCCCAAAGTCTTAACGACAAATTGTTTTTTCAGATGTAACATTGCGGTCATGTTACTGAAAGACTTACCGTCCGACTCACTGGACATTGACTGGTCAATTCATATGCCTCTGATGCTGCACATCGCGTTGTTGGGTATGGACCATAGCCGTCCTCTGGTACATCAACACTGCAAACAACTGTTGCTGAACTTACTGCTGGTGTTGGCCAACAACTCGGACCAGCTGACCATCGCTCAAGTTCTCCTGAATCGCGATTCGATGCGTCTCAGTCTCGGTCTGCCCACGCCGCCAGTGCCCGTTTCCCAACATAACTTCACCGGTAAGTGACGATCGGATGGGAGAATCGGCGGAGTGGCGACATAATTCTAAGCGCGGGTGAATTTGCAAAATATTCATGAAATAATCAATTTTTTAATTTCACGTAATGTCATTATGACGGTGTCAGAAATAACGGCGTATATATTTTGCCCCGTAATTTTTTTTTATTTTTACAAGAAAACATTCCGGGGGTCTAAAGTAAAATAATCTAGGTAATGCGTAGGTGTTTTTACATAAAATCAACGTCTGTGCTCAAAATAATAGCCCACTGTATTTTAGACTTTTTATTTAAATAATATTTAATAAAACGATTTTTTTTTATACATATATATTTCCAATACGATGTTTGTCAGTTTATATGTCTTATTTGAAAAGTACCATAACTCGTAAAAATAAATTGACTACGTGAAGGATAAGTAGATATTTTTTATTGGTTTTACAGGAGTTAGTAAATATTGTGCTTTCTAATATAACTTTATTTTTAAAAATAATACAGATATTTAGCAGTAATAATAAAAGTGCGTACGGCGTTACATTTTTTTTTTTTTATGATAATGATTTATTATAGACATCATTTTTTTCTTTGTCGCTAGTCAAATTATTCAGTTTATTAGCGCGTTTTGATTTGAATTCTTAGGCTTGGGCCCATCGTAATAACTAGTAAATTAATTGCTCCGATGCGTTTGCAAAAATATGTAAAGTATTCTGTTTTATTCGCGCCGCGCTATAAAACTAAATTTCTGGTTATTTACGTTTTCTAAATTTTCTAAATCAAAATCGATATCTGCGTTTTCCGGTAAAAAAAAAGGCTAAAATTCCCTGCAGTATGTATACGGTTCGAAGTGGCTATTGTATATATACATAGCTATATATATATATATATATATAGTATACGAATGAAATACGAGACTTTTGTTGTAAAATTTGTGCAATGATCTACTTAAATATTACATCCTTCTCTCGTCATTAATAATTCTTCAGGCACACGCTGGTCTATGCGGCGTTTGTACTAGAATTTCTCCCGAACAACGGTTTCAGTTCAGAGCACGTAGTCACTTGATGTCACATACATCATTTACTGGGAGCCCCGCTGTGTGCTGCTGTTCCGTCGGGTAAAAGACTGCTTAGGAAAAAAAAAGTAGAAAAACTTTATGTCTCTTACGCGGAAAATGTTTAAATTTTAACCGCCTCGCGCTGTTGCGAGATCCGGTGAACGACGACTGAAATAATTAAATATTATACGTCAGACATTTCGAAAATCGATTATTTCACGAATAAAAGTCCAGACGCGTTTGACTTAAGACGCGTCTAATGGTAACTAGGAGTGTGTAACTACGCCCCTGACGGTAACCTGACTGATTTACAGAATTAGCGTTTACGCGGTAAATTTAAATTTTATTCGGTGAGTATTAAGTTGATTATTGTGGTATATATGAAACGATTTTTTTTTCTTCCTATCGATTACGGTAATCGTATATTTTTATGTGGTTCACGCGCGTGCCAAAAGCGTTTTATTTTCCACTTTTTTTGTATTCCTAAGTGATTCGGTGTTTTTTTTCTTCTTTCCAAATATCCTCCGTTATGGAAGTTCCGTTTTATCTGTCGTATATAAAAATTTTTTTTTTTGGAATTATTTTTGGCCAATAAAAGGAGCGTGGAAATCGCGTATATAAAACAGCATTCGTTTAATGGCGTTTTAATAACGAAACGTGTATAAATCTATAAATTCGACGAATGCAGTGTGAGGGTATAGTAAGTACTATAAACTTTTCGTCGCATAACGATTTCCGCGTTAAATAATTTATTGTAATTTCATCGTCGCAGCAGCAGCAGCCTATACGTTATGATTGAACATATAATTTAAAATTTAATTTTCAGCGCATGTGTTTTTTTTTTTTTTATAATACGAGACGATAAATCTGTAATGAACTCATTGTTTTTCTCGTCCAGTCGAGTGTACAAAACGTCGAAATCGATTAGTTTAGATATTATGTAATAATAATATATTTTTTTTTTTGGAAGTTCACGCTTGTTGAATTCGTATTGTATACACAGGGTGGGTCCGTAGGAAAACGGGGAAGACGTTGGCAAATGAATTTGCCAACGTCTTCCCCGTTGTTATTATATTTTATAATATAATTTTTTTTTTATAGCTTTTGCTATGACAATAAACAAAGCACAGGGTCAAACATTGGATAAAGTAGGGTTGTATTTACCCCAACCTATATTTAGTCATGATCAACTTTATGTTGCCATGTCCAGAGTTAGGTGTTTTAAAAAATTAAAAATAAAAATAATACCAAACAACAAAAAAGTTACAATGAATATATTTTATAAAGAAATTCTATAATTATAATATACAATTTAATTGAAATTTTCATTTGTTTGTTTTGGGTGAAATATTTGTAGTTTTCTCGTATGAAAGTGTTATATCTATATAAATGTTATTAAAACTTAAGATATTAAATTACTTTCTATTTTATGTTTTTTTTTAAACATTATTGGCACATTATTATAACGATATATACATTTTTTATATTTATTTATTTATATACCAACAATCTTATTTTTTTTCTACTGTAACCCGGCAGCGACCGGCAGTTCAGCTGTATACTGTATTTATCACACGACGAGTGATTTATGTGAAATAAAAATCTATTCTATTTATTCACGTTTCGACCATTTCGACATTCGGTCCGCACGAACCGCTATACCAATTCTCCCAGTTAATTAATTCTTCCAATTAACAATTGTTCTAAAATTCGGTAAACTGTACATTAGGAGAATTATATTTTGGGATACACTCGCCACTCCCCGTGCACCACGACTAAAGACAAGTTGAACGACAAACTCTGTTATTCAAATTTTTGGAAGTGTATAAATAAAATTATTTTTCAAATACAAATCACCCGCGTACTATTGTTTTAAACGTATTTAAAAAGTATATTCTAAATATATATTTTGACACTCAAATATTTTTACAAGTCTGCCGGTAAGTTATAATAATATTAAATTCTCGACATTTTTCTAGGCTGTAGTGGAGTGTATTAATTACTAAAATTAAAAAAAAAATTTTTTTTTTTTTTACTGCGACCCGGCAGCGACGGGTTAATTATGCTATAATAATAATATTACCACTTTTTATTGTTGAAAACCCCAAAAATGCATTATAGGGTTAAAGAATATAAAGTAGTGTATGGATTTTTTAAAACTGCGTCCGGTTAATAATGTCCAATACGTTTCTGTAATCGAACTCTGAGGTTCAATGCATTAAAAGCAATTCGAACTCGGCGGACAAGGAGGAGTGAACGCTCGTCGGCTTTGCGCCTCAGTCGAACGACCAGTCGCGCAACCCGACCGTTGAATCGAAATTTCGTTTCCAATTTAGGTCGCTGAATCTCCGCGCGGTCATTACGGCGAAAAAAAATCGATTTTATCGGTTTTTAACGATTAAAAAACGCGTAAATAAATGTTTTTGAACGTCGATGAGAATTATTATTGTATGCGTGTATATATATATATGTATAGTGTTAACTGCAGGCGGTAAACGAGCGAATAATATTATTATGAATCAAACGGATTGTTATCGTTACAGAGGCCAACGAGTCGTTCGACAGTTATTTGCAAGGACCCGTCGGGACGGGCTGCTCGCAGTCCACCAGTCTGGCCGTTCTGCCGTCTCCTTGCGGTAATAATAATTTCTAACCGTTTCCCGACTCGCGGCGTATTTCGTGTTTTCAAAGATATTTTCCGTTCGTTACAGAAGACGACGCGTCGACGGTGATACTGGGAATGGATCAACTAAATCCGCCGAGCCCGAACCGAGCCATTAAAGAGATCGTCAAGTCTCTCATTGATTTTATAGCATCTAGGTAAGCACCGTGTGCGACGCGCGTAACGACGTGTTTTTCTTTTTTATTATTATTTTTTTTTTATCGTCTTTCAGAGGAGATCAACCGCTGTGGCATTACGAAGACATAACGGCCAAAGTGTGGTCCATCCGCAGCGGCGAACAGCTGGACGTGTTTCTCCAGCACATTCTGCGGGTGTTTCACGAATTTTTACCGCACGCGTTGATCAGCGAACGGTGGGCGCAGACGGCCATCCAACTGGGACTTTCGTGTTCGTCGAGACATTACGCGGGACGCTCGTTGCAGGTATTTCGCGCATTTGGCTATTTACGTTTTTTTTTTAGATTAAATAATAATTTTTTAACTCGCGCAGTAAAATGTGTTGGAAATCAATGTACTTTGAACGATATAAAGAACACTCGACCGATTTTGCCGATCGATACACGCAGAATCGTTTTGGAACAATTTTATTATTATTTTTTATTGAAAACTAGAAATCCGAATGATTCGACTAAAGACGTTTGTAGAATAACATAATACGTATAGTAGGTGCCCGTTTGAATCGCATAAAAAAAAGTGTGTTGTAGCGTATTTACACAATTTTAGGCTCTTAATCACATATATACGTATATACTATATATTTTTTTATAATTTTATTTATTGTACCTAGTAGTTAAATGAAATAAAATGTCGAATTGTTGTGGACACGGGTTCAGGCGAGTTCTTTAGACGGATGAGATTTTACAATTATGTTTTGGATCTGAAAGCAGCGATAAATCGCGCGTTTTGTTCGAAAAAACGATTTTGAGCCACGTTTCAATACTATATAGTTTATTATATGTATAATAATTAATGAATATATGTTTTGAGCCTGAGTTCTTAAAAAAGTACAAAACTTTCCCCCGCGTTCAGACGAATATTATGTTGACAGTTTTTCGGTTTCATTTTTAAAAAAATTTTTTTGCAGTTTTTCGGCTGTTTTCCCTAGCGTTTAAGAAAACTACCGGGAAAATCGAAAAACGTGTCAAATTAAAAGTGCCGAATAATTACAATTTGTTCCCGAAAAGTAACGCGTGTCGTGATAATCCGAGCACTCGTACACGGAAAAGTGTTTACAGACAGTAGATAATAAAATAAAAAATAATATTAATAAACATATAACATATATCAAAAACACGTCGTTATAAAACCAATAATAATAATCGAATGTTTTACAAAAAATAAAATTGTTATTTATCCAAACGTTTCCGATATATTCCGCGCCGAGCGTTTTGAACTTTTCCCCTAAACCATCGCGATAATCTCGTACGCGAATTTTTTATGAGTAAAAAAAATCTCGGTTGAGTCTGAGACTGTATTTGTATAAGTACACGCGATTACTTCGAGTAACTGCTAAAGCAGACAACAAATTTAACTAAATTTATCTCGAAGAGTGGTACGTACCTTCCTGAATTATGTTTCAAAATCATTACATTAAAAAAAAAAATGTATAATTGGATCATTAAAATAAAGCGCGTCGTTATAATATCCGAAAGCAATAATATTATAGTAATTTCTCTGCACACCATCGATCAAAATCGTGATTTATCTTTGCACCGCCGAATCGAACGGATCGTTAACCTGCAAGACTTTAATTTCTTTCGGTTTATACCCGTCAGATATATTAAATTGGGTTCTTGTTTTTTTTTTCCTGCGCTTTATGAAAGTATATAGTCCGGATCGGTGTTTGAATGGGAGGGAATAAGTTTTTTTTTTTTTTTTGTTCGGAAATATTTCAACGAATCCTTTTTGTGATTTTCCCGAATTGAACGCCCAGTATACTGTAGAAAGGTCAAAAATCCATATTTACTGTTACAAAAAAAAAAAAACGAATTTTCCGTTTTACATTTTAGTTACGCGAAAGCGAAAACCGTATCGATTTTTTCTTTTTTCTATAATATAATAACCCGCGAAGAAATATAATACGAAATTCCGAACGTCGTCTATTACATTGTCGTTACAAGAGTTACGTTTTTCCGTCCATCTACTAATTTTTTCCTATAAAAAAAAAAAATAAAAATTCGCGTGGTTTTTTTTTTCTTTTACTACAAAAACGTTTATCGAAACATCCGTTTTTGCGTAACACACAGTGACACTTTAATGCATTGTCGCAAGGCCGTTTAATGTTTACGTTTGCTCGAGTCGATTTTTTTTTCTTAACTCAAAATGTCTTATATAAATAGCGTTTCGTTTCGTTAGATTTCAAACTATAAATATAAGAAACGCGTGTGTTTGTTATTAAATATATATATATTTAAATAAACGGACGTATTTTTTACGCATTTAAGTATCTCGTTCAAATGTACAGTAATTTAGTGCTTTAAAAGAATAAAATAAATCGAAATTTACGATGACAGATCCGAAGCTCGGGACGCGAATAAATATTATACACTTAGAAAACCGCAGTGTTCGTACAATTTTCACATGTAAATAAAAATTTATAGCGAGTGCAATTTTTATATACGCCACAGTGGTATACGTGGCACATTCGTTTGTGCTCGCGTTTTATATAAAGAACCTTGTAAAAAAAAAAAAAACTGTGTGTGTGTCGACAAGACGCGTGTATTGCGCGCAGGACGAGAATCCCTAATAAATTAATTAAAACGGGGGGGGGGGAAAGCGTTTTCGATTATAAACGTTTCACGTTTTAAATTCCACTTGTACGCGAGTTTTTACGTATTCAAAAGGCGTGCGATCACGACGAAAAACGATCGATTTAAATTAACCTTTTTTTTTTTTTAATTTTATTTCAATAGTGTAACTGCGCCGGGGAATGTACACGAAACGTGTGTTTGTGTGTGTTACTCGGTCGTTCGTTCTGTGTAATATTATGGCCGAGGAGGAGAAAAATGTTTGCTTCGAGCACTGCACTGCGGATATAGTTTAATTTTTATTTATGTTTTTGCCTATATAGATTTTCAGAGCATTACGTATTCCGATTACGAGCAGAATGCTTTCGGAGATATTGTCCAGGTTGATAGAAACCGTTGCCGAACAAGGCGAAGACATGCAGGTCAGTAAATATATTCTTAAACGTTTTGTATGTATAAACACATTGTGTTGTACCGGACGGTAACTGGTGTTCGTAAATACAGTAATTTTTCAATTATTACAAACGGAAAAAAAACTGCTTAAAATCGATAAACGTGCGAAATAATATTTTATTAAAATGTTCGTATTCGTATTGAAATTATTAACTAAAATAGCACCCCGATGCATTTTAAACAAACTTTAACCCCATTTATTAAACTACACGGATTTGTAAAAATTATTGTTATTTACCATATAGTTTAAACGTCGAGTATTCGATGTATTTGTCGAGCAGACATATATGTATTTCATCGGAAATCAACTTACTAAATAAACATACGTTATGTAAATGTTGCGTTATTAAAATATACTTCAATCGCGATTTGATCAAATCGGTTTCATATCCCGGCATTTTTTTTAAAAATTAAAAAAAGTCAGAGCCATTACTCGGTTCAACAGCTCAAGGCAAAAAAATATTACTCTAAATTTGAAAAAAAAACGTAATATTTTTTCAAATTGTTTTATTTAAATTGACGGTCGTGTAATAATAGGGAAAAAAATGAAGTGTAAAAATAATACATTTTTTTTTTTATTATTCGTTATGACCTTTAGGTAGATAATATAACGTTTACAGAAAATTATATTTTCATTCCGCACCTACGCGTGTATTTATAGTAACATATTATAATAATCGTTGTAAACTTAATAAATGACACTATCTATACGAACCGCGTATACGCTATATACTATGACTTTTGCGTTTTGAGCGTTGTCATTCATTACGTTCCACAAAAACCCAAGTCTCGCGACGTAAAAAAAAATTATAAATACGTTTTTTTGTTTATAAATTTTACAATTTTTTATTTTCTGTTTACAAAACGATTTGAACTTATCAAAGTTATACACTAGTAAAACAGAAAAGGAAAGAAAAAAAAGATTAAAAAAAATGAGAACGATTATGGGAAAGAGATGGATGGCATTATTTAGTGAAACTGAATAAGCGGAACGAGGTCAGAACAGATACGAGAAGATACAGATACATTCGTAAATGTTGTTAATAAGAAATTGTGAAAGGCTGGCGGGCGAACGTGTGTATAGTGGAATAAATTGGACGAGATGTTATGAGATTATGTGCCGAGTGATTGATTGGATGACGCGACTACTGCGGCCTTTCTTGTTAACCACTCATAATTGATCTAATTATTATTATATCCGTTTCACTATTGTTATGACTACGATATTTCAAGTGTACTTACCGATTCGCAGACTATCGGTATTCTGCGATCTGGTGACGATATTATACGCCGCAGAGTCATTTACACTCGTTATTTTATGTTTTTTTTGTAATCGTGTGTTAGGCACTACGGATATTGCGAGTGTATTGTGCGTATATAATGTGTGCGACAAGGCGTGTAGTGAAGATGAATGAATGATGAGGATGCGGTGCGCGGTGGTTAACAGATTCGAGTACCCTAAGATCGGTAGCACAAAGTAATGATGGGGTTCCTGAGCAAGGCATGAAAAATAAGATAATATGAATTTCATTGAAATTCCGGTTACTTAAAGGTTTCAAATGTCGCTCACACGATGGACTTTCAGGCAAAAATTGCCGTCCCAGGCCGTCGTGCAGCTCTCGCACCTACCGCCGGCCCTATATGTGGCTCTGTGTGCGCTGCTCTTATTTCGATACGTTTTAGCAACACATACAATGTTATTTGATGTACAATTTCTCAGGGTTACGTGACGGAACTGCTGTTGACGCTGGAGGCGGCCGTGGACTCGCTGGAAACCGATTTCCGGCCGTTGGACATGACCCGAGACATCTTCAAGTCCACGCCAAACCTGAACAACAAGGACACGAATCCGATGATGGCGGACGGCAAACAGCAGCGTTCGGTCGCGCAGAAGGTCGCGGCCGTCAACCGACGCGTGCCTCCCGCGTGCTTCAACAACCACCAGGCGTCGCACTTCCGGAGCACCAGTTATTCGGTGTCGCACTATTCCCGGAAAACCGTGCAACAGCCGTCGTACGCGCAACAGTCGGCGGACGCGTGCAACAACGGCGGCGGCGGCGGCGGCGGCGGCAAAATGCAGAACTGCTGCAACGCGGCCACCCAACAGAATCTGAAAATGCTCGGCGACTCGGCCACGCAGGACGACAAGCTGACCGTGCTCGGCCAACTGTTCTGGCTGGCCGTGTCCCTGCTGGAGTCCGACTACGAGCACGAGTTCCTGCTCGCGTCCCGGCTGCTGTCCCGCGTCCTGCGCAGGCTGCCGCTCGACCGGCCGGACACCCGGGACAAGGTGGACAAACTGGCCGTCCAGCTGCGCACCCCGTCGTTCCCGGGCGTGCACGCGCTGCTGCTCAAGGGCTGCACCAATCCGGTCACGTACGAACACGTGGTGCCCCTGTTGTCGCAGCTCACGCCCCTGCTCGACCTGTTGGTGGTCGACCCGTCCGAGAGCTTGGCGTTCCCGATGAACGTCGTCGCGCTACTGCCGTACATGCTGTTGCACTACGAGGACGCCAACGAACTGTGCATCATGAGCGCGGAGAACATCGCTCAAGTGAGTAATAGTATGACCGACGCATAATAATAATACGCAGTTTGGCACACGATTCAGTTTTGATTGCAAAAAAAATCCCTTAACATTTTTTTTTTTTTTCTAAGTACGTATACTCTGTACTTTTTGTTTTAAAAAATATATTCTACTCGAGAAGACATCTAGGCGTGTATTACTAAAAAAAAAAACTTGAGCTTAAATCATATTATCGCAACTAATTCGGTAATTCGGTGAATATTTTTTATTTTTCTTTCTCGCCTCAAAAAATATACCGGGTAGTAAAAGTACTTCAGATATAAAATATGTATCATAAGACGCCTGCGGGCTGAGAAAATTAACGTACAGTATAATGCGCTGTATATTAAAATGTTATTCTCTGAGAAAATAGGATATTTTTTTTGTTCATAACACTTATTGTATTTTATTTAAAAATCTTATAAAAATATTTTGAAATTTGAAACAAAAATATTGTTTGTAAATGAATCTTTTTAACACCAAGCACGCCAAGATAAATTGACATGTAGTGTACGATGTATTTCGAACGTTTTATTCAGTGCCTGCGAATGAAAATGACAGTAAAGAATTTTCACAATTTCGAAGAAAAAATAACAGTATATATAGGTAAAAAAAAAAAAAAGAAAAAATTGAGAAAAATTTCAACGTCGCGAAACGTTTTTTTTAAATCGTCCGTATTTCTATAAGAACGAAATGTCAAAACGATATTCACAGAATATTTCTCGTCTCGAAATCGCCGGGAATGAAATTTTTTTTATATACGATCGGTCGACGACCGTTGATCAGTAAATGATAATATACTTTTATATGAAAGACTGCCTAATTTTTTAAACACGTTCTCGTTGAGCTGCAGTTTTTAGAGCTTAAAAATACAAAACGATACTTTTTCCAGTCAGTTAGAAACGCACCGTTTCAAACAGTATTGTATTGACGTCGATAAACGTATTTTTAAGTTGGTCAGTGATATATACGATAATAGTCGTAAGTTTCTCAAGAGGTGTTCTCAAGTGGTATAGCTTACCCTCAATTTATGCATAGCGAGTTAATTAAAAATATTTTTTCTTATATCGTGATTTTCGGTTCTTATTTTTAATCGCCTAAAAATATATAACGATAAATTATAATGATAATTGTTTAAAATTAAAATCGTTCGACTTTCTAAAATTACTAAATTAAATTATGTATTCACGTCGACGAAATTCCGTGTTCGACATTTTCAAAACACGTGTTTTTGTGAAGTTTGGGGGAAACGAAATCGGTCTCGAATAAACCCATGTGCGTAGCGTTTTCTTCATAATTCTAATACGAATTATCATCTGATACGTACAGGAACACGGTTTCTTGCAGACTTATGTAATAATTACGTATTATGCAGAAACGCTTCCTTCCAGCCAGCACTCGACATTAACGTATTTCCTTTTCAGTTGTGCACGAATAAAAGCATGAAATTGGAGAACCTGGCAACGGTCATGACGCTATACAGTCGACGCACGTTCAGCAAAGAGAGCTTTCAGTGGACCAAATGCGTCGTTAAATATTTATACGACGCGTATTCTCATCTCAGTCATAATATGCTGGCGTTCCTGGTCGAAGTGAGTAATATTTGTAACGAATGTATTTTAAATATAATCGATAAGTCTTTTAGAGGGAGCCAATAGTTGGACATCCCATCCCCGCACACCTTAAGGAAAATAAATTGAAAATAATTGTTGTGATATTTTGTTATCGTATTATATATTAAATATTCTTATATAGTGGAATGAATGCCTAACTAGTTCAGACTGTATTGTTAATGGACATTTTTTTTTTAATTCTTTGAATACTGCTGAAGGTGAAGAAATAATACGACCAAGCGTAACCTCCACAAAAAAAAATCGATCGAATTATTACCACCGCAATTCAGTAGAAGAATAATAATGCAGAAAACCTTTGTTCATTCCTCGTTTTGTAGATTCTCTAATATTTTCTCTTTCGCGGCGATTTTCAAATGAAAATAAAATATCATTCCGTATAAGTCTACTACATATTATATAGTCATCTTAATGTTAAAAAAATGTCCTATTCGATGAATTCAAAAACATAATTAAACTTCTTAATGAAAAATACCAAATCGTTTAACTTATTGAGGACCTACAACTATTATCGTGGGTATCAATATTGCGTATTGATAAAAATATAATATTGAATCCGGTAGTTGATTTGTTGTCTCGTACTACGCTCAATATATTATATTAATTAATTATTTTTTTCATCAAAGGTGTACACAATTTAAAATCCTTTAATAATATTGAGAAGAATGAAAAGGGCACTTTTATGCGTTTGAGATTGATGGTAGCATTTATCAAAATAATTAACGTAAATTTTGTTTTTTTTTCAAATCGTTATTACTATAAAACGCGATAAATTATTTTCCACTTTTTTTTTTTGAGTAATGTATATGTTTGACCCATTCTAAATTTGTTTGTGTGGTTTCGCGAGGATGTAGTTTGAAAGTTGCTCGATTTCGAGTGACACCCGAAATCGTTTAATTTATGCCTAAAATTATGTGTACCGCGGTGGTGCAACAACGAGCGTTTACACAATTTCGGCGTGGCATAACAAAATGGGAGAGACCTTCGTTATACCGAACGCGGAATCGACTTACATAATTTGAAAATATTCAAATTATCAGTATATTTTATAGTTTGACGTTATTTGTTCGGAAGTACTTTTGAAAATGATTAATTATGATTTTTATTTATTTTTTTGTTAGGTACTGGAAAGAGGACCGTACGTCATTCAATTACCCGTGTTGAACATTATTCATTGTATGTTACACTACGTGGACTTGTCGTCGACCACTTCTCAACCGTTTAACGCCGATCTGCTAAGAGTGATCGCGAAATATATCGAAGTAACCATTAAAAATATCACGCGGTTTTTTTTTTTTTTTTAAGAAGAAGAAGAAACCCATTTAAATATAAATAAAAAACGCGTTTATGCTTCTTTTTTTTTACGTTTCAGGGCGTTAACTACAAAGAAGCGTTGAAAGTGTTAAAACTGGTCGTTACGCGCTCGTCGTCGTTGGTCGCTCCGCCGACGTCCACTCATTACATTTACTGGGACTCGCATCCAACGGCTTCTCACTACTCTTTTTCCGACATCGACGTGTTCATGAAAAAAGAATTGCCAGGTACTGACGCGCGTCGTATCCGCGGAACAGTAGTTAGATCGATGGTGTCTATTTACTTATTAACGCCAAACGGCAATTTTATAGGTTGACCATAGAATTGAAATAAATTAGATTTGAACAATAGAATAATATAAAATCAGATTGTCTTGTAACTAGATCCGTATTTTATTAAGATAGGGAGTATATTAATGGAACGAAGCATTCGGTGTACAGGATGATTATGGCCGCATAAGAAGTATAAAACGAGAAGGATTAAAAAGCTAAGAGTGTGGAATGATAAGAAGGAACGTGGAATTCAATAGTAGATAAAATTTCAGGTACATCTAAGCTGTACCGTTGATGAGAAAGGATGTGTGTGTAATGAATTCGAAATCGGCGTCAGAGTGACAAGATGAAAACGAATGGTACATAACATATTAAGGGTTTTAATCGAATTAGTGAGAGTAGTCGTGACGCGAATGGTGAATTTCGAGGATATAATATATGCGCGGCATACGATAAAAATCTATTTCGCACCCGTTCCCAATCTTCTTAATCGACGATTAATCTGATACGGATGCCAAATGACTGCGCCCCGTATTCCTGCAGTAGGGATCCGGTGTGATTGTATTGTATTAGGTTGATGACGAACCAGCGAAAACGGATGAATCGATTAACCCAGTTTTTGTCACCGTACAGGCAGGACTATGGATTTCACGTTTGACATGTCTCAGACGCCTTTGATCGGTCGTAAGGTGCAAGTCGTTGGCAGCGGTGTTACAACGTTAACAGTAGACTCGTCGGCGGATTCGATCAGTTCCAACAGCGTCCAACATCTGCAAAGACGGTCCACTTCGTTGTCGCCGTCCGACTCGGCCGTTCCCGGATGGAAGAGACCGTGGCTGTGTCAGGTATGTAATAATCGACGACGACGTTCCCGTATACAAATATGTATATAAAAAAAGCGTATTAATCGTCGATAATATTATAATAATTGTGGTAGAGCCGGGTGCGAGAGCTGTTGGTCAGCTTGTTGATGACGTGCGGACAACGAGTCGGATTGCCCAAGAGTCCTTCGGTACGTATGCTCACGATACGATAATAAAGTCTATAAAACCGGGGAGGGGTGGAGTAGATTATGATTAATTTTTTATCTCTCTAGACCTTCTGAAGTTTTTCTATACAATATGTAGCGATTTACTCGACTATCTAAGTACGCGTTTGATGTATACGTTTTAATAAAATGCGTATACGCTTTTCAATATTCATTTATTATTCGCTCGTCGTGTCTTCGGAGGAGAAGCGATGGTTTTTTTACGATTCATACTCAATTTAATGCCCACTCCACCCCCACCCTCCTCCTTTGATCTACCCACATGTTCCATAATAATCGACAAACATTAATCGTTTTCTCTTATGTGTGTAAAAATAGGACGATTTAAACGCGTTGAATAAGGTACAGTTGATCTCACGTTTATTGTGCTGGGTGTATAGACTGCTACGAATAGTTGTGTAGTTGTTTTACGATATTATTTACATTATGTACGTCTCACTTAATATACGCGCAGCTGGTCACTATACTAATAGATTGTGTTTGATTTAGCGAGTAATAATATTAATTCCGGACGGGGTACGCGCGTTCTCGTTTCTCGCGTTGAGAAATATGAGAAAATAAAACGGGGTTTGATTTTTGTTTTTTTGAAAGTTGCTGTATAATATTAATCCCGCACGAATCCAAAAGCGACTCGGCGCTTATACGTTCTACAGACGAACTTCCAAAAATAACACGATTATAATATTATAAGTATACACGTATGTACGCGCGTCATATATGTGCGTGTGATTTTGAAAACGTTAGATTTATAGTATTTGCTTTTAAAGTATATATATATATATATATATATATATTGTGACGGCGCTAATAAGAGATACGAAGAGGCGAATAAAAGATTATAAGAAGAAGATGGAAACGGGGTCGCGTTTCGATGTAGAGAGTTAGACTGTATGTGTGATGTAATAATAATCTGTTGGAAATGCATTTTGTACTAAAAGTTTGATCCGATACGACGAATACACGACGGGTCGAGTGTCGTAAAGTCGAGTTAACGTGTATTCGCGTTAATGATAAAAGCTGTCGAGGAGTTATTTTAAAATTGCGAATCGTCGTAATAGCTGTGTGTATCGTTTTTGAATTTCGAGAGTATTTCTATTATTTTATTATTAAAAAAAAAAATTATTTTTCGTCTTGTTATAGACAAAAAAATTTTCAATATTATCCGTCAGAAATGATTTATAAAAATTCTTTCGATATGAAAAATGTTATGAATATTGCCGTCGAGTTATAAAAAAAAAAAAAAAATTTAATTCTAAATACGATTGAATTGAAGCGCGAACGATTAAAATATTGAAAATAGGTCTCGGTTGTTGTTGCGCGGTAAAAAAAAAATTATTAAAATTGATCTCGTTAAAAAATCCGAAATAATTAAATATTTTACACTAAAAAAAAATCCCCTTATCGCGTTTATTTACTGAAAATAAATAAAAGTACCAATTGGTCGCGTTCTCGAATAATTATATATTATTTATCAATTATTTCAATAATTATTCTCGTAAAAACATCCAATACACCATAAATTCGAAAACACACTGTCGGTTTGCCAACAAAAATTCAAACGGTATAAAGAGAGAGAGAGAGAGAGAGAGAGAGAGTTGCAAACGACACCCGTGTCCTAATAAAGCAATCGGTATATTATATTTTTCAATAATAATGATAAAAACAATGAAGAAGAAGAAAAAGAGAACAAATTTCTCCTACGAACACGGTGTCTCTACGTTCGCCGACACTCGACACTGCCGTAGTCAAGCGTCTGGTCGTGACGTTTTTATTATTAAAAAAATGGACGACGACGACGACGCGTTTGGGGCTTGTCTTTTTATTTTGTACCGGTAAAGCGTTTTTTTTTTCTAGCACAGCAATTTAGCGTTGAATCTCATCGTCACCCGTTGTGCTTAAACACCCCCAAAAACACGAAACGATCTGCGATCAGTCAGACGACACGACATATCTTTTCGTACGGTCGATGCGTCGTCCCGGGGGTTTGGGTGTGGATAGAATTTTTACAAAACGTTTGTGTTTAATCCTTTCCCTCCCCCCCCAACTCTCGATTAGCGTTCGGGAGACGTTTTTCAAAGAGTTCTGAGAATGTCGATACATTCACTGACAAACGTTTTGTCGGATTCCTGCAGAGCTCGTCAACAAGTTGACAAACATAACCGTCCGTCTTAGACATTTGTCAAGGAAATCGAAAGAACCGATCGTTTCGTGTATGGGGTTGTGTGGAGGTCTTTATACGCACACACAAAACGTCGTCGTCGTCGTCGTCGTCGTTGCCGACTTGGGCACAGGATGCGTCAGGGACGTCGCGAGCGGGGGTGAGAGTCCGGATTTTTGAAAAGACCTGAAAAATTCTAGTGTTGCTCGTGTAGAGTAATGTCTTTTAACGCGCCGTATTACATACGATTGCAAAGTGTACGCCAAAACTTAACGATTTCAATTTTTCGAACGCTTAATCGCGTTAATTTACAATATTATTCCCAAAAGTTGTTCGTTTCGAAACTCTCCCGATTTTCTCACCCCTCCTCCGGTGTGTAAATGACGCTCCTGTACAATCAGGGTCCACTATTTTGCTGCACTGTGTATTCTCTGAAATAATTCAGACGTCAGTTATATTGTTTTTCTTTTCCGTTTCATTTATCACGCGCGCGCGCGCGACCGGTTTATTCAGGTGATATTCAGTCAGAGCTCCGAGTTGCTGGAACGTCATTCGAGTATGGCGAGCAGCACGGAAGAGGTGTCGGCGCCGGACGTGTCCATACCCAGCGATTCCAGAAAAGAACGCGAAGACCAAAACAACGCCGATCACTTCGGGACGGTGTTCAAAGACTTTGATTTCCTCGAATACGAAAGCGAGAGCGTCGAGGTGAGTGCGTACTGTTTTCAATAGGGAACTCGGTAATTATTATAGGGGCGTATCTATCGATAGTCTATAGTACGGCCAGCGAAAAATGAGCCGCGATACCAACGCTCTGGGTGGCCGAATTTCGTTAGGGGTTCCACAACTGTTTGCCGCGTAAATTAATTTCAAACATGTTGTTATACGAATATTATTATTTCTCTTTATATTTTGTTAAATACGTATTTTGAAAAATAAAATACGTAATATTATAGTGCATGCAATTTATTTATACAAATTAATAAATATAAAATATAAATGTTATATTATTATACAAAAATAATAAATAATAAATAAAATATTTAAGTTTTATACAATATTAATTGTCATCATCGTCGTCATCGTCATCGTCACTTGAACTATCGTCGGAATTTATGGTAAGAATGAAAAATCGTAAGGACGCGCGTAAAAAAACGTCAGCTGACTTTTTGAATAGCGCGCCAATAGCTTCAAACGGAGAACCCCTGATTACACTAAAATCCACCACTAGTAACGTTGCGGTCGCGGCTCATTTTTCGCTGGCCTAACTATAGCTAAACTCGAGTCAATTTTATTTTGTGATTTAGAGACGTTTTATAAATTTTTCGGGGAAAGTCATTTTTCCCTACGGACAACAGAGAATAATGGATAGGACGCGCTGGATCTTTTTTTTTTTTAGTAAAACAGAGAAGTAATTCTTATAATTATTGTATTATTAAATTAACGTTCACGTCGTCGATCGTTATCGTTTTCTTAACAAAACATGGGGTGTTTTTTATATTTTAAAAATTGTTATGGTGGTGGGGGGGGTGACTGCCCCCTCAGGGGGGACGCGCCTGGTGCGTCCGTCGCCCCGTTCACGCGTGGTACGTGGATTTTTTTCCACCGAAAACTCCGGTTGTGGTTATACGTTGTTTTTTCAGGGCGAGAGCACGGACAATTTCAACTGGGGCGTGAGGAGACTGCCGTTGGGCGGCAACGACAACACGGCCGGCGGCGCGCAGGGCGCGGTGAACGCGATGGGCGTTTCGCAGGTGGAGGAGAGCGTCAGCGAACAGACGCCCGTGCCGAACGCGAAGAAAGCCAACGACGAGTCTTCGGACGACGAGCTGGGCTCCGTGTCGCCGCTGGACGAAATAGCCGCGTGCAACGCGCTGCAGCTCGTGCCGGCCAACGCCTCGGCCGGCGGCGGACACCGCGATCGCACCGATTCCATAACTCGTTCGGACACGTCGTGAGTCTCTCTCTCTCTCATTATTGTCCGAAACATAAAGACTTTAGAGTTTCCTTTTTTTTTTTATTATTATACATTTTGAAAGCAATGCGATTAGACGATTCTGACGCGGCGGAGGTACTACTTTGTGCGGAAAATTTAATGTAAAAAAAAAAAAAACGTGACCCCGAAGGATCGGTCAAGACTTTTTATTTTTATTATTATTTTTTGTTCGTATTTGAACCGGGTCTGGTTAAAAAAAAAAACGACATTTTTGTGTTTTTTTTTTTTTCATACAGATTGATGCCTTATTAAAAATAGGCTCCTTTTGAGCCAATGCAAACGTTCAATCCAAATTTTCCGTACGCTTCTTATTATTATAGGCCTCGGCCGGGATGGCCTTTAGTTTCGTATTTTACGGCCTCAATCGACTCGTGGCTCGTTCCCCGGAACGGATATTGGAGTTTCGGGAACAGAAAAAAGTCACAGGGAACCAGATCTGACGAATACGGTGGCTGAGCGATGACTTTTGTTTCGTGTCGGGGCCAACAATTCAGACAGTATAAAAAAAAAATTCAGGTCATTCGGTACGGGCGTGGCGGCGGTGCGCTTCGTACCAAAAGACATCGTCCAACGTGCGTTCGGTCCGTCCGTTGTAATTGACATGTCGAGAGCCTTTGCTATCTCTCTAATGCCAACGCGACGATTTTCGAGCGCAATATTTCCTTCGCTTTTTTCCGATGTTATCGTCGTTAGCTGCAGAGGTGGACGGACGACTCGCATGAGGCAACGCTTTGTGCCACTCAAATAGTTGCGTTCTCGATGATAGAGTATACTCTCCAAAACACTTCTGCGACATTTTCAACGATTCTCTAGCCGTTAATTCCATCGGAAACACAACATTTCAAACAAACTCGTTGTTCCATTTCCCCCCCCCCGTAGTAAAAATCGCCAGACAGACTTTTCGCGTCGTAAACAAATGGCTGCCAAACAACACTGTAATTGACGTATCCCCGTCAAACTTCACACGAACGTTAAAGAAGGTTGTATCAACTTAGAAAAAAAAAAAATGTTTACCCGTTGAGTTTACGCGCGCGGTTTGAATGGACCAGGCCGGGTCGAATTTGATCGTTGGTGTACAGTCGAATTTCCTGTAAAAAGCCCTTAGAACAAAAACAAAAATTACCACTTTTATGATTCAAACACAGCTCGGCAATTATTAATTATTGATAATTTCTATATTATAGACAGCCCAAAATAGAAAAAATTTTTTTTTACTCGTATGTTTAGTGCGAATTTACATATTCGATGTAAATTTCGATTAATTTTTGAGTGCCGCGTTGAAAAACTATCGAGAAAATAACGTTTTCCTACCGAATTCTGCAGGGCCGTTTTGAATTAGCATAAGGAAACGCTAAAGAAATCGAAAAACGTTTCGAATAAAATATACCGACTGTAGAGAGATACAATTTGCTAGGTGCCGGAACGCGTAACGCACGCGACGAGATAATCCCAAAGTCCTTTCTGGTCGAAAATTCTTACACAGAAAAAATTATATATATATACATATAATAAAATAAATATCGTTGTAAAACCGCAATAGTGTTTCTTCGATTCGCTCAGAATATAAATATAATAATCCAATAATGTCGTGACCGGCTATTTTGCATAATACGCGCGTTTTGGATTTAATAATAATCATTATTATTTGTTTACGAGTCGGAAAATGGTAACGCGTATAACCGATAATTTACGTCGGGTTTCGGACTATACAATAAAAAAATACTGAGTAATAATTTATGTTTTTGGAAAAAAATTCTATTTTATAATATTATAATATACGTTCTCTGTTATAATAATATAGTTGGTTGAAAAACAAAAAAATAAAAAATTCCCGATATTTCATCGAATTTATATTCACTCGTGCAGGACGATTGATGAATAATAGACATTTAAATTTTTTCAAAACTCTCCTACGCAAAAACGTGTTTCGACGACCTACACATTACACAATTCTAACCATGCGAAGAAAAATGTTTTTTGTCCGCGGAATTCAAACTGTATATAATATTTCGTATATTTGTAAGATCGTTTTTTCACACTTTTCGGACCTTGAATGACACGCTTTTAAAATGTTCAGACGCGTTTAGAATAATTGTATTATTATAAATTTATCAAAAAATAAAATCGTTTGTAATTTTTATTTATAATCACGTCCGGACACTGCGCGTTATGTACGGACACGAATAGTGTTTTTGTACAAGAGACTTTTGCTCGATTTTTGTAGCGGCTCGAGTATCGGCGATCTCGGCGATTTGACTCCGTGCAACGCTTCGCCCAATCTGAACGCGCTCATGTCGTTCCAGCGGGACGACACCGAGGAGTGTTGGAGAGCCACCGTACGGTCGTTGCTGGACCAGACGCCGTCCAACACGCTTCACATGTTCCACATTGTGCACAGGGTGGTCAAAGTAAATATGAACGTATATTTTACAAGGGTACCGAAAAATCCATTTATAATACAGCGCCAATAGTAGCTTGCACGCATCGCGGTCTGCACGTTTTCGTTTTCAACCGAGTTTCAAGTGCAAAAGCGTTGGAATAAAATAGTTGTCATGTCAACATTATAAAAATACCGTATCAGCGATAATTTAAAAGTCGCCTATTTTATCATCAATTTTTTTTTTACCCAAAAGACAATCGCACACTTCCTTCTGAAAACCGACCCTGTATCCATTGTATATATTATTATATACTTATAAATTAAATAATATCAACGAAACAATATCCTTGTTAATCCGCCGTTTCCATTGAAACACGCAGGACATCAAGAGGAAATGCGTGTGGCTGACCCGCGAGGCTTGTGTCACGCTGAACGAGTACCTGGAGGAAGATCCGTCGATGACGGGCTGTTGCGCGCAGAGTCATGTCAATTGCAGACAAATGTTGACTCATCTGAACTCGGCCATCATCGTGTTGACCACGCACGCGGACCCGCCGCTCGTGTGGTTCTCGCCGACCGCCGTCAAGTTGGACGGCACGTTGCGGTTCTCCATGCTCCAGATCCGGGAACACATCGATACCTTGTTGGACCGAAAGGATCAGACGTCCGAGGTACGCTACACGGTTATTTCGATGGTCGCGGGGCTATAAACTGTGATGATTTACTACTGTCCCCTTGCAAAACGTGCGCGCACAAACACACTCGTGGGTTGGATTCTTCTCTATACGGGGTTTCCGTGGTAGGAGATTTGACTGAAACGCGGCGCGGTAAAAAGAAAATTGCTGAAAATAATAAGCTCTCTGCTCCTCTACATACGTTGAACTGAAATCGACCCGTTCGGATTTACACTTCTCGAACGGAATAGAAATGTGTTCGTGTGTGTCCCGTAAATTATATATAAGAACAGTATATTTAGTACAACTGAAACGAATCAAAACTTCAATATATATATACGTATAGATAGAGTTTTGAAAAAAGTTGTTGTTATACTCTTGGAATTCGCTTGCGATTATAATCTAAAACTCTCTAAATTCACAACCGGGACGCTTTTTTACAGTGTTTGTTTTCCGTACGGACCACGCTCAAAGTCTGCAAACTCGGCGAACGCATACTAGAAGGTTCGAGTACGAGCAGTGGCGGTGGCGGCGGCGGCGGCGGCGGCGGCGGCGGTGGTTACTTGAACGAAGAATCTATTCTAGACTTGGGCAAAGCTTTATATAAGCTGCACTTACAACTGTTATTGCTCGTAGAAGCAGTCGCCAAAATGTATATGACGCTCTCGAGTTCGGCCACAGAAAACAAAGTGAGTTCTTTTCCACCGTTCCGATAATATAATTATCGCAGTTTCCTCTTGGAGGTGGGGGGCTAAGATTTTTATTTTTTAAATACATTTAAAACAGTGTAATTAATTTTTTTTAAAAAACAAAAGCATTTGTCATTTTAAAAATGCGTACGACCAACAACAATTTCGGGTTCGTAGGCGTAACTAGGATTTAATAGTTAGGGCGGCTATAGCCCTGAATCCAAAGTATTTAAAGATAAGAATCGACTTATAGCTGTATATAGACAATTTGACGTGATAAATGTAAAAAAAAAACGAAATAATATATGACATCGTCTTATGATACAAAAAAAGAAAAAGTTATCCTGATTTTTTAAAAGATTTTTTATAAATTTCGGCGGTGTCTAGAAACGTTTTCGAGGGGAGGGATAAGCTCCTCATCCGGTTACTCCGATGATTATTGAAATAAATCATCTGCAAAATATAATTCTATAGGTGAAGACTCCATACCGCGTCGTGTATGGTGGTAACTATTGAGCCACGCGGTTCTCTCCTAAAGAGTGGGCGGTTTTAGATTAAATTAATTTAAATTGAAAATTAAAAGTCTTCGAAAATGTTTTAACTAAAATTTTTTTTTCAATAATACTATAACTGATGATCGAATAGCACGTATACAGTCGATTTTTTCTCGTTTTAATCATTTCGTTTATCACGACAGCTTCAAAACTTGTCGGCCGAAGTGAGCACGGTACGGAGAGCTCTACTGCGCGCCAAAGAAGAGAGTGGCACGCATCCGTTGGCGCCTACGCCCGAAGAGAGCCTGGTCCAAATACTCCAAGAATCGGATTGGCCAAACGCTCTGACGTACGCGAAACAAAACAAGTATGGAAACGTTTTGTAAATGATATTGATTACAATGATCAGAGTTACGTTATTAGTTGTTGTAGATTAGGAGAACCAAAAAAAAAAAAAAAAAATTATTTTGTCCCAAATTCCTGTTAAAAAAAATTGCGAGCGCTGATCAAGCCCGAAAATTGTGCTGCAACGTTCCCTTGTAATTATCAAGGGTTAATTGTAAGTTGTTATTAAGTTACTAACCGCGAACTGCAGTTTGAATACAAATGGGAAATAATTTAATGGTCCCGAGATGAAAGCCACTTAAAACGAGAATCGCGTTGTCTAAAGTTTCTATGCATTCGAGTCTAGCAATTACGAACGTTTCACATCTCAGCACAAGTGTATACGTATTATATATTGTTAGCGTTTATTATTATTATTTATTATTCCCTGCACGTTCATCACGTTACTTTCTGAAGTTCATTAAGTTTTCAATGATTTTCTCCACAAAAAAAATGTAACGCATGTTACGGGCAAAACTTAAAAATGATCCAAGCACATCGCACATAGTGCGCAAAAACGTTTGGACAAAACGTCTTAAATACTGAAATTTTAATTAATTTGTATGAAATACTGTTGTTTCGGTTTTCTATACATCGTCATTGTAATAACCATCGCAATTTTACTATAATAATCGTATTATTACATTTTTTTATTTTATTATTATAATCAAAACGATATTTTTTGAAAAATTAATATCGACTTCCGTTTTATTTTGTTTCATAATAATAAACTATATACTAATGCAGAGATTCGCCCAAACGATGGTTACACATCAAAAATAGATTTGCTTGAGCAAAAGAAGTTCTTTACTGTGTGCCCGTGCATTTATGAGGTTTGGCCGATTTCGGTTTTTATTCTCGTTAACGTGTATACCGTTTTCTTCGGTTTGATTTTTATTTATTTATTTATTTATTGGAATTGGCCGTTCTTATAGAATATACAAATATATCGTAAATAACGAAATAACACAATAGATTGTACATATTATTATTTCCGATTTAATATATATTATCTGTTGTAATTATTTATCAATAGGCTTTTGTAACGCTTAAAAAAAAAAATCCTAAAAAGTATATTCTAAATGATTATTTAATCGTTTTGTACAGGAATCACTGGCCCAGCGAGTTGATATCTACCGGCACAGACGACGACGACATCACTAGCATATTGAGTGTCTACTGTCATCTGTTAATCGAAAAACATACCGGTAAAACACCTCAGACAAACAGAGAACTGTGTAAACCGAATTTTCTCTGACCTATTTTATTTTCATTCCTACAGATGGATTCATCGTGACCGAAGAAGATTTAGTGAGTGTAACCAATGGACTGATGACCGAATTGTTCCCTATGCTAGAAGCGTTGAATAGCATCGAAACGCGCATCAAAGCACTGAAGATGTCAAATTATCCTCAAAACTAATATTATCTCTTATCTCGATCGAATTTTTTTTATACATAAGAATACATAATATACATATGTGTATCAATTTTATAACCAGCACTTTTATTATTTTATACAAAATATAAACTCTTTTTTTTTTTTTTAAATCTAGTCTTTTAAATCGTAAACATATTTTTATTATTGTTTTTTTTTTTTTTTTTTATGTATAAAAGGAATATAATATGATTACAAAATATTCACCTCAATGACATTTATGAAGTTATATCATTAATAATAATAAAAAGAAAAAAATATATTCATAACTTTTCTTAATGTATAATTGTATATAATATATACCGATAAATAAATACAAAATATATAATAAAACCTTAGGTAATACAATTAAAAATGATGAAATACAATAATGTATTTATATCGTTATACTAATACTTATAGAAAAAAAATATATAATATGTATAATACTTATAAGTTAAAAAGAAAAAAAAAATGTTTCGTTGTACGAGCGGTGCTGTTGTAAAAATTTGTTTTTATATTTTCATTATAGCACCGCACGTACACGACTAACAGAAGGCTGTTGACCGATGTTTCAAGTTTGTACGTCGCAATCGAACGATTCTTCACGTTTATACAAATAATTTTGTATTTAATTTATTTATATATATATATTTTTTTTTTTTTGAATACTGTGACTTGGTTTGCGGCGACCAACAGATTGTCTCCTTTATTCCGTTATTACTGAGCTGCCACTGGCGATATTGTTGTATTGGTCACGACCAACAGACTCGAGTCGCCTACATATGTGTTGAGTATTTCGGTGACGCTACTGGCCGTGCCGAACACCATCGCCAACACGCCGACGGCAATAAGCACCATGTTTCTGGCGGTCATCCATAACGTCACATTGTCCCAGTAGGTGGCGAACTCGATGATGACTGGTGCCATAATGCCCAACAGCGAGAAACAGAATGCTCCGATGAGTCCGATGAACGGACCGATTGATGGTACTCCCACTGCGAGAGCCACTGGAAAACAGCAATACGTCCGATTATTATTATTATTATTATTACTGTACAACCGCTCGACATATGTATGTATTACAATAATAGAACACGAATCAAACGGTGTTTATACACATATCTAGGATATATCGCAATAGTATCGACTCAAAAAAAAAACACATTTTTCAGGAATGTCAAAAAAACTTATTGCCGTGTTGCTATAATATGCGATTGGAGTTCACTGTTTTTTATAGACGCACAATGTATATTAAAGAATGTCTATAATGAAATATTTCATACAATTCGTGTAAAAATGTTAGAAATGGAAATTTTCGAGTTGGGTACTAGAATTTTGTACGATGAATTGTTTTTTATTTTTCCCACTATTCGAACTTGAAACTATTTTGTTGACGTTATTTTTACTTGAATCACTTTTAACTGGGCAAAAAGTTATAAATGCCAAGTCCAAAAAGAAATGTAGTTTTTCGTTTTAGTTTCATATGGATCGAATGATAAAACAATGGATGCACAGAGAAATAATTTTTATTGAGTATGAAACCATTTTAAAAAACAATAAAAAGAAATTTATCTTTAGCGGCATTAACAAGTATTAAAACTAAAAAAAAAAAATTATTAGGATACAAGAGCACTGAGAATCCTATTAATTGACTGTAATAATAAGATACGGAGAATCAAAGACTTTGTCGTATATAAAACCTATATAAATCAAATATTTTTATAATCTGTATACGAGAATGTATCATGAATACCTCGACAACAAAAAATGCATCAAAATAGATAAAATCTGAAAACATCGTCTCGTCTTGAGAGCGTAAAATGTCTCCACTGCTATGGGGCGAGGGAGGGGGAATTTCTATTCCATAATCACACCGTGTAAAATCTTTGAAATATTCCACACGACCAACGGCTCTCTGAAATACTTCCTTCTTTGTCATGCCGCTGCAGGACACGTATACAACAACAATATAAAGGCGTATCTTGTACGAAAACACTATTTCTCCAACCCGATTATTATATGTGTGTATAATGAAAGGCCCACGAACGAATTGGAGGCGAAAAGAGTTGTTTTACTCACCGGACAAGGTCACCAGTATCGTTCTCAACATGTAATTGTGGAAAGTGGTGGCTTTCTCGAAGTTCTCCTGGATCTTGGCCCACGCGATTTCCAAGCACACGAAGAACTGTAGTCCGTACGTACAGAACACGGCCAGGCTGATGAACAATTTGGCCAACTGGGCGGCACTATAAAAATACAACATGCACAAACATTAGCGACGACACGAGAAACGTAGTTTGACGTTCTGGTAAGAGCATCTGTGTTTCGGCGCTGGCGGAAGGGCAGGGCAGAAGGGAAAGCTGCTGCCCAGAGCCCCGCGCCTTCCACGGAGTTTAACATTTTGAAAGCATAGAATTTTGTATTCACAAATCTAAATAACATGTAACAACTGCGGTTATGCGGTAGTATTCGAATATACTAACTAGGTACTTAAAAAGTACTTTAAGCTTAGCTAAAACAAAAAGTTTTCTCAGATACTTATTGGATTTTAATGAGATGATTGAAATCTTTGCTGCAACCAAGGATAGAACAAGAACAATTTTGACGTTTAAAAATCCCATTTACTTTTTTTGCAATTATTGCGTACAATCTTTGTTCAATAAAAACATTTTAATTGGTTTTTTTTTTTTTTATTATGAAAATTCTATCTATAAGTACGCGTTCACAACAACAGGCTACTGACGACGACACATATTATTTTAATATACTCACGTGTCTTCGGTGGGAAGGTTAAGGGTGATGCTCGCTTCAGTCGCTTCGCCGTACTTGAGATAGCCGAGGAAACCGAGCAGTATGTACACGACGGTGACACCGCCCATGCCGACGTTCAACACGCCAAAAAATCCCAAAAAGTGTTTCGGCGTTTCCATGTTGTTCTCCAACGGCATTACCTGCAAAACGTCAAATACGATGGTCGATATTACGGTCCCTGATACTACTCGGACAGGCAAGGCCGCATTTAGGGGAGTGAAATGGGTACGATTACGGAACGGTCCTGGAAACGGTGTCCGTGGGTCATGGCCCCGCAGGGAGTATTTTAAGTTAAACTGACGAGTTTTGTATTTCTTTTTCTTATTTAAATTTCACTTATAGCTCTAGAGAATCTGATTATTATTTATCGAGGATAGGATAATATCGAACTCGACTGACGATTGCTATTATTACCCAACAAAACCCTTATCATCTTAATGAATTATTAAGCCGGTCATTTTATTTAATTAGTATTCGAGTCGATTACAGTGGTGCAAATTGAAGAATTTACAATCCGCAAGTATCACAAACGCCGTTAAAAAAATATATATTTAAAATTGTTAAATTCTTGCTTTTAAAACTACCAGACGTATGTAAACGTCGTTTGTTACAACGAAAACAAAAAAAAAAATACATAAAACTGAGGTGGCGGCAGAATTCGTTCGCACGGGGCGTCTAAATCCTAAATGCGGTCCTGGTCGTCGTAGGCGCGAGTCACTTACCACGCCGATGGCTTCCATTGCGAACACGGTCAGACAGAAGAACGTCGGGAACGTGTCCAGTGACGCCACGTGCGGCCTGTCCGACACGTGTCCCATGTCTTTCAGCAGATAGTAGAACGTGATTCCCAGACCGCCGGCCATCAGCAGGTTGGCCACCATGGACACCGGTGCCAGGTACTTGAGGTTGGGCACGTAGCTGAGCAGCACGAGCGGCACGAGCAACGCGGCGATAAAGTACCGGATGTCCACGTCGGTCACGTTCATGTGGTACGAGTACAGCTGCTGGAAGTTGGTGGCGATGATGACGGCGTACACGCTGCACGTGCCGAAGTACGTGACGAACAGCAGCCAGAGCACGGTCTGCCGGGTCAGGGACGAGAACCTCCTGGACCACGGGGGACCGTTGGCGAACGCCACTTCGGCCACGTCCGCGTAGCTCATCGCCGTCACTTTCGTCCGTCTGTACAACGTGTGAGCGCATCTCACCTGTGCCGTGGAAACGTACTGTATTATATACACCAGTGCAGCGTAATCACCGGGCGGGGGGCGGGGGGAATATAAGTGTCGAATGCCCCTCTTGACTTTTTTTTTTTTTTAGACGGAATTTTAGAAAAAATCACAAATTTGCACACTATATCGGATGATCAAAATCATCTGACACTGTCTATATTAAACATTTTAGTAAAAAAAAAAAAAACGCGTGAAGAACGCACGCTCGTATGTCAACAGACGGCGAATACGAGAGACACGGTTCTGGAGACGCTTTTTTTTTTAGTATTAACTGAAATGTTCATTGAAACGGAATAAATGGCGGCAGTTTATATACTGCACGTGTGTCGCCGATACGTCTCGAAGACTGTTACTCAACGGAATGGTTGTTCTGTTGAAGCCAAGAACTATATTTTTTTTTTTTGTATCGATTGTCTTATTCAAATAAATACGAGTTTACTTCGAAAAATGGCAAAATACTGATTCCTTCCACCTAAAAATGATCAAGCCCTATTTTATATAAACCCCCGATTTCCCGGGGTAGGAGGAGGCCGTGCGAGTTGCTCGCGTGTTCGGCCCTTTTTCTAAATGAACCGTTTAACCGAAATTAACCGTTTTCTAAACTCCGCCGGGGGCACGAAGAACACACTTTTTTATATTCACTCACATTTTTTGCCGATTAAAAATTAGCCTCGGAAATCGACAAAGTCGTAGAATAATATTCAAAGCCCTCGTTCCGCTAGGTTAGGTTAGGTTAGGTTCCGACTTACCCCGATCGATCTAGTGGTGCGATAAGAAATTTGAAAAAGGATTTGAATTCGTCGCGAACAGTCTACTCGAGATCGACATCCCCACGCTTCTAATTTTTTCCTCATAAATCCCTCCAAAAAAATTAATTAAAGTAAAAAAAAAAAAAATGGGAAAGTCGATCTATAAGCGAAATTCACGACGAATTCAGATTATATGTTTTCAGAATCCTTGTCACTAGATGATTGGAGGAAGCGTGCAAGAGTTTCTTTTATGTGCCGCTTAACCCAGCGTGCTGATTTTCGTCTACGATTCCGATCGAGAATCTGCAGTCCACATCAAATAAAATACTTATAAATTTTAATTTTCAAAAAGCAGGCTTCAAATATCGTTTTTAGGAGTAAAGAAAAAAAAATATATTTATCGTTTTCAAACACACGCGTGTGGTCTATATATACGTACCAGCGAATACGAACAAAACGTGCACACCATAGACACCAGAACTGTGGCGAATATACCGACTATGAGTCCCGAACACTGGAAAGCTTGTGGCATGGCCAAGATACCGGTGCCCAGAGAAGCTTTGAGCAAATGAGTCAGAGTCTCGCCGTCACTGGAACGAAATCAAAACAAAACGATTATAATTTCCAAATAAACCCCGTCGTAGTTGTTCTGACGACGAATAATGAGTATTATTATATCTCGATATTACCACCGACCGCCGCAGCAATCGAATATAAACGACTGGATATCTATACGTTTTACTCACGTGGTCGGGTGTTCCAACCTTCTCTCGGTGAACGGATCGAAGTACTCCAAGCCGTTCAGGTGCACGACTTCGCTTTTCTCCGGGTTTCTGCTCGGTTTGTGTCTATAACAAGTATTATTTCATTAATCAAATAGTGTTTAACGATGCGATTATTTTCCTAAATAAAAAACATCGACTTCAATTCTGCTATTTCGTTGTTATTCGATACCAATTCGTAACACTTTAAACTGATGAAGTAAGTAAAAAGTAAGAGGGTTTGCACGTTTTTTTTTTTCTATGATACCGATTCGCATATAGCATCACACACACACACACACAATTACAGCAAATCATATAAAAAAACTTTTTTTTTTTTACTTAATTTTGATATATTTTAACAGACGAAAACAATCGTCATATCGTTTTACCTTTAACGTTTATTATAAGAATAAGAGAGTACACAGGTATACGCAGTTAATCGAAAAAAATTATCGGGCGAAAAATTACGGTTTTACGCGAAGATAACCATAAAAAAAAGATTAACGGGGAAAAGACAGCGTACCGATTAGTATTTTAAAAAAAAATTCTTTTTTTTTCGTACACATTTCAACACTTAAGTCCTACCAGTTTAATATGATTTTGGTAAAACTAATATTGTGTTATTTAAAAACGTACGTATAATATGCGCATTTCCATCGTGCGGAGTACTGTAAAACATTGCGTTTAAATCGAGTCAACGTTTTTATTCTCAGACACGAGACGAAATAGTTTTGCAAACGAAATACTTTAACAGCGAAATTGCGGGTCCAATACGCATTTGTTCTTATTAAAATATTTCTCGATACACTCGTCTGAACGAATACATTATATATATATATTTTTTTTTAAATTTTAAATGTCTACTCAATTATTCGATTTTCTTCGAGTACATACAGAAATAAAAAATAATCACAATATTATCAAAATTGCTTTTATATATTATTATCGTCGATGTAATATATTCTATTCACGAGTACCGAATAAAACCGTTTTTGTTTAAATATATTTTTTTATTGGTATAAAATTATTAAAATTATAACTAATTCTAATACTTAATCGACAAGCGTAGCCAAAGTCGTATTTTTTATTTTTTTTTTTGTTTATAAAAATATTTTCGAAGAACTTAACATTTCAAAAAATAAATAAAAAATAAACAACGAAATTTCCTGAAACAAAATTTAATATAATTTTCTTATAAAAAGAAAATACTATATTAATAAAAATAATTGTACAACGTTTATTTTTTTACCACATATTGGTAAAATATGTCAAAATAGTATTTCCATTATAACGGGCATCATTAAATATTCCGAGATATAACACTTTTTTCTGAATCTCACGACGGAAGAACAATATATATATAATAAATAATACACTCAACAATATAATTCCACAAAATAATATTAAAATAAAATAGATAATCCACGTGATATTTAATATTTATTTTTCTTTTTGCTTTATATATTAGTTTTAATTTTCATTATAATTACCGTAGCGCAGATAATAACGTTAAATAAAGGCACTTAAAAAAATAATAATAATAATATAACACGTATTATTTAAGAATTTAAACGAAAATTAATTATTTATTTTTATTCGTAATAAAATTTACAAATCGAAACCAACGGGTGTTTTACGAAAAGTGAAAAATTATAATTCGTTAGGATACGATAAAAAAAACAAAAAATGATCGAGTTTAAAAAATTATAACAGAACGAATTATAACGATAACGACTATTTTGTTTAAAAAAAAAAAACACTACACGTAAAAATATTTACACGCGGTATTAATAATAATAATAGTTAACACGTTATAATATTCAAATTACCTCGAAATTGTTTTCGTAATGACATTTTTTTCACAAAACCGTTATCGTTAAAAAATAATTTTTTTTTTATTACCAGCTACGTTTAATTTTTATTGCGTTCTACACATTATTATAAATACACAGTACGTGGTACGCATTTATTACAGTTTAATCGTGTCTGTTGCACCGTACAAAAAATATAGAACTTTAACGTAAAAAAAAACAATAAATATATTTGTTTATTATTATTTTCGTGTCTCCATTATCTCGTGATAAGTACGTGTATTCTTTTTAAAAACCCTTCTCCGTCTGAATCGAAATGATATTTTTAAACATTTCTAATTGTAAGCTCAAAAACGTTAAAAAAAACACGACGTTCGCGTTTTATTTAAAAAATAAAAGCGTGAGAAAACGGAATTTAAAGCGTAACTTAACCGGGAGACGGCGTTAAACTATAAACACCAAAATACTATAGACGACCGCGAGCTCATCAATAGGTGTGAAAGCTTATAGTTGCAGGTGAGGAGAAAAGCTTAACCCGTCCAGTTTTTAAACGAAATCCGTTCGTATAAAATAAAACCGTTTTTGCACGAAAGTATACAGCGCGTTTTACAAATGCGAATACTTTCATATTTCGAAAATCGGCCGATTTCAGTCGATTCATTTTTTTTTTTTGTAAACTCGGTAACCGTTTTATACGTTTTCCCGAGGGTGGGAAGGGGGTGTTTAAGACATAAATCCTTTTTCACGCGTGATAACGACGCTCGTTTCCTTCGACGCGAAAACGGGATACGACTACAGATTCGGTGGAACGCCTGCAGTTTTACGATTTGTTTTATTAAGACATTATTAAGTTTAACCCGACCGAACTGCTATTATAATTACGGCGAAATTCTCGTAATAAAATATCAATTCGTTATACCTACATGTTTTAAAATTATTTTTTATTTGAAACGGGAGGAAAAGGAGGAGGACAAAACTCGTCGGAATCTAACGGGGGAATTGTGAGCTGAGGAACCGCCTGACCGGGAATATAAAAAAAAGAAATTATCCGTTCGGAACACGCGTGTAGACGATGAAAAATAAAAAGAGAAACCCCGTTTTACACGACGAAGACCAGCGTTTCTTAAAGTTTTTATCGCCGAACCCCTACTTTGTTTCAACGAAAGTTTTAATGCGACGTTTTATGCGAGGAGTATTTGTAGCAAAAACGATAATAATTTCGTATAATATCAATATTTATTCAATTCAAAAAAATGTGTTTGAAATTAACGAAAAGTTCTTAAAGTCACCGCCCAATAATCTTTAGATTTTAATTATTATTCTAGAATATTTTGAAAAAAAAAAAGAGGCACTCGAGTTTCACGGAACCCTGCAGTTTAAGAAACACTGGCACGGACGGTGAAAATCCGTCGGACGAGCCAAAATTGATCGGCGACGAATCGCGTTTGACCCGTTTTTTTTCCCTATCCGAATCAAAAAAAAAAAAAACCAAACGCCACTAAACAGTCCTCAAGGCCGCCGTACATACGGACGAATCGACACGGTGATTTAATCATCGTCGACTATGGTAATAATTTCGAAGTAGGAAAAAAAAATTACATAATAGGTGTACGCTCGTCGCTCTACATATATTTATAATAATCTATTTACGCGCGTGCTGTATGGTAACGATTGCAGAGAACGTTTCGCGCACCGCGCGTTTTTTTTTTTTGTCAGGAGAGGCCTCTAAGGTTTATACGTACTTTTAATTCGTAAATTATAAACATCCGACGACGATCGGTATGATTGTATAATTGTCGCGAATTCCGCGCGGAAACGAACAAAAAAAAAATTCGCCAGATTAGTATAGTAACGAATCGAAAGGAGATTTTCGATTTTTTAGATTTCTAACTGTTATATGTATTATTATTTTATAAGGTATTTTTTTTTTTTGTAAAAGCGCAAACCGCGAGCATTAAAAAAAAAAAAACCTACGTAATATATTTGTCCGCGGACACTGTATATAGAGAAAAATGTTGGGGGAAAAAAAAAATGTCTCACTTGTTGTTTTGCGGCGCATCTTTCATCTTGGACTTGTCGTCCGAAAGGAACGACTGGAGTTCCTGGTGAGTGGCCTGCGTACCCTGAAACACACGCGCGACACCGATTATTATTTATTATTATTACACCGCACGCGCGCGCGCAGAGAAACGCTTTGAACGGCGCGCGCGACCGGCCGGCCGCGGTAAAATGCGGGAAAATCGCGAGCGCTCGACCCAGTTATAATATAATACATAACGCGCGCGTTTTTTAAAAACACGGATATTTCGGGAAGGGATCCGTGTACGTATAAATAAAAATATGTACGGCGGTGTTATTGACGGGTACACATCAGGGACCGGGGTAAGAGGGAAAGGAGAGAGAGAGAGAGAGAGAGAGAGAGAAAAGGTGGATCGTTGACAAGTTATTCGGCCGACCGGAAAACGTGATACGCGCGTCTTTAAAAATAAACTCTTTAGGCGCGCGGCCGTAGTACTCGCGAGTGTGCTCGCGGACAGACAGAGTTGTATTATTGTATAGCGCGGAGACGTGTGCGTGCGAGCCGACGGAGAGAAGTTTGTAAGTCAAAGTAGAAAAAAAAAAACGCGAAGAAAAAAAAAAGAAAGAAAATACCGCGCAGTGTCTTCCTTAAAAGGATTTTCGACCTGAATGTGTATAACTCTGCAGCAGCAGCAGCAGCGCACGAACCGCTATATGATAAACTTACCCGCGCGCGGCGGTCAAACCGTTCCACAGTGCACGCGCGCGCTCGCGCCCGCCCGCGCCTCTTCTCGTCCGCGGCTGTCGCCGCCCGCCCCGTACACAGCTAGTTCGTGGACCTGTTGATCGGCTTCGACGTTTATTTCTTTTTTTTTTTTCTACTATTTTCACTCGTGCCTACTCGTTCCCCGTTAGACCGCAGACGCGGATTTAACACTGTTACTATACACTGCAGTGTATATAAATGCGCGCCGAATATATTATATATACTGCCTCGCCACTGTCGCTTCGACTCGTATATAAACGGCGTTCGAGTATTTAAAAACGCCCGAAAAAATTTCAAGTAGGAGACGCGAGATATTTCTAGAGAGAAAAAAAAAAAGAAGAAACGTGCTCTATCTACTCTACGCGCGGCGATAATGTTTAGAAAATAAGAAAAAAAAAAACGATGCGCGTTTCTCTCTCTCACTCTCTCTCTCTCCCGCTCCCGAATTCGTTTTTTTTTTTTTAATTCGAATTCTTTTATACACGCTGTAAATTATTCCTAATCAGCGTTATTTTAATTACAAAAAAAAAATTACGATATACCGTCGTCGTGCAGTAAATATTAGGTGGTACGCGGAAAAACTAAAAAAAAAAAAATACGTCACACGAAGAGTCTGCGATTTTTTCGGGTATTTCACGGACAGCCGCGGGCGTTTGAAATATGCAGCAAGCAGCAGCAGCAGCAGCAGCAGCAGTACATTAGCGAAAACGCGTTATTAATTCGAAAAATGATACGGCGCCTATATATAATAATAATAATAATATATTATATAACAGGAAAATGCATCCGTTAACGACGACGACGGTCGAGAGACGCGATAAAAAAAAAAAAAAAGTAATTAATTGCCCCGCAATTATACACAATATATTATTCGTATATATATATGTGTGTGTGTGTATATTCAATTAAATCAATTACCGATAAATTAAAAATCGATACGGAGTCGGAAAATAACGCGTTTCGGCGATAACCTCGTCGATCGCGGTCGGTAAAAGGATGACAACAATGGGAAAGGAGGAGGGGAATGGATATCCAATAATTATTTCGTTATACGCTGCACGTTATTACGCTCTGAAAACATTTCACACGTGATCCCTCCTCCTCCTCCCTGCGGGTTTTATTAGAAAAGAAAAAAAAAATTCCATAGTTTTCTATCGAAATAATTAATAATAATAATGACAATAATCGGTATATTTTTCTTTTATTCTCAACCCGGTAATCTGGTAGACGCGCGTTCGTACGCGTTATTTAGACGCGTTATAGATATGCGCGCCTATACTCATTTACTGCAGCTGCTGCTGCTGCTGTTGGTGATGGATATTTGAAATTTTCTATAGTCATTTATATAATATGTAATTGCGACTCAAGCACACAGAACGGAGCAGCGCAGAAATCTACTCTATGCGGTTCGTCGTCGTCGTCGTCGTATATGGTGCGAAATAATCGGGAATTTTTTTCAACTTACAAGTGCGTTTCACACTACTATGGCCGGCTACACTATATTACGCGTTTTCTTTTTTTCCTAGACACCGCGAGCAGTGTACTAAAACTATTCGAGCAAAAAAAAAAACGATAAAATAATTTGTTTTCACTTGTAAACTAAAAAAAAAAATTTTTTTAAATATGTTCGGTTTTTACATATTATAGTTCGAATTTTTACGGTTGTTTCAACGAAAAAACAGCGAAATCATATTATTACGCAGCTTATACACGTAGTGTATATTCGTTTTTATAAATTTTGTTTACTAAAAGTCTATTCGCACATTCTACGTGTAGGCAATTTTAACGGGAGAGGAAAAAAATAATGCACAAATATTTTAATAGGTCGCGTATAATACGTTTTTGAATACGAGTGATTCACGAATTCGTAAGTAGTTCTCCACGAAACACTCGCACGAAATTTCGAAAAAATATATATATATTTTCTTTTTTCTATACGAAAATATAAGCGAGTAATTATTGAAACATGTAATGTTAAAGGCGTGGGTTGTTAAAAAACGAGGTTTTTTTTTTCTATATGAATATCGAAAAGGTGAATCGGAAAACCGGAGAGAGAGAAAAAACTCGTCGTACAGTATTTCATCAGTAAACAAATATTTTACAACCAAATCCGCGGATTTCCGACATATTATAATAGATTATATTATATACGATCGCCATACGGACGATCCGCTGGCGTGTGACAAATTGAAATTGAATTCGAAATAGTTTCAACGCGTTTACGAGGTCCGCGTATATGTTTTTAATCGATAAAAAAAGTTTTTTTTTTTTGACAGACCTGTCGGCAAAGTCGAGTAAAAAAAAAATAAAATAAATAAACATACCGTATTGTTTTCTCGTGGGCGTCGTACGACAGGATGACGGTAGAATAAATAAAAAATTAATTTAGCTCGTCAATTTAGACTGTTATTATAAACACGTGGGGTGACCCCCCACAAACACGCGCATTTAAACTCTAACGATTATATATATATATATATATAGGGAGGGAAGGAAAGGACGGTGTGGAATTATAATATGTCTCTTGAATGAATTACTTGGACAAAATGTCGTTACTTATTGCACACTGTAAATATTTACAAGAAATGCATTCGATAAAACGCGATTCTGAGCTCTGGCGTAACTATTTGTCGAAAAATTTCAAGTGGTAATAAAAATTCGTCGCTTAGAAAATCTCGAGATTTTTTTTTTTTGAATACACATATTCGAAGTAATGTACGAATTGTCAGCCCTTAAAGCAAAAAAATGATGTTTTTTTTATGACTTTAAAAGCTCGACATCTAACAATCGCTATAAATAACAGCCCAAAATTGGGAGAAATTTTTTTTTTTTTTTTACGTACGTGTACTGCGAATGTACGTATTCGATGTAAATTCCAATTCATTTCGTTGGTGTAGTTTTTTTAATTAAAAATTATCGAGAAAATATCGTTTTTCTTTCGATTTTTGCACGGTATCGTTTTGAATTACGCACAAGAAAACTACAAGGAAACGTCGAAAAACGTTTGAAATAAAATACCAACTATAAAAGACCTATTTCTACGTCGAAAATGTGTATATAAAAAAAAAAATCATTGTAAAACCGCAATAGCTTCGCTCAGAATCTAAAAAAAAAATTTCATTTTTTTCCACTACTATAGAAAAAAAAAAAGGCAAACGGTTTGAAAGAGTGTGAATCGAACGCGTCCGCGGTGTTCGATGTCAGAGAGATAATACATTTAAGTATATTACTGTAACTCGAACCGTAGTATACCTCGGATAACGTTGAGTACTCACCATGATTGCGGCGCGATTCCCGGTAGCTGCTAACACTATTCACAATCCTCACTTTTCCGCAGTCCACAAACGCCTTCGTGTCTCGGTGACACCTAGTGGACGTTGATGCTGCAGCAACGCTCTATATATGTGCGCGTTATTTACTTATGAGATTCGTCGGCCGATGGCTGAAAAACGGCTCGTGCGTCGTTTGTGACGTCGTCGATGCGACCATTCACGATAACACACCGGCTCCTGCTGTAAAACGAACAAATAACGCGACAAATTCATTATTTATTATAATACATATTATTGTACCCATATAGGTGGTGGATATGCGAAGGAATATAATATCACAATGGGGAAATCGCGCGACGCGACGGACGGACCGATCAAAGTGTCATATAGTATGTGTGGTCGTCACAGAGCTGATTACGGATTGTTCAATAAAAAGGCCTTTGACACGATGCGAGCGCGTGACAACGTGATTTCGTATTATTATTCAGCCGTCGCGCGAGTAATAATATATTTAATATATAATAATAATAATAATAATAATAATAATAATAATAATAGAGAGAGAGAGAGAGACGTTAAAATCGTTATTATCAGCGATTAAGAAGACTGTTGTACGCGTATTATTATATACACAAACACTATTATATGGCAGACGGCCGTTATAATTTTATATTACACAAAGCCTGCAGGATTAATCTCCCGGCGGCCAGCGTGTAATGGAATTTATTCTATCGGTCAGAATTTATAGTCCGATTGATCCCCCTTCGGAAATGGATGAAAAATTCTTTCGGCACTATTCCCCTCCCCCGATTACACGAAAAACGGCGTTCGAATCGTATATATCGACACAAAAACGCGAAACATTCGCCGTTCACAATTTTTTTCACTTTTTTCCACATCATCATGAGACTCTGCAACTGTAACTCCTCTTCGATTCACCAAAATCTTCGCCGAATTCGTCAATTTCTTTTATTTTTTTCAAATACAAAAATTAACAATTGTTATATTATCAAAAAAAATTTAATTACTCTTTGAAAGTGCATAATTTTTTTTTATTTATCAGTAAGCCTATATAGGGAAAGACGTGTAGCGTTTGAAAAAATATCGAATTTTATTTATTATAGCAGGTCGTAATGAAACGCGCGTATTAATGTATTATTATTATAACGCACGAAACTAAATCATAGATAAGATAAAAAGTAATTTAGAATTATAGAAATTTATAGAAATCTGTCAGTGAGGGACGGTCAAACCTAAAATATAAATAGTGTCTACCGACAAAAAAATATCGAATCCTTTTAAACCGGTAAAACCTTCATTATAACGGTAATTATTTTATACGAAAATAAATATTACGTTTTTCTCATATAAATATAAATATATATATATCGTTTGAAAGAAGAAAAACTAAATATTATTATACGCTATTTTATAATATAATTTTTCCGCCAATTCTTGTTGGTATTTCTAGTTATTTAAAACGTATGTTTTAACTTATGTGATACTTATAAACACTCGTTTATTTATTTACACTTAACGTATGTACAATGTACATACAAATATAATAACTGAGCTTTTATAAGACGCTCTCAACCGATTCCGAATACGGTGCGAAAAATCGACGTTTTTATATACTCTTATAATTTTTCTCTCTCTCTCTCTCTCTTTAATTCGCCGACAAGTATAAAATTATAAAAATTATAAGAAAAAATTTTATTTTTTTTTATCAATCACTGAAAATAGTTTACGTTTTACGGTAATTAGATACACTTCCATATATTATATTAGCGTATCTCACGCGATTTCCGTACATTATTAATAATGACATTCCAACGAATATCATTGTATATCATTTATCTCGAGCGACAGGTATATATAAAGAGACACGCGGACACTCGAAGTTCGCGGGTGGTTCTCAGATTACTACTATTAGTAAGGCCGCACCGCGCAAAGAAAAACGTACACCATTATTGATATGATTATTATACGACAACGCCCACAAAAACAAATAAAACCGTGATTTCTACAAGAAGATTTACAATTTTAAATGTTCATAAATCGCGCACATAATATATATCTCAGCCGCGCTCGAAAAAAAAACAGTAAATCTCTGCGCACCGCTCGATCGTATCTATATATACTCAATATAATAAAGCCGAAAAATGTGTTTGTTTGAACGCGCTGATCTCTGAAAGTACCAGACGGATTTGAAAAATTCTTTTTGCATTTGATCGGCCAATTCTCGAGGAAGGATATAGGATATTTAACATCACGCTACGACCCTTAGGAGCCGAGCAAAAAGAAAAGAAAAAGAGTCAACGGTAAGCGAAAACAAAGTACGCAATAGTTCGCGAGCGGGCGACGGGACGTAATGAGTCGGAGGGCCGACAATGTCCACAATGCCAGTTAATATGACCAAATAAGTTTTAAAAAGTTGGTGAAGTTTTATTCGTCAGCCATAGATCGACTACACGTCACCTTAGCTGAACTAAAAAGGTAATTTTTTTTCATAGGCATTTTATAAAATAAGTGAATAAAAACTTTAATGTATAATAAGTTGAACGCAATAAGTGTGATGAAATGTGCAAAATACGTTGAAAATAAAATAAAAATCAAAGTTAAACTTAAGTATAATTTCTTTTTTGAAAATATTTAATAATAACGGGAATTTCTGGGAAAAAGCCGAAGACGTCATCAACTATATATATACGACAATAATAATAATAATATATTATAATAGCGGAAAAAACTATATATACTCTACATTATACACGTACATATTAAAAAGCGATATATTTTTATAGGTACTCTATTCGATTATTATTATTCATTTATTATCATTTGTCGCGGTGACAGATTTTTATCGATTTAAACGTTGAACGTTCCGTCCAAAAATTAACTGTATATTTACACAATATAGCGTGTATATACATATATATTATATAGGAATTTTGTACGCATAATTACAAGTTACTTTAACGATAGATTTATCATATAAACAATACTCGATTAAATAAATAAAAGTATTTATTACAATTTTATATTTTTTCTCTCACACACACACACATAATATAAATATAAACAGTTTCTTTGTTAAAAAAAAAATATATATTCTCACCGATCAAGTGTCGAACGAGTTCTACCACTTGCTGCACGCCTCATTGTCGATATAATAATGCAAGAAAAAACTGCCCGCGCGCGATTTGCAACCGTTTCTAAATTTCGAATCCATGAAACTCGTCGATTTTTAGTATAATATTTCCATTTTTCCCTTTCGAAATGCTATTCGTCTTAAACGCCACGTATTTCCACACTTTTAGTCGTTTACGATTAATATTATCGTCTTTTTTGCGGGTTATACACAAAATAAAACAAAAATTTAATTCTCGAAATAACGTGCAAACGGAGCAAACCACAAACGACTTTTACAACGGATTACGCAACGACAATCGGTTCAGACGACTGTAAACGCGCGCGCGCGCAGTATGAAAACCCGAGTTTTTTTTTTGTATTTTATATTTACTTACAAGTATATACACGCAGCCGACACGAGTACGTCATAGAGAATTATAATACACACAAACGCAAGTAATTATAATAAGAATTGTGTTGTTCAGAACACGCTGCGCCGCCTGCAGATCACCGCAACAAAGTAAAAAAAAAAAAAAAAGAGAGAGACAAAATCTAGTGGACGGAGATTTTTTTTTTCCATTACAGTCGTGTACGCGTATATTAGTTTAATTTTTCATATATATATATATATTTTTCAATTCCCGTATATGCCCCACGACACGAATCGGTATAGGTACTCTACACAGCTGTCACTGCATAGATAAAATAATAATTATTCGATTTAAATTAATTTTTTTTTTTTTTGCTTTCGTTCTCAATAACACATTATAATTAGCGGATCGGAATTTCACGCACGCGATAATATCGTATATAAAATATTATATGCACATCGACACGATAACACACGTACGCGAGGAAAATCGGTCGATTTCCAACAATATTTATCGCCCCGGCCCAATGCGCGTTGGTACAGATAACGGCGCCTTCTTATAATAAATTAATAATATTTATTCTGCGGGGTAAGTGGACGAAAAAACGCGCGTATGGATTCGTAAACGTTACGTGAAAAAAAATTCGAAAAACGCTTTTTATTTTATTCGTTTTCTTGGTCGCATCCCGTCAATTTGTGCACGAAAACCGAATTAAAAACAATTTTTAAACGGGACAGATTAACAACGACCCGCGGGGATAACTCGTATATATATATAAATATTACATTTTTAATTATTTACTAAAATACGCGTAAATAAAAAAAAAAATTTCTCTGCGCGTAATATTCGCGTGTAACATTATAAATACAACTATATATATATATACAAAATTAGGAAAATTATAATTTTTAAGAAACGCGAATTTTCTACGAGAATTCGTAAGATAGCGTTTTTTAAAAAAAACTATATATATATAAATACGGTTTATAATACTTATTGGTTATTATAAATTATAATAAAGTTTTTGAGAAAAAAAAAATTAGTATCATATAGTATATAACGAGCGCGCGTAAACGGTTATGCGCCGGCGATTGGTTTTTGATACACTCGGATTTACTAATACGCTTAATATATTATTGCTATTTTATATTTGTTATAATTACCTTAGTTTTTTCACATTATTTCTTAAAATATTTGATGACAAAAAACAAAAAAAAATTAGAGAATTCGACGAATTCGACGATTATAATCGAAAAATTTTCATCGCCGCTATATATATATATATATATATACTATATTGTACAAAACGAATTTATTTACAAAACCCGCGGGGGTTTATCAAGAAATTCGTTTTATAGAGGAGGGGAAAAAAGTAGAAACGTAAATTATTATATTTTTACAACCGTTTAATAATATTTCACGGTAGACTACGCAGCAGCAGCAGCAGTGCTCGTTCGTTCGCATTGCAGCGGTTATGCGCGCATATAATATGATAATATTTGGTTTGTTGAGCTGTAATGCAGGACAACGACTGCGCGCACAGGCATATAAACGGAGATCACCCGAGTAATTTTCGACGTTTAACGGTGTCGTATCGCGCGAAACAACAATACGAGCTCGACGGGAAATTTAATATAAACATTTAAAAAAAAAAATTATTTTTTTTTTTATAAGAAATATATTTTATTACGTAATAATCTGAGCGATTTGCGGCAAAAAGTACGTGCACACCACAGTGTAAATAGAGCACACCGCAGTATATAATATATATATATATATATATATACACACACAGAGAATGTAAATATTTACACCGTATACCGTCGAGTACGTATAGCAAAGGTCGAAGGATTTTGAATATATATATATATATATATATATATAACGCGTGTACACGTCGTACACAAAACGTAAAATAATAATAATAATACGTACACATATATATATATATATAGGTACGCGTTAATATACGCAAATACACGTGCCCGGAACCGATAGGAAAAAAAAAAATTCTTCGTTACCGACGCGAAGTGCAGAAGATATATATGTTCTGTCAATAATAACAATAATAATTAACTATGCGACCTATTATACACACGTCTTTGTAACAGCATTAAGTCGTGTATAACACAACAATAAACGTTATATTTGTTTAAATCTGGTAAATATATAATACACATATACACACACGCGTTGGTACCGTTTTTTTTTTAAAAAAAACGATATAAACCGTCCTTAGGTAAATACGCGTATTAAAAATATATGCCTACAAAATACGTTAATTTACAAAAAATAAAAAACGAGTTGAGCGCCTGCTGTTGAACTTCTCTATAATAACTTGTAATATGACTTCTTTAACGCGCCTTTCTCTCTCTCTCTAAAGAGTTTATATGAACGATTATTATTTAAAAACCTATAGTATTACATATTTTGTAAACGGAAAAACAATTGTGAAATTATATACGACTTCAATATAATAATGTGTATATAGGGAGGAATTTTTTTTTTTTTACGTTTTCTATACGAATCCCGCGCGCTTTTTTTTAGGAAATTTCATATTTTCACTTTATACAAGGCAAAAAAAAAAATAGCATGTAATACTACGCGTTAATAAATTTATTAATTTTTAATTGTAAAATTTACAGTTATAGAAAATATACGTTACGATTAAAGTAGACGTATTTTTTATACAGTTGTGACTATTTTTACATAAGGGAAACTGTATATATATATATATATATACACACGAGTATAAACCCAATATAGTGCGAAAATCGCGTATGTACACGTAACCAGCTGCAGACCTCTAATCGAAGAATTTCATAAACGTTTCTTTTAAATACAATTCGAATTATTTAATTACGGTGTGTGTGTGTGTGTACGACATTGTGTGATAACTCATAACCCTGCAGATCTCTTAATAATTATTATACAATAATAATAATAATAATAATACGCTATATATATATATATATATATATATATATATATATATATATATATATATATACCGCGAGGAGAGATGAAATATTGTTATTGTAAATCAAACGTATTTTATATAAATATATTTTTTTTACCTATAATATAAGAGTGCTAAAAAAACCCCCGAATGACAATATTATACGCCATATACATAATATAATATATATTTTATCTCGTTATATAGCGTTTTTTTTTATCAGCATCTATACAGAGGTATCTTTATTACTTATATGTACAATACCTTATTCTACACAATTCGCGTATATATTACACACATATATTAATATATTTAATACACATTTAAATACTATACAACGAATAAGAAAAAAAAAATTTATAATATATATTCCACTAAGATTACTACTTTTTTTTTCTGTCTTTCTTTTCACTATCATTCATCGCGTAATCACGTTTGCCATATTATCGCGGGCGGACAGCGTATTATTACACAAATAAATACGTATATTGCACGCGTACACGACGTGTGTACTATTAAAAGTTCTTAAATCAAAAATAATTTTAATAATAATAATGATATTAATACGCTTTGTTTTTGGAAAACGATTTAATCGCGATTCTTCGAAAGAGAATAGAATAACCACTCGTATCTAAAATACAAAATATAGATTTGAAGAGAGAGAAAAAAGACGCAATACGAAAACCTATCGCGTATTTCGCAATGATTGATTAGGTCGGATTACACGAGACAAATGCGCACAAACTATTATTATAATCTGCTAAATAAATATGTAAAAAAAAAAATCTTAACATATTATAATATTACGTTCTTTAACTGAACGTAACTACACGCTACCATTCGTTTCGCTACATCGGGGCTATTTTGAGGCTTCTTTCTATACTTTTACTCGCGTATATAAACATATGACGTGTGTGTGTGTAAATAGGACATAAGGAAAACCGAAGAGAATTCTTTTTTCTCTCTCTCACTCGAAAAAATGATTACGAACGATCGACATGAACGTACACTACGACGTCTTGTCCGACCTACACAGAGCGAATAATAAACTCGAAAAACCCGAGGTCCAATTATATACGCATTTACGCGACTTTTATTCCCGTATGAGTTATTGGTATACTTAATAAAACGACATAATTTAGAGGTTATTGATTTTTTTTTTTAAATTTATTTCGCTGCTTATGTACGTAGGGAAAACGTTTTAGAGTTCCCCCGACCGAGACCGAATACAGACGTTCGCACACTACCGTTTTTCTAATAGTATTTATACACAAATACATATATACGAGAATTATCGTCACGCGCTATAAAAAATACTTACTATTTTTAAATATTTCGAAATTCGATATTATTCAAAGGATATACAAAGGGAGTAGAGGAAATATCTACGAAAACGTGTGGCGTTCGGGATTTGTTCGGTAAACGCGTCGTCGTCAATCGAAACGGTAAAATAAAACTGGCTGTTAAATTAGGAACGCGTTCCATGAAATCGAAACGCACATCCAAATGTATAGGTACGCGTTATCCGACGTGTGATGGTTTTTGTATACCGAATACGAAGAATGAGTCGGTGGCAATGTGAAAGTCGTCCTCCGCTGATTTATAAATATAAATACGCGTAATATTTTGATACTTAAACAGAAAAAAAAAAAAAGTGAATATATTAACGGGTTCGGAACGGAACGTACCACGAATTAATGCCGGAATGCAAACGGAATTATAACTACGGAGAAAAATAAAAAAAAAGTATTGGAAAAATTACGTATAGAAAACTGTATTTAATAATAATATTATGCGTGCATCATATTATATACTTGAAGAAACACGTTCGTTTAAATATATATATACACGTTTTGAAAATCCTGAAAGTTAATGCATTAAAAAAAAAAAAATGTCTTGATGATCGAAGAGATCGATAACGATTAAAACAACTCAAAATCGCGTAATTACCTATAATACATAAAACGGAAATGGGCGTGGAGCAGCACTGCAGCGTTTTAAAGGAGTGACGTATAGGCAATTTATTTAACGCACCGGTCGTCGTTGCGAACACGACACGCGCACGAAAACGTATTTTTTTTTTTGCTTTAAACCGGATAATTATTAATCGAAATAAAAAATGTGTGTTACACAACAGAGGCGATTTTCGTGGAAAATAAACGATTTTATACAAAAAAAAAAAAATACCAGCGGATTTTTAAAACGTACGTTTCTATATCGATTTCGATCGTTTCGTTTTGCAGAATTCTATACAAAAGGTCGATAACAACGCTATTATATATTTTTACCAATTTAAAAAATGTTTTAAACGATAGACGTAACAACACGTTCGCGTGCACGCAATTCAAACGCGATATTGAACACGACCGAAAACGCGTTTTTCGCAGGGAGAGAGAGAGAGAGAGAGAAAACCGAGTACGATTCGTGATGGACTACAACACTATATTGACGCTATTATTACACTAATACACACTATATATGTACGAACGACTGCAAATATTATTGAAAACGTTTCCGTATAACGGAAATACCGAAACGGCTGGAAAAATAACTTTTTTTTTAAGTAAACATTATAAATTTATGTGGTTGACGGTAGAAAAAAAAAATTTAATACACTGCGTTCGCTATAAGTTCGCCGAGTCAATACGACGTAACGCGTCTTGTTTGCGCACAAGTTACATAAGAACGCGTGGGTCGACTATACGAATATAATACGCTATTATATACCCCCTCCGGTGTGATTAACGATTAAATTCCGTGTGACGAGATGACGGTGGTTGTATTATTTTTACAGTCTTCTAAATTATTGGCCATTTTTTTTTTAACGTTTCTAAGAGAGAATTAAAAACAATGCGGACAATGACCGAGCGTGATTCATTGATATTATTGTACGTCATAATACATGTATACACCTTCATTGATATTCACCAGCGATACATATAAATTTATGGTTTTTTTTTTTTAATACCGCTGGTCTGATGTAGTATAATGCGCGTTTTGCCTATTGAGAATACTGGTGATACACTCTACCGTCGTTTTACGATATACGATATGGAAATAATCGTTATATATGTATTAATTTAAAAAAAAAATAAACAAACTTTTTCTTTCCGAATTTAAAGAAATATTCGAAGTTTTTACGAAACTATTCCGTACGTTATTTAGTTTCTCATCGTTCCTGAAAAATTATGAAAAGAGGACTTGTTCCCTCCCCCATCAATTTTTTTGTCCTATTAGCGCCTATGACGAGAAGTATATACACCGAAGTAGTTGCGCGTTTAAGTTCGAGACTGTATTACGTGAAAATCCTGTGCGTAGACACATATTATATATTCAATAGACATTCTTATGATATTATATAAGTCAAATAATTTAATTTAAGTATACGAAATCGAAATAACACCGTATAATAGAAAAACATGCGATCCATTAAAAACTGTACGCGTACGACTGCAATAATATTAATGCCTATACACAATTGTATTGTTAGAAATGAAAAAACAAATTTTTTTTTTTGCATCGAATTACACGGCGATAAAATCGCGTATTCGTTGAAATTTCAAACGCGTTTCGAACAGAATGCTTTTAAATATAATAACCAACGATCGCCAAAACTGTGCACCTCGTCGAGATTCGCTGTTCTCTATTTGTCCCCCGATCGATTTCAATTTGAATTTTATAACAATACAACGACGATCTGACGCGCGTAGTAATAATAATATTCGAACAAAACGTATTAATTAATCGGTGTCAACACAGAGAGCAGAGACATCGTCAGGGCTGAATTTAATCCCAGAAAAAAAAATGGCACAGCTCTAAAGGAGTTATGGAGACCTCTGAATGTCCGTATTATATTATAAATTGTTGCTCTGACGTTATACGTTTCGGTTTATTTTTTACTTTTCCCCGAACGTCACAATATTATTACAATACGACGACGACGACGGATCACGATGGATATTGCGAACACGATATATATTTCTGTTCATGAATAATGAATAAGGTCGATACACCGAACACGTATAAAGAAATTCATTCTCGTATATATATATATACACACACGGACGAAAAAAAAACATTCGTAACACAATAACAATAATAATTTATTTATAATTTTATATTATTATACGCCTCGCAGTTATATACTACTAGTCGTGACGCGGAGCGGTTATTTAAAAGTGACGAAAAACAATAATTTATGCCGCTACTGCTGCTACCAATGTACTCGTCTGTTCCTACAATCTTTTTTTCTTCTTCTAAATCGTTAATTTTCACAGTTGAATACGAAAATTACACGATCGAAAATCGCGTAAAGATTTTTGCAATGTCTTTATTTAAATTTTTTACTCGTTAGAAACACTCAATAATTTTGTTGCCGTTCTCCTCAACGTTTGGACGTCTCGAACGTTTGTGTTTATACTTTCCATAACATTCCAAAATCACCACCACGTGTTGATCGTAGGTCAGGTAACAAGATTATCATCGCTCATCATGAAGAATATGAGGAGTACGATCCCGTTGTAATATCAGATCACCTACTGCTGCAGAAAGTTTCTGAGAATTTTCAGTATTCTTTTTTTTTTACTTGACTCTTTTAATAGTTCTTTTATTCAGCGGAAGGTTTGTCGATTGACGTCATTGATTGTCTGCAAATACGATATTATATTCGCCAGATCGGCTGCTGTTGCCTTTCATTATTCCGGATGCGATATCCGTAAAAAAAAAAATTTAATATACTTCCTAATCGCGTTTATTATTTGATCTTGAACGTCGTTTCGAATGGATTTCGTTATAGACGCGTCAACACGGGGAACGCGTATAATTCTGTAAAAAAATTGGAATTTAAAAGCAAAACCGCTGCCAGTTAATACCGAGGAAATAAAATCGCTGCACTTTTGTCACTCGACATTGTTGACAATAGATTATTAATTATTTTTTTTTATACGCGCACTGGCACCACGGCAAATACGCGTTTCACACGAGTTGTCGGAGGAGGAATGGGGAGGAGGGCAGCCAGACAGGGGGGGATTATTTCGTACGTAATTATTATCGGTTAATGAACACACGAATATAATACAAATGAATAAACAAAGAAAAAAAAACACCTGAAACTACACAGCGCAGTGAATGGAAAGAGGGGAATGAATCGCGTATAGGAGTATTATTACGGAAAATCTTCACAAGCGTTTTGTCGTCATTATACGAGGAGAGAGAACGTATAGTACCGCGAAAATACAGAAAAATTGAAATGTGTTTTTTTTACCTAAAAACCGTTTCGCGGGGGAAAGAACCCTGAACGCCCGCGTACGCAACACTCGAGATTTTTACACAAAATAAATCACAATATTATCTATGCGCGATCTACAAAAACAGAACTGTTTTTTTTTTTTCGTATCTTTAATTCTTGAGAAGTCGTGAGAAAAAAAATTGTGTTTTTTAAATGCTTGTAACTTTTTAAGAATTAAATATATTTTGAAAACGGCTATATACACGTTATCGCGGTATATTGTAATTTATTTTGTGCACGAATCCCAGTGTCTATATAGTAGCCTCCAGAGTTCTTTATTTTAATGAAAATCATATAGGATCATTATTACACTATAATACGACGAGTCGGTGACGCAAGCAGAATTTTTTTTTTTTCCAGGAGGTAAGAGGAGGTTATTACAAAAATATAATAACCCGCTTTATAAATAACCAATACGCCCGTTTCTTAGGATAAAATCCTTATTGTTTGTAAATAACGTATAAAACAGGACTTTTAAACATTCCGGAAGGAATCGTAACTCCTCAACCCCTCCTCGTGTGCGCCACCGTACGAGTTACGACGACGACGACGACGACGACGATGATGACGCAACATTTTCGACGGTTTTCGTTTTTTCATCGCCATCGTAATATCTTTATGATGCTGTCTCGTCTACAATTTTCTTATTGCAATAAAACATACACGTTCAGTAGTTAATATATCGTAAAATACGTTCCGAAATTGTTTCAAAACCATAAAAATACGTATATTTCGTTCGAAATACGATATGCGTGTAGTATATTGATCGGTTTCGCAAAATTATTTATAAAAAAATAATTTTTAAAATAATATACACCGATAACTAAAGCCTATAGTAACACATAAATGTCGTTTTTATTTCCACGACTGTACACACACGAAAAACCTCTTATCGATCGACTGACATTTTCATTACGGAAAAGACAAATTACAGTATAATAAACAAAAGACACGTTCTGTGGCGATGGACGCCCTACAATACTGCAATATTAGAAAAAGCATTTTATTACACGTTTTGCATCCTCGATCGAGGTTTTGGACAATAAAACTGTGCCAAAAAAAAGAAAAAAAAATACTTTTATACCTTAAAATAAAATACATAATTGAAATTTTGGAAAATACGCTATAATAGTACATCTCCGTAAATTAACCTCCTCAATCTCTTGTGATTTTCACGATATTCGCTTCGGCACATATACAAGGCCCACTTAGCCACCACTGGCTTCAGAGAGAGTTACTCCGATTATGAAAAATATTAAACCCGCGAGAACGTATAATTAAAATAAATACAAAAAAAAAAAACTCCTAAAAGATAACCGTTTAAGATAATGCGAGAATATAACAAATAGGTACGATGAAAAATCGCGAATTTTATTTTTTAAGTAAAAAATTTGCGCAATAACAATATTCGTATATAATAATATAAATAAGTCATCCCGTCTCTATATTATACTGTACAGGTATATACTTTTAAAATTCAAATAAAATCTCGTAGACGAATGAATTTCGTGGGCCATATGTGGAGATCCAATGGTATAGCAATAATATTTTCACTGGAAGACTAATGGGAAAACGGCCAAGACAGAGATGGGTAGACAAAGTGAAGGCAGATCTGGCCGAAGTCATGCAAGGAACAAAAATAGAAGACAGAGATAGATGGAGAATGGTGATAGAGGCACATAAAGTCCTAAATGGACTGTAAAAGCTGATTTAATAATAATAATAATAATAATAAACGAGTGAATTTGATTCAATCGATCGATAAACGAAAAAACGTCCATAATTATCGAGAAAAAAAAAACGATTTTTTTGTACGCGTATATTACATAAAACGAAACAAACAAACACCGAATATATACACCGAAGTATATAATATTTATTATCCGGCGAAAGAAATATTTTTGAAATTCCGTACGACAAATATACACATATAATACCTTATCGAATTAGGGATATGCCAAAAAATAAAGAAATTGTAACACGCAATAAACCGCGTATACGCAGTACACGAGTTATAAATAATAGACATTATTATTAATCTGTTACAATTTTTTTTCCGTCTTTTAATGGATAAAGAAAGAAAGAAAAAACGATTTTACATTCGGATTTTATACACACACACACACACACACACACACACACACACACACACACTTCCTACGCATCGCGTGGTCATAATATTTATTCAACGCTCGCTATGTTTTTTTTATAATATATACGCATACGTTCTCCTACACGAGTAAATAAACGTCTGCAACTTAGCAAAGTCATACCACAGGAGAGGGGTGTTATTATATTTTTTTATTATTATTATTGCCACGTGAAATACAACTACTATATATAATATTTATAATCGATAAATCCATATAGTTAGAAGGGCGACCACCAGTCAGCCAATCGACGACCGCGACGGGGCGTTCACATAATATATAAACGCAATATTTCATATAGAACTTCTAAAAAAAAACCCACGCAATAATATAATATGTATTATAGTGTAAGTATACAAACATAGACCAAAAGTACTAGTAATAATTATATTATCATCGGCGGAACGATGACGAGCCAAAAAATACTGCGCCACAGCGTAAACCGCGAGAGTAAATCGCGCATAATTATTCGAAAACCGACGAGCGTATACAGAGTGTTCACAAAACAATGCTTTGATTTCAAAAATTTATATTTCAAAAAATATTACGAGTGCAAAAATGAATCACATACTAAAACAGAACGAGTACGTTCCACGGCACTTTTTTTTCTTTTCGTATCATAAATGTTCGGTGTGACGTCTGCGACCTGCAGCAGAGCGAATGATATCGAAGCGATAGCTCCGCTCATCCTTGCATACTCTCAGTGAGTCGTCAGTCAGGCGTCAATGACTGGACAGCTGCTTCCATCCGCGCTCTCAGATCATCCAAAGTGGTCGGTAAACCTGGTCTCTAATTTAATCCCACAAAAATAAATCGCATAGAATCGTTTACGGAGATCACGGAAGCCGTGCATGCAACGCCAAATCATCGTTTCTACCGCGACCGATCCATCGCTGTGGGACGGTTTCATTCGGAAATTTACGAACAATTCTGGCCCGGTGAGGTGGCGGGTGCTCCGTATTGTTGAAAGATAAGATCATCTCGAGGAACAACTAATTTCGGAGCATTGTCAGGTACGTAGTTCATGTAACAATAGGGTCATCAAAGAAGAAACTGCCGTACACACCAGGTGGCAGTCACGTCGAACATTTGTGACGCGAAAAAAACTGTGGAACCTGTACTTGTTCTTTTGGTATGAGTTTCATTTTTATGTATTTGTAATAATATTTTTGAATATACATTTTTGAAACCAAAGCATTGTTTTGTGAACACCCCGTATTATATAATAAGCTGTCAACGTGAAATAAACTGGAATAAATTGGCGCGATTGTACGCGAAAACGGAATTATATTATTATATTGTATAAACAACACAATGTCAATATCAATGAAACAACAGTCGCGTGTATCGGACGTCCGGTGTGGTTTAAGCGGCGGACGATCAGGTAAAATATAAAACACACACCGCCACTGATACTGAATCTCGGCCGATGGGCTTCAACCACGAAACGAATTCGAGGTATCATTTCGTCTGTCCCACCAAGCATGGGATGTTTCAACCTGTATCTACACAAGTTTAAAAGACTTTAAGGATGCGTGTATACTGCAGCAACGATCCCCGGGATATTTCGTGTGCCCGAAATAGACAAACGAAAGGGCGCCGGCCACCCAGCGTCTCTGGCGTCCTCTCCAACTGGGGGACGTAGAAGATAATCAACTCTCCCGGGCGATTACGACCAAAACCGACAAATTCCGGCTGATGTCGGTTTTTCTTGACAATGATTCACTCGATATAGGTATACTCAAACAAAAGAAGGATGACGAACGAGAATGTCAGAACGCGGTCAGAAGATATTATCCCTGCAGGGATCCAAGTCGGACCGGATCGTCGCAAAGGCGACGAAGCAAACGCGTTCCTGAACAGTCAATATCTTAATTAAAGAAAAAAATTGTACGCTGAAGGCAAATTAAAGCGTGATTACCGTGTACGAGCAAGCCAGCAGGGGCCGACTGTCCTACACTACCTCCTAACTATACTGATTGTATATATTAAAAGATGGCAGCAACGGGGTAGTATATACACGATATACACACCTTAAGGTATAATCTATTGGAAAGTATCGTGTCAAACATTTCAGAAAAAAATGCGTCAAAGCCCTCCAAGTAATAATATAGTTTGCTTACTGATATTATCGTTATATTATATATACTGTTTTTTTTTTTATAATACCGAAACTCGATCTTATACAATTATATTTTCATACATGTATATATAACACGCGTGTAATTTTTTTTTTCGAGTCTCATCGATTTTGACTATTTTATCGTATTTTAATTCGTGCGACGCGTTAAAAAATCAATACGGTAAAACAATGAAAAAATTAATAAAATCGTTTAACTAAAATCACACACACACACGATCGTAGACGGAGAGGAAACGAGGGACAGATCATTTATGAAATGACAAATGTTTTGATGTGTGTACATTTCGAAGTTCAACGACACAGTAATATACATATATATATATTTGTATTATTGTAAAACAAATAAAATCGTATATTTTGAAATATAATTTCGGTGTAAAGTAATTATCACGTGAATGCGGTTCAAAAACATTACACGTACCTACAACATATTATACGTGTGTATATATATATATATAGTAATAATTATATACCTATTGGTGGTAATGGTGGTTAGAACAGAAAATTATTATATAATGTACGATCAAAAAAAAAAAAGCGTTTTAATAAGATATAATATACAATATAATCGTACGTTTATAATACGTTTGAACAGAAAATATTTAGGAAAAATTTTTTACGTGAAACACGAATATTATAATATTATTATATAGTCCTACGACACGTACGCATCAGTTTATCTTCGAAATGTAAAATAAAACTATATAATTCCACGTGAAACGAACCGTACATAAAGTAATTCGTTTTATACATATATATTAATTTAACTTTATATATACGGCTGCAGTGTACGTATCAAAAAAAAAATTTGTTAAGTACACGAATAGTAATTTTCTTTTTTTCAAACAAACGACGATCTCTAAAAGATTTTCTCGCGGTAAAACGACAAGTATCTATACGAATAGTACAACCACATACTGCACTCGTTTTCTCAGCCACTTTTTTTTTCGTGTTTTATACACACATGTACAGAGAAAGAGAAATAATGGTTTTTTTTTTGGAAAACCAAGAAAATCGACAAGAAATCCGCGAATTTATTATATAACGATACGTTATACAACGCTGAAATATATATTGCACACAGCGCAGCAGTCGTCTAATTGTATTACTATCGGTTATTCGTCTAAAAGGATCTTTTAAAGAAGTCTTAAGAATTTCTTTAATAGCTGCACTACACGAATGTAGGTCGTGTTTATATATACGTACGTACTTACTTATACTTTATACACGCGCGCAAAATATAATATTTTTTTGTACGCAGCCGTGGCCGTAGCCAGGGGGGGAGGTTTAAGGTTCAGACCCTCCTTCCCGAAATTTTTTCTAAAATAAAATTTAATGATTTATATGCTATTATTAGTTTATTATTTTTATTTTATTTCATATTTATACTCTCCCCGAAAAAAAAAATGTTTTGTGCTGGTTACGGTCTTGTATAGACGGATAGTCATTTTTTTTACTGTCGCTGCACAGTGCAAGACGACCGAAAAAAACGAATAAAAACAATTTTTTTTTAATCGCTGCAACTGCGACGACTGCACACGTCTCGAGTTGAAAGTTTTCAAAAAAAAAAACAATTTGTGTACACTAAAAAAAAATTCCGCCTGCAGAAAATTGCGCGCGCGTATTAAAAGTGTATAAAAATTTACATTTCACGGATTTTTTTTTCACTCTAAACATTCGCCTACGGTATTGCGCGATTACGCGTATATAATTATTATAAAACAGTTGGCCACGTCGTACCGCCCGTGTAATATATGTGATAATTATTAATTACAATATTGAAATGACGCGCGCGTGTGTGTGAATATTTATACAGTAAAATCGTGCCCGATACGTAAAACGCCTGTATATATATATTTGTTTTTTTACATAAAAAAATTGAAAGCTAGTGTACTATATAAAGTATTATAAATGCGTGTATGTGTATATAAGGACTGCTGCAGCGTGGTTTTATTTAATCAGAACGGAATATTAAAATACGCATCGACGCGAGAGTGATTTTTTTTTTCTACCGATTAATAAATCCGATTATACGCGAAAAAATCGAATATTTTTCTAGGTTCCCGATTCACGCGTATATAATAATTCGTATTTTTGAAGTACATAGAAATTTGCGATACGCTGTATACAATTTATCGAACAGAATATTGAGAGGCGCACGAAACGCGCACGTGAGAAAAATACGAAATTTCTCTCGACGGTTCATATTAGAGCAAAAAATAATAAAAATAAAAAACGACGAAAATTCAATGTAAAAATCAATTCGTTATTCAATGTAATCACACTACGTGTATAATACTCCAATCGGCCAGTTACAACATTAACGTGTATATGATAAATTACGTTTTTCCACGGTTTATACGAATATGGGATTTTCGTTTAATTTACGCGTACCCTATATACGAGTATATATAATTGTATTATATTATACTCGTACGAATCACAATCAAAATTATATCGAAAAAAATAATAAAAATACGAACGTGTTTTAACAGAAACGAGTTAGAAAATAGAACAACGCGCGCGTATAGTCAATATTCTTCTTCTTCTTGGTAGTTACCGGCCTTCAAGACCATATACTGACAGACACATGCTATGCCATCCCTCTCCGTTCATCGTTAAGACTCGCCACACTGCGTCCGGTACAAATTGCTTCACATCTTTCATCACCTGGTCCTCCCATCTTAATCTCGGTCGTCCTATTGGTCTTTTTCCTACTGGAGAGCCACATTGTACTGCAGAGTATATAAGTGATCCGACTTTTCGCCATGCGTGACCAGCCCATAAAAGCCGCCTCTTCCTTATATAAAATCCACTATGTTGGTACATCTCTTTAATCTCCGCATTATTTCTAATCCTCCATTCTCCTGTATTTTCGCATCTATGCATGGTCCAAAGACGAATCTAAGAATTTTCCTTTCAAATATTAGCAGGTTACTTATTTTTTATTCTGTTGTGCCTTATGGAGCGTCCACGTTTCTTCGCATCTATATAGTCAATATATATACAGTTTAATAAATCATTATAGTAAAATCATCCGCAAGCGCGTACAAATATATCACGCGTTATACAGAATTTTAATTTACGATAAGCGCACCAGTCGTTCGTAAAAACGTAACGAACAAAAAAAAAATCAAAACCTAATTCACTACTACGGACGAACAGCACACGGCGGGTGAAAAATAATTAAATATACATTCTGTGGAAAAAAAATTTCCGAGATCAAAATTTAATATTCGAATCGTCGATGGAAAGAAACTGCACAGTATTCTATATTATAATATATAACCCGAGGTGCGGACTGGTGATATCAATCCACCTTGATGTAAAGCCATAAATAAGAATTTTCTATTGATATCTTATCTTTATATTTTGTATTGATATCTATTGAAAATAATACGCACAACGACGTTTAGAGGGCTTTTTTTACTTAAAAAAATTGTTTTTTTTTTTCAATCGTCTCCGGTTTTCTTCCGTTAATAATATTTTACGAAATTAACGAATCATTATACGGAGTAAGAGAGACGTTCGTAAAATATTTTCAATTTTGTAATAACGAGTTTTTCGAGAAGAAATTCGCCGTAAGAACACGAACGTTTCTATCGGATTACTACTCTCTATCTACATTATTATCTGATACAGGAAAACAGGAAAGAGAAAAACAAATTTGAATGGAAAAACGTTCAAATCCTTCGACCCGCGGCCGGACAATTCGATTTGAGTACGCGACGTTACACAACACAGTACTTAAAATGCTAATACGAGTTGTATGAAATGTTTTAACGGTTTTGTTGCAGGTATTATAAAATACGCGTTAAAATAGTCGAATCGAGTGAAACACTCGAGACGCGGACGATAACAATATTTGTTTTCTATTAGTATAGTGCATACTGCATAGGTATAATAAACGCCTCAATATCGGACTTATTGTCTTCGATCAACGTGTACTGCAGCAACAACAGGATGGGGCAGTGAACAACGGACGATTTAAAAAAAAAATCGAAGTGTAATTTACAGTGTGTGTAAAAAAAAAAAAGAAGCGTTTGTTTAATTTTTATAAACGATATATCCGCGAGACGTCCATCTCGAAGCGAGCATTAATAAGGCGTGTCTCTGCACGACATTTCGCAGGAATTTTCCGAGATATTTGTACCACCGGCTCTTCTCCGTTTCTTTTTGGTATATACATCATATAGAGAGAATTCAGAGATCATATAGGCCAGTATTTTTGTTTTTTAAGAATGAACGCGGAGTGAGGCTTGCGTAAATTCACCGCACAGATGTCGCAATAGATTTTTTTTCCGTTCCACAAATTACTTATTCTAATTGATATCAAAGAAAGATTACCGAGCCTCACTAAGTGGAAACTCGTGTGTGGAGGCCCATGAGTTATCTTTTTTACAATATCGTCGTTAAAAAATACGCGTAATAATAAATTATACAAAACAATTTTTTTTTAAACGTGAGACAAAAAACGATAATACCATTTAGATATTTGAACGTGATGTATGGTTTTAGTTTTAATTGCTTCACATTCGTATACGGAAGCCAGTGGGTAATGTATTTTTTTTTCTTGAAAATGGGTAAAGACACACTGGACACATCAATACGAAGTAAGTTATGTATTTGAGTGACCCCTACGAACGCGAATACCTTAAAAGCAACCGTTTTTTTTTTGACCTAATGTTGTAAATGGAGTTTTTTCGACAAGATGAGCGCGTGTCACACAGCTGGAACGAGCGCGAATATCAGGATGTTTCGAACAGTTTAATTTCTCGAAATGAAGGTATTCCATGCCCTCGTTTGCGCGATTCGACGACTTGTGATGTTCGATGGACAGATATCAATATAGAGGGTATGATTTATAGAAATCAATCGGAGGAATTAACTTCTTGTAACGCTTCTTTTTACACACTTTTAAGGTGGTACAAATAGTAAATTTATTAAAGAATTACTTTTTTTAGTCGTTTTAAAATCACCCGTTTTTTTTCACTGTACCCCAACTCGTCGCGTGCGTGTCGTCACACACATTATGTTATATATTGCCGTTTCCGTAAGAATTTCCAATATTTTTATGCATTTTCCAATGCATGTCATATATTGTTCTTTTTTTTCTTGAATCGTCGACATTGCTTTAGCGAGTATTGTGATGCGCGTTAGTAATACGTACATTAATTGTGTTATACACCTAATCATTAGATCAATAATTAAACGTCAACCGTTTTGAATTACGTCTTACATTATATATTGATTCTATTCTAGCTGACGTGTGTGAATGTGCACTTCCACTGCGTATACGAGCCCCTACGCGATATAACAATATTATATCGATGCGGTAATATTTTGCATCATCAATAATACACTGCGCGGACATAATTTATAATATTAATAATAATAATAGATATATACATGAAGAAGAGATTATAATATTAAAAACTGTTTGAAATCGGTTCGAGTGTTTATTTGTTTCTGTAAAAATACGAATTAATACGTTATACACAATAATAATATATAGACTACACGAGTATGTTTTCGTATCTACGAAAACATATATATATATATAAAAAATTTTTTATTATTATTCATTTTAATCCCGCGGACGGGCAGCAGGACGGATTACGAGAACAAACAACGACGTCAATACAATCCTCTATAATAACACACACGCACACATGTATAGTATACGGATTGTAAATCTGTTTTGTGATTTATATCTCTTAGAATTTCAAACGTGATGGTAAAATAAACGAGATAACGAACGCGGCTAATAAACGTCAATTTTGCGACGTAAAACCGACTACGTATTTTTTTATTTTTTTTTTTTTTAAGTAGGTTATACGTATTTTTTTTCCCCGATATTATTGCGTAATGACGGCCGTAGTCTTTCTATATATTATATGGTGTACAAAAAAAAACACTCGATTATATAGAAAAACGGGGGGGAATAATACGTTTGACGAGCGAACAAAGTTTTCGTTAAATAAGCAGCATACACACACGCGTATCGATCGAAACGCACCGGTTTTTTTTCTTTTTACATAATAAATAGACGCTTATAGGTACGGATTTTTTTTTTAAAACTTCTTTTTCGAGTTTTACATAAAAAAAAAAAAAAACCTACACGAGTAAACAACACGAATCCTCATTTCCCGCAACGCGAGAGTGCTGCTGCGGATAAAGATCTACACACAACTCGTATACACAAAAAAACGATTAATAACGCATAAATCCCGACATTTTCCGATACCGTGTTTAAAAAATGCACAAAAATTTAAATATTTTCTCTTTTCTCGAAAAAAAAATATACATTTTTCGACGTTCTCGCCGTCGGGTCGGGTCCGAACCGCTACAAACCCGTTTTCTACAACGTTAATCCGCGGATGCTGTGCAACAAACCGCGGTGCACGCGCACTCGACGACAGTCGTCATAATATATAATATTATGATAATACGCGCCTATACAACACCCGTTTTTCCTAAGAATTATAAATTTATATTATTCGTTTCTGGTAAGCGCACGTCAATATATTATACATACTACTATACGACGTTTCCATCGCGCAGCGAAACGAACATTCAAAAGACAAAAAAAAAAAAAAAAAAATGTAAATAATCGAATATTATTATATTCAGCGCGTATATTACAATATACGAGGTCAGATGACGACGTTCGTTGTGTTCACGTGGTATTATTATTATTATTATAGACACAAGCGTATATGTCAATAGCGAACGAATATGAGAGAGATGTGATGGTGTGTCACTTTGAATTTTGAATTTTATTTCTTATTTTTTCACTTAGCGCGTATAAACTGCGAATAATAAGACGCGTGTAAATTACTGCAAGTATACGTAAAGAATGTACAAAACAAAGGGGGGTGTAAAACACTTAAGCGGTTTGTTTTTATACATTTGAAATAGCGTTGGATAAAACGAATTTCTTCCAAACGGAGCTTCGCGCGTTGTAAACTCTGTCGAAAAATTTTAAAGCGTTAATAATTTTCTTTTTTTATAAAAAATTGTCACTTGAGATTTTTTTTTTTTTGTAATATAGTAACGCGTATTTCATATAAAACGTTCAGCCCTTAAAACCAAAAATTATCCATTTTCGTGACTCAAATTTAGCTCTCGACATTTAATAACCTCTACATACAAACAGCCGAAAACCGGAAGTAATCTTTTTGGAAAATTTCAAGACCCTCTATCTCTGTAGGACCGTTATTTCGGTTAGGTTTTTTTTCACGATATCGCGTTAAAAAAAAATCACAGAGAAAATAGCGTTTTTCTTCTCATTTTTGCAGGGTCGTTTTGTATTATAACGCACAAGAAAACTATATATATATATACTGAGAAAATCGAAGAAAACAAAACGTTTCAAATAAATAGAAAATGCGCGATTTGCTACCGGAACGCGTAACGAGTGACGAAATCATCCGAGAGCAGCACTATAAATTCTAGTCGAACATTTTTACACAGAAGAAAAAATAATTGTAAAACAACAAATGCTTCCTGGTTTCGCTCAGAATCTAAAAAAAAAAAATATGTTTAGACATTAACGAGTAAATTTAGTTTGACAAAGAGTTTAAGTTTTCAATTTAATGGATTTAATACCGTTCAATATTCGACCGAATTTCGGCTTTGTTTTTTCCCTATAGCATTGACGCGCAACTCGCAGTATTTTTTTATTATTTTTTATTATTCGGACTACATTTAATTTTAAATTCAATCGTTTTATTAATTGTTTATTTCGGGTACGCTTCATTTGTACACTGCACTCGAGGCGAACACCTATACTTCCTGTAAAAGTAATACACAGACGACTTTTCATACGAATATTATTGAAAAACGTATATTAGCGGCGTATAAAATTATAATGATTATTATTTTTCGTATAGAAAAAAAAAACGATTTTAATCGATAGTGTATATTTCTATTAACTATTAAAATTTTTTTTTTTTTTCGTTGATATATTCGAATTTTTAATTGACTTGAAATTCGATTTTAGCGAATTAAAAAGACAAACAAAAAAATCATTAACTCTCCCGGCCTTGGATACGGCCAAGATAAATATTGCGCGGTCACTATTTATACAGAATAATTACAATATAATAAATAATATAATAATATTATAAGTACGCGTATATACTCGACAATATTATCGTAACGTAGCGCAATACGATATAAATTTATTATATCTACTAAATTATAAGTATACAACGACACTTATTATTTATAACGGGGGATATAGAGATTATTATTTTTTTTTTGCTACTCATTTTGTCTTTCTAAAGTTTAAAAGCTACGGAAATCTTTACTTCGCCGTCTCCGCAGCGGATATGTGTATATAATATACCTACTCGTGTTTATACGACGCTCACTCTAACTCACAATTTATTAATATCTATATTATGAAACTTAAAACACTAAATTCGTTCTATAAATATATATATATATAAAAACACCGACGCGTTTATTTAACACGATATTATTATTAGGCACGTCAATCAAAAGAATCGAGAATAATAATAAAAGTCCGAAGTATATATATTGTTAGGATTATTTGAAAACATTCGCGAAAATAATTTTTAATATCGCAATATTTATATTCGTTTATTTGTTTATTTACGGGTATACAGAAACGTTGTTATAATATATGAACACCACAATACCAATGTTTTCGAGGTGCAACGTACGAATATAACTGATGAATTCGAATAAAAAAATACGTTTATACTGTGAACGCGAATACCGCGGAATTAATTTCTTATAGCGTTCGTTAAGCAAAAAAAAAAAAGAAAACGATTCGAAAATACGCGACAAAAAAAATTAATAATGATTTGTAGATTTATAAATCGTATAGACTTTAATATATTAATATAATAAACGTCCATATTGTATTCCCGAGAAGTGAGAAATTCAAAAAAATAGATGTGACAGATGGTGCAATGTAGACTTTTAATGCAGCTTATTTGCACACTCGAGATTATATTTCGCGCTCGAAACGTATATACAATCAATTACAAGACAATAATACATAGTATATTATAATACTAATCCCATCGATTCTGTGTATATAATATATAACAATATTAGAAGGATCATAGAAAAAAAATTTATATCCTATATAATATATTCATAATCGTACTTTACATTTTTTTTTTTTTTTTTTTTGTATAATCTTGATTAATTTTCTAAAATTATTGCGAATTCTATATTGAAAATATTGAAAATATTATTATTTAGTAGCAGTACGCAGCGATGTATTAAAAATATATATATACCGTTTTTAATTTTTAATCTCCTTCTGAAAAACGTAAGATTATATATATATGACATAAAATGTCCTTGATCGTTTTTATATGCATGCGTGTAGGACGTGCGGTCATTTGGAAAGAAAACACACCGATTTTCTCTTAAATATTATTATAATATAAAAAAAATTAAAAACCCGTTTCAAAAAAAACCCACGTTTACACTCATTACTTGACATATAATATAAATTATATAATACATTTAAACGTGCATATAATATATATTAATATGTATGTCCAGCGCGAAGAATGTGTGTAGTGTTAACTCTTAAAACTAAACAAATTCACTCGAGTCACAAGTGGCTCGGTAATTTTATTTTTTTTGCGTAGAATTATTTCGGATTTCCCTGTACAGCGCGTATTACGTGAAAACGATTCTTTAAATACGCGCATAATACATAAAATTATATATATAAAAAAAAATTATTTTCAAATAAAACCGACAGGAAACGCGTATATTGATAATATGTGTTTTTTTACGGATTATTATTGTTGTTTTTGTTATTATTATACATTAGAGATGCATATATACGTATATATATATAATACATAAGCGCGTTAGACAACTATTATACAGCAAAGAGGAGGTCATTATCGATAACAGCGGGCACATAAAAAAAAAAAATCATAATATTTATATTATAAAAAAAACGAAATATAGGACGAGCCGTACAGAACTGCGCGGATCGTTTCGGATCCTACGTGTTTGTGTGTGTTTTTTTTCCACACAAAACGACAATATTTATGTGTGTACCTATAAATAATATTGGCTGGTAACGTTATTTTATTTTTTTTTTTATAAACGTTTTGTAATTTATATAACACGAGCAGTCAAACGTGAAAATTTTCACGGAAATCTGCTTATACTCATATATCGAAAGTATATATTTAAAGGCGCAAAATAATGTTTAAACTGCTTTTAACGTTATATTTGAACAAAGTATTCTGATTGTAGTAAATTACGAATAACATGTATCGTTTTATCAAAACGTTTATTATACTTTACCCATACGCTCTAATCTAAATTTTTTTTTCTCATTCTTATCACTATTGTTTAAAATTTAAATAACCAACACTCAAAGATAAAATAAAACCACTTTGTTAGTAAAACACTAGAAAATCTAACGTTTTATTCTCGCGTAAAACACGGATGAGTCGCTGATGCAAAAAAATAACATTTCTCGAGATAAACGCGCAACGCAAAATTTCCGAGCGGATCGAAAACGGGCGATGTCTAATATATTATATCGGCAGAAAATTCATTAAAAAAAAAAAAAAAAAACAAAAAATTTCGCCGGGTATAAAATTCTTAAAAATTTGATTCTGAAAAAAATTGAACGGTGTTTGATGTGTTATATGAAGTCCCGCAGGGTTTTGTTGCGACGGCATAATTTATAATATATAATTATATATAAATATTATAATATTAAATTGTCGTAATACGGCTTATTGCAGATAAATTTGCTGCAATGACGTCCGCGACGTGCGCACGCTATAAGAGGGGACGGCATAGATTGCACTATTTATTTTAAAATAGAAAAAAAATGCTTAAAAGATTTTTAGAGTTTTCAAAGTTAAAACATGAGCGGAGCCCTAAACAAAAAAAATATCGCGTTTTTATTACATTTTCACGTCTTAAAACCAAAAATTAACCTTTTTACGGCTTTAAAATATCTCGAAAATTTATAAATGATATTAAAAAATAAATAAAAATTGAAAAAAACTTTTTGGAATTTTTTTTTTGTAGTAGTATGTATAATATGTAGTACAGAGTTATTTTTCGAAAGACTCCTGAAGGGAGCAAAATCGTATTTTTACCACCGTTTTTATGCGTAATTTTTCAGGGTTGTCTTTTTTTTTTTAGACAGAGACATTCTAGAACGTTCTCTCAGGAAATCTTGGACTGAAACTCCGAATGTCTTATACGCGAACTACAAACGCAGCTGCTGAATCATACCATCGGCATTTAAAAGACCGATTTATGTTTCACATTATTGATGTCTCACTAAAAATCGCTAAATGAAACGTATTTATCACGTGATAGCTCTGCTTCAAACTCAAAATTATAAGGACATCTCGCGAAATCTCGTGATTTTAATATAGATGAAATAATACCAGTATAGGTACGGCGAAACATGAGTTTAGAACAAAATATTTGAAAAAAAAAAAAAGTAGGATATTAAAAAAATATAAAAGAAAAATATTTTAAATATTTTGACCGTTTACAAGTATAGAACATTTGTATTCATTACGATTTTATATTTTTTTTATTGATATTTATAACGATTTTTATCATTTTTGACGTGGATATTCGCTTTGTTTCTGTGGGCGAGGGAGTTCAAAGGAACTTTCTAGAAATACTATACATATTTTACATATTATTTATTAAGTAATTTTTTTAATGAAATAATCCCATAACAAAGTCGACAATCTCCGATTGAGTAGTTTTGAGTAGATTTTTCAACAGACAATAATAGTGATATACTCTACTGAGTTTAAGAAATTATCGGATTTTCGCGTACGGAATTTCGAACAGTTTTTCTACGATCAAGTATACAAAAACAAAAATCCCAATATCGATTATTTGTATCTCGTGACTTGTATGTATATACCTATATAGCGTTGTAATATTATGAACTTCATATGATTGTAGAGTAATATTTCAATATATTGTTATAAATAATATATGCACTGAAATTCGCTGTTACTTTCACGAGTCAACGGAATACACAACATTTTAAATAGCGAGAACTGCAATTTGTTTTAGGGGGTTTTAAGGAGGAGAGGCAGAAACCCTTCCCGTACCCACGCCACTCGGTATTGCCATAGCTCATATGTCTCAACTAATTTTTAGGAGCAAACGTCAGGTATTTTTTGGTAGCCAAAAAAAAAAAACCAACACCACACCGTTGTAAAACCTGCAGCAATACCGGCGGTTCCTATCGCAAACGCGCACATTACTGCGTGTACAGTTACGCATTGTCGCAATTAATTGAATATTATCTCATCACATCCCGATAAACCGGGGCACGTGAATAGACGTGCTGCAGTATAAATGGACCGCAATAACAATTACAGTGTTTAATAACAGTAAGACGAGATGATATTATTATTAATAAAGGGGTCATGATCCGAGATCGCCCAGACGATAACCGCGTTTTTATACCCCGTTTACATACCGCGCATCTCTTTCACACAAGCTATCCGTAGTTTTTCTGTCGCGCCACTCTCTCTCTCTCTACTCACGTCGTAATTCGTTTAATCAAAAAAAAAAAAAAATCAAGTATACTGTGTATTGTGACGGGTATAAACGTTCAAATTGTACGAAAAATAAAAAAATTTACCTTTCCTTCGAAACGAGTAATTAAAAAAAAAAAAAGAATAATTTCGACGTTTTATTTTACGGTGTGTATAAATATCCGTTGTTACAATGTCGGTGTCTGGCCTACAATTTGGACGGCCCCTCGTGTAGACATTTTCAACGGGGTTATTACAACGGTAATGCATATATAATATATCGTTAAAGAAAATAATGTTTAGACTCGTTTGCATTTGTACGTGCACAAATTTTCAACAATACGTATCGAATTTTTTTTTTTTTTTTGGTAAACCGGTTGTGTACAACGGAAGATTAGAAAGAAAAAAAATTCTCTCTCGACACGCATTTAGGTCATAAAGAGAGAAAACTTTAAATTACATTTTTAATTTGTACAAAACTTATATTACTATATTGGCGCAATTATATAATATATAATGTAAACAAAAATTTTAAAAATTCGTTAGCGTATTATATTTAAATTACTAATAATAATATTATTATTATTCGACAAATATTTATTAAGGTATTTTTTAATTCTCGATTCGAAAACCCGTATTTTTTTGTTTTTTTGACCTTTGTTAATTTACTGAATATCGAGTTTTCAGTTCTCACGCACGTACAGATAAGACGTATATTCGATATCGACTGCGAGAACCTAAATTCGGTTTTTTTTAATATAAAACTTCAGCTCATATAGAAAATACACACGTTCTCGTATATTACGGAACTCGTGTGTACGCGACGTACCTATTATTCTGTTGCTAATCGTGAATTAAACATAAGGTAAATGAAGGCCGTAAAGCAAGGGGGAGGGTTTTAGTGTTTGTTTTCAACTAGCAATAATAATCGCAACTCGGACGAACCTCAATGGTTACGATATCGCCACTGTGCAAAGCTGGTTTTATGATTCAAACCCGACATTTTTTTTTCTTAAAACGAAATTTAATGATTTACGCATTATATTATTAGTTTGTTATTTTTATTTTATTTCATATTCATACTCTCAGCCCCATAGGCGGTTCTACGGGTGCAGCCACTGCGGCCTTGGCTGCACCTGACATTTCAGCCGCCGCAAAAATTTTACCATGGGCTAATATAATAATTAACAAATGGAAATAAAATGCAACATTGTAACATAGGTACAAATTAGAATTTTCATCGGAAATATAACTGATTATTAGTAATTTTTTTTCTGCAAAAAAATTTTAATTTGTAAAAGTTTCAAGATCCCCCCCCCTCAAAAATATTCACATATGGCTGCACCTGAGATTCATTCCTGGAGCCGCCTATGCTCGGCCCCTCCAAAAAAACAATGTTTCGCTGGCTATACGATTTTGATTTCGAAGTCATACGATATACTTCGGGTTCGCAGTTTTTTTTATTTCTAACATTACGTTCTCTATTCTTCTGCGGCGTCTAAAAACGATTCCGCATCATTGTTTTCATCGATTTTTCTCGTATAAAAAAAAAAAAAAAAATATGTTTTAAATTCGCTATTATAACGACGGACTGGCCCCTGGCAAATGCCGACACCGTGTGTGTGTGTGTGTGTGAAATAGACGGCTGGGAAATTAGAACGACGCGGTGGTAATGCAAATCGTATAAGGTTAGGCGGCGGCCACGGTCCCGTCACGTGATGCCACTGGGAATCGGTGTTGCGTCATTTTTGTTTTTTTTTTTTGTGTGTTCGCGTTATTATGTCGGCGGCGGCGGCGGCGGCGGCGAACACGAGGGAGTAGTCGGTAGAAATCACGCGCGCCAATTCAAAGGGTCGTTGACGCTTCGACGACGGGTGGTGCGCGCGAGGGATCGTTTTTATAAGAGTATTTGCCGGCCGGCCGGCCTTCCACGCACGCACGCACGCACGCACCTCGTGTTTTTTTGGCCTTCTCACAGTCCCCCGGCAGAAAACCATCCACTGGCGGCGGCGGCGGCGGCGGTCGATTTCGAAAAACGCGCGTGTATACTCGCGGCGCCGGCGAAGCAGAAAAGAGAGAGAGAGAGAGAGAAAAATTCGGAATAAAAGAAAACCAGTTTTTACCTCGCCGGCGGCCGCTCGACGGTGCGCGCGTGTTTACTATATAATATAGACACAGAAAATTTCTCGCGTTTCTACAACGAGCCGACAGTCACGTTATGTGTCGTCAAAAATACTGAAGCGACCGCAGGACGCAAAAATATCACCGGGCGGAAGGGGCGGAAACCATAGTTGAACGGAGTACAAAAAAAAAAAAAAACCACGACCGACGTAGGCGATAAAACGCGCAGGCGATAATATTTAAATAAACGTATTAAAAAAAAAAAAGAATTTTCCGCGCGTTTTCCCCTCCTCCAAAAAAAAAAACTCTAAACCCGGCTATGTCACGTCTCGTTTTTTCCCTCCGTCTTATCGCGCGCGCAAAAAAAAAAAAAAAAATACCTACAGAAATGACAATAACGATTATCTACGCGCGTTTCGGGCCAAAAAAAAAAAACCGATTACATCCGAATTTTTTTCTACGATAGGCGACATATACGTACTACTGTCGCGTAGAGAGAAAAAAACGTTCGCCGACTGCGATAAACTGCCAGAAATTTAAACGACGAAAACAACAAATTCCCTTAAGACAAAAAAATAACGCGCGTTACGGCACACGGGAGAAAAACCGTTTCGTTCTTATTCGCGACTATACCGCCGCGGGGTATGATAATACGCGTATTATTAGACACACGCCGCCGCGCGGCTACTTATATTTGACGGGCGCGAGCGCGCGGCCGACTGTGACCCACCACGTGGACGTTTATTTTTTACGACGAGCGCACGCACGCCGCCGCCGTAAATATTATCCGCTCGGAACGGTATATTATACGTTTTATTATGAGGGGGAATTAAGAGCAGAAAACGATAATAACGTATACAGAAAGAAAAAAAACCCCGTACCTGAACACGCCAGAAGAACTGTCTTCGTCAACGTAACTCTTGCACCGCGGCCGACGACGACGTGGACGATGAAATTCGATATACGCGAAAAAGTTAAATAAAAAAAAAAATTTATGAGAATTGGACAAAAAAAAAAAAAACTCTTTTGAATAACTTGTAAAGAGAATCAAAAAAAAAAATGCTCTCTTTCTTTCTCGAAAACGATATCGGGGAGATTTTTACGAAATAGCGCGCGCTCGCACACACACACACACACACGGAGCTCAACGAACCGAACGTATCAGCCGGCGGTGTACGTTCGAATGGCGAAACGAGTACACGCGCGCACGTTATTATAACCTAACCGAGGACGCTGGAAATAGAAACGGCGCGGCGACCGCCGTTTCACGCACTTTAGACACCACCCCACCCCGCGCGCCGCCACAGGTTTGTATGTGTGCGATGCGCGCGCCACCGACGACGCGTCGTGCGCGGTGCGGCCGTCGTGCGAGACGGCGGCGGCGACGGCGTTCGCCAAACGAGGGAAAAAAAAAAAAAAGAACCTAACCCGTCGGTTGGTCGCCGCGAAAATCGCCCTATCGATTCCACGCGCGCCGACAAACGCGTGGTGTTTTCCGAACGGCGGCGGCGGCGGCGGCGGCGGCGGTACACGTGGCTCGTACGATTCTATATGTATACTTTTTTTTCTTTTCCCGATTTTTTTTACGGATCGTTTTCTTTTACATTTTTATTTAATTAAATTCAATAATTATTTAATATAAAAAAACGTTATATAATAATAGCTATATAAGTGGCGTATAATTAGAAATTTGTTCTGGGGATGACTTTTTTCCCTAGTTTTTCATTACAGTGCAATGGGAAACTTCACACACACACACCCTTCATACTATAAATTTTCTTGTTATTGTACATATACTATATACTACAAATCAGTAAAAAAAAGAAAAAAAAATTTACTTATAATCTAACTAAGTTAATATTATTCAAGTATTTAAATCAAAATACACAATAGAAATATTTGATTACTACTCGTTAAATTTACTATTATTTTTAACTGGTAAATTATAAAATTAAATCCAATTTCCGAGGCCTATAATTTAAACATTATAATAATAAAAAAGCGATTTTAAGTAAAGTATAAAAATAGGAAAAAATAAGAAAAATTTCGACTCTACAATAGATGATGACGGTTTTCAATTATTTTTTTTTATACATGATTAAAAAAAAGGCTCTGGGGGGATCTATCCCACTCATCCCCCCTTAATTACGCCCCTGAGCTATATACTGCGACGTTTATATATATATATATATATATATACATATACCCGAACGATGTTTACGAATTTGAAAAAAAAAAACGCGAATCTAAAGAAAGATTTTTTTTTGATAAGAGAGAAAAATTTTACGAAAAATTGTTGAATCGCCGGATTTCGTACGTTTTGGACACTGTAGCTGCACAATTGAAGAAGACGACGACGATAGTACGACAGACATGACGAATGGCTACATCGACAAGGCCTTTAGAAGCTGCGATAATGATGAAAACCGACTGCAATAATTCGTCGACAGTATTATATAAAACGAATTATCGATTTTTTTTAACTCGCGGTGAAAACGTAATATCATCGGCCGCCAGTGGCGCAATGAATAAATAATCAGTTTTTTTATATATATAGCGTAGGTATACCATATACACATTAATTATTAACATATAAATTAATTATCAGTCTCAGCCCCAAATAACAATCCTAGCTATATACGCCATCACTGTTTGATAAAATAATAAAAAAAAAAATCCGGTAATTATACACAACATGCTGCAGTAAGCGCGTATATAATACGCGTCTATAAATTTAGTAAACTTTTGACGGCATTTTTTTTTTTTAACTATTAAAAAAAAAAATTGCTTATATAAAAACGTTTTCCAAACTGTACAAAACGATATCGTCAATAAGCAATTATAAGTTATGAAAATGCGATTAATATTATTTTTGATTTTCGCAGACGACAAACGAGAATTTTCTATACTCTATGTCATATGTAGATAGGTGCAATTGTCCGCGAATTTCGAATATATATTATATAGTTTTGTGCGGCTGTGATATGATGCAGCAGGGACGTGTATACACATAATATTCTCTCTAATATAAACGGACCAAATTCAATAATAATAAACTATTGCGAAATGAAAACGGTCGAGACCGTTATATATAGGCTTATTATTAATAATAAACGAAATCACGAAGAATTTTACGATCGACTTTATATCTACTTATAGGAAAACAAAACGTTGTTGTAGAAAGTCTGCGGACGTGCAACATCATAAACGGTCAATATTGATTTGACACAAACAAAAAAAAACTAAGAAATACATTTTTTTGTTTTATTATTATTATTTTAAATAAATATTACTCGCGCGCACGATTTATAATAATTACAAAAAAACCTCCAATTTTAGAAAGAATATAATCAATTTAAAAAAAAAAAAAATTTCGGATTTTGGTAAATTTTCTGCGGTAATAACCGTATAATATATATATGGGTCACGAAATGGTATATAAAATGATTCATTTATAGAGACAGAGAGAGAGAGAGAGTGGGTGGGGAAAATTCGATTAAGTATATGGATTCTATGACAACCGCGCATATATAATATCAAACACGCGCGTATATATATACATATATGACTAGAAAATACTATATATTTTATAATTTTTTTTTTTTCAGTTTTTACACACTATATACACTTTTGTTCAAAATATAATCACGTTTTGTTTCATACCGAAAATTATTTATTACAAATAATATTTTACGTCGAATTTTTTTTTTTTAGTACAATAAAAAAAAAATCTTCAAAAAATTGAAAATGTGTGTGCATTTTATTGACGCACACAAATTATTACGCAATGATGATGGTATAAAACGCCAAAATGTATACTATAATAACAGGCACTCCTATAATAAATTATATGCGCGCATTTTATGTAGTTATTATTATATTATATGTATACATATAATATAATATTATAAATACACCGCATTTTCACGATTGCGTTATATTATCTGTTTGATACGAGTACTTATAAAGAGCTGTTTGACGATATTTTACTACACATAACATATATATATATATTATATGCAATTACGCGTGACCTTATTAATTCGGTATAAAATAGGTTAGAATAACGAATAAAATAAGAGGAATTGTATAGATGGAACGCGGAGTCAATATTATATTATATATATAGTTAAAACGCATCAATAGCGCGTTTTGCGTATATATATAAAATATTATTTTAAACAATATACGCGCAGTAAACGAAGACTGTGCCGGGAAAACAGTATGAAATAGACGTTTCCATATATCCTGGTCCTGCTCATGCAAAATGAAATCTGTCGAATACCGCGCTAAAATAGTACGCCAAATTTCAGACATTATGCGCAGCGGACAGTGTTTGAGTACGCGTAAAAATAACCATATAGAGACACTGCGCCACTCATATGGATCTGGTAATAGAAATAAAAAAAAAGAAACCTCTAATGTAACCTATATATATAATGTAAACGGGCGAATCGGAAAGATGTTAATTCGACGTATATAGTATATGACGAATAGAAATATTCATTTTAATACGTGTGAAAGAACTGGAAAATATTGTCGACAACAAAACAATTTTTTTTTTCTAAACATCGTTATAATTGGGGAATAAGAAAGGTTATTAAATAATATATTTAAACGCGGCTAATTGTTTTACCATTAAATCGTTATAGCGTTATTATGGTCGCATCTCTACGACTCTATATACGCGCATTATTATTGCGGTTTGTTAGAGAATAATAATAGTTTGTTCGAATTTTCGGGAGTGTATAAAAATCTTGTAAATAATTCGCTTATTATAATATAATATAATATTAAAAGTGTATATATTTAGATACGAGTTACTCGTATATATTCATAGAATATGAATATATTATATGCGCGATATTGCATATATTGACTGCAGGATATTACAACTATTCAAACTCGAACGTAAAATGTTTTTTTCCTGCGCGGTACGCATGGAAAACAGTTTATCAAAAAAAAAAATCAGAAATTGAACCAAAAAAATTAAGTCGTTATAGTTTTTTTTTTTTAAAGCGTGAGAAATATGTATAATATTAATTATAATCGGTTTTGTACATATAATTTTGTTTCGATTTAATAACGATAAATTAAACAAAGACCCCGCCGTGAGTTGAGAATAATTTTCCCAGTCATTAAACACGCATAACGAAAACGTTTATAACAAATAATGAAAATTAATATGACACGATATACATTTTAAGCTTCGCATAATATATAAATATAGACGATAAAAAGCGAGAGAGTAACAATACCGCGTGGTGTTTATTATTATTACTTTAATCGTTGATTTTGTTATCTTATTTTACGCATATTATAATATATTGCTTTTATTGAATGAATGGCTGTTTCTTGTTACGCAAGTATACGTATTATATTATAATATATATTATACACCGCATCTCAAATTATATATAATATACTAAATACACGATTTTTCTCCCTCCCATAAAAGTGATATTTAAATGTATATAATATTTTTAAGTATTTAATTTTTATAAACGAGACGGCGTGTACGATTTTTATGTGTTTAAATTTTTTTTAAATATTTAAAAAACGCTATGTAAAAAGTCATAAAATTGAATGCGTTTTATAATATGGCGTTTTTTTGTAAAACACTATATTATATATAACGCGCGAAATGCACAACAAAAAAAAAACTTATACAATATAAAATCGTTTATTATTGACTGTAAATTAAATCATATTCTATTTGTTTTAAAAACGAATATATAATAATAATAATAATAATCGGCTAGAAATATTATGATTTGATGACACGCGTTCAGAAAAATAAAAACGTAATTCCGACAAAAATGTATCGGTTTAACGTTGTACGCGCGCTGCTGTACAATATAAATACTATAGGCCCCCGTAAAGGGTTTATACGAATTTATATATTTGGACAATACGTATAGCTTATATTATATGCTTACAAATTGATTTAAATTGGACTCGCGTTTTACTAATAGTCGAATACGAGCGCGGTACAAGCTGCACGTTCTCGGTCTCGTCGTTATAAATATATATATTATATCGCATTGACTTCAATCAAAACGTTTAGTTCTGACTTTATTTATCTATATTTTAGAGGTACATATATATATTTTTTTTAAATTGAAATCTTTTCCCGCGCGTACATTATAGTATATAGTATTAAATGAGAAAAAAAAAACGATTTAAATTTTGAAATCATTACATTTTTCACTATATATAATTAATTGATGTATATAAACGACAACGATATTGTAATTATTATATAAAAATCGAATATTTTATTCGACTCTAACGGGAAAACATTTAAAATCATAGACTATTGCATAACGTGTTATTCAATGAAATAATTTTTTCTTCGCGATCTAAAATTGTTAAAAACGAAACATACGATAAATCTATTTTTCCACAAATGTTCTTATTTCATAAAAAAAAAACTCATATATATCGTCCAAATTCAATTGTCGTTATTACACAACCACACTAATCAATTTTCTATTTTAAAACATAAAATGTTCTATATAATTTTGACATATACGTAATTCGCGTAAATCCTGCTACATTTAAAAATCGAATAAAAATAAAACATCCGCTATATACAATACCTATATACATCATGAATACGTCGTATGTTCATTAAAACAACGATTGTATAAATATTTACGCGCAATATTGAATTTAAACACATTTTACTATATATATATAGATAATTGAAACATATATATACCTATTATATGTGTGCATTATTGATTTATTCCTATATAGTTTTAATATTATATAATAATGCTCGTATATATGCAGTGCAGGACTCGAGCCCAGAATAAAAAGTTTTTTTTTTTTTTTTTGTATAAATTAATCAAAAATATAAAAATCGATTGAATCGAATTAATTCGCGTTTATTTGTTTCTATACACATACATACAGTGCCATCTTAAGGCATGGGCCTGGAGGGCCCGGGCCCAGGGCCCTCAAATCCCATGGGCCCCCACTTTATTTACAAAATACCAAATATTAATTAATTTTTTTTTTAATTAGATATTTAAATTTTAAAAAATATTTACGTTTTAAAATAAACAATAAATAGTAACGGAGATTATTATAAAAATTGGCATTTTTATTAATAAAGTATAATTTTTAACAGCTAATACAATATACTATGTGTTAAAGGAAAAAAAAATAGTATTTAAAGGCCCCAAATATGTTGTGCCCTCGGGCCTCGCATAACCTTAAGACGGCTCTGTATACATATGTATATTAACCGCGATTTATCCTCTCGCGGTGCGATGCAGTATACAGAATCTGCATCACAATCGAAAAGTTAATATATTATATATATAATATATTATAAATTATAATATTATATATAACTATTAGAAATTATAATTTCTAATAAACGTCGTACAATTTAAACGTTTTTTTTACCCCCTAATTTTTCGTCATTGTCAAATTTAAAATATATAAAATACTACACGTCACTTTTACCGAATATTTCATCATCTCCCGTGTAGATATATAATAGTAATAATAATACGCTATGAGGAGAGCACACAAACGCTGCGCGCCTAAACAATATAATACTCACAGCCGTCGCCGCCAGTCTGCACCGCCGCCACCACCACCACCACCACCGACCGTCACCGACCACCCTGCTGTGCGTGCACTACACGGTTTATGAATACCGCACGTTTGTGCAGTGCTACATAATATATAATACCCGCGCGTCGTATATAGAATATCTGAATATGACGATGACCTCCACGGAATCCCCGTCCCCCCGTCCTGCACCGATGACTAGACGCGAGACAATATATACATATAACAACCGCCGTCGCAGTAAGGTCGCTTTATAAACTTGTGCTCAGCTCCGTGCTCATATATACGGATTTATAAATGTAATATAATATATACATACGACTTGTATAACACATACAGGGACCGCTTATAAGGGAGGGTTTATAAACCCCCGAGAAATATTTAAACGCGCTATACGTAATAATAGAATCGTCTGCTACGCAATAGACGGGTGTTAACTGCAGTTAAAAAAAATGAGACAAAAAAAAAAAACGAATTCCGCAGTTTGCGCCAGGTCTGACACGTGCAGGTATAGTCGCTTCTTACGTTTTGTTTTTTTTTCCTTTCAATTTATTATTTTTTTATATTGCGGGTGTCCCGAAATTCGCGTGAAAAATAATTTTGATAGAAAACGCAGGTTTTTTTTTTTAACTGAAATCTATATGAATTTTTTATTGATTCATATAGTATATACAATATGGAGTTATGTATACGGAATAGTATACCGCGGGTAAATATGTAGGCCTCCGCACGTCTTTGTTGGCACGCATATACGCACCGTTTTGTCGAAATTTTCAACGGCCGTTTTGCATAAATGTGAAATTGAATTTCGTTAATACGGCTCTTTGCAATTACCTCCTTCAAAGCGTCGATGGTCGTGGGTATCGATCTTACAGACTTCAAAACCTCTTCCACTCTAAAAGAAAAAAAATCCAACGGCAACAAATCGCCGATATATTTGTAAAATGCCGCGATTAATAATAATACGCGGCCGAAGAGTGGCAACTATTATTATGGCGAGAAATTATAAAATTCGCACACACATTTTTCTCGCCGGTTCGCAGAGAAAACATTACATTTCTAAAAGTCTACCCGACATAAATTACTTACTACACTCCTATATATATCTATGAAAATTCTATTAAAAAAATATACAACGCGTATTGAACAAAATAATACATATTATATATAATACGCGTTTATAATACATAAAAACATTAAACTGATTTTAATTTTAAATCATAATACGTTACCGAATAATAACGCGCTAAAATATATGTTTTATAACGATTCCACTATTCAGACGCGTCGAATTTGTATATTATACGATTTCGTTATTCCGTATATATATAATATTTTTGTTTCTATATTGCCGCATTAATCATAAATCACTCAAAAATGTTCGTTATATGTATATAATATATAGTTATTGAATTTCGCAATTTACTCGTTTTTTCATCGACTCTTTTGAAAAACGTTTATAAATCCGATGATTGTATATTAAAGCTAAAACGCACATCATTCAGCGTCCAGCGCCAAGGCTGCGTGTTGACGAGTAAAAAATATTTGACGAAAAACAATATCCTAAACACCACGCAATATATTTACATATACCCAGTGGCGTGCTGAGGGGAGGGGAGGTTAGGGGTTATATCCCACCCCCATTGTCTTTTTTTGCCGACATACAGAAAACAACTTATTAGTTATATAAGAGCTGTTTTAGAGTCATTACTTAATACTTTTTATTAGTTATTAGCAAAAAGTTATTACTTATGAATTATGACAATAAACATTTACTATACATAACGCGCATGTTATGTTAATTGAACAACTTGGTATTAGTGTGTTATAATTTAAATTCATTTTAATTATAGAACAATTTACAAATGTACACAATTATAAGCTAGAAACGATTTTGGAGAGCCTGAAACATAAACATTTGAGTTTTTGGTATTACCATGACAATTTATTAAAATGTATTATTATTACTATTTACTTATAACATCCTCCTCCCCCCCCCCCATTGAAAATTCCTGGGCACACTACTGCGTATACCCATCGAAAATGCATTCGATACCGAACGAATATTGTCAAAAGAATTTACAATATATAAAATCGTGTATACATACAGATCATCGCCAGACCTATATAAAACGATCACCCTGCAGCAGCAGCACTCCATCCGCGCGGTGTACCGCGATTGTGTATATAAGTACGTCTATTGTACGAACGAACGAGTTCGGTTATTTTATTTTTTTTTTTAACTACAACGATCGCCCGACATACGACTATATAACACGAAGAAGTGTACTCATTTCTATATATTATATTAAATATTTTTCAAATTTTATATGCGCCAACTGTTGTAATTTACACTGCGGCGAATGACACGCACTACTTGCGCGATGTGATAATAATAGACAAAACGAGAGAATACGACGCGCGAGATGATATTAACATTTTTTTTTTAAAAATATTAATAATATAACGAAACACTTTCTTCGTTCCTTCCGAAACAAACCCCGTTCCGTATTCGGTCGAGAACGACGCAAATCGTCTTATATAACGAACGACAAAAAAGACAGCGTACAAATACTATATAAAAATACCTAATAAATAAAAAAATAAAACGATTATATTGTTAGTAAAATCAATCAAAATATGCGACAAACGCGTATACGATAAATCGTTACGTAACAGCAATAAATTAAATCGTTCGAGCGTTGAAAATGTAAAAATTTCGCTTCGTTAATTACAATACACGCATACGAGGCGCATATACGTATATTGTATATTATTTGCATATATTATATTTAATTTCAGCTATTCGCGTCAATCAGTGAAATACACGCGCGTTTATATTGGAACAGATAAAAAACGAATATATACGTTTTTTTTTTTAAAAACTATATAGCGGTCAGTTCTACCGCGGCTGTTTCTATACACAATACTCGTTAACGTTGAATTATTGTATTATATAATTCACGAGTATCAACAGTGACGGTTACAAGACATTTTTAAATATTTGATATTTTTAAATTTAGTATATCTCTGACCTAACAGCATCGACTTGTTTCGTGTATAAGTTAGTCCAATAATTATAGTTCGTTATATTATATAAGTATAGTTACAATTATTTCGCCGAGTTTGTAAATTTAATAGGGAAAAAAATGTATTATTAACGCATCTAATCGCATAAAACGTAAACAGGCAAACCTCAAAATTTGGAGTATACGCGTACGAAAAAAAGAACGATTTTAGACTCATATAAACAGTTTTTACGTACAAATATCTGCAGCTGGCGTATATACGCACAAAAATTTATAATAAATACACACGTCGTATTTATATAGTGAATAATATGATATAATATTTATCACGCGGTGACCATCTAATAAAATGTACAGGTGTCGACTTCAAATAGAATATGAAATTAATTTAAATATATATGCGGAAAATTTGTGCACCGCGATGGAGGATATGCGCAGTAAAAAAAAAAAAATTACAAACGAGATAAACCTGCGAGTAAAAATTTTACTTTATAAATATATATATATATACTTTACGGTAATGGAGAGAGAGAGAGAGAGAGAAAGAAAAAAAATGATCGCGATTATTATTATTATTTTTTAATATATATATATACATGAAAAAATTTGCAACTCCGTGAAATAATATATAATATAAAAAATAATAATAATAATAATAATAATCGAACGTTTATGCTAATGTCACGAATTATTATCGGAGAACAAAATGTGCAGCATACATATTGTCGTTTTAGCAAAACGAAATAATACGCGATATTGAATCCTTGAAAAAAAATTATAAAATAATAATAAAACATTATTTATTACTGCTACACTGCAGTTATATCACTATGACGCGCCGCCGTCGCGCATATAACGCGTACCTATAAAATATATTATACTACGCGTTTTACAAACAATATTATTACTACAAATTGTACGAAAATTCTTTTTTAACTTTTTTTTTTTTTTCAATTCGGTATTCAAATAATACATTATAAATTCGCTCTTTTCTATATAATTACATACGATTATTTTTGAGTATATATACGCACCCATATAACGTTTCATATATGTTATAACTAAGGCTAGGATTTATATGCATTGGCATATTTTTTTTGCAACACCTGATTACTGCTTTTGTTTTAAATGTCCACGAATTATGTCACGATGAAGCAAATGGTGGTTATTTTTTTTTTTTTTTTATATTTTTTTGGATATTTTGAATAAAATGCATATTATTATTGCATATTTCAACAATAAACACCTAAAACGCATGTTTTATGTTATATTTTAGCCGTGGTGGTTGGTAAAAGAAGTAAAATAAAAAAATTACTAAGATCTAACAGAAAAACTTTTATTTTTAAAAAATTTAAACACCACACCATTGTTTCATGTAATACTTCCGAATAAAATTATTAGTTTATAATAATATTTTTGAATTTAAAAATGTTGTCTTCGTATTTTGCGCCATATTTTTCACATTTTTTGTTGCATATTTTTAATAAATCGAATCCATATTCTACTATTTTTTCAATTGCTTACAAATCGTAGCCCTAATTATGACTATTACTTTTATAAGAGTTAAATCGGACCAACATTTATATACATAAGTAAATAAAATGTAAATTGTCCGCGTTACGCGCCCGCGCGTATAATAATTATAATATCTTTTAATTGCGCTTGTTTTGTAACGAGCGAATTTTACTGTTATACATGTAAGTACATTTTTTTTTTTTTATTTTTTGGCCACGCATCCGTATAAGTACGCGTATTACACTATCTCGTATTTACACTACCCACACGCGGTATCTATTATATTACATTCCGCACCGGTGAGCATCGAATATTATACGGGAAACGGATATACGAGTATATAGACAATAGAATATTTTGGCGTGCGAAATACGCCCATTTATTGTTAATAGTGTCGTAGTGCGGGGGCCTTGGACGTTTTAAATATTTTATTGAATCAAAAAAATTGAATAATCGTGATAATATATATATAAGGCGTATATAATAAAACAAGAATGCGCGCGTACGCCTTATATATGTAATATTTAATAGAATCGAAAAAGGAGTGGTATACCGCGAGACGAACTGTTGAAAAAAGAAAAACAATTTTGATTAACAAAAATGTATTACTATCCGCCGCTTTCACTGCGCGTGAATTTAAAAATATTGTAACGGATCAGAAGAAGAAAAAAACGTCGGTTCTAAAAACATATTTTTCGAACGGTTTATCGTAAAATATTATTCGAAATTGTTATACGTCGCTGCGTATTCGTTTTTTTTTTTTTTATTATTATTATTAATTTTTATTGACTGTCGCTCGAAGCTCAAAAAATAAATCTTTGCGTTCGATTACTGCAGTAATATAAGCATGCGCATATAAGATCATATAAAATACACGAGAAAATATACGCGTTTTAAATGTTTAAAAAATAATTAACCTATATATATAATATATATATAAATTAATATGCTAAACGTCTTGCGATAATTCATATATAAATATCTATATATGATAATATATATACATATATAATATTTTTAACCGAATTTCGGTATGGTTATGTATATCATATAAAAATAAATATATCAAAAAATTCTCGAAATAATACTATATACACAAAATCGGATTAACACGTTATTATAATATAGTTAATCGATACTGCGTTTTACACATATAACGAAAAATTTATACATATATATACGCGTACACGCGATCCTATACAGGAAATGCAGTACGCCAGTGGCACACCTTATATAATACCGAGACAGGCTTAAACGCTATATTAATTATTTTTTTCCGATCGGTGTGACTACTCGATCATTTATCCTGATAATTAATATATAATAATAATAATAAAATTGGGTGGAATGCTTGGATAAGTCTGTACAGGAAAAAAAAAACGTCCCCGCCCTATACTTTTTTTAAAAACCTCTGGGCGCCACTGTTGTACGCAGTAAACGTGTTTTACATATAAGAACAATTAATATACTGTTAACGAAGTCATTTCAAATTAAAAGATATTAAAAATAATACAGCGCGACAATAGTAATTAAAAGCGAAATCAAACACGTCGCGCACACATACGTACATGTATTTATCATCTGTCATCACATGGCACATATTATTATTTAATCAAACGTCACGTGCTTTGCGTCAAATGCTATTTTTTTTTTTTTTTAATTTAAAAATTATAATTTCGTAATAATGTTTTAATAAATTTAACATGTGCGTATGTACGTTTTAACGCGTATTATAATAATATAAAATACAGTATAATTACACGAATATATTACATTACCTAATAAATATATAACAACCTAACAAATATACCTAATAAATATATATTACATTACCTAATAAATTGTCGCGTGTACGCGATATTATCGACTAATTTTTTTTTTATATACGCCCCTCATACGTGTTGTACGCTTTTAAACGATAACATTATAATTACTGCAGATACCTACAGCTTCCTCTCGATATTATAAGGCCGTCGACATTTTAATTGCGTATACCTGTATTTTGTTTTAATAATTGTACACAGCTATGTTCATAAATGCTTTGAAATTACGCAAACGCAATAACAATTTGTAAATTATATAAGTTTTGTGTGTGATACGCGTATCAAAAGATCGAAATAAAAATTAAATTCTAGACTTTATCTTATATACGAACACCCGAAATAACGAATACAAACGTTTTCTCAACAATTGGCACTCCGGAAGAAGTAAATATCGGTTTTACAGTGATTGGCGTGCGATATGTAATGCAGTGTGAAAACGTTCTCAATATTTCACAAATGAAAACAAAAAATGCTTCGATGGTTATCTAATGTAGACAGTATAATAAACGACGCGCGCGAATAAATATTAAACAATTTATATAATTGCCCTGTTTATTTAATACAGTGTAGGACAGTATAATTGAATTGGAACACGTAAAAAGGGTCCTCATCATTATATCGCCATTTCTGGCAATAACGAGTTAACCGCGGATTTTCAGTTTTAGGGGTAGTTTCAACGTTTTATGCAACAACGGACTTCACTTAGATATTCGTCCTTGGGCTATTGTTGGCTTGTTGATTTTCCATTTCACGCGAGAAAAGGCCTTATGAAGATCCCTTTTTACATGAATTCCTCCCACTGCCTTACATAGGTATATCTCGTCTGTCAATTGGCCGATCGTTGCTGACAAAGTAGATGAAAATATAAAACGAATTTCTTAATTACGCTTTTCATGTAAATTACATCATTTTGACAAGAATTTCAGCCGTTTTTATTCCACCTCTGTACGTACGTCCGTGCAAAAAAGGACCTTATTCTAATGCACTTTTATTGCTTAAACTGTAAAATATAGACTCAAAAGTAATTGCGTTTTTGATATTCAATGTGAACATTCAAAATAAACAAAAATCGCTAAAAAATCATAAATTCATAGAGTTAAGAATTTTTTTAAATTTTCTCAAAATTAAAAAGGAATTCCTCTTATAGAGAATACCTCTTCAATTATCGTACGACGTACACGTCGTATAATATAAGTGCGACGGTTCCTAAACTGTACGAACAACGTAAAACAGAGTCGTGGAGTTAATATATTTTATTCGCTTTCGACATGGAATATTTATAGGTATTTTATATAATTTGATATTAAATGCACGGAATGCGTGAAGAAAAAAAAAATGAAATTTCGATATACCGTCGCGTATACGCGACGACGTCCAAACTCTAAACTATACGCAAATAAAACGTAATGTACTTTTTTTTTTTTGGCTTATACCGGTCCATTTAGAACCATCGCCGCTTCTAACACGCTTTTCCACCTTTTCTATCCAATGCTACTTCCATATTCAGCAATGGACTGATTTTCTTCATGTTTTCCTCAACTGTATCGTACCACCTCTGCCGAGGTCTGCCTCTTGGTCTTTTCCCCATTAACTTGTTTTCTGTGACTTTCTTAATAAGCGACTTTCTTAATAATCTTAATGTATTATATTAGTGAAAAAAAAATATGTAACGAAAACAATGTTCGTTTTAGTTCTTCTGACGATTTCTTTCGATGGACGCATGTAAGAAATCCGTATTCTACAATAATTATTTTTATTAAAACACGTTTTAAACTCGCCTCAAAATTGCATGTACAGGTGTTGAAATTCAAACCTGCAAACGTTACACACTATGCACTGTACATTCAAGAACTGCGTTCGTACGCGCAATTTGGTGAAATTTTTAAGGTGCTCGGCACCAAACAGTTTTTGAAATCGATTTAATTCGATTTAAATCGAAATGCGCGTATACATATACACAACGAGAATCTCACCTCGTAGTGATCTTGAACTCCGGAACTGCTGTAGGTCACCGCCGCGGCAATAAAAAAAAACAACTCGCCGATACAATTATAATAATTTTATCGTATAAAAATTCAGTGAATTATTACACTATAAAAGTGACGGGATTAAAAAAAACATTTATAATAACACTTTTTAACTTCTATTACTTCGTAAACGTTGCACTTTAATATGTACACACACGCGTTTAACACAAAAAAAAAAATACGTATTTTATCGAGTCCAAAAAAAACTTTCGAATTTTCTTTGGGGCGTTTCAAAAAATGTGTATACGAAATAAAAATTTTTTTCCCCCGTAGACCGCATAATTTCCATTTATGAAAACGAACGACCAAATACATATATGTTTCCTTTTCACTTTTATTATTTACCACAATAATATTAATAACAGTGTGATTATAATGCGCGTAATTTGTATAATAATAATAATATGTTGTAAATTTATAACTTTTTTTAATGTATTCAAATCTTGGTTGAAAATACGCGATAAATAAAAACCCGAAGATTTCCACTAACAAGTTTATTTAAAAAAAAATTTATTGACCTGGGAATCGTGAAAAACTACTATGATTTCAATTTAACCATACTGTCTTAGTCCCGATAAAATGAATATCACAAATGTAAAAAAAAAAAAAAATTAGCCGCTGTATCGACTGCAAATTCGTCCAAAATCACGCCCAAAGTTTTCGAATATCGAAATACAAAAACTAAAAATTCGTAAACACCGTTTATTATAATATTTTGTGTCATAATCAGGGCTCGGATTCTGTAGCGTTTGCTAATATTATTACGGAATACAGATATAAAGCAAAATCTAAATATAGCAAAGCGAGCTATAAATCTGTTTTATGTATCAAGGATTTTAAATATACAGTTTTATATCGCATATTTTTACGTATTTGGAACATTTTAGATTCGCAGTTTTCCCAGTTTCGGCGCTATTTTTTGCTAACGTGCATTAAACGCGATTTACTTCGCGGTTTATTATACAGCGTTCGAATTGAATGAAAATAACAGAAAAACGTTAAGTAAAACCGTTGATTATTATGACGTAATAGACTCGTATTATTAAAATTTATTTTTAAAATACCCACATTTTTTTTATTGAATATTTTTATAATTTTATAATTATTATGGTCTATCTTTAGATTGCATATGGTCTATCTTTAGATATCTTTGCATAGTCGATTAATTAATTAAACGTATGACTGATAAATTCTTATCGGTCGTATACCCTCTCGATGAGGTCATCCCGCCTTGAGCGTATCGATTATATTACGTTTTTGACGACGATTTTTCTTTCGATATTTTATCGGTAACACTCGATAATAACAGTCGTAATAGGTAATAAATAAAAACAATTTTCATCACAATTATTTGTATTTCGCCTATTTTTTTTTTTATGTTCGTAGCGCATATTTTAAGGGTTTTTTTGGTCATATAGCGCGTACTTCATAGTACTTCAAATTGTGCTATAAAACCCGCGAGCCCTGGACTCTTACGATTATATGTGTATAGAATAATTTTTAATAATTATTTCAAAAAATATGATATACATATAAATAATTACGTTTTCGTTGAAAATTAAAGAAATATAAAAAAAAAAGAATCGTGTTACGAATGGTTTCTGCGTTTGGACACTACCGCCGATCTCCTCCCACTGTAGAAATAAATTGAAAGTATACATAATGGTTTCGAGAAACGTTTTTTTTTCAAACGGTTATAACCGGGCGAGTGTATCGAAAACCGCGGTTTTCATATTTTACCCCGTTTGCGGCTCGGTGAAATAAATAATAACTGGAATTGAGATCACGCCTAGCGGCGGCGGCCCCCATTTACACAACGATGACGTTACCGACTGTTGCAATTGCATCATCCGTTCCATTCATAAACGTCGTATCGATCGACCGCGCCACGAGGCCTAACCGTCGTCGCTGGCACGACACACGAAATGCTTTTCTTTTTTTTTTTTTAAAATACGTTCGCCAACAACAACGCCGTCGGTTTTTATTTTCACTATTCCCACGCGTATGTTTTTAAATTAAATTACGATAAGTCTTTCTTTTTTTAAATTTTTTATCAAACTTCCGAATGCAATTATTATATAATAATAATAATAATAATCGTATTTATATCATTATATTCCGACATATAATTACTGTGTTCCGCACTTTGAAATAACCCCAATAATAATATTCTTTAAACAACAACAACGTAGTATAGTGTATATAACGTATAAATAATTATATTTACGCGGTCCAAGCCAGACTAATAATAATATAAATAGGCGATAACCGTATTAATAATAAATTTAAATATAGGTGTGATAATAATAAACGATCACGCGGCGCGAGGAGAGACGCTGCGCAATCGATCGCGTCTGCATAATATATATATGTATAGTATAATTACCGCGGATTCTCGAATTCGTTTTTTTTTTTTTTATTAATACAATAAATTACACAACATCGCGTTATTGTAACACGCATAGGTATACTAGAAATAGTATTATTGGTAAGTGTCGGGTTCACCTACATAAAAATAAAATATATTTATATAAAAAAAAAAACGTTATCTTATAAATAATTGTATCCGTTTTCGACTTTTATAATTTTAATAAATATATACACGTCGACATTTATACACACATTTCTCTTTTCACGATTATTGTTCACGAGTCGTGTTGAATTTTCGTTTTTTCCATATCCTGACCGAATAATAAACGTTATGATGTTCGCAAAAAAGACTCACAATATTGATTTTAGATTCCGAGCGGAGCGAGGATAAACGTATTTGGTTTTACAACGATGACGTGTTTTTTTTTTTTTTTTATGTCCGTACCCGACAATTCTACCAGAAGTAGATCTTTACAGTCACAGTTTGTTTTTAGGTATGGCATCCAGTTGGTATACTTATAGTAGAGAGGTCGTTTTTCGATTTTCTCAAAAGCGCATAAAAATATAACTCGAAAGCTATCGAGAAACTATACATAAAAAAACGCGATTTCGTCGTAATCGATTTATTGTATCGTTCTTCGTAATTTTGAAACTAATTGGGTATATAGAAACTCTTGTTAATATTCATATCAAATACGTATAACTATTTATGATTTATATTAAAGAAAAAAAATAATTTCAAAAACTTATTCCACTACAAACATTACAACGCTTATATAGAGTAAAAAAAAAAAAAAAATGTATATTTTTTTGTGTAAAAATTACAATCGCTCCAAAAAACGTATAGACATAATATTGTAAATACATACAAGTATTATATATTATATTATATTGTATATTATTAATACACACGCGTTTTTAATTTCTAGTTTTATGAATAAAAAATATATTGTGACCTTCTCGATTGACTCTGGTGGGGTCAGTTGTTAAAAATCCGTCGGACGGACTTTTACAGCCGTTTAGACTTGAATTTTGTAAAATGAGTTCGTTTTCAAACGAATCGGATTCCGTTGAAAATGATGCATGCGGTTTATTGAGTCGGTTTAAACAGTTAAAGAATAATTATTACTTACGATTACATGGGTTAGGATTTAAACGCAATAAAAAAATCGTAAAATATACAACAACAAAAATTTACTTCGATATCAGAAACAAATTGATAATTAACAGTTATTTATTATTTATAATTATAAGATATTAATATTATTATTACATTAAATATTACACGATGTAAGGATATTGTGTTGCTTCAAACAATTGTCAAAGACGAACGAACCGCGATTGGAACGAAGAATGGATTTATATATTGACTAAGACTTCTCTCCGCATTACACGACGTTATTGGAACATATTTAAATGACACGATTTGGTAATTTTTTTTTTTTTTTTTGGTATTATATATATTTTCGACGGAGGCGAACGCAGATAAGGGTTTTGGGGGTTCGAACCCCCTCCGAAATGTCTGAGAAAATATGAAAGTTAAGCTGCGACATATACGTAAGATTATATTATATAGTACCCAATAATTTTAGATTTTTTCAAAAACCCACCCCGAAATTTTTTCCTGCGTCCTGATTTTCGACGAACGAATATGTAATTAAGACATTTATTGAATAAATAATACCATTTGAAATTCGTTAGATTTCCAAAGACTCTAAATACTCATTGTGTTCAAAATATGCAGAAAAAAAAGTTGTTCAATTTAATCGAGAATGAGCCAAACCGTAAACCTGACAACCAATCTATTCGGATTAAAGGAAAAAAACACACAAATAAATACCACTATCATAATCCTTTCAAATCACTCGTCACCATAGTGATTATTATTCTTATAGAACTTTTCCACTACCACCATACGCCTCCCACAGATATTACGTCTTGTATATTAAAATATTATATCATCGTCATTTTTATTGTCCTAAAATATGTCGCCAATTTTACCACCGAGTTTTCCTGTACGCTCGAAGAAATTACACTGGAAAAATCGGAAAACGTCAAATAAGTACTAACTCTAAACACGATTTTCTACCGAAAAGTAACGTATCAAAAAAAAAATCACGAAACAGTGTACAATTATAATATAATAAATAATATTTCAACTGACCCAAGAATTTACAAACAGAAAAAACATAATCGTTAACAAACCGAAGGCTGAAAATTCGTATAAAGACTACCGAACTATTTGAGAATTATCACACGACGGTTCTCTTCTCTATAAGTATCGTAATTTTTATTTTTATTTTTAATTTCTTTCGTTTTTGACGAATACATTGAACATATTTATGTCTCGTAAGTTTTTTTTCTGACGAAATCCGTAACGAGACTTTGACAGTATGCGAATTGTTTGGTCAAGTGGAACTTTTTTGTTACATTTTAGGTGTAAAATAACCCCCGGAGTTAGTACACTTTATCACCAGTCACCCTGTATTATAGTATATATGGTACATATTATATAACAATTATTTTGAATCATAAATCGGCGAGGAACGTAAATAGAGAACTCGTTTCTATACTCTGTTTAGAATAAGAATACACCAATAGGTGAACGAAAACACATTATGACCGGGGGAGGAAGGTGAAGCCCCTCATGACTCTAATATTGAAAAACTATCTCATCCCTCGCCCCCTTTGAAAATGTCTAAATACGCCTCTGTTTTGTAGAAAAACGTGAAATATTTATAAAAAAAATATTGTGACTAACGATTTTCAAGATTTTTTGAATATAATTGAAGTAACGTACGTTTGACATTGTATTACATTTTTAAGAATAAAAACCAAAAATTACCTCTTTTATGAATTAAATACCTCAAAATCTATAATTATTGTTAACAGCCTAAAACTGAAAGGTTTTTGAAAATAAGGGGACTGCTGCCGTGCGGATTTTTGATCGAAATATGGACTCCCTGCTTAGTAAGGCGTTTGGTTAGACAGATCTTAATTTTGAAAAAGGACCTTAACACGTTAATTCCCTTAACATGTTTTTGTGATTAAGTACGGTGGTTATTAATATACATATTTAAATAGATACTTCTGAAATACTTGTATTTAGTAGGTACCGTAGTTCCTAAATCAATGCTTGTTAGTGCCTTAGTGGGACATACAAGATAGATGAAAGTCCGTTGGTAAAAAGACTTAGAAGCTAACGTGGGTTATACCGAATTACAAAAACTATGTGAAATACTTTTAGTCATTTCTGTCACAACGATTTCAGTAGAAAGATAGTTTAGTACAATGAATAGAATTCTGAGTAAGACCAGAAACAGAATGCTACCAGGGTCCTTGATGTATGATGATTATATGATGATAAGTATTAAGGGACCTGAGATTCCAACCGGCGAATTTTTAAATAAAGTAGTAGACTTGTATGCCATAAAGAAAATTTGCCGAATACGATTACTGTAAAAAAAAAAATGTATTAGCTATTCTAACTTGATATTTAAAAATAAGTTCATTTTTAGTACACTGGCAAAGACAAATTTTTCATTAATTGTACTTTATATATCTAGCATTGCTGCACCCCCGAAATTTTGAAATGCCTATTCCCCCCTCCCGGAACAGAATTGCCTGAAAGAAACACTGAAAGCATTGCATCTAAAATTACTGATTATGATGGAATCTATTCAGAATTATTAGTATTAGCTCATCATTGCAAGGGAATATCAAATTTATTAGAAATTTTTAAAACTTGAGAATCTCTTAAAGACCTAAACTACCCACAACACTTAATGAACGGACATTTAGTAAACTTAAAACAGTTAAAAATTATATGAGGTCTACTACAACTGATAAACGCCTACAACCTTTAATGTTATTGAACTTTAATTAGGATATTTTAGACAATGTTAATATGGAAATGCTTGTTAAAAAATAGACACTTTTAAAAGGAAGAAGAATTATGATGTAAAAAATAATAAGTTTTTATACTGAATATTGTAGCCTGTAGGTACCTGTTATCAGGGGCGTATTAAGAATCAATATTTAGGGATGGGAGGGGGCAAATATAATTTGCCGCCCCTAAATTTACAGTACAGATTAAAATTCCAACAGACAAAAACATATAATTCCAAATGTCCATGATCAGTGTACCGCCCTCTAAAAATTGCCGCCCGGGGCAAACGCACCCTTTGCCCCCCACTTAATGCGCCCCTGCCTGCTATAATTTCTTAATATTGTATAAATTTTTTTATACCTACTTTAATAATTTGATATTATTTTACTAAAATAGTAGTTATCCTGTAATTTACTATTATTTGTTTATATAGTTTCAGATTCGTAATAGGATATATAAGAATAATATAAATATGTTACTTTGTTCGTATTCTTTTTTACCGAAGTCACCAATTTCACTTATTTGACACCCCCTCACTCGGCATATATTCGCGTCGGTCCTGTTGTTACTATATTTTATTACCTGAGCGAATCGTCCTTCAACAATATTCGTTTTTATTCCTAAAAAAATATATATATTTATATATATTCACCCATAAAAGGTTACATTTGTATAAACTTTAAATTGAAATAAATTAACTTATTATTTTCTTTAGTTCTTGAATATTGCATTTTAATATTTCTACAATATTCGGCCATGTCAAGTTCTGTGATTTCGTATCCTTCATGTTTTAGTTCTGCTTTGTATAGCTATAATTGTACAAATAATTTATAATTAACAAACAAATTTTTATTATTTATATTTATTGTAAATTGTATATTTATTAAGAACAAAGAAAGCCTAAAGTACTTTTTTGTAATATAATTTCCTAAATATTTACTTTTTATATTTTAATTATATATAATGATAATAATATAATTTAATATGCAAATTAAAGACATATTAGTACTGTTTACTGAAGTGTAGGTTTTTTGGGATTTGTATACGTTAGCTGAAGATAAATTTAAGTGAATACGCATATAATAAAAACCATTGTACTTTGTAATGAAACATTATAATATATAATATTCTAAAATACTTTAAAAAAATCTAACATTTTGTTGTTTATGTATTATACGAGAGTAGCTGTTTATTTTTGGAAAAGTACTTTTAGATTATGAGCGGAGAGAGGAATGTATTTATTGTCATCATTTACAAAATGTCAATGAATTCTTATAAAATTTTAAAAAATATATCTTATGTTTTGTTCTTTATAGAATTATGTAAAATTGTACCAATAAATATTGTTCAATCTATAAAAATTAGCCTTTAAGTGCTTCATAGCTATTATACGAGTAGTTTGAGCCGTATACGAACTAACTCCGTCTAATGCTGAAATATGTGCAACGCAAAACAAAACGACCTAACAAAACCACCTAACGGCTGACTGCCAGTTCATGTCGCTATATTGATTCTTAGCGAGTGACTATGACCTTTATATTATTCATATACACTTTAACTGTATTTATTGAACTAATAAACTAATCTATATAGGGGCAAGTTAGAAATGGGTAACTCACTCGTTTTTTACATCTTGATCTGTCACTGTTTACACAATTATCCTTGTCTTTGAACAACCGTTCATCGATTATACAAGCATCATTTTTAAACGTCCGTCTGTAGTTTACAATAGTATCATTACCTTTGAACACTCGTTCATCATTTACACGTGTATCATCTTCGGACGTTCGTTTATTGTCTACAAGAGTATCGTTGTCTTTGAACTTTTGTCCATCGTCTACACGGATACCATCCTCGGACATTCGTTTATAGTTTACAAGGGTATCGTTGTCTTTGAAAACTTGTCCATCGTTTCTATGAGCATCATCTTCGGACATTCGTTTATAGTTTACAAGGGTATCGTTGTCTTTGAAAACCTGTCCATCGTTTCTATGAGCATCATCTTCAGACGTCCGTCTGTAGTTTACAATAGTATCACTATCTTTGAACACTCGTTCACCGCTTACACGGGTAACATCTTCGGACGTCCGTTCACCGTCGTTTACAAGATTATCACTGTGGTTTTCGTTTTCAATAACCATTGTGTCTCCTCGTATGGTTTCACCAGAAATTTTCGTGGTTTCGTACAACTCATTCGACTCACCCGTTTTTTCAATGTCATTTTGATAGTCGTTATCGACTATTATGCTACTAGTGACATCATCTTTTCTCGTTGTTTCGACCGGTTCGTGTTCACTAGAAGTAGTATTGATCTCAATTTTCAATCCAGTATCCGAATTTCCTCTTGTCACCACGTTAGTTTCTTGGTGATCAACTTTTCCGTTGACAGTTAAATTTTCAATGGATTTAGTTGGACTTTTTTCGGGATTTTCCACATATTCCGATCCAGAATGTTTCCCGACTTTCTTTTTCTCCTGATCATTTGTCAGCTGTTGATTACCTTGTGGTCTAAGATTTAATCTATTATAATTCTTCGACTTTTCTCCATTTGATGTACCGTTTGTAAATTTATCAACCGACAACTTTCGCTTAGTAAAGTCGGATTCATTTATCCCGGGTTTTGGCTGATACTCATTTTTTAATTTTGGTCTTTGTTTATTGACATTTGTCTCTATAGATTTCAATTTACCCTTCGATATTTTGTGCACTAACGTTTTTTCGGGCGTTTCTTCGTGTTTCGATTCCGAATTTCCCCCGACATCTTTATTTTCCCGATCACTCGTTATTTGTGACTGTTCATTATGCTGCGGCCTTAATTTCAATTTTTCATATTTCTTCGGCTTTTCAACGTTCGATTTATTGTTTATCGGTTTATCCGCTGATAACTTTCGTTTAATAAAGCCAGATTCACTTATTCCGGTTTTTTGGCTGACTTTTATTATTCACTCGTGTCATCTCGACTTCTTTCTTCATTTTCGTCCCGTTTAATATTGGTCTTTGGTCGTTGACTTTAAAGTTTTGTCCTGTAGATTTTAATTTATATTTTGTTATTTTGTCCACTGACATTATTTCGGGGCCTTTTTCATGTTTCGATACCGAATTATCCTCCACTTTCTTATTTTCTCGATCACTCTTTATCTGTGACTGTTCATCGTGCAGCGGCCTCGATTTCAATCGATCATATTTCTTCGATTTTTCAACATTCGACATATTGTTTGTCTGTTTATCCGCTGACAACTTTCGTTTAATAAAGTGAGATTCACTTACCCCGGGTTTTTTCGGCAGACCTTTATTATTCACTCGTGTCATCTCGACTTCTTTCTTAATTTTTGCGCCGTTTAATATTGGTCTTTGGTCGTTGACTTTAAAGATTTCTCCGGTAGATTTTAATTTATTTTTCGTTATTTTGTTCACTGGCATTATTTCGGAGCTCTTTTCATGTTTCGATGTCAAATTTTTCTCCACTTTCTTATTTTTCCCATCACTCTTTATTTGTGGCTCTTGATCACGTTGCAGCCTAAGATTTGGTCTATCATATTTCTTTGACGTTCCACTATTTAATATGTCGTTTGTTGATTTATCCGCCAATAATTTTCGAGTAATAAAGTTGGATTTATTTACTCCGGGTTTTGACTGACCATTATCTTTTAGTCGTGTCATATCTACTTCTTTCTTCATTTTTGCGCCGTTTAATATTGGTCTTTGGTCGTTGACTTTAAAGATTTCTCCGGTAGACTTTAATTTATTTTTCGTTATTTTGTTCACTGGCATTATTTCGGAGCTCTTTTCATGTTTCGATGTCAAATTTTTCTCCACTTTCTTATTTTTCCCATCACTCGTTATTTGTGGCTGTTGATCACGTTGCAGCCTGAGATTTGATCTATCATATTTCTTTGACGTTTCACTATTTAATATGTAGTTTATTGATTTATCCGGCAATAATTTTCGAGTAATAAAGTTGGATTTATTTACTCCGGGTTTTGACTGACCATTATCTTTTAGTCGTGTCATATCTACTTCTTTCTTGATTTTTGTGTCGTTTATTATTGGTCGTTGGCCGTTGACTTTAATATTTCGGCCTGTAGATTTTAATTCAGTTTTTGGTATTTTGTTCACCAAAATTAAATTTTTATTTTTATTGTCGATTAATGGCTCGTTTTTATAAATATTGTGCGTTTTATCACCATTCGTAATATTTCGGCGTTGATTCTTCAAATGATTATTCGTATTATTTACTTCGTTATTCATTTCTGATAAAATATCGTCTTTCGCGGAATTCAAAATTTCAGCTATGGTGTTTGCTACGGCAAATTTAATATTTTTCATTTGGGAACTTTTTTGATTATCATCTCGAATTTCTTCGTGATACCGACTAAAGGAATTTAGCAACTGGTTTGTAATTGCGTTATTACTTGAAGATTCATTTTCACATATTGCATTTAAAATGTTTTCTGCTCCGATATCGGACACAATTCTAGCGAATTCAGCAGTTTCTAAATAACCTTTCTCTGCAAAACGATATTTCGACGGTCCATAATTGAATGACTTTTTTATGTCACTTATTGTTTTGTACGTTTTCATGAGGTAATTCTTTATTCCTCTGTAATCAAATAATTATGACTGGTAAACACATACTACATGTAATCTTAATGTTACTAAATATTAATTACTAAATCTAATCCCCTTATGGCTTCAATCTTTTTTTTTTCTTAAGATTAATTTCCATATATATCAAATTTACCGACCCAAAACCGAATTTCTTATTCCGGATAAGATATTTCATATTTAGCGTAATGATTTATCATTTATACTGTTCATATTATGCGAAATTTTATATTTTTTTAAAGTATAAATCGTTATTGAATTATTTTACATTACGAAATTTTCTTTCGACTATTAATCAGTCGAATATACGGATATTATTAATGCTTTTTTTGCAAAGACAAATAGTCGATAAAAGTTGCAAACAGGACTCCCGTTAAAATTGTAAACTGTATTGTTCAAAATATGTAGAACACGCGCGTAAACTGGTCTACTGGTCAATTAAGTCGTGTCTTATATAAACCGTCCTGCCTTGGCCCTACGACGATTGCAGGGCTGACTAATAATAGATAAATCGATGTATAAGTTTAAAAGTATTTTTTTTTTTTTTAAACGGGAAACGGAATTCTACAATAATTATTTTCAAGAACCCAAATACGAAGACTTATAAAAAACAGTTCGACTATAATAATTTTTTTAAATACTCGTTTGTCTATACAGATCCAAATTTTACATAAAATATATTAATATAAATAATAAATGTACATACATTTCAGGCATTCCTGAAGTCTTTAAATTTTCCATCAACGTTTTCAGTTTTGCTCCGTCTACAAAGTTCGTCGATCGTTTCATTTGATACGTCATCATTACCTGTGAATATACGTTGTTACAGATTAATAAATTCATAAATACTATAGAAAAAAAAGTTTTTTTTTTACCATGTCACTCAAATAAAGCGATAATTTACAAATTGCAATTCAATTTTCGTAAATGTAACAAAAAAAAAATTAACCAATTAATTAAATCATAAAACATTTATTCGGTACTAGGCGACAATAATAAAATAACGTATATTGCCGTTGTCAACGAAACAGTTAATTTTGATTACGGTTAATATAATATTATAATAACTAATAATACTGTGTAAACATGTGACGAAGTTTTACAGTGGTTGATTTTTATCGTTTTTTTTTTAATCTCGACAGTAAGTATCTATATAATTTGACACTCCTTTTGACTTTACTATTTACTATGTATATTAATACAAACACAACCCTTCCACAGTGAGAATTTCGGTTGAGTCGAGGGTATAGAACCGAAACCAATGTAACGTGATGAGCAGCAATACACCGTAGATAAGTAGAATGATTTTACTTGAATCAATAGACAAGGGAATTACGCGGTGTCCCATCCAACCCATCAACTTGCTTCTTCGCGTAGGTATTTGCCATCGATTTATTAAAACAACATTAAAAAAATGAGGTTTTTTTTTGTTATCTCTTCCGTATGATAGAAATAACATAATTTTTTTTTTTTGCGGGGTTTAAAGAAATACAGTTAATAATTTCAAATAATTGTAACGATCAAATCAATAAGGGCCTACAAAATACAACGACGCGTGGCGCATTCATCACGTTAGAAACCCTATAAAAGCTGCTGCCGGCTGACAGAAACGCAATGAACAACAGTATTCGCCATACCGCCCACCACTCATCCGCGCACGCATCGATAATAATTATAATATTTTTGGGATAAAATGATCGAGTTGCTGCGAAATACACGTAGCTAGTCGACTTTTGCCTTTTCTTTCCCGATTCTGGGCGGAGGTGTTGTACAACTCCCCGGGGAACCGTGTTAACGGTATAGCTCCCCCACTGGTGGCGGACGTGTCAGGATCAGCTCTTTTATACTACTGGGATTAATAACAAGAAGAAAAAAAAAATTACTCCATTTCTTTTTTGACGAATTTATTCCAAATTTATTTTATGTAATCACCACCTGCACGCAGAGTACAATCCAAATCTATATACGGGTACGTCCCTACAATTCATCTATATAATACGTAGTTCAATGTACAATCAGCGTCGGATTTATATACCTATACAAGCAGAACGCGAGCAGGTGATCGGAGCGGCAAAATGTTCAGTCGGCAATCGACTTTCAGGACATACAATCGAAGAATTTTCAAACAAAAAAAAGTCAAAAGAAACTTTTTTTAATAATATATATCACTATATATTTATGATTAACTAAATATCTGACTATTCGTGTTTCGATGTCGTATACGTTTTTTTAATAATAAATTTTATAATTTTTTTTTTTTTATATATATTTCTATCGATTTAAAAAAAAAAGCAAAAAAAAAAAAAAATCTTATAAAAACGAAGGGACGACAAATTTCTTTTTGCCTATAGTAGGTGTGACAAATCCAATATTTTTTTACAATATACATATATAACCTATTAAAAGCGCGGTTTTTTTTTTGTCCATTTCATATTATTTATATGTCGATCGAATAATACGAGGAATGAGTGCGGCAAACAGATAGAGTTCCTATAATGAATTTCGAACGGACTCGTTTATTAGGACAAACTATACCGAAATCGGGTTTGGCGCCGGTATAATTGGTAGAATATTCTCGCGCGTGCAAAACGTATATCGATAATTTTAAAACGATCATTATTTTTATTTTTTTTTTTCAATACTCGACCGTAAAAAATAAAAAGGAAGTTTTTTTACACATAAAAATACTGTATATAACGCGATATTAATTCGGTTTTATATACCGCTTCGTATTAGGCTTGCCCATATATATATATATATATATATATTTTTTACTAGTGAATTTTTTTTTTTTTTATACTTTTCGACCTATTCGCGTTTTTATCGCGACAAAAAAACTCATTACTCGTGTACGATATATATATATGATAACCAGCAACACATGCAGATAACCGCAGGTATATATATAGCGTTTATTTAATAAAACGAATATATACGCGTAATTGAAAAATAAATAAAAAATTATCGTTGTTTCAATAATAATAATAATTATTATTATTATAATATTATCTTAAACAAATAGACAAAAAAAATTTACGTTTTGTTTTTTTAACGCGCGTCGACTTATAATTTTAACACAAATCGCGCACGAACTCGAAAAGATTAGGGGAAAAAAAAAACTTGAAAAAAAAATAATAAAGGCGTATATTGTGTTTGTATAGGGATTAAGACGCGCATCGCAGATAACTCGAATCGCGTTTAATGGGACGCGCGTTAATGAATTTGACAAAAAAATTTAAATTATCGACTATAGCGTTTTTTTTTTTTTTACGCGCGAAATCATTAGATACAATATATAAACCTAAAAATAAGTATATTAATACGTACCTATAAAAAAATAAAATAAAATGTTAAAAAAACGATAAGTATAGTGTGTGTGTGTGTGTTTTGAATAGAGTTCTTCTTCGTGCGCGCAATTCGAGATTATACACATATTAATTATCGAATACGACGATATTATAGTGGTGACGAAATAATGCTGTCTGACGACGAATTTTATTTTTCGATTGGAATATTTTCTTATAATATATTGTTGTCGTTTGGCGGACACGCGCGGCGGCAACGGGTTAAAACGTATAAAAAAAATATTATACGCCGTATCCTGCTATACACACGTGCACTGCGTAGTCAAAGATTAATGCAAAAAAAAAAAAAAAATGGTCCTGGGCTAACTCAATCTGGGCAGGGGGCGCTAATTTTACAAAAAAAAAAAAAAATGTTCTTACGTTTTGAACGTGTATATGCATACACGTTTATATGACGAATATGTATATAAGACAAAAAAAAAAGTCTAGGGCGTTAAATCAATTAAAAACCGCATAGAAATTTGTACTTGATATTATATAATTATATATATTTTATTTTTTAATTTTCACGTCAGAAATTAAATAGCCGGTATACGTTACAAAAATAATATATCAAACAATAATATTAAAATAAATAATAATAATAGTTTATGTAAAACGTTTTTTTCTTGCTTTGCTTGACGCAAGTGTCCAAAACACGGTCGAACAGGGGCGTATTTATGGAGGGGGGCTGATGGGGCTCCAGCCCCCCGAAATTTCAGGAACTTTCTTTACTAATTCCTATGTCCTATAGCTATAGGATGTAACATTTTAAATAAATTCCTAATATGTAGTTGTTTTTTTAAAATGTTGAGAATTTGGTAATTTGTCCTATTTTTAAGATTTAGTCTTGCTTTAGAGTTTAGAAATAATTCAACAATGATATTTACTCAATGCCTCAGCCCCTCCCAAAAAAAATTTCTAATTAGATACGCTCCTGCGGTCGAACGAAACCTTTTTTACACGTGTAATTTTCAATAGACATAACATAGTGTGTATTTGTTCAACCCGTCTTCAATCTGCACTGATCTTGGTCGATTTTTAATAAGAGCCAACTTTGAAAATGAGCGCTCTGCTTCGCGATTAGGTATTGTGAAGATATACGATAATAATAGTTAATACACATACATTTGGAAAAACAAATTGTAATCCCAACAATTTCTTTTGGAGTCCCGAGCCCTCTTAGCCCCGGGGCCCCCCTTAATCCGGCTCTGCACGTGCATATTGCCGAAATTTTAATCGGTTTATAGAATACTAATATAATAATATAGTCGAGAAACGAACGAACGAAAGACTCCGAGGACTTTTTTTTTTTTGCGTTAGATTATTTTGAAAAGTCTCCAGTGTGCTGCAGGAATCATGCTCGCCGTTTGGGGCGTACCCGACGGAGAGGGAATTTCGAATTCACCCTCTCCCCCCGTTGAAATTTCAGTATTTAAAAATTTTTTTCGTGCGATTCAAATTTAATCTAATGAAAAAAACATTGAATAGAGGGACGTCCAGGAAGTAAGGTTACAACACGTGTTAAAAACAGAAAAATGCATGGTGTGTATTTGAATGAAATTCACAAGATATATGTATCGGATTACATGTCATTTATTCTCTACGTAATCGCCGTTGAGGTGTCAATACCATTCTTGAAGCCTGCGGACCAGCTTATTTTGTACACCTACCCTCGTCGTACCTTTTCGAACACCTTTGCATACCTTCCGCTCCACCTCCCGAAACCGTTTTTCGACAGCTTCCTGGACCTCCTCGTCATTTGCAAATCGTTGATCTTGATCCTTTTGACTCAGGAGTACAGTGACACACACCCACGTTACGTCGCCAGTCACAATTGGGACAAGAAGAGTTTCACGCTGTTCAAAGGAATTCGCGTGCAGCCAATTCGCAGCGATTTTGACGATTTTCTGGAGTTTTCGAATCGTGGAAACAGACAGAATATTTACCTAATAACGACTCAGAAATAATGCAAAAAAAAAAAACACGGGAGTTCATTTTCACGATCGAGCAGAGGGGAAACTCATCAAGATCACGTTATAATGATTAGCGTATTATCTGTTGCAATTAAAGACGTTGCGATTCGGTATAGACGCGTAGGATTTCATGGGTTCGGAATCAACTGCATGGTGACCGACTGTCCAATTGAATTGTTTCGTGGGCTGTACGAAAAACGAAAAAATTCAACAACCGAGTATAGAAAAAGGATAATATTCCAAAAATTCCAGTTCATTAAATATTATATGTATATAAAAAAAAAAACCCTCATTAATTATTATGATCTCATATTTTAGGAGATTAAAATTTCGGTACTGCGCGTATACAAATACGTTTTTTGTTTGAATAAAAATTAACGAAACAAAACGGTTTTTATTAATTATCCGAAAGGCGAGCGTTGTTGAGAGGAATATTATCCTTTTTCCACTCGGCTGTTCAATTATTGTACTTTATGATATCATCACTTCCCAACTCACCCCACAGGAGAGTCACGGCGTGTTGAAGAATTAATTTAACGTAATTTATGAATTACCTATATATTTAATACCTAAATTCGAGATTTTATGTAAAAAAAAAAAAAAAAAACGTTCTATACTTTAACAAGATAAAAAAAAATTTTAATCGACTTGAAAATAATTAAACTTTGGAAGGTATATAAAATATTATTGAAAATTCTAATTAATAGAAATTTTTTGAGTAGGTGTCGGACGATTTAGTCATATGATTGTAAGAAGATTATTTATGAAATTTCGCTTTTTTTTTTTTTGGTAAAAATTTGAGATAATTAAAGATACTCGTACGTTGTTTTTAAGAATATTATAAACATTTGAGCATTTGCTATTCAATAAGTATGCGTGTTAAAATAAATACCGGAATAAAATTATCTAAAAAAAAAAAGAATTCTTATCGTGTACAATAATTAATGCACAAGGACATAATACACGCAAGTAATATATATTTATAACTAATTTAAAATATTAATAAAATAAAAAAAAAAAATCGTTTTAGCGTGACATTTATTTATATTTATTATGGAGTTATTACAATAAATATGTAAAATAATTATGGGATTAAGCGTCAATAAAAACAATAAGACATACAGTTTTACACTATACTATTAATATACGAATACTATTATTATATTTAATATTTGTTCAACAGTAATAATTAACATTTTATTATCCAATATACGTACAAGAATACAGTCATTAACCAGATGTGTAATGTATACAAATATTTTTATAACATTTTTGAAGTTGTTTTGTTTAAACTTAATCACATCATAAATATTTGTTTATTACTAAAAAATAAATAAAAAAATAGCTTATCTTTTTAAAAAAAAATTAAACATTAAAATATTTGCATTGGATGAGAAATACGTTTAAATAACGTTTAATAGGAATTTGAATTCCTCTAATTAATAATATTTGACAATAGTTGTGTCTAAACAATAACAATAATAGTGTTTTTTTTTCTTTGACAAATTAACATTCGTGTTAAAATATAAATGAAAACACACTTTGGAATAATATTAATTTTTTTTTCTTTTTTTTTTTTTATTAAACTCGTTTCGTCCCCAAAGAATTAGTTTGCCATTTGCAGCTTAGACTTTTGTTTTCGCTTAAAAATTATTTTCAAAAATATTAATATTGTAGACTAAGCTGCTTTTTTAATTCCGCGCCTCTCAATTACAAAAATAATAAATACCGTTTTCATAATTTAATCCTGTGTTAATAAATATATATTTTTTTTCTTTAACTTAATATGATTTATATTGTATACATTTATAAAAGTTATAAATATATTATTTATATTCGCATGATAAAATAAATATATATTTATACTTAAGAAAATACTTTATATATGCTTTAAAGCTACGAAAAAAAAACTAATAAATCAATATAAATCGTACAAGTATACTGTACATTTGTATACTGAACAAATACAAACAGAAAGTAAAAAATATATAAAATATAACAGACGTATGTGTAAAAATAATTTCATACCAACTTGTATTGGTTAAATAAACTAAAACAACAGACAATAATATCATTGAATAAACTAATATAAATGATATGTTATTGTGTATGTTAGTGACCTAATTCTTGCAAGTTTTAAATGCAAATTTAATTACAACATATTCAAGAATAACATTGGTAATAAGTAAACATTTAATATGTGCTATTAATATTGCATTTATATAATAATAATAATAATATATAGTATGTACACACTTATATAGAATGTTAAGGAGTGTCAATTGAGTGACTAGAGAACATCTAAGTATATAGGAAGTAGTAATTTAATCTCAAAAATTGAAAAAATTTAAGAGAAAATAGATTGAACGGATTAAAGTAGCAACAGGAGTAATAGCGATATGAATAAAAAAAAGTCCAAAATGAAGATGGTTAAACGCGATCGAGAACGTTATAAGTGCGTATTATGTCAGATATAGGAACTAATTTAAGTCGAAATTAAGAACTAAAAAAGTAGGTGACCCTTCATAATTGAGAGCACGTATATAAGTATAAAATATAAGTTTATTATTTGTCCCCCAAAAAAAAAAAAAGGTCCATAATCCATATTTGTGAGATACAAGAACATAATATTTGTAGAGATGATATCAAACAACTCCAAAATGTTTATTAAAAGCGCTATGGATATATTATTATGTCATATTGGCTTATGGTAAACGATATGTAAAGTCACATTTGCTGATATAATTACAGAATTATTTAGTTTTTCTGAAGAAATGCACTTTTTATTTTATTCGAGTTAATTTATCTCTACCACATTGCTACACAAATATTGAATATATATTATCATTAACTATTCATTATTTACTTATAGACTATTATAGGAATTAATAATATCGAGCAGTAAATATATACAATATACATAGACAATAAAGGCATTTTTACAATACGTAGTTTTGATTTCAATATTCAGAATGTGTTTGAACAACACTCTGGGTTGACACAATGATTTCTTAAAATGTCAATACTTTAAAATTAATTTTAAAAATTAATAATTATTAGGTATTACTACTTAATATTACTATTCTATTTTATATATATATAAAAAATACATATTACAATTTTTATATAACTATAAGTAACAAACGATAATTATGGCTTGAGCTGTTTGAAGAGGAGACCAATCAGCAAAAGCAACTCAAACTTCTACGTTAAAATTATTATACCGTCTATTTTGCTTTTGTACCTATATACACAATAAAAATACCATGTAGTTAAAAATGTAAATAACGTATTATTAAATTTGTAAGTAGTTAACGAACACAATTACCTTTGCCGTACGTTAACATATTCAATTTAACATTATTTTATTTCAAAGTTTTCAGCTAAAGCAGCAATAAAAAAACCAAATAAAACATTGGAACAAGTTATTACTATTTTAAAAACACATGCATGCAATATGTTTTGCCTAACTTACAAGGCACTACTATTTTTTTTATAAAAAACAAAATTCACAAATTTGTATTTAAATGAAAAAGTTTAAAAAATGATTATTAATTAATACCTAACAATAATTACTGTACAAGAAAAATTAATTGTTTTTATTTTAAAAAAAGATTGGAATATATTTTACTAACCGTATTGCTTCTAATCGTGATATGAACTAAGAGAGTCGCTAATGAAATGTCTTCGGAATAGCCATTTTTTAAAGGAATACTTCGATAACCAGATCGCAATGAAATCATCTGAAATAATATGAAAATTCCACATAAGTTCAAATCAAATTTAAAAACGAATAGATGCAGAAACTGACCGGATATGTGCCTTGCCCAATAAAATTGGAATCTCCAAACATATCTTCATCGTTAACGACAAACCTAATAAATGCAACCGCTGGATTCATAATTTCAAATTCGGAAGTCTCGTTCCATATCGGATTAAATCCGTTATCCGCTAAATACATTAACTGTATTAATAATATAAACTGATATGAATAAAGAAAACACATACGTATTGTGCGAGTATTTAATTTTAATCCAGAATCATATTCCGCTCCATACACTTCAACAATGACAAACGGATTGGATATTCCATTACGACCTGGTCTACCGACATGACGACCGGCAATAATACAAATTGTTACTGACAACGTCTCGTCCATCCAGTTATTGGACAATGAATCACTTTCATCTAGCATATAATCCGGTTTTAAGACATAGCCACATCCACCGTTCAAACGAAATTTAGCTTGATTTAACTGCATAGCTTTATCTAAAAAAAAAAAGTTAAAAATACAATGTAATTACGAAATCATATGTTTAGAAATGTTTAATTACAAACCTGGCGACTGGTAATTAAGAGCAGCCATTTGACATCCCGTATTCCATATGGCTATTGGCGAATAGTTAGAGGAGTCAATGCGTTGGCCTTTCGGAAACACTCTACTAAATTGAATTTGATGATAACGAAAGAAGAACTTGCTTTCTTGGTGACACATGAGTTTTTCGGCTTTGTTTTCGGGAAAAGAAGACATTTCGTTGTGTACGAATCCACGTTCACGCAGTGTCTCAAGACAAAAAGCCACTGATCGACAGTAAATAATAAGATCGGATATTTCTTTGGCTATTTTCAACTGTCGTTCCATTTTTTTATTTTCCGTTTCCTTGAGACAAAAACCCGAATAAAACACAAGTATAACAATAAAACTACGCAATTGGCTTAAATTACTCTAGCGCTAGCGTTATGAGCAGTCTCAACAATCAGATTTTTCCATTCTTCGGCTTGTTCTCGTGATACTGAACCAACAACGAACGGTGTACAGGCATTGGACGTTTGTATTTTGATCATCCATTCGAGTTTTAGTTGATTTAATTTTCCAATCTCGACTAAGGCGCCCGTCAAGTCTAAACTACCTTTTTGTGAACTTCCCAAAAACATTGATTCTGTCGACTAAAACATTGAAATAAAAACGATTTTCAGATTGAACTGATAATAACTACTAGAATATGTGTCTTACACCGCTATCAGAGTTTTCAATATGAGCTTCTTGTAATTCTTCCACGTGGTTACTTGGAAACCAATGTTGCCGTTTACCACCATAGTCACCACGCCACCAACCGCTATCTTGTTTCACCACATTGGTAATCACAGAATGTTTGCAGAACGACAGTTCGTCATCTTGACGACCCTCGTAATCAAACGTCGCTTTTACAGTAACCTTTAATGGACAGTAAAAATACAAAAATTAATATATAATAAATAAATTAAAAATGTTTGTAACAAGGATTTTTTTTTATAAATATATAATAGTAAAGTGTATTAAAAAATTACCTTCTTGATAAAACTACTGGGATCCATATAACCGGGCGTACAGGAAACGGAAGAATCGTCCACGTCCTGAGAGTACACAAAAACATAAAACAAACAAAATAATATTAAAAAATAATAATCCGAAAACGCATTTAAACATTCAATTTTTATGGTATTACGTTACGAATTTGAATATTAGAAATTATTACGTCTGAAAAAAATCGTTTTCTCGATTATAATAACCAATCACAAATCGCGTCAAACCCAAACTTTTTAATGCGGTAATATATACTCATAAGCACAACAGACCAATAATTTTGGGGGTGCACAAATTGTGAAGACCTCACAAACCCGTTTTTTTATTATTATGGGTACCTGCCTATTTCTCTCAATAATCATATAGTACAACATTCTTGTAATATAATTGATAATATTTGCTTCGAAACAATCAAATTCGTAATAGAAAAAGGCTTTTATTTTTTTAGGGGGTGCACAAGACCCCCGTGCGCCCCCCTAGTTGCGCCTATGAAAATACTATACGAAAGCGTAGTAATCGACTGGGTATCCGAAAGGAAACAAAATACGACAAAATAATATCATCAACCCGTCTACAAACATTGTGGATAAAAGTAAAAATTATTAAGTAAATAAAAATTATTAATTCGGACGAAATAATAAAGACGAATCCGATTAACAATAATGGAAACACACAAGGTATGTGTTACATGACGATTTTCAACGAAACCATAAAAATATTAATAATATAAATTATATATTATATTAAACGATGTCTCATATTGTAGAGGAATGCCCTCGTTTTCATCTGAAGAAAGCGGATTGGTTAAGCTTCACAACTTAGAATACGGAGCCGTATAGAATGGTTAATTAATCTACCATTGGACTTATAACTCCGGAAAATGGTAACTCCAAAAAAAAAAAAATTTCTATTATCAATGTTATCGCTATTATTATTTGTTACTACTTTAATCTATTTGTTTTGTCTTACATACTCTTTGTCGTGTGATATTGTTTTAAACCTGCTATATGTAGTCATACGCTAAATAAAAAAAAAATATTATATTATTTTTAATATTTTATATTTATAATATTATTATAAATATAAAACATTTATAATAATATAAATATTGTTATCCGAGAAAAAGAGAAAACATTTTTAAACATTTCGATTTATACGCTCGCTATACGCGTATTATATAACACGAATAGCGTATATATACTGCAAGATGATCTCACGCAAAGTTCGATGAACCTCCTGAAATAAGGGTTATCTACGTTTTTTTTTTCTCGTTAACAATAAGTCATTAAAAAACTTTTTTCCTCTCTCTCTGGTTATTACTCGCGGTAACCCGAGAAACCTGATCTCGGAATTTTTAAATTACGTTACTTTAACGGGTGACCCGCGGGGGGGGGGAGGGGGAGGAAGGATACGACAGGACAGATTTTTTTTTTTTACGCGGGCCTATAAACCGGTTACGGTGGTAAATACCGCGGCAGGCAGCATCTCCATCTCTCGGGTCGTGTCTTCTGGACGCATTGTTATTACGATTCACCGCCGCCGCCGACAACAAACAAAACGTAATAATATCTCGCCGAGGGTGGTGAGAGACCGCAGCAGACGCGTCTCGGCGTTTTCCAAGTGATTTTATTTACAACAAAGCACAAGCGGAGTAATCGTGTAGCTCGCGAGAAACGACGCGCCTGCAGTACACGCCGAAAACACCTCTGCTGTGCAGCGGCGGAATAAAAATAATATTGAAAATTTTTTTTTTTTGTAACCGAGTGTCGAATAAAATACACGCAATCCGAACGCGGCATTTAATCAAATACACACAATCGATTCAGAGTTTTTTTTTAATTCTCTTATAATATTATATAATTCGACATTTTCATAGAGAGAAAAAAAATTGAATTCCATTATACGCACACACACAGGAGACGAGAAAATCGTTAATGAATCGAACAAACGTTTCCTTCCCCTAAACAAAGGATTAAATATATCTCCGATATTCGATTACACCGCGGAGATCGGAACTGGTAAAATAATAATAAAAACAATTTTTTCTTTCATTTCAGCGTAACAAACAGTGCGAGCAAGATAAATTAACTATAATATTTTTAACGATTAACAAAAAAAAAAAAAAATATTGGCTGCTGCACGTGTACTGATGAAATTCACGGATCGGAGAAATATTTTTCGCGAAGGACGAAAACGTTCGAACGATATCGGAGAAATTATTATTGTAAAGCGATTTCGAAAAATTGTCCGTTTCATAACACCCTCGACAATATCGATAAGGGAAAAAACGTGTATGAATACACCAATAAAGGCTGACATCCACCGCCGCAGACACACCTTTCTCAAATTCGGTGCAAAAGTCTCCTCGTGCATCGCCATAAAAAATTGTTCTGGAAACGCGACTGTATCTCTTATTAAACACATTAACATTGATCAAATATACCGACTAAATATATTAAACATTTAATCAATGATATTAATACGCTTGAAACGAATGGCGAGGGATCGTATCCAATGTTTTGTCCCAATTCCAAGTCGGAGGAGATCGAAAACCTACCCCACCGCCGAATCTTATATACGACGTTCACGCATGAATGTAACACCCTTTTCAATTACAGTTCACAGCCGAATCGTGTTTTCTGTTTTTTTTTTAATTAAAAAAATATTCTATACTAGGTAGGTACGCGATTTATTTTATTGATACTGCAGGCTTACAAAACCCGCAACGTCTACGTGTCACGGTCGATTTTCATCGTTTTCGAAACTTTGAAATAATAAATACGACTACCGCTACAGGTTTTATTTATCCGCAGTGTATATAAAACACGTCTTATAAATCTACTGATTTATATATAACCATTGTATAGTAAAGTACAGTTCGGTATACATTAAACAATATATTGTTTTCAGTTTTAAAACGCCGTCCACTATATAAAAAAAATATTTTATTATTATACCGTAGAAAAAAATATATATTATATTATTCGATATAATAAACGAGTTTGTTTTGTTTTTAGTAAACACAAGCAGTGTACTCTACTATGCGTATATTACCACCACTCGTGTATAATTATTTTACGGAAAAGTCACTATAATAATATATAGGTATAGGTGGTACGTATATATTATAAATAACGAACCGCGTTTCTTATATGTATAGAATATTAAGACGATAACAAAATTCTCTTACAACGACATTCCACTCACAACGCGCATTTACAATATAAACCGTATTGCGTACCGACCAGAATCTTTATTTTATTTTTTCTTATAAACACTAAACACATAGACAAGAGTTGAGTTAATGTCGGAAATACGAAATAAATAATAATTTATGACGTTTAACACTTATAAAATTTAAAATCGAACGTCGTTAGGTCTATATATAATATATATATATTTTATATATTAAACACATATTTAAATGGGAATATATTCTATATATATATATATATATATCTGCATACGAAAATTATAAAACTTTTTTTTTTTTTACATTTAACATAAAATAAACAGCGCGCGTTTTTTTAAACGCACGACGAATATCAATAAGTTTTTTTTTTAAATATTTTACAAAAATAATTATCGTTATAATTTATAAATTACAACAAATAACGCCGACTATATCGCGTATATAATTAATAATATAAATTTTTAAACGCTAAAACTCCGGTAGAATGATGGAGGGCGTTTTAAATAATTTTGAGTTATTTAAAAACGGATAAAAAAAAAACAAGCGTATACAAGGCGTTTATAATACTTAATTTTATTGCACTGTATAACCACTCTTTCTCTCTCTCTCTCTCTCTCGGATATATTACTACCGCCGCGTTATAAACGACCCGCAAACTCTTTAAAAACATTTCGAAAAACGTACGAAAGGTTTATATGTGAAAATATTATCATGAATCGAGTAATCGTTTTTTTTCGTTTTTTTAAACCTCGTTTGACTTATAAAAGCATATAAAATAAGAAATATTTTCTTTTTATATTTAGAAAGAAATAAAAGGGAAAAAAACGGGCGGCGGTGGCGCGTCACGTTTGAACGGTGCAGAGCAGGCGCACGCGGGGATACCGGTGCAGTGTATATAGTACACCGGAAAACCAGATTACACGCCCAGCAGAGATGGTATTTGGACAGAAGAAACGCGCGAACGCACAAAACCGAAACGACGACCACCGTGGGCGTCCCGAGAGGGGAAGTAAATTGCCTTCCCCCTCGGGGGAGAGGGGTGTTTATATTCCGTCTGTCCGACGACGGGTGAACAGACACGGACCGAGCGTGTTCCATCGTGAACGAGTAATAGTGAAAATATTCAGGGAATGCACCATTATTAAAAGAAGTAGTGACAGGATTTGGTAGAGAATGCAGTAGAAAACGATTCGTAAAAGTCAAACAGGTACTTAATAATATTTTCGTACATTTTTTTTTTTTTTTTGTACCTATACGTGTATACAGTAAAGAGTTTATGGAAAATAAGTCGTCATTTAAATTTGTTTTTAATTACTTTTGTCCTCCGCGGTGTGTACACACATATAGGACATAAATGTTCGTTCGGGATTCCGTACGAGTTTGGATAACGGTACACTTAAAACGAAACCGATAAATATCGTGTAACGTGTATAGGTTATGGACTACTACTATACATGTTTAGTAGACTATAATATTACGTGTGGCGTGTGTTTCCATACCCGCGTCGTAGAAAAAAATATTTGAATATTACCTCACCTGCTGCGGAGACGGATGATAATCCTTCGTAATGGAATATTTTTTTTATATAATATATAGCTAGTGGTAGTGGTCCACGGGACGAGAGGATCGGCGAGGAGGTGACGGGAACGAGAGGAGTCAAGGCTGTGAAGATTATAAAAGGGGGTTGATGACGAGCAACACGCATCAGTGTAATTATTCCGTTCGAACAGCGGGGTTCTGTCTGCGGTTTCAACAATGGGAAGAAAGATGGAGTTCAAGAATGTCGTACAACAGGTGAGAAAAGCAATATAATCCGTTACAATTTTAACGTAAATATTCTAAAAAAGAAAAGTATTTTTTTTTAAATACGCGTTTAAATTAGCATTACACACTCGAGACAATAACTATTTTAAACGCGATTAATTATATTACTAACATTAGCGTTAAACTTAAGTTACCTATATAAAGTTGAATAATATTATATAAATGCGGCAGTTCGTCTACGACACGTATAGGTACCTATTAATAAAGAATAAAAAAAAAAAAATCGACGAATATTTTACTACGGTATATAAAAACACTTTATTATACGATATTAATGAAAACTGTGTTAATATATACACGCGTATACTGTAATATATACGCAGTGACGGATTTACCAGTAGGCTGAGTAGGCTGGAGCCTAGGGCGGCAAATTTGGGGCCAAAATTTGTTTTGTGTCTTACAGAAATTTAAAAGATTCATATTTATACACCTAAATGTTATTTAATAAAGTATATATAATATATAATGTTCATAAATATGAAAGTATTCATTTTCATTATATTTCTATTAAAACATTTAAAAAAATAATATAAAATTATCACTTGTGGGCTTCCAAGCAGAATGTTAAAATACTTGTTTAGAAAACAAGAATGTTTTTATATTTATAATATACAAAAAATGTACCTATATATAATGTAATATTTTCACAAAATATATGTTAAAAATATATGATGAGATCGGTAGGGACGGCAAAATTTGAATAGCCTACTGGCGGCAAATCTGTAAATCGGCCATTGTATATATGCGAAATTACAAACACTTTTCAGTAATGGAATAAATTTTTAAAAAAATTGTATTTTTGAAAACTTTGTTCTCGTCTAAAGACTACACGATATTTAAAACACAATATTAATAAAAATATAACGAAGTGTATTGCGTTCTAAATGGGGTAGGTATGTACGTCATTATAATTTATGGACACCGCGTTTTTTTTTTTTAATATCAATTTTAATTTTTAATCAAACGCGATGGTACCTACACAATCTATAAAATATTGTTTTCTGAAGCGTTCACGATATATATATATAAATAAAAAAAATTCCATATTTTCAAATATTCGATAAACAACACGGATTTCGGTAAAACACTATAAAACGACGACATATTAAATTCAAAAAATATATATATATATATTATACGAATTATTATTTCTTACCACCTACCAGCCGAATAACACGAAAACAGATTTATATAATAAGGAATGATGAAGAGGGTCTCTTATACACAATATTGCGCGGATTACAAAGAATCACACTACATCAAAAGGGATTATAATAACGGCGTAGACTGAATGCGCGCGGGTATATATTATTATAAAAACGTGAAAGAAAAAAAGAAACGAATTCTTCTTATTTGTTGAATGGGGTAACAATGCGTACACATCGTCTTATATTTTTTTATTTATACGTATAACAGATGGCTTGAGTGGATGGAACAAACACTATAAAATATATAATAAACCGTTTCGAATCAGAATTTATATCATACGTTAATTGATATTTTACATCAAATTCGTCGCATTAATTCTTTCACCAAAACTCGGTTTTAATTCGAACAAATTTCAATTGCGATTAAATTGTATTACGTTTAAGCGCGACGACGGCCAAAAAATGCAAAAATGCAAAAATTCCAATAACTTTCTCGGGTATCGTTTAAATAATATATATTTAATCGATGGTTGAAATCTGTAAATACTTCACCTCTCTATATTTTCACCGAATACATATCCCTCACAAATTACCCTATAATGTTTTTGACCAAATATTTATTCGATATTCGTTACTATATAAGTATTCTAATATCTTGACGTCAATAATAAAATATACTGCTTAAATACGTGGTAATAATATAATTAAAGATCTCGTTAAAATTCGATCAAATACTCGATCGAAATCAAATTTTAAAAAAAAATACTAAAAATGTTATGTCGGACGTAAAACTTACACAGTCAAACTGAACGAAAGACATGGATATATTTCTAAATTCAAAAAAATATATATATTTAACTTATATTACCACATTAATACATGTCATATACGAATGGATTAAACACTAACTTGGCATGTTTTCAGACAGTTTTTCGTTGTTTTTTTTTTGTCGCTCACTTTTTAAAAACGTTTTCCATTTCTATCAGAAATATATTTCACTAATCAGTGAATTCATCATTAAGTATTAATCGCCATATTTTCGTGTTCTACCTCATAATATACAAAATATGCATACAGTTTGTATATGTCTTATCGTTAAGAAAAAAACAGTATACTGTAGAGTCCAAAACCATCCAAAACACGAACATTTAAGATTTTAAAAATTATATTTAATTCAAATATGATAATTGACCGTAGGTTTAATGCATTTTTAACTAAAAAGGGGGGCAAATAGTATCTATAAAGGATACAATAGGGTTTCTCTTGATGATTGATGTGTAAATACACACATATAATACCGCGTATTTACATAGAAATTAAACTAATTAACACGTTTAATTTTCAGATATTTATCTTAGTTGCAATTTTGAGTATAGTAAACTCGGCAAGAATACTGGGAAAATCAGGAATATCAAAAGTACAGCGGGTAATTGCATTTTTAATGATAAAAATAGTATAATTTTATGTTGTACACAATAAGTTAATGATTTTAAAATGGATGAATTACAGATTCCGCAGTATCGTTTCCATTACTATGTTCAGGATGATAAGACTGGAGGGCACAAACAACAAGAAGAGTACAAGAACGAGGAAAAAGTTCACAGTTCGCATAATGTGGCAGATTCTAATGGAGACGTACGCGTTGTTAATTACCGTACGGATAAATCTAGTGCATTACCTGTTACTGTCAATATCAGAGACGACGTTTCGCCGTTTAAGGTATCACTCAATAGCCCAGTGTACATTAATCGACAAACCGATGCTTCAAAAGAATCAAATTTACTGAAATCATCACCAATAGTTGTAGAACCGTTAAATATGCAAGAACAAAAATCTCCGAAATCGATTGAGATGGATTCCAAAGACGAATACCGTGTGATAGAGAACGTCAGCAAAGCTACCCAACTAACCGAACAGGTGAATGCGAATCAAACTGAAGACCGTAAGGATGATATAAAAGATGAACAGATAACAGAGCAAATAGTAATCCAAGACGAAGGTATTACAAATATACAAACAGAATTTACAATTCCGTTTAAAAAGCCAAACCCAGTGAACGCAGATGATTTCAAGGATAATGACGACGAAGCTATAAAAAAAAATATTGTTAAAGCAATACAAAACATTAATGAAGACCACGAACAATCCGATCCTCAAATAAACTTTAAAAGTGTATTATCTGATAAACCATTAAAAATAATCGGTGCTGATTCTATGGAAATGGAACGACTGGAAAGTTATCAACCAAACCAAGAAAATTCAAACTTCAAAAATCAACAACTATCAAACAAGCCACTACGGTTATTTGGATATAATCCATCAATTATTGGATCATTATATGACATGCAAACTGAATATAATCGACCGACACAACTCCAACAACCACCAAATGTTAATAACAAAGGTTATACTGCGTCATTTGGAGTTCAAAGTGATGATGTTAAGCCACAAACACATTATGATAATTCTGGAATGCACTTTTCTCATCAAGGTCCCACTATCCAAACTGTAGGTTACAAAGGAAATCAAAAATATAATGCACCTACACAAACACAACCACTATATTATTATGATCCAAATTCAATGGTTATGTTACCAATATACACCAATATGATCCAAAATTCATATTCGTTTGCAGATTACAAGCCCTTATCAATTCAGCCCCAACTAGCTCAACCACAACCAACTCAACCGCAACCAACTCAACCACAACCAACTCAACCACAACCAACTCAACCACAAAGGGGCTTTAATTTAATGCACATTTTGAGCGGAGGTAGTTTCCACAGAGGTTCAGAACAAGCAGAAGGTTCTCAACAAACAGCAGTAAAAGACAAAGAGTCCCTAATAAAACAAGAATCTAATAAATTGGAAAATTCAAAACTGTCAGAAACATACGATAAATCCAAACTCCCACAAACAGTTATGTTTTATTTGAATCCAAGCGAAACACCAATAGATTTGAAATCACTCACGTCTAGCCCTGTGCAACTTGCATTCGGTCAACAACTACAAGCTGACTGTAACAATCAAAAATCTAAAGTGCTGCCATCAGTTAAAGCAGATAATCCTCTTCAACCTATACCGCTTTGTTCAGATTGCGTACCAGCTTTGGGATTACTGGGCTTACAGAGTACAAAACCAGCGGCAGTTCAACAAAAGAAATCTATCATCGCTCCTCAAGTGATGCCAATATGGAATGGATATAACGTGTCAAAACTCAACTACTTAATCCTACCCAGTCCAATAAATAAATAATAACTAATAAATAATAACTTATACTCGTATTTACTAATGACGTACAATGTAAAAATTATAATTTTTTTTTTTTAGATAAGTTAAATTTAAAAAAACAAAAAAATATTTCTTACGTATTATTTTATTAACATATGTATATAAGAAAATATCATCATACTTACAGTCCCCATTCTTTGTACAATATCTTCGTTTACAGGAAACCATAATTTAATCTTTTTGTATAAATAATTTTGTTCATAATACTTTATAAGTTCCACCAAACTTTCAAATTGTTTAACACCAATAGTGTACAATCGTCCTTCTAGTTTTATACGACAATGTTTGATTTTTTTTTCGGCTCTAAAATTACAATGTATTTAAATTATTATTTATAATGATTAAAAAGAAAAAAATATACTTTTTTTTTTTTTTAATTTACCTAAACGAAATAGCAAACAGATGTTTATCATTTTCACATGGCCGCACCAAAAACGCACCTTCATGTGGTACTCGTCTCAGTAACGCTTCAGCTCGACTTCTACAAACATATGGGAGATACCAAATCATTCCCTCATGCTTCAAAGGTTGAGGTACAGGTTCGTTCAAAATGATATAGGTTTCCTAAATTAAATAATCAAATAATATAATTAACAATAAGTATTTAAACTTGAACATAAAATGTTATATTCACAGTAATCAGTAGACTATATATATTTACTTGTATACGTAATGCATATGTTCGATAATAAGTTATCAAGCTATATAAACTATCAAATGTGGCGCCTTCAATTAAGTAATACTTTATTTGACCTCTGTCATGCTTTGAACGTATTCTGCAATGATTCACTTTATTCTGATGCCTGTGGATATACATATAGATAAATATTTTGTCCAAGTTATAACAATAATAATAATAAATTCAATTTACCAGAACGATAGCGAATAATCACCAATGAATGTATCACTCTGTCTCACTAAAAATGTACCGGCGCCAAAATGCTGATATTGTTTCAATAATTCTTCAGCTTCATTTCTACCACGTGCTAATTTCCCATGAAACCAGTATTCTCCAAAATGTAATTCATCATTAGGTATACCCTAAAAATATGTTTTTTTTAAATTTAATATATACATAAACATATATATTTGTTTAATATATATATACAAATATTTTTATTTATTTTTTTAAAAACTTATAATCAATAATATATACAAATATACAAAATCTCTATGAGAATTTATAATTCTGAGATTAAAGGATAATAGGTAATAACCTTTATTTAACATTAGCAATGTAACTTAAAAATAATAATTTATAAGACATTTATAAAATCTTAAGAGACCAAACAAATTATTATTATTAGGTTAGGTAAGTATTTGTTTTAAATATATTCTGTAATAAATTATAACGATTTACAAGTATTTGAAATAAACTATGTTTCAACACAACCCAACCAAAATATCAAATATATGCTTTGTAGTAAAGTATTGTTGTTTAACTAACTTCTCTCAAACGACTTGTATTGGAGATATCTAGAGTTTCCAACTCTCCACCTTCTGCTTCATCGTCATTATCAATATCCGTTTTACACAGGTCTGTATAGTAGAGTTTATTACCAGATAGTACAAAAAAATGAGGCCTCCATTCTTTCTCCAATGGATCTTCAAGGTAAAGCACTCCATTTTTCTTTGTATTTCTCAAATCTGTGTCCATAGCTAAAATGAAAAATTATGATAGTATACGCACAAATGATAAACACTCTCAATTTATAAGACTATTACAATCTTCGTGATGTCTAATTGTAACCGATTGATCTCCATTGACTTTCTCTGGAAGTCTTTTGTGTTTTATTATGAATTTATATGCGAGTTGTTCGGGTGAAGGCATTTTAGTTTCATTCCGGTCAACTGGCTGTGTAAGTAACATATCTCCTAATATTTCAATCATACTTGATGCCATATTTCGTTGTTGTGGTATTGAACAGTTGTCTTCTATTGACAAAATAACTGGATACCTGAAATACATTATAACAGTTAATCTTACTATTGTCAATTAATAAAAACTTTTAAAAAAATATTCGTTACTTACGGGGAAGTAATAAAAGCGTGTTCTTTAATCGTTTTCAAGACATCGACAAACTTTATTCGGCTAGTTAATGTGTGTCCATGATATATTATAGGCAGGCCATCTGGTCCATCCCAACAATCTAATTCTATACAGCGGCATCCCCAGCGCAAACATCTTGCATATGCTTCTACTGAACTCTCGCTGGATACTTGATCTCCAGTCAAATAACTGAAAAAAATTTTAAACCCAGAGTAGTAAATAATAAAAGCAATAATTCTAAAAAAGAAATTTTCACTCACGTATTATGAGAAGACGATATCCAATAATGTGAAAGCGGTTTCGTCATGTCCTGAAATGTATTGTCGTAATATTGATCCCATACTTCATTTTGTTTTGAAAATAAGTAATCCATAAACTAAATAAAAAAATTTACAACAAATCAGTAGGTACCGCAATTACAGTTTTGGAGGCCCCGGTGCGAACTAATTTTGGAGACCCCTTACAGGGATGAGGGATGATTTTAGAGGTTTGACACCTTGCCATCCTCATAAAGATTAGCATTGTAAAATTACATCGGTAAATTAAGGACGATCAGTATGTATACACAAATACACAATCGACAAATCAATAAAAAATTGATAAAAAAATTTTTTTTTACTTATTATTAACTTTTTGGAGGGTGTTAAAGAAAGAAAAAAGGTCAATTACACTTTGATATAGATAAGCTTAAAAATTAAGCTTTAAGAACAATTATAAACTATATTATTAAATCTAATAATAAAAATAGATACGCATAAATTAAATATTTTTTGAATAACATTTATATTCAATTATATGTAACTTATATTTAATGACCCAGACAGGTAATTATAGGTTTTATAGGTCATTTCCTTTTTTGCCCCGGGCTGGTAATTTAAGAACTATTAAAATCTTTTTTGATCATGTTTTACAAAGATTTAGTAACCCAAGACCATGAAAAATGATCCTGTTTATATCGTATTATTTTATTACTAATTGTATGTATTGTATTGTATGTATTTGTATTTGAAATTGTGAATTTATGTTAAATAATACATAGCTTTACTGAGATTAAATTAGAGAATATTGGAAACAGTATATTTTAGTACTTTTAAAATAATAAAACTTGTGAATACCTATGTGAACACTGAAAACCACATAAATTAAAAACAATTCGCTAAATATATAATATTATTTTATATAATATTGTATCCACACGGAAATTCTGTTGGGTGTTTTGCAAACAAATAAACTACAAAGGGTGTACCTATCATTTATAACTTATTTTTTTAGCAGCTTGTCCCCATCTACCAATATAATATCACGATTCAAGAGTGTTGGTTTTTATATTAGTGAATATAATACATCTATATTTAGATTTTAGAAAACTACAATATTAAATACGAGATATTGATATTTGATAACTATACACACAATATAAAATGAAACTAGCTGAATTACAGGCTACAGCTAGTATAAGCTATTAGTTCAATTTTAAAAAATCCCGGGAAAAACTGATTCAACAACGTGAAATTACGAACGGAAATCCGTCTACAACGAATGAAAACAAATACCGAAACTGTTATCAGCAGTCGGTAGTCGACATTTGGCAAATGATAACAGTAAACAGTGCATGTCCCCACAGATTATAATTTAATATGTATTGATTTTCAGTTGACGGAAGTTTTCGTTATTGTACGTTTCATCGTCTTAAGTTTTTTTTTTACACACGGAAAACAAACGCGAGATGATTCGCTTTATCCTAATACAAAATAGGGCAGGGAAAACGAGACTGGCCAAATGGTACATGAACTTTGACGACGATGAGAAACAGAAGCTTATCGAAGAAGTGCACGCAGTCGTAACGGTCAGAGACGCAAAACACACGAATTTCGTAGAATTCCGAAACTTCAAAATAATTTATCGAAGGTACGCCGGTCTGTACTTCTGCATCTGTGTGGACGTTGGCGACAACAACTTATGCTATCTGGAGGCCATACATAATTTCGTTGAAGTGCTCAACGAATATTTTCACAACGTCTGTGAACTGGATTTGGTGTTCAACTTCTACAAGGTGTACACCGTGGTAGACGAAATGTTTTTAGCCGGTGAAATCCGGGAAACGAGTCAAACGAAAGTTTTAAAACAACTACTTATGTTGAGTTCGTTAGAATAAGTTTATAATATATTAATGAGCTGCAAATGTTTTAACTTTACCCCAGTACTCTTATTATATTATTTATTACTCTATACCAGGATGTATTCTTTTATATGTATTTATATATATATATATACATAAGCTACTATTTATGATTATCGTGTAATTAGAATTATTAAAATATACCTAATTTATTACTGTCTCAGTTCATATATATATTTTTTTTTTCGGTGATAAGAGATAATATATTAAGATAACTTTATCCGCCCTCTTGATAGCAAACACATTTAGTATATTACAAATTATTATTAAATGCGTTACGTTGAAAAATAAAATGGATAAATACAAGTTGTTTAAGTTTGGTGTAATTTTCGCTATTGGTGTTATAAAATTAAGCATATGGATGGCATACATAAAATAACTTGTACTCACATCGGTTTCTGTAAACTGTAGTTTATCGTTCAAATCTTTTCCACAATACTTGAAATATTCTTTCATGTGTTTAGCAACGATTTCTTCTTCAAGGCATAAGCTTTCTTGCTCAGCGTTTAAAAATCTAGTGAGATTACAAACATTGAATGTGTTGTCGAGCGAACAGTACATTGAAAAACACTCACTGAAAATCTAAAACAGGTAATACAAACACAGGTACCTATTATACGACTGCATAGAACTATGTGTAAAATTGAATAATTTTTACTCCTTCGTTGTAGATAAGTTTTTTGTAAAGGGTGGAGAACTCGTCAAAACTAAGTTCATTACGCTTCTTGGTATCAACTTCTTGAAATAGCTCTCGCAATTTACTGGTTGAAATTTTGCAATGAACACGAGGCAAGAACGATTTTACATCTTTTAATGTCACTCTATAAAATATACGTACAACACATTATATTTTTTAAATAAAATGAATCATTTAACGAACAAAAATTACTTAAGTTTTGTACTAACGTTTCCCTAGAATTCTCCATATTGTAGAATTCTTTGCGCAGCCACCTTTCAAGTTGCAATGGATACGGAGCACACACAGTATCATTTACAAGATGATATAAACATTTCAGCCACAGTTCACATTCTTGTTCGGATAATGCTACAATTCAATAACGATTGTTGTTTATTTTTTAATGTAAAGCATCGTTTTAAAGTTTTTTTACCAACCGATTGGCGTAAATTAACATAAAATTCTTATAAACACTTATAACATTACATAAAATCTGTGCATCGATCTGTTAATTGTACTAAATTAAAATTATTATAATCATTAATTAATATTTATAAAACACAGTTTTTTTAAATATCACACAAGTAATATACTCTGAAGTATAATAATTTTACAAATTTTACCTACACAATTTCTTTTTAATTATATTGTACATGTTCCTATATGATTGTCAAAAGTATGTGTTCTGATAATGTATTTCTCTAAAATTCAGATTAATGTTATAAATTAAACAATACAAATTATTAATAAGTAAAAGATTATATTAATTTATTATTAGATCATGTTAAAACAAATAATTTATCGAATTCTTTTAAGTCGTAACATGTTAATGAATCATTATTAAACTGATTTCTACTATATCTAATCGTATTCATAACTATTTCCATAATAGTGGTTTTAAATCATTACCATTTTATATTTAATTAACATGAACAAAACTGTATTTTTAAACTAAAATGAATCGATACTATAATTTTAATAACAATACACGTTGGCTTTGTTCATTTATTTTTGTATATATATAGGTAAAATACAACATTCTTTTTAAGAATATTAAACTTTATATCCATTTAGAACTGCATTTATTGTAAAATGAAATCAATGATATTATTTTGATTAAAACAAATAATTTAGAACATTTCTAGATAACCTAAGCAATAACATTACACTGAAATTACACTGTCCTTTCTATACACAATCCGGCTCGAAGTTATAATAATAAGAACCGTGTAATAAACCATTACATACCGACTACAGAGAGCGTTTTCAGTTTGAATTCGTTGCCATAAAATATGACAAAACATTTAGACGCTTCGAATTTTTTCAGTTCGTCGGGCCATCTATCAAACTCTTTACTGTTTCTGCCACAACGTACTTCTTTAACATCTTTGAGATCCACTAGATCAAATCAATCGTCAGTTGTGTATAAAAAAAAAATTGTTCCAATCGTAATATAAACTTACAGGTGCCGTCGAAAGTCTTGTTGTTGGTATTGGTCGTTCTGGACCACAATATTTGTCGGGTATCCTTGCGCAGCCGTAACGATTTTTTCTCCGGCCGTTTCTTCAAATAAAACCGTGTAACGATCGTGCCTCGTTCCAGTATGTTCATGATCTGGTCGAGTTCCGAGACGAATACGTTGGGCGATACTGCACCGCAAGCCATTGCGAAAACGGTGATTTTCCACCCTTTAATGCCTCAACGGATTCTACTCAATTTTCTAGATAAGTCATTTTTCTTTTTCTACAAAAATCTAGAAATTGAGAATAATGACAGTAACGCGCTCCGGAAGTTACTTCTGTAATGGATAAAATTATATTATGATAATAGTATCAACTAATATCACAAATGATAATGTGCCTACAAAAAAACGATAACGGTTAACAAGTGAAATTCAAAAAACAGGAATATATGCACTGAATAAATTTGTTTATTCAGTTTATCATCTATATTCTATACTGTCATACCTAATTGGCATTAGTTTTTGGTAATATACGTGTGTACATATTCGAAAATATTATCCGAAACAAAATTTTTTTAGTTTCTGAATCAGGCAAAGACGATGATAAATGTTTTTTTTTTTAGTCTGTCAAAATCTTTTTGTGTAGGAGTGCTCGGATGATATCGTCATATATGGATACCTACTTTATTTGTCGCGTTTATCAATTTTCCCAGTATTTAAAACGTTTCAAAAATCGCAAAAGAAAATTTATAATGATAACTTTTAAATTACTATAAATGAGTAGAAAAAACGAAACCACTTATTTTATACTTAAATATATAATTACATAAAACGCGATGTTTTATTGTAAGTTGTAATCTAAGCCTGAAGCCATCCTCTCCTCCCAACAATGGACTATACTGTATATACTTGTCGAAATAAGATTTATTTTTTCGTTTTATCGGCCTTCATTGTAAAAAAATAAATAAATAACTGCTCAACAATTACAAAGAAATACAACAGAATAGGTATAGTACAGATATTTATTAGAAAGAAAAACAAAGTGAAAACTCAATTCAAATGCTCAATCAGGAAATCGGAGTTCAAAATGAACGAGATGATGATGATGCAAATTATGGGGGAATGAATCTAGAACATTAAGAATATTGGACGGGGATTAAGACCGTGAAGAGAAAGAAAATGAATTGGCGAGATATTCTGTTGATAGGATGGGACAAAGAATTTAAAGTAAAAAAAAAAAAAATCAAAACATTTCGTCGCGATGGCGATGCGACGATGGAAGCTGGTATTATATCCAAATCATAAATGATTTTTCTGAACACTTTCAGTTTTCAGAACCAATAGGTATAGCGAACAAGTAATTGTTGAGCTGTATTAACTGTCGTCTAAAGCTAATAAAATTTTGAAAAAGTAAAATGATAAAAAGGATATGTAAAAGAAATATAGAAATAAAAACTATAAATCAATACTCGCAAATAATTATTTTTTCTATATATATATATATATTATACAAATTTAATAATTAATAAATATAATAAATGATTAAATATACTGTGGCTTAGATGTACGGGGAGAGTGAAAAGGACTTCCATATCCCTCCCCCAAATCTCAAAAAAATTGTTCTTGTTATTTTAAATGTTGAATGTTGTATTTTGTTAATTGTGAATAGTGAATTTTAGATGCATATTATTAATATATGCACTGAAATAGTGAAATATAATATTACTACATAATATGAAGTTCAAATAGTTGAAAATTACAATGCTATATAGATAAGTATGTGAATAGTATACACTATTATACAATAGATACAAACACTCGATAAGAAATATTGATTCTATTGATTTCACTTGATAGTTGATTGTATAGAAAACGCGACAAAATTCTGTATATATGAGAGAGTTCGATATAGTTTCTTAAACTGAGTCAATATAGCATTTCGTATCTCTTGAAAAATGTACTCTTCATAAAAACCGTATATAATAACGGATTAATGAGCGAGAAGTTTTAGTTGTACCTATTATCTAAAAATCGGTGATTTGACATTGTTTTTGTAATTTTTTTTTATATATATATAGCTTCTAATTACAATATTATTACAGCTCAAACATTACTTAAGGAGACTTTATTTTATAATTATATTATATTTTTTTCATTAAAAATTACTCGATAATCTATAGTAAATAAAATATTTTTATTTCCAAAGTTCATTTGATATGTACCCCATGCTCCACAGAAGAAGATCGTATCTACGCCATTGAATAAATAAATGACAACCGTTGCTGCGCTGACAAAACGAACAGTACTTATCCCTATATTATAGTATATCAAATAAACGCAGTTCATTTGTACGATATGATTTTTTTTTTTTTTTTGTTATTCATACGCCATATTATACGAGCCAATTTGTTTCGGGTAATCTGCATTAGGTATACCGTAATATTTCAACGTGTATAACGCGTGTGTATACGTGTATAAAAAAATATATATACATTTTAAATTGGCTCGCAAATAGAATGGAACAGAATTCCCGTTCGTCGCATAATATTTACCCGCTCATTTAATACGCTATATTATTATTATAATATATATATTTTTTGCCATATATATATATATATATTACGTAGACCGTAGACGATTAAAAATATATATCGTATATTGGTAAAATAGTTACGTTAATTTCCTTGTATAATATAATTTTCGAACCGTATATAATAATAATATTAGAACTACATTTTCGAGAGACGCGAACAATATTATGTGTAATAATATAATACGAATGCATAATTTTTAGAGCGTGCGCGTATAATAGGTACTATACTATATTAATTAAACGCTAAATAATATGTAAATGGTTTACATTATTTTAACACGATTTTAACAGACCCGCGTTTGAAGAATTCGTTATTTCTTTCCCTTTTTTTCCCCCCCGCAAAAACGAATTTTAACCGTTTCTCCGAGCATATATTATTATATAATATAAGATACGTCGTTAATTTTAAATTAACAATATATATATATATAGGTACATTATACGTGTCGAAAATACGTGTTAATGCGGTGTTTATATATATGGCAGGTTTCGAATGTAAAAGAATTCGATTTAAAAGAATATATCGTGATGTATGGCGTCGGTGGATTTAAAAAAAAACTTTTCCTATATAGGTACGTTTTAGAAACAAGACTGATTGCGAGCCGTCAAAAAACTCCGTCGCATTCCGTATATATATTATATTATAGACATTTTAATCGTTAACGCGCGTTGGAGTTTGCTGCACACGCGAAAAAAAAAAAGAAAAACGAAACGACGCTAATGTGTAAAGTTATCAACAAAATAAGGAGCTTTTCTTTTGCACGACACAGGTTAAACGTTAACGGTAAAAATAATAATAATACGATCGGTTAAATCTCATATATATATAATATTTACACACCAATACGCGTTAATATGGTATATTTATCGTATACGAGACTTTATAGTTTTTCGGTAAAAGCTTTTATTTTCATTGGGTTTAAAACTCGCGTTTTTAAAATAACTAAAGTAATAGTATTAGTACCTATGTAATTTATTCCATACATATAGGTACGGAAAATAATTTGGAATTTATCGTCTGCGCTTGATTGGAGAAATGACCGCAATGATGATGACGGATATTTGATATTAAATGGTTAGAGTTATTTCAGAGTGAAATAAAAAAGGTCTAGGCGTTTTAATTTTCACCGACTATAAGTGTATTTATAGATTCGAAAAAATAAGTATATGGAACGACTCGGGTTAATAATATATATATATGTATAGTTTTATATATATTAATACGACGAACGTCGAAATACGCACTATAAAATATTTGTTATTAAAACTACGAAAACACGTACTTTATTTAAATATAAAATAATAATAATAATATATTACCAAATTACGCGTTTTGTATACAATGCGTGTTTTGTCGTAGAATTGCGCTTATTACGCGCCGTATACATATACATTTTATTACATTTATTAGCTAATAATATTTCGGCGTCGGAGGTGTATTTTATACTTGAGAGACTATAAGCGCGTATATTATTGCAGTGTATTGATATTTTTGTTTCAATAAAAAAAAAAAAATACGTTTTTTTATCTTCTTTACCCATCACGTTGACAGAATCAATACGCTTTACGAGTATAATATATATGTGTGTATATATATATATATATATAGGTATACTACACACAACTGTAGTTATTTGTTTGCTTTATATTGTGTATTGGTTGTCTGTGAAATATATGCGTATAGGTCAGGCAGGACCGGATTAAGAGTTTACCGGGCCTGGAGCCTAGTAGTCCAAAGGGCCCTTAGTCCTTAGAATACTTATAACTAGGGTTCGGGACTTGTAGCACTTAAAAACATGAAAATAAGCGTCAAATTAATTGATTGTATACAGAAATATCTTTAAAAATCTTTAATATTAGTCAATTTTCAATTTCATATATCATTACGTATATTATGTATAAACAGAATGATTTGTGTGGCGAATGCTAGTACACCGCGTAATACAAATAATAATACGAAAATGCCAAAATAAAATCTAAACTTAAATATTTTGAACTTGGTCTGAGATAAAAGGCCCCTTCGGGGCCTTCAATGTTTCAGGGCCTGGAGCCCGGGCTCCTAGGCTCCGTGCTTAATCCGGCCCTGAGGTCAGGGGCCGGAACCGAACCGAAATTAACCGGCTACAAAATCGGAACCCTAAAATGAAAGTTGAACCGTAACCGGTACCAGAACCCTTTTATCTGGAACCGAAATTGTACAGGAATCCATATTATAAAACCGGTTAATATCGGTTATAAATCTTCAATTTATCGAAAATTATTATTAATTAAAAACCATGCTGGAGATGTCGGAGTATTTATTTTGTTTTACATTAATTATAAGCATTGCTAAGTATAATTGTTCCAAGAATTTTGTAACACAACACACACTAGAATTGATTATATACTTCAATGACAACAGTTAACGAAAATGTTATTTACGTGAAAAATAATATACACAGGAAATATCAACTTGAATGAATTCAACGCTGAACCGAACGTAGCCGAGCGTCGGCGGTGCAACAGTTGCTGGTATTTTCCGGGAGGTGTGCAGCTTTAAAATATATAAATTAGGAAAATATCCTAGCCAGAACCGTTGTAAAAAAAAAAACAGTTGAACGTGTTTTTGTTTGCGTGTGTGCGACGCAAAAAATATGGAAATAGATATGAACGAGAATTTTCAATGTTAAAATGATGAACAGACGTGCAAGCGTCGATGAAAATATTTGTTTCTGCCCGACGAAGTCTAACGTAATCGCGTTTGGGGAGAATGTAGCTATACCACGGATTAAGATGGACCTATCTTAATTCGTGAGCTACACTCATTTTCGTACTTTTGATCATGCAGTATCTACCATTGGATTGTCGCTCGAGTATAAGGAAGTATTTATCTATGTAATATACTCTATAACGAAATTGAAATAAAACTGGAAGAAATATTTTTATACGACTGATTTTGGCGTCATAGAGTAATATATTTGACGCACGGTTGACGTCGTATAAATAAAGTTGCTGCCATACCTAAATTTTTAATCATGATCTATGTAATATACTCTATGGCGCAATTGAAATAAAAGAGCGCGAAAAATATTTTTGTACGACTGATTTTGGCGTCATAGAGTAATGTATTTGACGCACGGTTGAAGTCATAATTTAATGGAATAAAAATTTTTTTTTCTATGACTGCGTACAATTTACCGATATAAGTAATCTATGTCATGATTAAAAAATTAATCGATGTAATATACTCTATGGCGCGATTGAAGTCATAATTTCATGCAAAAATAATTTGTTGGCTTTTTTTCTCATGACTGCGCAAAATGTACCGATATCAGCGAAGTCGCTGCCATACTTAATTTTGGTGCACGGTTGAAGTCATAATTTAATGGAATAACAATTTTTTTCCTATGACTGCGCAAAATTCACCAGTATAAGTAATCTATGTCATGATTAAAAAATTAATCTATGTAATATACTCTATGGCGCAATTAAAGTAAAAGAGCGGGAACAATATTTTTATAAGAATGATTTTTGCGCCATATAGTAATACATTTGGTGCGCGGTTGAAGTCATAATTTAATGAAATAACAATATTTTTTTACTATGACTGCGCAAAAGTCACCAATATATATAAGTAATCTATATCATGATTAAAAAATTAATCTATGTAATATACTCTATGGCGCGATTGAAGTCATAATTTCATGCAAAAACCATTTGTTGGCTTTTTTCTCATGAGTGCGCTAAATTCACCGATATCAGTAAAGTTGCTGATTTTTAAGTTAAGTTAATTAAGTACCTAATTTTTGAATCATTACTGTGTAATTAATATACTCTATGGCGCAATTGAAATTTGATATAAAAGGGCGAGAAAATTATTTTAGTTAGACTGATTATGGCACCATAGATTATTATATTTGGCTCACGGCTGAAGTCATAATTTCATGCAAAAACGATTTGTTGGCTTTTTTCTCACGACTGCGCAAAATTCACCGATATCAGTGAAGTTGCTGCCATACTTAATTTTTTAATCATGATCTATGTAATATACTCTATGGCGCGATTGAAATAAAAGAGCGGGAAAAATATTTTTGTATGACTAATTTTAGCGCCATAAAGTATAATACACATATACTACGTAGTATAGTCCGCGACACGAAAACTGAATCTATTATACATTTTACCATACGGCGTACACTACGCGGCTACCGCGAGTATTGATTTATAAAATATTTTAAAGTATTTTCAGTAAACGAGATTTAAATCTAAAAAATCGCGGCAATCAATTAAACTATATTGTGAACCACTAAGGCGAAACGGCCGCCAGAGTCGCGAGGGTCATCGGCCAGTTTTCGTGTCGCCCACTATAATAGTAGTTAAAAAAAGTACAACGAATCTGCTGAAAATGGGAAGAAAACAGGATGAACAACAAACAAAGATAAGACAAAATACATGGTCGTAACAAGACAGAGAAGTTATCTTCATCGTCCGACGTCCCCGTTCGGCCGGGGGTGCACGCTTTTGAATCAACGTCGATCCGCAGTCCACTGCGGCGAAGTGCCGCTGGGTTTGTCGTTGTCTCCGGCGGCGCGGTATAACGAAAGTTGGTTTTGGTGATTCGTAGAACATTTTACATGTAATAAAATTATGAAATAATATAATATACGTTATTATGAAGCAATAAGAATACGCTCGCGTAGTATTTTTTGCTTTTTTCCGACCGTTTATTTTCGCGTTTTTTCGACTCTTTTTTTATACCTGTCATTTTCTTTGAATATTATTATTAGACGAACGTTATGTGACCGCGCATTATATTATTATATTATTATTATTACTAGCTGAATTACACGGTTACGCCCATGCCCAATTATGAAAAAAAATGTAATCCTTATCTTAAATGCATTATATCCCCTCCCCTTCCCCGCACAAACAAAAAATAAAAAAATGGCCATTGTGGGGACATTCAGGGAAGTACGCGAGTCGATTTATCCTTCTTTTACCTCCACTTGACCCGAACACCCATATCTTTAACGCACACACCAGCAGTCACACTCAATTGCAATCAACCACTTCTTCTTCGGTTTTCTCTTCCTCTTCTTCCTTCAACATTCATTTCGATAACTGTTCTTACCGCTTCCACATCTTCCCTCCTCATAAAATGACCAAACCATCGATGTTTATTCTCTCTCATCTCCACGATCGACGCTACTCCTATGCTTCCTCACACATATTCATTTCTGATCCTATCTTCTTTTGTAACCCCCCATTCATCCATCTAAGCATTCTCATCTCTGCTCTATTAGTTTCTTGTCCACCACCCAACACTATGAATCATACAATACAGTTGGTCTCACTACACTCTTATGGAACTCAACTTTCAACCTCATTGGAATTCTCTTGTCGCACAGAACAACAGACACTTGTCTCCATTTGATCCACGCGAGTCGATTTACTATTGTTAAAATATATTGCTTTCGAGTTTTTTATCGAGCTTATATATTACGACGCGCGTTTGTATTATTATCCGTTACCGTTCGGACTATAACGAGAGACGTTTTTTTATTTACACGAACGTTATATTGCGTTTATTTGCGTTATCTTTCAATACGTACGCGTACGTTTTCGACGAGATTCTTATTAAAAAAAAAGTGAAATACGTGGATATTCGCGTGTTACTGGCCGCTGTTTTTCGTACGGTCGGTAGCTTTACCCCGGCCGCGTGTCGCCACGTCGTCGTTACCTTGTTTTTCGTTTTTTTGCATTTTTTTTCAGACGCGTTTTACTGTCTAAAAAATGCCCATATCGCGACTCTTGCCGTCGATTGCGTGACGCGGCCCTGTGTCCGTTCCAGCGCATCGCGGCGTCACCGGCCCCGCATTCGAACCCGAATGACGACCCAGCGAATTTTGCGCCACCGGTGTAGTCGTCAAAGGCGGTCTACAGTTTGAAAATGTATACGATGATGAAGTAAGGTGAAAACTTCCGCAATGAACCTACTTAAAATTATTGGGATATCCAAACTTGATTTATCGTTTGAAAAGGTTCATGCAGAAAAATCGAACTTATAACGACATAATATCTTCGTAATATACTACAATTTTAGTAGTCTACAGAAACAACAAAGATTATACGAATTTCAAAATATTAAAATTTGGCTACCTAAATATTAATGTAGCTGTTGTGCAGTACCTCAAAAGTCAAACTGAGTTTTTCAGATTTCACCTTTAAATTATTATTATTACATTTTTTTATTTGGCTCGGCCGTCCGGTTTGTGCTGTTTAGTTCGTGTTGTTAACATCGAGGGGTCTATATTGGAAAATACAAAATAGACCCACCGATGTTAACAACACTACTAACAGGGGGGACCGCGAGAAGGTACAGCACACTCCCCCCCATTTTTATTTATTTCTCGTTAGTACCAAGTACCGGACGGCCGACCTGTAAACATACACACCCAAAAGTCATAACTAACAAACGTAAAACATTAAACCTTTATAGGCACTGGTAGCATACCTAATTTACCAGTAAGTTTTTTTTTCACCATCAATAATATTCTAAAATATAAAGAGACCAAATATTTCTCAACGGGATATTTAATACGTCTTATATTGGCACACTCTATATTGACATTCTGTTGTCAAATTTCTTTTACCCTTTTAAACGTGTCGAAGTGGTAAATAATTTTAACACTGGTACTTTGTGATACCGACTTAAATTTTAAACACAATTGCATGTCAAACACTCAAAAAAACTTTTTTCTTTCGGTGAATCGTTACGAAAATTGAGTTAATACCGATAAGCAATTTATTAATTTATGTATTTAAGAACTATTTTATGCTTAATTAAAACTTTTATTTTATTACCAAGTGGTTTAAAAATAATCACAAATTAACAGCACATTTTTTTTTTTTTTATAATCTTCACCAATTTTTTTCTCATTCTATTTCATTGATTATGCATTTCATTTTTATTAGTAATGAATTCAATGTACACTAGATTTATAATAATATTAGTTTCATTGCTCTCTTGTGACTGCTAAAGAAAAAAAGTTGATATTTCTATAGACATTTGTTACATTCTGTTACCATTATCCATTTTGGTGTGAAACCATTTTACCACTGATATATTGGTGCATAACCACCCTCTAGATAGACATCAGTAAACTATTTAACCACCCCAAAACTTAGAAAGTATTTAAAAAAAATTGTTTTATCGAAGATTTTAAAACTGTGAGTTGGCGCAGTTGATAACACCAGCACATGAAATTTCAGTAGTGATAATTCCGATGACTTGACTGCTTCGATTGAGTGTAGCAAATATATAGCAACAACGTCGACACTTCCTTTCTATGCCATCGTATGACTGCTTCACAATGATATACGCAAAACACACAAAACTCAACAAACTTATCCAGAATACATTCGAGGACAGTACCTCCTTTGGTTTAATTGACTTGGACCGGTCACACTACTATTATCTCTTTTATTTCTCATATGCATAATATATTATTGCTTCATATTAATGATATTAATTATTGCGACAATTTCCTTGCGTAATTTATATTATTACTAATATTCATTATTTATTTAATTATAACAATTATTAAACCAAAACCAGATGACGGCTCTGTAGTCATTAAAACTCATAAATAGAGTACAGTATGTCCATATACATATATATCCAAACTAATGTTGTTACAATTTTAATTTCTTAATTTTTTTTTTATTATTATTATTTATATTAGCATTTAAATTTATATTATTCGTCACACACAATTAACGAGCTTAGAGGACACAATGCCTTGCCAGAGGCTATAAAGATTTACATACATGTCAATCAAGCTTACAGGACGCCATGCCGTTCCAGAGGCTAAAAAAGCATACATACTTGACAATATTTGTAGCTTACGGGCGCAATGCCACGCCAGAGGCTAAAATAACATTCAAACGAATAATATAAATATAAATTGTGATTTATTTATTATTATATTATATATGTATTTTTTTATTGTTACGTTAATCGAACGTATAACAGGGTATATAGGGTCGCCAATTTGTGATGTTCTCAGACACTTTACGGTCGACACCCAAAGCCCACAATGGCCAACTCTCTAAAAGAGAAAAAAAGAAGGTCGCCAACTTGCAACTGAGGTTATAAAACCAGAGAGTATGCTAAAAAAGCATACATACTTGACAATATTTGTAGCTTACGGGCGCAATGCCACGCCAGAGGCTAAAATAACATTCAAACGAATAATATAAATAAATTGTGATTTATTTATTATTATATTATATATGTATATTTTTTATTGTTACGTTAATCGAACGTATAACAGGGTATATAGGGTCGCCAATTTGTGATGTTCTCAGACACTTTACGGTCGACACCCAAAGCCCACAATGGCCAACTCTCTAAAAGAGAAAAAAAGAAGGTCGCCAACTTGCAACTGAGGTTATAAAACCAGAGAGTATGGAATTTGTTTTGTGTCAATAGCTTGGATACATATGTGTGTATTTTTACTTGTTTATAAAATTATAATGTGCAATTAAGAAAAAAAAGTGACTTATTTACATTACTGTATTAAATTTTTGTTACCGGCCAAGTTTAAAGGAATTTTCTTTTTAAATATATATATATATATATATATATAGCGAGAAAGGGGGATATCTATATTACCATGTGTTCTGATTCACACACATTATTCTTACTGTATTCACCTGATCACCTCTTCATTCACCTTGTCACGGATAGCAGACGACACTGGTTCATTCCATCGATTAACATACAAACCACAAACTATTAAATTAAGTTGACCCACCCGGCATTTACACGATAGTCATAACCAGAGTCCGGATTTGTAGGCAATTTCATACTATTTTTTTTTTTTTAGAGCATGCAGTTTGATGAGAGTAAGAAATGTCAACGATTTGACTAACAAAGAAAGCATAAGAAAAAGTTTATAGTGTATATAAATGCATATTTGAAAAATTTTGCATATTTTATAGATATATTCGTAAAAAAGTAATTTTTTTTTTTATTCTTAAATGATCAAAATTGTTTTTATACGAATGCAGAAATCATAAATCTATAATCTACCTTTACGTAAAATCATGATAATATTTAGTGTGCAATGTATAATAATTTGTTTAATGAATACTGTTTGTTAACAGAGTAATTTATTTTGTTTGACTGAATGATGTTTAAAAAGACTGATTAAACCAATATAAACATACTGTTTTTTTAATATTTGGTATATTATTATTTCATAATTTAGGGAATTATTTCTTTTACATTTTTACTTGATTTGCAATTAAGAAATATTAATAAATAAAAACTGCCTATAAATGCATATACTTTGGGTAAGAGCCTATTTTTGCATATTTCTTCAAAATTTTAAGAGTTTATTTAAAATTTAAGTATATCTCATTACGTTACAATTTATAATGAACGTATTCATAATGACTGCTCTATTGTAGATTATCTTACTTATTTATTTATTTTTTACATAATATTAATAGACGATGAGCATGTGATTAGCTAGAATACAGCCAAATCGGTATCAACTGAAAAATAAAATATTTTATCGATAAATGTGCTTGCCAGGTTTGACTTTTGGGTATGTAGGTGTATTGTTTAGTGATTTATTACTCAGGAATATCTTTAATTTAGCTTTAAACATTTCTTCGAATTTACTTAACAAATGCAATTTGTTTTTCGGTGTACACATGAGAAAAATCTAAATCAATTTGAAAACACATAAACTACTTTCAGATAACAAAATATTATATGACATAATAACAAGAACACTTCAAATAGTATAGTATAATATAAAATATGCTATTTTATGTTAAACACATAAGTATTGGTACCAGGGCTGGCGCTGTGTAATTTTTGTGAGTGGTCGTATTCAATGAAATTGGCGACTTGTATAAAAAAAAATTTCCCTATTCGCTTCGTTTCAAAAGCATGTCATTAAATATTTAATAAAATTCAGTCACTATTCAAAGGATTTTCACTAATTTATTTTTGTATGCGTATACTATTATATTTGATATCTATATGAATACTTTTGAGGGTGGATGGTGCCGAATAACGCAAACCATTTTGAAGTATTTGGTGGAAAATTAGTAAATAATTGATTTTATAAACACATTTATGTGCCTCTTGAAAAATTGAATTTTTTGACATACGATGTATTGTAGTATCACCGACGATATATCATATTATTATTTGTTGTATATTATTAATTTGTATTATAGGTTATATATTTAAAAATCAATAGTAAAATACATAATATACTAAGCATCTATAAGAAATTATATTATTACTTCCTAAACCAGAGGTCGGCAACCCACGGCCTGCGAGGCAATTTTTTATAGCTTTCACACGAGTATGTTAAATTAAAAAAAATTATTATATCAATATAAATGTATATATTTATGTGATTTTTCTAAAATGTCATCTAATCTCAGGTAAGTAATAGAAATTGCATTATTCTACAATTTTACATTTTATTCCTTAATTAAATTTTTTCCTAAAAGCAATTGTTTCTACACAAAAACCTGTATTTTTTTTATACTCATATATTTACATGTAAAATAACACTAAGGTGATAATATAAAATTAATAATAATAAAATTATAAGTATTATATCATATGTAAAATTTGTTTTTTTATTAATGTGGCCCTCAATGAAAGTATGAAAAAAAGATAGGGTCAACCGGGGTAAATGTAAACATGTTATCCTGTATTGTTAGTATTTGATGAAAACATTGAAAATACGTTTTAATTTAAATAATATATAGTACGTTTATTATTTTTCATAATTGTTATAATTATTATTATTTGAGTTCACGTGCCTAGATTTTGTTTATCAAAATGATTCTTTTTTTTTATTATTATTATTATTATTATTGTTTCGAAGAACGTACAGCATTTTAGATCTAACAGATGACGAACATTATGACGGCCCACTTAATACATCAGTCAATGAAATTGAGTATGAACCAGTTGTATGGGCATTGATCAAATCTGGGTTCTTTTATATTGATTGATGTTATTGGAGCCGCACGAAAAAAGACACATTATAAATATGTGTGCTGCGTACAAAATGTAGATGATGAAGATGGTGACGTCCTTGTGCAAGGTCTTAAAAAAGAAGATCATATTGGCCAAGTCTTTATGTTAAAGCGCAATGATATATTTACCATTGGTGCTGAAATTATAATATATCTTTTAGCAAGCCCAAAAACTGAAGTGGTTGGAAGAAAAATTTTGTACACATTTCCTGGATATGTAACCGTAAACGAAGTCATAAAATATAATTTAAATGAAATTTTCTTTTTGTTGTACATTCACTAGTTTATTATGATAGGTAGGCTTGTTATTATTTACTTATTTTTTGTTATATAAAATATCTAATTTGTTGTTATAATGTTATATTATAGGTAGATGTTATTTTTTTTTCATTTTTAATACAAAATGTATATTGTTTATTTTATTTATTAGATACTTATAAAATAAACAATAAACTTTTTGCATTAAAAATGAATAAAACAATTAAATTTTTTGTATTAAGTAACTATTGTTAATTTTATAATAATATTTGTTTCTTTTGGAAAATAAAAAGGGTGGTCGCCTAATTGACTGGTCAATATACTGTATACATTATACAGTAATGTGGAACAAAAAATAAAAATAATTTTGGAAAAATTGAAAAAAAATTGGAAATCTAAAATCAAAACAATTTTGGAACTCAAAAGACTTTAAAAGTAGTATACAAAAGAGAGTACGTTCCTACCTACCTATAGTTGACCCTATGGCTCACACGGTTAAAAAGGCTGCCGGCCCCTGCCCTAAACCCCTTCCTACCAGCCCTGATTGGTACTAACGAGAGATAAATAAAAATAATAATTTAAAAGTGAAATCTCAAAAACTCATTTCCCCGACTATTTGACTATTGAGATATTGCACAACAGCTAGTAGGACACTAATATTTAGGTAGGCAAATTTAAATATTTTGAAATAATAGCGTTCAAATGTCGAATTTCGTATTGTCTTTATTATTTGTGTAAACTACTAAAATATTGTAGTATTTTACAAACATAATATATTAATATAATGTCGTTATAAATTCGATTTTTCCGCAAGAACCTTCAAAACGATTATGTTTTAGGAATGTTTCGGCGTAACAATCCGTATTGTAAAGTTTTTGTTTTATTTTCGGCACAGCGCCGAAAATAACTGTTCTACAATCGTTAATGGATCAATTAATTTCGACTCCGCCGTTGTACGCGGTCTTCGTGGGCGAGTTTTAATTTTCTCGTACAAATCTGAGACCAGTGTGATACGGTCCGCGCTGCCCACATCCAAAAAAAGATTTGCTTGAAGAGTGCAAGCAAAAGTTTGTTCCCACGTTCAAAACGAGTCGCGCGTTTTAACCAGAACAACGAAACGAACGAATAATAATGAGTTGGCTTGTGTTCGGATACTCGCCGCACAAGTCCACTCATTCCATTTCGACACTACCAGCAGCTGGAGTGATTTACTGCCGGACCGTGCTCGTACAGGCCGTGTACGGGCGAAAAGATTTTTCCATCACAGTTATTGGCTGTGACAAACACCGCCGTTTGAAATGACCGACGTTGAACATTTCATTGCGGAAGTTCTCATCTTGCTTCATCATCGTTATCAGTGGCGCACCCAAGGGGGGCTAAAGGGCTTAAGCTCCCCCAAAATGATTGACCTCTCAATATTTTTGTAATTTTATAAGGTATCACTTTAAATTTTCGTATCAAAAAAATTATTTACTCTTGAATTTGTAGCATATTGTATATTATAAAATATATAATAATATAATAATGTTATCATTGTTAGGAAAAAAAGGAACAAGGCGACTTAACTTTATTATTTAAAAGGTAAGATCTAGATAAAATAATCACCAAATTCATAAATTAATAATAATATTTTACAGGTATAATTTCACCGTAACTAAATCAAAACCCAAAATAGATATAAGAAATAATAGAATATAAGTTTTCCATAAACAAGTGTACTTTCGGATTTCTGTACATATTAAATAAATCTTATTAATATCTAAAAATAATTTTATTTAGGCCCCCCCCAAAAAAAAATCCTGGGTGCGCCCTTGATCGTTATATCATATACATCTTCAAACTGCAGTACATAGCCTTTACCTGACGACTACGCCGACAGCGCAAAAATCCGCCAGGCCTCCACCCGGATTCGAATCCGGAACCGGTGGCGCCGCGACGCGCTGGACCGGGCACAGGACCGCGTCACGCACCCGACGGCAAGAGTCGCGATCAGGGCATTTTTTAGACAAACGTGTCCGAAAAAAATGCAAAAAAAAAACGAAAAACGAGGTAACGAAGACGTGGCGTCACTGGTACGAAAAACCGCCGTCGCCGGTAACACGCGAATACCCACTTCATGTACTTCACTTTTTTCTTTTTTAATAAGAATCTCGTAGAAAACGTACGCGCACGGAACGATAACTCAATTAAACGCAATAAGTGGATTAATCCACCTTGGGTGCAACGTTAGTGTAAATAAACGTCTCTCGCCTTATTATATAGTCCGACCATGATATAATAAACTTTATAAACTATAAAACAAACATATACACACACACACACACACACACACACACAAAGTTTATTATATCATGGTCCGAACGATTACGGATAATAGGCAATACAAACGCGCGTCGTCTTATCAAATTTTATTCGTTTATAAAATATAAAACGTTAATAACAATTAGTGCGCGGGGGGGTACACACGCTTCGTACGTTTCATAACAGAAAAAGTTTTTCTGTCAGAGAACGACTTAACAAAGTCGAAATAACGCGAAATACAATTATAAATAAAACAATATTAATAAATAACAGAAAACGTGCGAAAAAAAACGCAAAACACGGCCGACGGAAACGTACGGAACACAGAACGTTATTGATAATATTTAATGCAAATATATTAATTATTTAAATATATCGGTGGCGAATCGTGAGTGTTAAGACCCCCGCGGATTACTACAGACTGTTTTATTTTATGTAAAACGCACAATATCGTACAACACGCGAATAATTCGGCGACTGTGTCCGTCTTTTCACGCCGCGTGTACTGCGCGTTTTTTCGCACGTCGCATCGCATCGATACGCGACCAGAAAATCTGTGGAGCCAGTGGCGGCTTGAATGACTCTTCTTTCTTCTTCGAATCGTATAAAATATTTTTTACACCACCCACCCGAAAAATGTTTGAAATTAATGATATTACGCGGGAGTTTTTATAAAATTAAAATAAATAACTAAACTAATATTGTGAAATTAATATTTTCCAATACATGTACCCAAGACTCCCACCCACCCATTAAAACTGTTTGTGAATCACAGAATTCTAATGATCTCCTTCGAGCCGCCACTGCAGTGTGGAGCACGCAAACGTTTGCAAAAAGAAAAAAAAATCACTTGCCCACGCTCGATGGTCTCTCCGTTCTTGTACTTTCAATCTGCTAAGATCTTCTTCCACAACATCCAACCATATTTTCCCGGGTCGTCCTCGAGGTTCTTTTCCCATCGGTTTCTACTCTAGTACTGCTCTACCTAAAGCGAAATAATTTTTAAAAATTTAACAATGTAGCTTTTATCATGTTTTTTTCGATTCTTTTACAATACAAACAAAATTATTGTAATCGCTACGTTATCGTATCATAATAATATATTATGTAATAGAACATTAGTCCGTATATTAAAAAAAAAAAAAAGTATTATATAACGTATAAAACCTTTCGTACGCGTATACAATATTATCATCTCTCATAATTAGCAGTAGCTACGCGACAAAAGGTTTGTACAACATTATACTTACATTTCGTTACATTCGATGGTCTCCGCTGCGACGATCCAAGATGAAAAAAAAAATATTAAAAATTCGGCACTAAATGAAAAAAACCGAAAGCGAAATAGAAAACGACACGTCCGACGCGTCTTGGCAAATAACGAGAGCGGCCATAGGCGCGCACACGCTCTCTAAGCGGCAGATTTCCGTCAACGCATCGGACGACATCGGTGAAAACAAAGCGCGCGCATTTAAAAAAATGTTATACGCGTTACGACGGAGCTGGTGGCCCGGTCGCTGGAATACGTACACTGCAGGAAAAAAAATACGCGAGTGTTCAAAGTCGTTGAACTTTACAAAAACGCGTCCCGCCACTAATAATTATACCTATTTCGTTTTCCCTCGAGATACGATTTAATTCTGTTTTTTGTATTCGTCGACACACCTATATTTTCGTTAATTAAATTATTAAAATAGCGTAAAACATTGTCAACAGATTTCCATATACCGCCTCGGTTTTCGTTTTAAAATGTGGTTTTTTTTTGTAATCAACATAATAATACGCTTTAATATTTTTCAGTGGCGTAGCGTGAAACTCGGTGGCCCTAGGGCCTATAAAAGATGAAGGCCCACTTTATCACAGAAATTAAATTATAATAAGAATATTAATTATTAAATAGTGATTTTGAAAGCAAAATAAAAAAACTAACTGCTCATTTGAAAACCTTGCGACGTCTGTAAAATAATGAACGCCACCGTTTTTTTTTTTTTTTTGGTATTTTAAATTAAATTAGTTCCAATATAATTATTATATATACAAAAAAAAAAAATATTCAGAGTTTTTTTTAATAATTAAGATCCTCTTGTGGCCCCTCAACTTGGACCTATATTGGGGGCCCTGGCCTAAATACGCCACTGATATTGTATAATGTATGCCGCCACTAATAATTACCTATTTCGTTTTCCCTCGAGATACGATTTAATTCTGTTTTTTGTATTCGTCGACAGGGGCGTAATTAAGGGGGATGAGGGGGATAGATCCCCTCCCAGAGCCTTTTTTTTTATTCATGTATAAAAAAAAATAACTGAAAACTGTCATCATCTATTGTAGAGTCGAAATTTTTCTTATTTTTTCCTATTTTTATACTTTACTTAAAATCGCTTTTTTATTATAAATTAAAATTATAGGCCTCGGAAATTGGATTTAATTTTATAATTTACCAGTTAAAAATAATAGTAAATATACGAGTAGTAATCAAATATTTCTATTGTGTATTTTGATTTAAATACTAGAATAATATTAACTTAGTTAGATTACAAGTAAATTTTTTTTTTTTTTTACTGATTTGTAGTATAGTATGTACATAACAAGAAAATTTATAGTATGAAGGGTGTGTGTGAAGTTTCCCATTGCACTGTAATGAAAAACGAGGGAAAAAAGTCATCCCCCGCCCCCCAGAACAAATTTCCAATTACGCCACTGTTCGTCGACACCTATATTATCGTTAATCAAATAATTAAAATTGCGTCAAACATTGTCAACAGATTTCCATATAATTTCCGCTTAGGTTTTCGTTTTAAAATGTGGGTTTTTTTTTGTAATCGACATAATAATACGCGTTAATATTTTTTCAATGTCCGGCATCAAATTGGCATACTTTATTCGACCAGACGACTTTTTCGTTTTTCCCTGCGTGCAGTAGTAGTAAGATAAGGAGAAAAACTACCCGAAATTGTAGACATATATATAAATATTGAAATATGTTTCAATATGTTAATTTATCACGGTTAAAAGTGGGATGAGCATGCTTAAAAAAAATCACTCTGCATAGGTACGTCATACACATTTTACATAATATAATGATAAATAATACGTTTAAAACTATATGGGAACATTAGTCTCCCCTAGCCACTGGAATTTTTTTTTCGCCTTCAAGCCCTGGGGCTTTATTTCTGAATCATACTAAAATGATTAGTATGATTCTATTTATACGTGTTTCGACCATTTCGACATTCGGTCCGCTCGAAACGCTATACCAATTCTCCCAAATAATTATTTCTTCCAATTAACAATTGTCCGAAAATTCGGTGAACTGTACATTAGGACAGTTATAATTCTGGGAAACACTCGCCACTCCCCGTGCACCACGACTAAAGACAAGTTGAACACTATGTATGTTGTCACTATGTATAAATATAAAAGTATTTTCCAAATACAAATCACCCGCGAAATATTGTTTTAAACGTATTTAAAAAGTATTCTACTATTATTATAAATATATATTTTTACAAGTCTGTCTGTAGGTTATAATAATATTAAATTCTCGACATTTTTTTAGGCTGTAGAGGAGTATATATTAATTAAAAAATTAAAATTTTTATTTTTACTGCTTAACCCGCCACCGACGGGTAATTCAGCTAGTAGAATATGATGAACTGCTGACGAATTGACGGTGCGAGATGCGAGTAATGCGATTCGTTTTCTTCACTGAATCGCTGTTCTTTGCATTTTATGTCGTTTAAAATTTAAATCACATGACACATGGCACTTATGTGTGTACACGTCACTTTATTTAAAACTATTGAAAGTAAAAATTGTTTTCCATTATTATAATAAAACACTGTCAGATAATCGAAATTAAAAAATATATATAGGTAATACCTCTGCAGGTAATATATTATTATTACTCTGAGGTATAATAATATAGCCACCGGTGAGATACGAATAATAGCCCGACATGCGTGCGCAGTGGCGGCGCCAGAACTTTTGCAGAAAATGGGCCAGGCTGAGGCCAACCAATTATAGAGGGGGGGGCCAATATTTTTACTCGTCTATTTGTGATGCGTGAATACTTTTCGATACGTTTAAACATCTGTTAACATATATTACAATTATTGAAATACCTATACATTATGTTACGACTTTTTAATATTCTTAAGATAATTTTTAATGACTAGTTAGGATTAATTTAAGACCCATAAAAATTATGATTATGAGTCCTACATAATTTAAATAAATTATAAGGTGGGCCATAGGGGGGGGCAAGAATTTTTGGGGTGGGCCCACCCCTGGGGCCGCCACTGTGCGTGCGGTCTGTCGAATACGGAATAAATTAATAACGTGTAAATTTTAAGTATAAAGACGTACGTTTTAATATTTTGTAATTCTCGTTTTTTTTTTTCTTTGTAAAACGTATTCATAATTTCCTTTTTTCTATACGCTATTAATTTTGGTTCAATAAATACCTTTTAAATTGGTAAATATATATTGTTAAGGCCGATAATAATTATTTTTCTTCCTCGTTACCAAAATGAATCGTATCGACGGTCAACGGTCGATCGGTGCACAGCGCGCGAACACACATTATTATTATTATTATTTTTGTTTGCGAATTATTATCGGTTTCGTGAATTTTATTTATGTAAAAGGCCAACGCCCTTGTTGTTGTTCCGTAACCGTCGTAATGTCGTCTTCTCGTTTTCTCTTGTAAAATTATACTCAAAAATTGGTCAAGTCGTTCGATCGTTTTATTTTCGTTCATACGTAATGTACTCTCTTTTTATATTATAATTACTCGAATAGTATTTATTATTATTTATTGGCTCGAATAGCCTACAAGTGTATTCGTATTATTTTATATTTGCTCTAATAGCATTTTTTGTTGTATATTGGCTGGAATAGCCTTTGTAATTTTTATATGTTGCTCTAATAGCATTTATTGTTGTATATATTGGCACGAATAGCCTTTGTAATTTTTATATTTTGCTCTAATAGCATGTATCGTCTCTAACAGACAAATTACTTTTATTATTCTTTCGTATATTATTTATTTATTCTTTCTTTTATTATTTCTTTATAGTTATTGTATTCTATGATTTTCAATAATTAATAATTTTTAATCGCCCCTCTCTTTCAAAACTCACGAGCCGCCACTGTTTTTATACCTATATGCATAATATCTTTTTCAAATTTTCTGACGTCGAAAACAAAACATTGAATTTATATACTTTTTTAATAAATTTAAAAAAAATTTAAGGTAAATATTGATATCGAATATTCTTTGTTATCAAAAAATTACCAGCCACTGCAGGATAAAAACTTTCCATGATTCTAGTAAATATAGTTACGATTGTTGATATGGTTACTATAATAAGGTGACATTGTTTCATACATTTTTTTATTAGTTATCGAGGAACATTGTTGATTCTGTTACTAGGGATTACAGTATATGGTTATTATCAGCTGCAGTTACTGAAATAATATTATTGTTTATGAATTATATTTTTAAAAACCGGTAAATATCGGTTCCAGAACTCAATTGAAAATTTAAAAAACCGGAATCGAAATAGAAATTTTTATTTTCCAAGAACCGGAACCGGGATCGATATTTTGTTAAGGTTCCAGTTCTTGATTATGTGGCAGTGGGAAAAAATAAAAAAAATTATTCGCTTATAATAAACAAATTGTTACTTTTTAAAAATAAAAACGTACGAGCAAATAATAATATATTTATCTATAATAATTATTATACAATATATTATATTGATTATTAAATATTCTTCCGACTTGTCTAAAATGCCGCATTAACTCGTTGAGTATGTTTATGTAGACGATATTTTGATATAATTATACATATATATATATATATATATATATTATAGGCTTCACAAATAATATATTCGATCAATTGAATTTTTCAAGAGTAATACCATAATATAGTATTATATACATATAGCGTGTTTTTAACAATTAAATCTATATAATAAACGAGGAAGAGTCGGTTCATATATTAAAATTTAACGTTAATGCGCGTATTGCTTATAAATTAACAAACTCATTATACTTTGCAGCATATATATATATATAGTATATATATATATATATATATATATATATATATATATCAAATGATCAATAATTATTATTATTATTATTATTATTATTATTATTATTATTATTATTATTATTATTATTATTATTTAAAACATTTACGCGCGTAACTAAATAAAAGGAAATAAAATTTAAAAAAATAGTTTATATATAAATAAAATACGAGTTTGTTTGTTTATTGATTTGAAAATTAATGCGCCAAATGCAATTTAATATATTATATACGAAAACATAATATTACACACGAATTTCGGGGCGCGCTGCCTACTTATAATCACTTTAAAATATTTACACGCGCGCTAAATAACAATAATATTAACCGTATATATGTATATAAAAGGAGTGGAGGGCTCTTGACAATATTATATTTATCGAAATACCTACTAAAAATATATTGCACATTATTATCGTGCGTGAATAACAATAAATAATATAGAACTCAATTATATATACTTTTCGTTTTGAAAAAAAAAATGTCAATAGTTTATAAATAAATCACTTTTTTCGAATCGTTTTTATTTTTTTTATATGCGAGGGAGCGACTACTATTAGATTATTTATATATTATACTATATATATTATTATGTACTATATATATATATATATACTTTTATGACATTATTTAATGTGAAATTGCGGTAAATATCGCTTTTTTTTAAATATCGGTTTAATTGGCCGGACACACAATATAATATACTAGCAGAGGGATACTTAATACTGTAAATTTAAAACCTGCACATGGCTACCATCACGTTTTTTTTATACATATTCTAATTCGGGTGTTGTTCGGATTATATGATCTCGAAATAAGTGAATAGAAAAATACGTCAGAAACGTAGTCGTAGAAATATTTCGCGTTATAACAAAAAAAAAAAAATCTTAAACTAATATAAATATTCATTTTAATTATATTATATAAATATCGCGTTTTTCACTTTTATAAACTATATGTTGCGTATAACATAAAACGTACGTTTTTTTTATAATTATGATTTTCGACAAAAATGTATGCGTTCGACACTATAATATATAATATAAATCGACAAATATTCATAGACTTTATACTAAGTATACCTAATACTTAGTATAAGGTCTATGCAAATATTATAAAACTTGTACGCGTACGTATTTTACAGGGGATTTTAAGGTTTTCAAAAACATTATTTTTTTCAATTCCAACGTGACACGCTATAATAATATTAGATTATATATGTAACGTGTTATAGGGCTGCAGATTTAACATTTTAATTACACAGTGTGAAAAAAATGAATGTTGACTACGACTGCTGCAGTGTGGAAAACGAAAAGTGAAAACGGTCTGCGGTTTACTCGTATACATTTCCATACGAAATTATAGATGTGAAATGACAAAATTATATCGTCTGATACTTGTCAGAGTCCTACTATATATACAAACGCGCGTACTCCGAATTTCACAGACTTTTGCGTAGTATAATAGATATAATTACATAAATATGTAAAAGATATACCAGGTATGTTATTTCTTCTTATTTTAATATAAATTCCAAAAGTAAAAACGCAGACTATTCTCGGCATTCGCATCGATCGAAAAAAACTATTATTATTTTGTTGTCAGTCGGATTTCTTATCTAATTTATATATTATAAAAAAAAAAAAATCGAATTGCTATGCTAAGGATACACTTATATACATACGTTTTACATAATTTATTCGTACGTTGTATGTGCGGTAACGATAAATATAATAAAACGGCCCACCCCTATGTCCGGCCCTGTATATATAATACATACATATATTCAAGGCCATAGCCAGGGGGAGGGTTAGGGTTCTAATCTCCCTCCTCCCCGAAATTTTTTCTTAAAATAAAATTTATTGATTTATATTCTATTATTAGTTTTTTCTTATTTCATATTTATACTCTCAGCCCCACCTCCCCCCGAAAAAAATTGTTTTTGCTGATTACGGTCTTGCATATACATATTTTGAATAATAATACTATATAGGAAATTCGCGGGTGATTCAATAAGGGCGATACATAGTTAACACCGAGGAAAAAAAACTATTAAAAACTCAAGCGCGGATCCAAGGGGGGCTAAGGGGCTTTTTTTAGGGGCTAATTACATTATAATATAGAAACCTACCCACCCCTTTTTTACAACTGGAGCAGTCGCTCCTTAAAGTCTTATTACGGGCCGCCCCTGCAGGTTGTGGCGCATAAACCGCTCGCATACAATACGTAATACAATTTCACTCCCTCTAAATATTTATACATTTGTTTGGTACAACGCTACATCGTTTATTCTGTAATTTTTTTTTTTTTTTTTAGTTAAATTGTATTTTTAGAATTTAAAAAAAATTCCGTGTGAATACCTGTAGCGGACTACACACACGTTAGCGCGTAGCCTACATAAAATAATATTATCTCTGTAGACGATTAGATTTTTATGTGGCGCGCGCCGCGACCGACCTCACAACCGGTTTGGCGTATACGCGACCGCGGCTCGCGCGCCTGCGCCTCGTCGTGACGTCACGACCTAGTCGTGAAAGCGGTTCGGCCTACATCCGGGAATCCCGTTACCCGCGCCACTTGTTCGACTGCACAACGACGACGCAAGTAGTAGTACGTCCTGATACGTGGTCTCGCGAGCGTTGTTAGTGTAACGACGCCGTAACGCGTGAACGTGGTCGTGCAGTGCTGCACGTATATACGACTACGGTATCGTGCAGTATATCGGCGGCGAGTGACAAACAACCAACAATTGCAGGGCATCGCGTTCGTCCGACGACGGGGTGTGCGTGTGCGGTACTGCACGAGTGTGTACGATGAACAAAGGAGGCCGCGGCGGCGTCGGCGAGAACAGAGGTCAGGGCGTCCGAGACGCTGCAGACCATCACCGTCACGTCAAGAGCAACAACAAAAGCAAGGCGCTCACGTATCTGCTGTGGCTGGTGGGCGGCGTGTGCGGCCTGCACCATTTCTACCTGGGCAGGGACCTGCAGGGCGTGTTGTGGTGGTGCACGTTCGGCGGATACTTCGGGTTCGGTTGGCTCCGGGACGTGTTCTACATCGGCGAGTACGTGGCCGACGCGAACAGGGACGAGAAGTACATGAAAAAAGTCGACTACATGGTCCGAGTACACGAAAAGGTGAGAAAAATATTTGCTCAATACTATATAAGCGCGTGCAGTGTGTTGGGCCGCGTGTACGTATGACGGACTGCTACGATATCGTATTACGCGCGGTAAGGGGCGAAGGAAAAACGGGCGAGGAATTAGCTGATTTCCTGCACCCGCGCGTCCCTGTATGGAAAAGGCGTATTAAAACCATAGAGCATGGGTCACCAAATGGCGGCCCGCGGATGAATTTTAACCGGCCCGCAGACGAGGAGACACTAGGCCAAAATATTACTTTTGCATTATAATATAATATGTTAAAAGTACTTGATTTTAATTTGGTGGCCCCTAAAAATTTTCAAAATTTCCAATGTGGTGGCCCTCCAGAAATATTAATTGGTGACCCCTGCCATAAAGAGTGTATGCGCGTCATCGACGGACGGGCGGACGGCGACGATCCATCTGCAGTGACACTTTTCTACACGTGTCGTTCATCACGAGCCGTCCGGCCTCTCGTGCCGAATCGCAATTTTTTTCTTCCGTTTTTCGGCCAGTGGGCCGAGACGGATTTCGCTGAAAAAAAGAAAAAAAATAATGGCAAAAAAAAAAAAATAAGTACACAAATCGAAGCGACAAATACGTTCGATGTAGGTCGACTATATAATATGTAGGTATACGCTATCGATGTGCGTGCAGTGCAGTGTTGGTACATAATACGCGTGTACACCTGTTCAAATCGGTCTTGAAAACGTTTTGTGTGCGACGTTCGAAAAAATGGTGTTTTTTTTCCCCCTCTTTTTATAATATAATAAATACGATTTTTTAAAAAAATTTTTATTCGACGAATCGCGAGCGTTTCGACGGCCCCGTATTTTATATACGCTGCGCAGCGCTATTGTTTTAAAGGAATTTTTTTCCAAATCGTTTTGTTTTTTTCATCTCGTATTTAAATACGCAGTACTTATATTTCCTAATATCCGTCGTCGTATAGTCATTATATTTACTTATTTTTTTTAATATAATTTTTAAACAATTTTCTTTTTTTTTTCTTTAATTCGCGCGCGTTCAATAATAGCGTTCTAAAAACATACTCGACTATATAGGCGACGTTTTTCACTGAGCGATTGTGTTCCGCGTCCGCTGATGCACAGACGATGGAAAAAATCCGAAAAATTCTTGCGATAATAATATAACGATGATGACACACATCCTATAAGCATAACGAATTATCGGAGCATGTCTTATTCTAACTGGCGCAGTAGGACTCAAATCGGGTAATAGGAATTTGGGAGCACTCTATACAACGACAGTATACGTATACACGCGGTAATGTGTAAATTCCGGAAGAAGAAAAATCCGGAAGATAGGTACTGTCGTCATTCGTAAAAAAGAAAGTTTTTAATGTCAACTATATATAATCCTAATAGTTATTAAATAAATAGAATTAATAAGATCGCTGTTAAACAAGAGTTCTACTTATGTAAGTTTTCAGGGGCGTATTTATGGGTTGATGGGGCTCCAGCCACCTCCCCTCCGAAATGTCAGGAACTTTCTTTACTAATTCCTATGCCCTATGGCTATGGGATGTAATATTTTTAATAAATTCCTAATATGTAGTTGTTTTTAAAATGTTGAGAATTTGGTAATATGTCCTATTTTTAAGATTTAATCTTGGATTAGAATTTAGAAATAATTCAAGAATGATATTTACTCAATGCCTCACCCCCCAAAAAAAAAAATTTCTAACGCCCCTGTAAGTTTTATAAACTCATAAAACATAAAAGTTTTAATTTAATAAATAAAATAATAAAAAATAATTTAATTTTTTTTTTTTTTTTATAAACAAACTTAGTTTTTCCTTTTAATTATTTACTCCTTATTCTACTTATTAGTAGTAAACACGATTTAAAATTGTGTACTTTATGTGTCCTCTCATTGATAATCTAAAATTTATTCTGAGACATTTTCAAATGGTGTTTAAGTTAAAAATGTTTTAAATAATTATCATAATTTTGTCGATATCTATATAAATAAAATCTAATACCAAGTTCTATCATTTTTATCAATTTATTTGACAAATTCATCGAATATTTTAGAATAAAATATTTGACGTTTGACAAGCGGCAAATATTTGATGAAAACGTGTGATCCAGGCTTTATCATGCGGCCAAACAATATTTTTTTTAAACTGTTAAACAATTATTCTAACGTGATGCGTACACAAAACGTATCTCGAGAAAATTAATTGGATGTACGATTACACGAGGAGAAAATCGCTGTCACTTGACAATCAGTCAACTACATGTATTTCTTGCAACTTTTCTGCCCGGCTATACCTGTCAAATTTTGTTTTGTGAAATAGGCCATAACGATTTTCCGAATAAAGACATCGATCAAGTACACGTAAGATTCTTCCGTCGGTTACCAGGGGCAATATTGATTTCCACGGTTACCACCACTCTAGGTTGTAAGAATTTTTTCCGTACCTATAGTAAAACGATTTTTTTTTTTCCCCCCGTAGTAAAAAAAAGATTCGAAGGCATACATACACTATAATATATAGCCACGTATAGAAAATATTCTAAAAACGTTTTAAACGCGAACAAAACAATAATATATACCTATTTGGGATTGTATATTTCTGGTATCATATAAGCATCTTAATCTATAATAAGCACCTAATAATATTAATAAAAATACGAATTATACCCGTTAATACAAGTTTAGTATTAACGAAGATCATACAATGTGCGTTTTAAAATATGTTAAAAGATGTAGTTTACAGCATTATGGAATATTTCTTTCTCAAACTAATTCGAGTACTTACTACACATGTTTTGAATTCGAAAAATTAAAAACGTAGGTACTGGGAAAATTTCGTTAAATCCTATATTAACAATAATAAACAACAAAAATAATAAAAAGCGTACATATATGGAAAGCAATATCGATTATTATTTAACGATATTTGTCAATATTATTTTTGGAAATGACGCGATTTATAAATCAGCTCGTTTAAATATTTCAATAATTCGCTACATTAATATTACATTGTTATTCGACGCGCAATAATTATTTATTAAACGTCGTTTTCTCGCGACAATACAGGTCGTTGGCGGAGTTTATAACAATTTTTTTTCTTACACTTTCTAATTTATAAATTATTAATTACTTTCGTTTATAATTAAGCGGTGGGGAAAAAAACCAATTTAAATATTAACGTCTTAATGATAGTGCTGCTTGTATTCGTTTTACGCTAATTCATATATAAATAATAATAATATGCCTTCGCCTATACTGCACAATTAACAACTAATTATAATTTTATATAAATAATATCCCGAACCACATTCGAATATTTATATTAATCGTATTCATTAATCAATATTATTCATTCGTTCAAACCTCACGTAATATGTTTAAATCGATATGTACACTATATACAGTGGGAAGCAAAATAATTTTTCGTATTTATCCACCTGTTATCTATAGTATATATTTTAGATCAATCGTGTAGCCGAAATTTTATCTTATAAAGGAGTGTCGATTTTAAAAACTTATTAACCTTTAAACGTTTGATATCCATACTTGGTTCAGAGCTCGATGGGAGGATCGTTTGCAGAATAGTCCGTATATAAGATTTCCATCATATTTATTTTCACGTTTTATGTAACTCTACACGACTCTATAATACGGCAAGACCGATCACTGTTTTTTTTGCCGCGAATATTATACGTGTAACGTCAAGACATTTTAAATAAAAACGTAAATACACTTAAAAACCAAAACTGAAAGCAAAATAATTTTAGTTCTGCACGAGACGAATGTTCAAAGCCGTTTTCAAATTTCTCGTCGCACCAGTCCCTTTGATTAAGGGGATTGAAAGCGGGTATTTTCTCTCTTCGTCTTACACACGCGAAAATAGACGTTTCCTGCTTCCAACGTATCGATCGATCTAGTGGTGCGGTAAGAAATTTGAAAACAGATTTGAATTCGTCGTGAATTTTACTATAGAACGACTGTCCCACTTTTCTCATTTTTTTAATCTTAAGATCTTCAAAAATTGGTTATTAGCGATTTTTTTTTTTAAATTTTAAATTCGTTCGATTAACTTTTAATGATTTATGAAAAGAAAATCCGAAATGTGGGAAAGTCGATCTCAGGTAGACTTCACGACGAATTCAAAATAAAATGTATTTATTAAAACGATAACTGCGTATGTTTGTATATGAATATTTTTTTGTTTTGCAGACTGCTGCGAGTCTTTACAATTATTATATATATACGGGTTAAAACGTTTCACAGTATAGATTAAGATATATAAACTCGCACACACAAATATATGTGGATTTATCGAATAAACGAATGTATCATAAATCGCCAGGCACCGTGTTAAAGAAAAAAAAATAATTCACATTTCTCTAGACCCCTTCCCGGCAGACAGAAGACACAATATACCGTTCGGAAATTGGAATTCAACCTTGAGAATCCTACAAGTGTTCCGCGTGGTGTATAGATATATCTGCAGTGTATAATAATATTATTTTATACATATACGCTCAGGTTAATAACCTCTTACGGGTAAAAAATAATTGACGTTAATTTTCGTTATTATAAGGTGGTATTATAAAAAATTTTATTCCGAATCGTTAAACCGGTTTAAAAATATATAAAGTAAACCCGGCGTTTTAATAAATATTGCGTAATATATTAATATACTATCGAAATATTAAATTTATTTTTTATTTTTTCCAAACGATAACTGTTTAATAATATGTATACAGTACTTATAAATACTCTGAATAAGTCACAGGAGAGTCCTGCCACTCCTGCGAACTAAATATTTGTCAAAAATATATGCAATAAAATTCAATTTACAATATTTACTAAATATACGGGCATGAAACGTGTCTCAGAAATTATGCCGATTTTTTTTTCTTTAATCCAGTTGATCAATCGAATTTCCATTTATACGTCGTCTTTTTAATCAATATATGTATATAAACACAAATCGTTTTGATAATGTTATCGAATACATTGGACAGTCAGTGCCTCAACTATCGCCGATGCAGGCAGTGCATCGCACCGCTAAGCGGGCCTCGTAATTATATCAGGGGGTCTCATATTCATTGACTAAACCAAATATTTAATAAGATAATTATATGGGGTTATATTTTATTGTCTATTTGTAAAATAATTTGTAATAAAATGAAATATATTATTTTCGATACATAAATCATGATTATATCTTTATATATTATTAAGACGTGAGACGATTTCTTTGGACAGTTGTGTCTGAAGTTCTACTAGACCGATTTGCATGATATTTTTTTTAACGTGAGTGTTCGTTGTACACATGAACCATCTAATGAGAAACGTCCGAAAATGTATCAGTTAAACAGTTTTCGGAAATATTTAGTTTTCCGCGTAGTTGCGTAGCGACAGGCGTTGCTTGCCGTGTGCACCACACATATCTTTACAACCTAGCTATATACTGTTTATCACACGACGAGCGATTTATGTGAAATAAAAATCTATTCTATTCTATTCATGTTTCGACCATTTCGACATTCGGTCCGCACGAACCGCTATACCAATTCCCCCAATTAATTAATTCTTCCAATTAACAATTGTTCGAAAATTCGGTAAACTGTACATTAGGACAATTAAATTTTGGGAAACACTCGCCACTCCCTGTGCACCACGACTAAAGACAAATTGAACGACGAACTCATTATTACTATATCAGAATACAATTACTATATATAGTAATAGTTAAATAATAAATAAATATGATTTTATACACTTTAAATATAATTTTATACACTTAAAATGTTTTTTTTTTTATAATCGACAATCGAATTAAAAATGTTACATAATAATAAACGTAATATTTTCTTTATATTATCTAACTCTCATAAGTAAATAATCCTTTTAATCTATCCGCTATTGTGAATTCAAGCTATCTTCGTACCTACCTGCTATATAATTCTTATTGTCGAGACTGGCTTCGTTATTTAATTAATTTTACAATTGTCTTTTACATAATATTTAATTTTTTTTTTTTTTAGTACCTAGTTTATACTAAAAGCTAATAAAAAAAGTATATGTTCACGGATTTGTTGTTGTAGTAACTATAAAACAAAACAGATATAAAATGTAATTATGTCTACTATAATAGTATTTATATATAATTATTAGTATTTTTTTTTTTTTTTTGAAAAAAAAACTTAAATAAGATTTAAGAAATAATTTTGATGTTAAAAACAAAAAGTATTGGAATTCTCAAATACATTTTTCTATTCGAAAATATTCGAGCGGACCGTGCGAGAAATAGTAGTACAATCGAACCCGTGAAAAACTCCACGAAAAACGAATAATAAAATATCGCACGCCCGTGTTGCCTACACGACAGCGGCGGCGTCAACGACGACGTATCGTCGTCCCACGCGTACGCGATCGACCGTAGACGTTCCGTGTTTCGTCGGTAGATGGCGTTTTCGAGCGCGGCCGACGAATCCACTCTCACTAGGGAACGTCCCGAACCGACCGCTCCGTATATATACCACTTCACGGCCACTATCTCGTCACCTCACCGTCGTGGCCTTACCGCCGGGTCCACACTCTTGGCGCCGGTAACCAAGCGGTTACCGATTGTCCACAATGACCCGAGGAAAGTCCCCGGACCGTTCACCGCAGAAAGTGCAACCGGCCTAACGGCCGTTCGACCATCCCCGTTCGTCCGACCCCATTGGCGGAAGTGAGTCGGGGGCCGTCCGAGCGTCCGACGATCCGCAGGGCGAACGTGGGGTGTCCGTCGACTGGTCCTAGCTATATAGTATGTCGAGGGAAGGAAACGCGCAAGCGATTCCTGAACTTAATGGGGCTTACCAACGGTGGTGAGGTACCAACAAAATTTTTTATTATTTTCCGTTGTAATTGCGAATTTTAAACGCTTTTAAAATACGCGTATAAATTCTTTTTTAAAATATATTTTACACTCCGTTTTTTATATTTTCCAAGTATTCCACGAAACCGGAAAATACATTTCGATTACTAAATAAACTTTTTAACACTTCGTCTGCGCCGAAGGAGCAATCTTGTAAAATTTCCAAAAGGAACCATTTTATCAATAATAATTATACAATAATATAACTCGCTCGCCTTTTACGAACGTCGTTGAAACAATTTTACTAACGCGTTTATGAATTTTAAATTTATTATTAATTTTCATGAAATATTTTTGTCGATTAACGCGCGCGCAGCCGTACCTGCTTACAGACATTTAGAATTTATTTCTATAATAATGTTAAATACTCGGAATATTTTTTAAACTTTTCAATTAGCGAAGTATGTACGTGGAAAAAAAATGCGTACCTACTAATATTAACACTTCGGAAATGTTAAAAACGATAAATTATTATATATTTTATTATTGGCGTAGGAGATACCGCACCCTCTGGCTATATTAGTATTATTTTTGTAATTAATATTAATAATTTGGCGTAAATATAATAATATTATTATTATAGACGCGGCGTAAATTGTATTTATTCGAAAGAAAATAGTTGAAATTCACTGACATTTTACTCGCAAACATATTATATCAATTTATATTGTATACACGTATTCCTAAGTGCATTACACTCTCGTATCCCAATGAAAAAGTACGATTTTTAACTGTAATTAAGACGTAAACAGTAAATTAGTCGGGATTTATTTGGCAAAATTAGAAAATAAGTACACACGCACGCGTGAAAAGAACGATCGAATCTATAAAATAACGAGTGACCGATTTCGTTGTATTTTCAGCCACCGTTCTCTACAATTCGATTCACCGGCATGGTCGTAGTGGCCTATCTTTTCAGCACAGTTGTATCGCTCGCAATACCCGAAGACAACGTCGGAGGAGTTAGCTGGCAATGGTTACACGTATTTACTCCACTGGCTGCGGCTTTGGGTGAGTTTTTTATTCATCATAATAATATATGTATGAGAACGAATAATAAATTATATTGTTTCCGTCACAGTGGCGACGAATACTGCGACGGTCGCGTTTAAAAGGGTATTTCGTTATTTATACTGACAGTGGCGTGGATACGGGGAGGATGCAAATAAAGGCTTCCACTCCCCGCCCTCTAGATCCCTAAAAAATCGTTCTCGCTATTTTAAAAATGTTGAAATTGTTAAAGCAATAGCGAATTTCAGTGCAAAACACAATATTACTAGAATTAAGTTCAAAATCTTTAGCATTATAATATGTGAATGTAATAAATATATATATAAATAATAATCGATAAGAAATATCGATCATTACTTGATTGTATAGAAAACGCGATAAAATTCTGTACGAGAAAATTCGATACGTTTTTCTTTTCTTAAACTGAGAGTCGCGTTATACTATATCTCTTGAAATATCTATACTCTTCGTACAAACCGTGTACATAAAACGGATTAAGGGTATTGGAAACGAGTATTTTCTCATCTCTTCGTCCCGAGCACACACGGATCATAATGAAATTAACGCGTTTCGTGCTTCCAGCGTACCGATCGACCTATAGTGATGAGATAAAAATTCTGAAAACGGATTTGAATTCGTCGTGAATTTCACTATATACAACGACTTTCACGTTTTTTTTTATATATATCTTAAGATCTTCAAAAATCGATTATTAGCAATTTTTTTTTAAAAATTTTAAATTTGTTCGAGTAATTTTTTAAGGAAAAAAAAATAGAAATGTGGTAAAGTCATTCTGTAATAAAATTCACGACGAGTTCAAATCTGTTTTCAAAATCTTTATCGCACAGGTCGATCGGTACGCGTTGGAAGTACGAAACGCGTTTATTTCACAATACGATTCGTGTGTGCTGCAAGACGAAGAGAGTACTTAGTCTTAGACTCGCTTCCAGTAATCCCCTTAATAAAAGTTTGTATTCGGCAATCGGCGAGTTGACTTTGTTTTTGTATAATTGTGGGGGATTATTTCATTGAAAATCACTTAAATTAATACAAATTTAAATAACATATTTTTTTTATTTCGAAAGTTTCTCATTGGACTCCAAGAGAAAAAATCGTATCTGCGCCACTGCGGGTAGATTGACTGTGTCTATAGTGTATTTTTTTTTTCACCTACCAAGTACTAATCAATAATAATTTATAATTGTTGACGAATTTCCTACACGTATAGGCGTATGGGCCGTGGGAAACATTGGCCACGAAACGGGATCTCTGAAATGGCCAACGATATCCGCTTACTTGGTGTCCGTGATCGGTAATCCGGTGAAATCGTTTGTTTTCGATAAATGCGGTTACGACATCGACGAGTCCACGTCGTTCGCCATAATGATATTAGCTGCGGCGTGGTCATTCGATCACGCGGAAAAACGATGGAGACCGAAAAATCAAAAGACTCAAGGCATCGCAAAGTAAGACCGTGTTCGCGGTGAAAAGGAGTGTTATTAAATTATTATATTATAATATAGTTAAGATTTAGAAAAATGTCAAAAGGTGTTTTCAAATACGCGGCTTATCCGTGTGGTTTGTTTGTTTATATACAAAAAAAAAAAATATCGCGATTTTTATCGAATCCTTTTTTTTTTTCTAATACATTTTCCAGGCGAATATTCGTGATCAGCATGTGCTGTCTCCTGTACATGGCTTTGTGGAGTAGTTATTTGTACTTCAACGCGAAAGTCACTGACGAAGACGGAGAAGAAGTGCCGTTCCACGAAGCGTTAGGTCACTTTTTCAGTTCGCCCTGGTGGTTGGACGTTAAACAATCGTTCATCGACGTGTGGCTGTTCGCACAAGAACACGGTTGGATGGAAACGTGGCGACAAATAGTTTCGTTGTCTGATCCTACGGGCGAACAGAACGCTTTTAAGGTGAGCTGCTGGCCGTGTTAACGCGCGGATGATTGTCTACGAAATCACTTTTAAAATTTACAATAATAATTATACGCGATTTCGGGCGTATTTTACAAATTAAAACCTCGTGTTAAATACATTTTACCTTCGGCAAGATCGACTATTTTAAATATTCAAAAATAATTATAAATTACGCGTTTAATATTCATTAGACATATTGTCTGTTAAGGGCGTAGCCAGGAGGGTGACTGTGATTGGCCATGGTTTTTTTTTTTTTTATAGGATTTTTGCTATATTGATTGCAGTGATTTTTTTTAGTAGAACACTGCAGTTATCAGACTGAGAATCTTAAATGTTAAAATAAAATATATATTATAAAAATAACTATACACACATATAATACAGAATTAATATATATTATAAAATGAAATAAAATATGCCTAGAATATTCACAAAATGTTTATTAAGGTACCAACTCTAGTTGGTAGCCTATAAGTCATCATCAGGTTAACCTACATCATTATCTTAATACGATGACTTATAGTCGAAAATGATTGTTACCTTTATAAACATTTCGCGAATACCCTGCAGGGCATATTTACTTTATACATATATATATTTTTTTTTATAATATATATTAATTTTGTATTATACACGGGTATATTGTTATTTTTATAATGCACATATATATATTTTAATTAATTCCTAATTGTTATTATATGTTGTATTATATAATATCTATAACTTTACACCGATATACTTTTTGACGCGTTTAAGACAATTTTTTTTTTTACTATCTACGTAGGTAATATTGGATCTTAGTCTCGTCCATACGAAATTCCTGGCCACGCCACTGTTGTCTATTAAAAACCATCACGCCTTCTGTTATTTTTTACTCGGATCGTATTACGCAGCACCGTCCGATATCCGAACTAATCAATAAACCAATGCAGTGCTGTTTGTTAACGGTTTAAAAAAAAAAAAAAAACTCGTTTAATAATTTAATTTTGTTTAATTTCTACGAATAATGCATATTATACAGGACATATAAAATTGGCACATAATACATTTTATTAATTATAAATACGTGCGACCTACTTTTCACAGAGTGTACAAAACTATGATAAATTATTATTTTACCTAAACGTAACTTTTCGAATCGACGGTTCTCGTTGAATTTTCATAAATTCAACGCGACTCGTATATTATAATATTATTATATAAAGTGCCTTTATGAAACTGGAACTTTTCCGTTGCAGCCGTTTCCATACATATTAATATACACTATTAATTTCATATTTATATAGGATACGTATATTATAATCTATAAATTTAAAAGCACCATTTGAAATATTCTGTACACTATAATTCTTGAAATCGAATAGATTTTTAAAACAATTTTTATTACATTAATAAGTGATTTTTCGGGTATAAGCACGTGTATTCAGTACTCATGCAGAAATTATTAATTAAATAATGCGTATTCTTTACGATATTTCGTATTATTTATAAAATCGAAATAAATCGCATAGTGTTATAACACTTATGTAAACTAATATTTAACGAATTCGTTTAAATTAGACGCAGTGATACGTTTAAATGCATTTTATATAAAATTGTATGTCTTAAGTATATTATGTTTATATACGATTAATGACGGACTGTGATTCATTTTTTTTTTTTTTGTTAAGGTATTGGAATTGAGATCAGGAGCTACTCAAACGGAAATAAAGAATCAGTGTCGGACGTTAGCGGTTAAGTACCATCCGGACAAAGCTAAAGATGACGTGGCTAAGAAAGAAGTGCAAAATCGATTCTTCGAAGTACAGCAGGCGTGTGAATTATTGTCGAATAGCAGAGCTAAAAGACGAAGGAAAAACAAACAGTTCAAGGAAGAACTTTAAATCGGCAAACGTTTTCGTAATTGTAAAAAAAAAAAAATCGTAATTTATATTTATAAACGTGTACTGTGATACGACTATAAAAAAAAAAATCTTTACTGTAACAGCATTTAAGAAAAATATAGGTATTTTCTGTAGAAAATATTTCTGGTGAAGGCATTACATCTCGATGTGATAGATAATTTTAAAATGAACGTTATATAACGTTACAATTCAGATTCCCTTCATATTTAAAATTCGATGGTCGTCAAAACAATGTAATACGCGCACTGTCGATAATACAATGCCTTCGTCAGATTTTTACAGTACTTTAATTTTTAGGAACATTCGTGATAATCCTATAAAAACGATCACTCAATTTTCTACGAATGCTCGTTTTATACATTTCATATTAAAGGCCAATTTGACGTATTAATAATATATATATATACGTATTTCTATAATGCGTACCATATTATTTATATACATATAACACGTAATGTTTTCGAGTTTTCAACGAGTCTCGGAAGTTCCTATATAATAAGTAATAATAACAATAGTTTTTAGCGCGTTTAATTTGTAAGTATTTAACACTTGTAATACCAAACTTTATGACTATTTATTATTTGTTTAGAATTAAATAATCTCAATATATATATACCTTGTAACAAATTGTGTAATGAATTAAATGCCAGCCTGCGATACCTTATATATATATATATAGTAAACAATCCTTTCCGTAATCGTGTTTTTACTTTGAAATAATTTTTTTTTGTGTTTGGAGTTGGAAAATACTTGTGTCGTAGTATATAATATTAAACACGATATTGTTAAAAAAAAAAAAATCCGTAGTAAAATCGATTTATATAATATTTTACTTTACAAAGTATATATTATAGTCTGTAATGCCACCGTGCCATATTATACCGTCACTTACCTCCCAACAATGTAAAACTATATATTATTATAGCAGTAGCTCGTTTTTGTAATCAGACTATTATAATAATATTTATAATTATAATTAGATATTCGTACATTTTTTTTTTTTTGTAAAATAATAAAATATATATACGATACAATAATATTTATATGATATAATGGTGAAAATTACATTTTTATGATATGGTTTTATTGACTCGTTTATAAATATATATATTATAACAGCGATGAAAAAATACTTAAAGGTTATATTAAATTTCAACGACCCTTAAATAATAATCAATATTTGAAAAGAGCACCATAAAATTGAGAATAATATAATAAATATAAATAATAAAACGTTCACAGTATATAATAACTCGTAAGTTATCGTACATAATTAATATATATTATATATATATATTCTATATTTCATACTCTTCGCATTTTACGAGTTTTGGAATATTAAATTTTTTTTCTCTTCCCCCGATAATAACAATTATCTAGTTTTGCTATTTTTATGGTATTAAAAAAAAAAAAATGTCGAATTTAAATAAAAATCGTTTCATTACAGTATAGTTGAAAATTATCTAAACGCGGGGTACGCGTATAATTTGTCGTTTTCTTTGTCCAATAGTCAATATAAAAGAAAGTTGTTTGGATCCTATTCGAACACAAAAAGAAGAAGAAGAAGAAGAAGTTTTAAAACTGTTGTTACATTTTGTTGTAATGTTTCGCTTATAAATCTATAACGAATCTAGTAAAATTAAAATATATATATATATTTTAATTATTCGGAGATTGACAAGCCGACGAGTAACCGTTTAATTATTCTAAAAATAAAAAATAAAACGTATAATTATGTACCGGAACTCGGATTATTTTTTTTAATAAGCTTAATAATATAATATACCTATATATATGTATAATATTAATTTTTTTGACTGCAGATTTTATACATATATATTATTATGTTACGGCTAAAATCGTAGACACGTGATTATTTTCGCGGTAGTGCGCTTTCTAATTTCTATGAGAACAACACGCTAAAGGTTTACAAGTTACACGACAGAAACAATAAAATATTATGTAACCACCAGACGCGCGCGCACACCCTTATTCCGATATTTTATCGAATTAAAACGAGTTAAAAACGATAATATAGTGATTCTCGTGACTCGGTAAATTTATATTGCCGCAAAAAAAAAAGTCCCCGAAATTAATTTCTACTCGGAAATTTTCTGATTTTTATTTTTTCTTCTATAATTTCCCGTCGGCGTAGATCGAAGAATTTTCGAAAAAAAAAAAAAAAACGTTTCCTCCGTTAAAAACCGTGTGTTTTACGCGTTATAATAAATTGGCGTACAGCTGATGAGGAGAGGATTAAACTCGAATCTGCATAAACATTTTAGAACTGCACGCGATACATCTTATATATAATATACGCTCGTACAACAAATATATTTGTTACATTATTTACACTGACTCAAGCCAGTCACGTACTGTATATATATATATTCTGTACATATAAGATAATAATAAATATATAATATATGAATAATAATGAAAAAAAAAAAAACGGGGTCACAGTAGTATAATATAGTTTTATTTATTATTCACGAAACGACGACAACGTGCAGAACTCTTGCCCCACTGCAGAATACGAATAAAGAGAAATATAAAAGGCGTAAAAGGTTATTCGAAAAGGCCGTTGTCGAAATCCGTTACGAAGGGAGGGGAGGAAATCGACTTTGCAGCTATTTTTTAATGTGTGTTTGCTCTGGTATACGGCTATATAATACGCTGCTGCTGCTGCTGCTGTGAATAATTGTGTTTGTACGCGGAGAATTCGATATTAACGAATTCAACAAATGCGCAAAACTCCGCGGGGTATTATAATATTATATATATACAGCGCTTTTAAATTCTTTTATAAAATCTTTTTTTTTTTTTATAAGAACCGCTTTAAACGTTCCCTTTAATTTATTTTTTTTTACATAATACGTATTATTTGTACGATTCGTGTTTCTCCGCGTCACGCGGTATATATACTCGGTACCGTTTCGTTTAATAATAATAAATATATATAATATTTTTAACAAAAAAAAAAAACGTCGCGAGATCAGTAACACACGTTTACATATAGACATTGGCGTTGTAGGTACGGAGAGGGTGCCGCTCCTTCCCCTCTAAACTCCCGAAAAATTGTTCTCGCCACGTGAAATTTTGTATTTCGTTGATCGTTGCGAACGTAATTTCAGCGTGTATTATAACTAATGCGTGTTTTTACACACTTTCAGCGTGTATTATAAACAATTATAGTACTCTAATAATATATAGTATGACGTTTAGAATCACGAGAGCGTAGGTACGTGTTGTATAGGAGATATACGTAAATAATTATTATTGCGATGATAAGAAATATTGATTTTTACTCGGATTGTATAGAAAAATTCTGTACGATGTTGCGAGTTCGATAGTTTTTCTTAAACCGAGCGTCGAGTATTACGTCTCTTCGCATTTGGCGCGCGGTTAAAGTCATAATTGAATGGAATAACAATTTATTTTTTTTATGACTGCGCAAAACTCACCGATGTAAGTAATCTATGTCATGATTAAAAAATTAATCTATGTAATATATTCTGTGGCGCAAATGAAGTAAAAGAGCGGGAAAAGTATTTTTGTAAGACTGATTTTGGCGCCATATATATATATAGTAATACATTCGGTTAGGGCCGTATTCAAGGGAAGGAGCAAGTGTACGTTGTTGCCCGGGGCGGCAAATTTTTTTAGTTATTAAGGGGGCGGTAAAATTTTATAGACATAATATGGCGTGTTAACAAAAAAAATATATATATATAAAGCGTAATTTTTTAACGTAAAAATATTGTGTTGCCCCGGGGCGAGAAAAATGTAAGTATACTGCCCTGGTCTCTTGGAAACACTCTTGAAAAGTTGAAAGACAGATGTAATTACTGTACTACAACAATCGGCGAGTTTTGTAATTTTTTTTACCGTTAAAAATTACTTAATAAAATATGATATTTATCGTATTTTTATTTCGAAAATTTCTTTTGAACATCCCATGAAAAAAAACCGTATCTACGCCGTTGTGTATTGATCGCTTATATACGAGTTACAGGAAAGTATAATCGAATCGCTAGCAATTTATCGAATAAAATCGATTTAACATAAATTTACCGTCCGCAGTCGGTTCTGGCCCGGGACGTGCGGCAATAGGCATGAAAAATAAACACGGGGAATTATAATAAATTACAAAAACGATTATTATTAATTATAATTCTCTGCAGCGGTACACACCTGTTGTTTGAGTCCCCCTAAGTAACACCGTTATAATATAAGCCCGTTTCCTCGATATCGTAATAATATTAAGTAATAATAAATCGTAACCCTTTGTGCGCGCGTCGTGGCCGCATCATCGTTTTTTGTTCTTCTGTTTTTTACTCCGGGAATCGGCGGCGCCGGCGTTCGACGACGGTTGTACGGACGGTTGTTGTTGTTCCTGGAGCCCGGTAACGGTTACCTTGGGCACGGTCAACGGTCTGAGCAACGACTTGACCATCGGCTTGGTGCGCGTGTGCACGGGCAACGCGGGGCTACTGGCGCACAGTGCGGCGCCCGTCAGCTGCGACACCAGCGAGTACTGGTTGCTGCCGGCTGCCGTGTACGAGTCGGGATTGGACGACGTGCGGAACGCTCGCTTCAGCTTCGACTTGATCGAATGGTGTTGCGTGCCGGTGCGCTGGAACGCGGCCGGCGGTTGCATCAGTCTGCCGTTGACCAGTAGGTGCGGGCCGAGCTCCGGGTCGCTGCCCCACCGGCCGTACGACGTGGTCCGTTCCAGGAGCCGGTTGCGCGCCAGCTTTTCGATCGCGTCCGCGCAATTGTATCGGCCGCAGAACCTGGCCCACTGTTCGGCCCGCAGGCCCCGGCCGGTGTCTCGCATGGTCGGCGATGCGCCTGGAAACGATAAAACGCACAATGCGCGCGTATTTATAGAGCGGAGTCCGTTATTGAAACGTTAATAATAACAATTAACGGAATACGCGAGTTAATACCTATACATACTGCGCAGTGGTCGAAGTGGAAGGGGGATAATATCCCCGCCGCTTATTTTGTTTAAAATTACTCAACCCTCTTGGATTTTTAAAAATCTATTTTTTTTTTTTTTTGTAATTTTTAATTGTTAGGAGTAGATGGAAGGAGTTTCTAGTAGCGGTACAAGTAAAAAAAAAAACATACATTTCATATTTCTACGAAAACAAAATATTTAAGAATTAACTGGATTACTTCCGTCTAGTGACGTTATTTCGGGGGGACCGGGCGGGTATTTGTTCCCCTTGTTGACAGTGGGCCGATGTTTGGGCGGGAATGGGCGGGTGTTAGAGCATTTTGTTAAAAAATAAAGATTTTTTTTTTTTTGCTTATTTTTCAACAATACGGACCGTTTACAACTTTGCCCCCCTTTCAAAACTTGAAATGACAAAACCGCTTCCATCCCTCCACTCATTTTGATCCGCTTCGACCACTGTTACTACGTATATAAATTCAGGAACTCGGGCGCACACGAATTCCGTCCCAAACATAAGCGTTGTAACACAAAGTATACTAATTCCGTTCCGGTACAAAAAAAAAAAAAAAGGTATATACCGATTCAGTCCCTCGGTTTTAAGGCGTTATATATATATAGGCAATTTTAAGAACAATTAAAATCTAACAATTATTCAACATGCTTAAATGTATATTTCAAAAGTAATTTCTCTAATATCTAAGAACTACGTCAGTAAAATTGTATTATTATTACGTATTTTTTAATAAGCACTGAAAACGAGCTTTGTGTCATGCACTTTTCTGGGAAACCGATCGGTTTAACAGCGTATAACAACCTCCGAAGAAAATTTTAAACCTGAACGTATATTGAGATTCTATAGGTTTTTTTACAAGAGAGCGTCGGAAACAGAATTTTTATATTTCGACTAAACAATTTTTTTTGAATTTGCTGCTGACTCGTGCGCGCGCGCGTACAAGAAGCTTATTATACCTACTTGAGCACACTAGATAAGATATTACACACTCTCACGGCTCGTATGCTTCTAAATTGCCTATACAAAACTCCTTGGAAACGGATCGTTTCCAATATCCCCTTAAGATTATACATACTTACTTATACCTTTCTTACGGAATCGGTATATACCATTTTCTTTTTTGCCGGGACGAAATTGATATATACTTTAAAAAATAAAAAAAGATCGTCGGGACGGAACTCGTATATGGAGCCCAGGAACTCGGGCGCACTTTGAATCCCAATAAAACAGTATTTGAATTGAAAACGCCCCAGTGAATACCCGCGGCGGGGAAACACACCGGACCCGTGTGCGACGTGCTTTTCGCGTAGTAATGCGCGCATTAACGAGGACGTTGAAATTCGAGAAACCGACAGGAATCCCGAAGGTAACGTCGACTATAATATAAATAAGGACAATGAATACAATGGTTCGGAAAGGGACTGAAACGATGGACGTGGAGGGCGGCACGTAGTAGAATATCGACCGGTCGGGAGAACACCGAGAAAACAACGATACCTATATGGTTATGGTGGGGTAAGCTAGGATTTTCAAAAGGACGTGGCGGTGGAAGATTGCAGGAGGAAAACAGTACGGGAAGGACAAGTGTAACTTGTGAGAGTTGTAAGCGAGGCTGAAAGAGGAAGGGATAATAAAAACATTATATGGCCGGTGACGATCGAGAATTTTATGCGAAATCCGAACTCGATTGATGAATTTTATTCAAAATATATATGTATGTGTGTGTAAGTAATAAAAAAAAGAATCCCAACGGTGTGTACACGCGACGACACATATATGAAAAAAGAGGGCGACGAGCCAGCGGATGTTGTGGACGTCGCTTAACCGATTTACTTGGATAAAGTTTTAGGGTTTTGTTATTTTTACCATAAATTTGAAAGCAATGCGATAAATCGTTGCGTTCGATAAAAGCGGAGCTTAGGTGTAATATATTATTTATTATTAATAATATAATACGTAGTGTGTTTACATAATTTACGATTAACATAACCGCAGTATTTCATACAATAAACTAAAAGTAGCCAAAAATGTTTGATTTCAATTGTCATTTTCCGTCAAAATAATACACTTTGTACGTAAAACTCGAAATGATAAAAAAGAAAAAGAAGTGGCGATCCGTTGGGTGTTGTGGATGTCGCTAAATCGTATTGCATTGTAATTACATAATTGTAAAACCGCCAATACATCACTCGCTATCCGCTCAGAATCTAAAATCGAAGATTTTCAATACAGTTGAAGTAATACGTAGTACCTATGTTGTAAGAAATGTTTAGCCTTTTAAAATAAAAAAATTACCCCTTTTATGACATACGCAGCTCGACATTTAATAACTGTTGAACATTTTTTCACGTATATACATAATGTAAAATTACATAATATAATCGGCGCGTAAATCTCAAGACTCTGGGACCATTATTTTCGAAATTCCACAGAAATACGCATTAAGGAATTTCGACGGAATCGCGTTTCTACCGTTTTTATGTAATTATTTTCGATAGTTTTTTTATTTTTTTTTTCAGGCGCTTTTGAGAAAAAAATAACCGAAATTTGCTACCCAAAAATAATGGGTACGAATGCAATGATCGGAGCACTCCTGCTTCTAGTCGAAAAGTTGTATACCAGAAAAAAATTAATGAATTAACACATCATTGTAAAACTAATAGCTTCGCTCGGAATCTAAAACGTACACGGTCCAACTATATACGGAATAACAACAAGTAGAGGGGCATCAGTTAAAAAATTACAATAAAAACTGTTATAACTAAAGAAGTAAAACGTATATTGTGTCTAAAATTCACGAATTTATATGAATTTGCGCTGAATATATAATACAGGTACTTATTTAATTAACGATTGTGTCGTATAGTAAATGTCATTTATTCGTAAGAAATGTCAATTTTCATTATCTGTGTATGAATGAGATAATGAACAAGCATATATCATTGTTTTCGATTTTGTCCGGAGTTTGATATTATACTGTTATGTATATTCACATACTTACAATAATGTTACAATGTTAATAAAAAAAAATGTCCGTAAAATTTCATTTTGTATTTTTATAATTAGTTTTCAAGAATCGACTTAACAAGTATACCTATACTATTACTGCACTGGAAGTGCTTGAAATATGAGCGCATAACATGTATTTTTAAGATGTGGTAGGTATGTTTTTTTTTTATTTGAAAAAACCACTAAATATAACGTCGAATTTACTAATTACGAGTATATTGATTTAAGAAGTAAAAACGAAAAAAAACTTTTTTATTTTCATAACAACCAAATTGTTTTTTTTATAAAAAGTGGATATTCGCACTTGCGGTCTTTAATTATTATATAGTCAATACATAAAGAGCTAAAAAAATACCATCCTTGATCCTTTTTTCGATGATCAACAACTATATATATATATATATATATATATATATATATATATATGCGGTTACAAAAAAAAAAATTAAACGAAATAACTAATTTTGTAGATTTATCAGCGGTACATTCGACGGATTTAAGAAAACCGATAGATCACCTGCAGCTACGAAGTCGTACAATTATTATATGTTGCGCAACATTAATCATTATTATTCAATTTATACAAGAAGATAAAATAATCTTTTAACGGTGAAAATGTGGATTATTGAAAAATATACATAACATGTGGTAGCTTCTTATCTGCGCCAGACAGTTACGTATTTCGACGGCTTACGTAAATATCAGTGAATTCGCGGCATCGACGAAGTTTTTTTTTTTTTTTGCTGAAAACGATTTACTATTTTTGACATTTTTAGTCGAACAATATGCGTTAACGCATATCAGTTTATATAGTGTAATTCAATTAAAATTTTTAATAAATTCAAAATTATTTTTATTGATTTATGGTTTTTTTTTTGTCTCTCTTAATTTATTTGGTTTTCAATATGAAAAAAAAACTGATGTCTTATACATTTTAAATCGCTACAAAATGTGTATTCATTAAATGATATTGTTTATCGTACTGTACATTATATAATATGTGTATTTATTTAATCCACATTGGATTAAATACGTGTTGGATTTACGCAAGAAAAATATAAACCGCCTCGTGCAATGTGTATGTAATACTATTACATAAATTCAGAAAAACAATATTGGTTTTCGTCGAGTTTCACTGTATTCGTTTTATTATTATTATTATTTTTTTTTTTTTGCGAAGAAAATGCACGAAACTTCTATTTGGAACTTACCCGCGAGTGTTTTTCAAAAGAAAACCACTTCAAGGCTTCTGAGTTTTTCATTACCGTAGTACAGAAAATATTGATAGGACACGCAGAAACTGGATGTTGGAAATTCGTTTCGATCCGTCACTTCATAAGCTGGGTTTAAAATGTAGTGATTTTATATTTTAAGCGTTTATAAAAAAAAAAAAAAATACTAGTAAACATGTTCGAACTTTATATTATATAATCGATACGCGATACGTATCAAACGCATAATATGCAAAATTATTATTATTTATATTAAAATATGAATTATTGAAAAATACTCTAAACCTCAAATTTTACAGAAAAAAATGAACCCACCGAAATTATAAGTAACATTTTTTTATACAATGAAATCTAAAACATTAGATGGACACATACGGGTGTATTTTAAATTTTAAATCAATTATATAAATTATCGCATTCGAGAAACGAATTCTGAACGATTGCATAATTATTTTTAGCTTAGAATGTTTTGAAGAACACACTATTGACGTATTAAAAACAAAACACTTAAGTTTTTAAGTCATATTTATACTAAAGACGCATAAATTCAGATCAAACAAATAACTAATCTCTTCAAACGAAACCACAAAGTTGTTTACACTGTTGATTGATAAGGGTTTTTAAATTTAATTTGCATAGCATTCTCATCAAGAAAAAACCCCTCGCACTCGTTGATAGAAAATTTCCAAGTGTTCCATTACGTAAAATGTAATTATTTACAATCATTTAATATATATTTAAAAAAAAAAAAGCAAAATAATAATAAAAAACGATTAACGTTGTTTTCAACCAGCGAGTTAATTAATTAGATAATTTATACTTTTAATTAAGCCCAACCGAAGGAAATAAAATGCAAATCTGCAGTATAATTCAGAGATAACCTCAAACACAATATACAATGTTGGAAAAATCAGTACATACGAAATATCTATAAAATATCTATTTAATCTATTTATTTATTTATTTTATTTATCTATTAAATATCTATTTTATAATGGCAAAAGAATCTCAAATACTTCATTTGCCCAAAATTAAAATTTAAAATATACACTCCTGTACGATTAATACATGTTTGTGTATTTCACGCGTTTTTTCCTAATAAAAGTTACATATTTCGGCAAGATTCGTGTGAATTATTTATTATATTTTGATAAATAATTTCGGTTCACAAAACTTTGTAGTTATCGATTATTATGGTTCCGATTTTATGTTCACAAAAATTTTAATTAACCTACGACGTTCGTGAACGAAAAGAACTCTTACGATTTTTACTCAATAAGACTCTAGTTAACACTGCACAGTATTGCAAGAGATGCTCTATAGGACACGTCGAAAGTGTGTTACCAAAATACAGACCTTAATGTTTACGTATTATCATGAAAGACGGGATGGATATACGCACTTACATCATCCAGATGTCGTTAAGGTTCGTGTCACACAGATAGCAGTGAAATTGAGAAAATGTGCTTGAAAGCAGTCTACAGAGCAAAAAAAATTATATCATGCTAAAATGATTTAAATTATAATACAATTAAGTTATATGATTTCGTTTTGTTTTAATGGAATTTCTACTTGATTGCCGGGTATTAAAAATAAATTTCCTAAAAATCCACCAGCTTCATTTATAATATACACTTGAGTAATATGTATAAGGTAAGACCAAGTATATGGTCATAGATTGAAGAACTAGAGACACACTGGACCTAATAGTTGGCATTTTACTTTCCAGTATGTAACTGACTTTAAGTATTTAGGAACTAATACAAACAATTGTATAAACAATATAAATAATATACATACTGAGATAAAGCTAAGAATTTTAGCAGCTAATAAAGGTTATTTTACACTGGGAAAATGATTTAAGTCCAAGTAACTAACTATAAGATCAGCCCTTTACTCAAGCTATCTACGACCAGTTCTGTCCTATGGATACATGAAACATGGTCGATTACGAAGGGCGGTGAAGAGAAATTGCTGACATTTGAAAGAAAAATATTGCGACGTACCTATGGTCCTATATTGGAAAACGGGGAATACAGAATGAGAACCAATAGAGAAGTACCTATACCAAATGTACCTAAAATCCAATATCACTTACCTATAATAGGCAAACGTTTGGAATGAACGGGACACGTCTGGAGATCCAACAGTAAAATTAAAAAAGTAATGACAGGCACAATCAATAGGAAAAGACCTAGAAGACAACCTAGGTAGAGGTGGATAGACGTAGTTAAATCAGACCTAGGAAAGTGTGCACCAGGATTAATACTAGAGGAGAGTGAAAGTGGATAAAGATGGCGTAAAATAGTAGAAGCAGCGAAAGCCATGAATGGGCTATAGAAGCTAAAGAAGAAGTAATATATATATATTGGCAAAATCCCTTGAGCCCGTTTTGGATATAGTATTATTGAGTAATTTCCGAATTTGCCGCGAGTCTATCCGTCACTAATCATAATATTCAATTAATAATTTACGTAAAAATAATATTTTTCGTATGTATGGAATGTAGAATAATTTTCCGTGACAATTACTATGTCCATTACAACTGATGTTTGTAATACGTTTTCACCGAAAGTCTACAAAACAAATAATATGTCTGGATCCTGATGACAAAAGTATACTTTAAACTTAGTGACCATAATATATTTCGAAAGTTATTTTACAGTCTTAACACGTTTAACTACTTAAACTACTGCATTATCCTCAATGTTATGCAACATTAGTTAGGGATTAGTTACATTAACCATTATTTATATGACAACGGTAATACCTGCGTACAGTAGAAATTTCGCGCATTTCGTGCGTCCCTGGAGAGCGGCCTTCATTAGCGGAGTGAAACCCAAACAGTTTCTGGCATCAATCTCTAGTTGCAGACCGTTGTTCAGTAACAGACACACAATTTCAGACTGGCCTAAAAATAATAATTGATTAATTATACTAATGGAGAATCTTAGAACTATTTTAATTTGATTTAATATAAATCTGAAAATAATAAACTGTATATAATTTCTCCATTAACTTTTCAGTTTTAAAATAAGTATTCAGTAGCAAGTAAGACTTTATAATTGACAAATCGTTTAGTGTTTTTTTTTCTTTAGCAAAGAATAAACTAACCTAAAGTATTCATAAACGGTAAATAAAATAATAATAATTGAATTTTTTTAACTACGAGTATTTCAATAAATATAATTTTTTAACTAACAAAACTAACAAATTTAATTACTATTATGGTAAATAAAACACTGTTAACAAATTAAAATCATTAATAGTCCACTTACAGTTAAGTGTTTAACTATCAGCAAAAACAAAATATTTGATCTATTTTAAAAGATTAATTCATCCGAAAAATCAACCCATAATCCATACAAATGTTAAAACCTAGACATTTTATATTACGATAAATAAATAATAATATGTATATTGCGAGATTTTTGCAAAAAAAAAATAGTTTTCATATTGAAATGCATTATAATAAAATACTTTAAAATTTATATATTTTACCTTATGTTAATAATTTGCGTGTACCTTTATACTGTAATATACCATTTAACCGCAATTATTATAATACCGCATGTTAATAAAATTAAAATTTAAGTCAACATCCGGAGACATTAGATTATTTAAAATATTTAATTAAATAACCGTATAAAACTGACAGTAATGAAAATTTCAACTATTTTATATTCAACATTAATCAATGTAATAAATAACAGTACCTAAATTTTGCGTTAATAAAAAACGCGTTTTATAGAACTTTCCCTCGTTTTCTTCTATTCAAATGCTACAAAAGGGTAGATTTACGACTTAACGATCAAACCTTCAGAATTATATCGTATAAACTATATACAGTCTACATATATATATATATATATATATATATACATTATAATATGGTGTACTAATACCTGCTTGCGATGCAAAATGTAAAGGTGTGTTTCCCTCATTGTCCGGTTTATTATAATCCAAGTCAGGCACTCTAAAAATCTCTTCGACTATTTCGACACTTCCACTCGCTGACATGTAACTCAAAAGTGTCTACAATAATAAATATCCACACACTTAAATAATTAGTCATCAGATACAATCATTATTAATAATACAACGCAAATTTATGTCGCGGATTACCAATATTTTTCAAACGAGTTTAGAAATTATCGTATTTATACATAATAGGTAATAAGTACCGTATAAATACTGTAATTAATGGGAATATATTAAGCATATACATACAATTAAAAATTTATTAAAATTCGATTTAATATGTCTTACAAAACAGAAGAGTATTATTATTTGATTTAGCATAAAATAGAGACATATATTATTATTAAATACATTTAACAAAAATTTTAAGTTTATTATAATAGTGTAATTTTTAGCTATTTTAGTTTAATCGTAACGTAATCGAAAATCAACTAATTTAAATACTGTAGTACATTATAAGAACGTCAATTTACTTAATAATTGAAATCTTTAAATTGTCTCTATATTTTCCGATAGTTTAAAATATGTGATAAAAAATTACCGAAAATTGCGAAAGAAAAACAAATGTGAAAAATCGAAATTACTTATTTCCTTAATATAATTTAAAAAATATATATTATAGATAAAAATATTTGCAGATTTTTTTTTCATATATAATATAAAATTAATCTACATATAGTATAATATACATGTTATATAGAATTATATTAATGCATCTGTGTTATTGCCTCTATTTTTAAAACAGAGTATACTGTTATTATCAAAAGAATCTTCAGGAGAATAGGAGTACACTATTTATTTGGATTTTGAGTAAATCGCATTAAATTCGGATAAACTACTAATTTAGGTAGATTACTCAGACGTATTTGTATTGTTATTAATCAAAAGCACTGGTTTTCAATTTCTCATATAAAAAAAATGCTAATCCGGATTTTCAAAATATTATACTCGTATATACAATAATTGACACGTTCGGTTTGTCGAAATTAAACTTTCATTTTTAAAATTCTGTATTTAGTACAATAAAATGTTCAAATTCGTGTACCGTGTCTAATTACACTCTACGTATATACTGAATTATTTAATTTGGTTTAACGTAATTACAACAAAATGACGGAAATCGATTTAGTAAAAAAAATTGTAAATGTAATATTTAAAAATAATAATTTTGAAAATATATCAATGTCCATTTTTCCTCACGCGTAAAAGAATTATAACAGAGAAATAAATTACACACCTATTTAAAATATATTTGTATCAAATTTCCAATTTATGGGCTACATGAAACGTTCAAAGCACTTTGTCTACTCTAAAAAATCATTACTGATCGTATCACATACATATAGGTATATTACATACATACATAACATATATTTATATAATATGTCATAGAGTATAGACTATGGTGATATATCGTACATATAGTTGATCCTCGTCCCTTGATATATCATGCGCTGATGACATGCCACTATATGTATATAGAATAGGTAATTCAATAGTGGTGTTTCATGTCATAGATAAATCATTTGTAAGTGATGAGATGTAAATCGATTGAATCGATTTTTAGATGATTATAACGGACTGGTGAATTTATAATTTGTATATAGTATAATCAATACCTATAATATTAAACGGACGTACTTATTTAAATTTCATTTTCATGCGTTATGTTACTGTAATAGTATTTCGAATTAGTAATACAATTCGACACCGTTTTATTTTAATAACACAAAAGTCAGTTTTTTTCACGCTACACTTTATACATTTATTAAAACGAAAATAAAAAAAACGGGTTGCGGTAAAATACAAAAGTCGATCGAAATAAATAATCTGAAATTTGCATAATACCTGCATTAAAACGCCACTAATAATGTGATGGAATAATTCAACGATGTTTATATTAATATTGATTGTGATACAGGTACATATGTGTATATTCTAGGAATATTAAATCACATTAAAGTGTAAATGCTCTTACAACTTAATTTATAAATAACGCACGTTGATTTATTATACAAAACGTACCTACTCCGTAATCACTAATTATTAAATCATCTGTACTTTAGTTCATAAAAATACATTTGATTAATTGAAGAATATTTCAATTTTAACACTTACTCGGCCCGTAGAATCTGTTTCGTTGATATTATTTCTAAAAAAATCTTGATCGTGACTGGTTAAAATATTGAAAACAGATTCTAACTCCATGTCTCTGGCAGCTTTTAACATCTGCTTAACGCATTCACTCGGATCATCGGTATCGACACGTGCTAATTCAAGTGGCGTTCGCACTCGAGGATCTGGTACCTCTGGTGTCATTTCTGAGAAAAATAACAATTTCAAATCCATAATTATCCACAACATCATTCCTAAGTAATTAGATCTGAAGTACACACTAAAACCGTTGCAAGTTTATCTACTAAAATTAAATTAAACTTTCATATGTTAAATTCGTTTTATTCTACTTCAAAATATATTTATTAAGTAGTAGTTAAGAAACAATATATAATCTAAATAAACAGTGACTACCTACTCTGAACGAAGGATTTTGAAATTTGAAACAAATGTTGAACCAAAAGAATATATTTTAACTATTGACTGTTGTAACGCGTGTTAAGAAAAAATAACTGGAACAACTGATCCAACTATCGTTTACTTGAAATAAATGAACTTTCTAAATATTTCGAAATAGTACGCGGCTCAATGTATTAATAATTAAACACATATACGTATATATTTACAATTTTCGTTAACTCAAACTGGGTAAAAAAATTTCCAGACGTTATACTGAATAAATATTTTATATACGTTGACAATCAAGACATTGAATCATAAAACTAACGACGAAAAGATTAATATATCCAATACTATTTTTATTTTAAATCATATACACTAATATTTCTAAGTAATTTAATCTCGTAGGAGTTACAATTATTTTTTAACATAATATAATATAATTTCATTGTATATTATTTTGCATACGCTGTATACTGTCTAACGTTTTAGTAACAGAGTCGTATTTTTGAGGGGAATGACGAGGGGGTACCATCGCCTCGGACGTTTTTTACGTATTTTAGAGGCGACAAAATAGTGGCCTTTCAACCGCCATTTAATTTTCATTAAAACAAGGCATCCTACAGTAAATTTTGTTTAACGTATTGAAGCATTTTAACATTATTCTTAACTCCCGTTTTCAGTTTTATTTCGTTTAATTGTTTCTAACTGTACACATTATTGTTTCGAACAAAAACCAATAATTTAATGAATAAATGTAGAGTAATATTATATGTAAACCTGCATTCGTCAATACGTAACGCTGAGAAAGTTTTTTCTTTTTTAAATGTAACGCTGTCCAGCTTCTGAACGCGCTCGTGTCAGAAAGATCTTTTTTAAACCATATCAACATACAACGTATAATGACGAAATTATTCAAGAATTCAGAAATCAAGGCGTAAAATAAAAAAAAATCATTGTAATATTATTGTAAATAACGTTAATTAAATTGATTGTAAGACGAGTGAAACAGATTGTGTCGTTATATGTATATAAATTTTGTATTGAATTTTTTTTCTTTTGGGGAGAATATTAGTGTATAAGAACGGCAAAATCCCAAGTACGACTCTGTTTAGTAATGGTACTGGCCTATAATACAAAGAATACAAGTTTCCACGTGATAAATTTGTTTTAACATTGATAATTAAGAAAACAAAAAGAGTCGTGTTCATTATTCGTATACCACGCGTCATTCATACTAGAAAGTTTTGCTATTATATATTTGATTTGATATAAGAATTTTTTTTTTTTGAACCGATAAAAGTTTTATATACTTTACGCTTCGCATATTATAAATAATTATATTATAATATATAATATATATTATTATAAATAATGGACGACGAATAAAACCGAGCGTGTACATTTTTTTTTTTTGCGCAATAATAACGATTCAACCGAGATAAATTTACCAGAGTATAAATACATTTACGCTGTAAAAAAAAAAATAAAAAACATTTTTTTCTTCTTTTTATCCAATAAAATCTCACGATAAATATTGTGTGTTAAAAAATACAATTATTTTCTACTCCGATAATATACGAGTATATGCGATTATAAAAGAGATGCGCGCGTACTATAACAACAACACCCGATTTACCTTCGACAGAGCTGTTTTCGTACACGGTGATTTCGGCGAATTTCTTGTGCACGTCTTGTATGCTTTCCGAAAGCCTCTTGTCGGACAGATCAAACGTTACGGATTTTCGGGCTGTATCGATGCTGCATTCGTCCGCGGAATATCGTCTGCCGTCCGCAGGAAAAATAAAAAGAGAACACACGCGATATTATAATATAATAAAATGTCGCTAATTTTTTTATAATTTTTTTTTTTATATATATTATATATAAATATTTCTTGTTTACAAACGAGAATACACACGACGCGAACACGAGGCGACGCGTAATAGGTTTGACAGGCTATTTCATTACATCTTTGTGTGTGTGTGTGTGTGTGTGTGTGCGAGTATGCGTCTAATTATAATACGTTCGCGGACTCCTACCGTCTTTATTTTATACAACCTAGTCGGTAGCGCGCGCGTGTGGCTATAAAACGCAGTATAAAACTACTCTGCTCCGCAGAAGTATCAGAGCCACGACAGACGTCTCCGAAAGGTACTCACGTCACGTACCTATATACGCGTCAACCTCAGCGCGTACGACGAGGCCTTCGACATCAAGGGCGCGTAAAATAAGAGTGATGAGACGCTCAGATTTTGATAATTATATGCGCATAAGTGTTTTTTTTTATATATAATCGGTTGTTTTAATGTCGTTTTGCGGCTAGGCGCGAAATCAAATAGATTTTTTTTTTTTTTTTAGAAAAAACAATTTTCTAATATACGAAAAAAATTTTCTCTTGAATATCTGTTGCGACTTTAAAATGCGTACGCAGACTGACCGACAGTGTGTAACAAACACGTTTATATTTTATGTATCCGTTTATATCGTTTACAGCTGCAATGAAAACGTGTGTATTATCCATACTATAATAAGATAAAGCTGAATGGTTTGTTTGTTTTTTTGTTTGAACGCGCTGCTAATCTCTGGAACTACCAGTCGGATTTGAAAAATTCTTTTTGCACTCAAAAGCCCCCGATTATCTAGGAAGGTTATAGGCTATCACGTTACGACCCTTAGGAGCCGAGGAAAAAGAAAAAAAAAAGAGTCAGAAAGAACGGTAATAAAGTAATAGCCCGTGGGCGGACGATGCGACGCGTTGTGTCAGACAATGTCAGTTAACGACGAAATAAGTTTTAAAAAGTTGTAGAAGTTTTATTCGTCACTCGTGGATCGACGTGAATGAAAACTTTAATGTAAGTTAAACGCTGCAATAAGTGCGATGAAATGTGCAAAATATAATTATCGTGTTGAAAATACAATAGAAATCAGAGTTAAACTCAAATCTTTTCTATTTTTTTTTTCTTTTTTTTTAAGTTTCGAACATCCTTACGCCGAGTATTGAATTTAACGAACCGAACAAAATTTGAATCCTATAAGAGGTCGTGACACTTTTCACGGGCAATGAAGTGCACCGCGGGAACAGCTAGAGTTCATTATAATTTTATAAGTGTTTTTCATTCGTTCGATTTTGTAGTGACGAATAATAACCTGCAAGTTCGAAATAAAACCGCTGCAAAATATATAACGTTCGTTTCTAGTATTTTTTTTTTTTTTAGACGCGCACAAATTAACGTAATTTTACAACATTAATGAAGTGAAAAACGAAAAATCGTTTTTCTCTCCTCCCTCGTATAGTAAAAATGGTCTAAAAATATGGTTTCACACGTGACTATATCGATCGATTTTAAACACAATAACAGCAGTGTTTACTGCAGGGAGTTTATATTTTTCGACTTTCTCGGTGATTTAAAATGCGCGAGGAAAAACAAGAAGAACAATGAAAGAAATAAACCGTTTTTAAATACCTATTGTATTATTGTATCGTTGTTTCGAATGAACAATATAAGTCAAACTTATCGGTGATTTCAAATTTTCAAATACACTTATTAGTTTTTTCTTTTACACACACGCACACACACAATACGTAGTTATAATAGATGTTATGATTTTGTTTATCTAATACTAACCTGTGACTTAAATAATCGTCAAGGCCGTCGCCGTTGTAATCGTTTGAAAATGACCCGCGTCCAAAAGTTGTGTTTTGATCTGCCAACGCGTATTTTGGCTCTCCGCGTCTGTGGCACGTGGCTGTAGATTTGAATGACTAAAAAAAAAAAAAAAAAATATAAAAATATTGTATTCCGCTGAGTGTATCGATAACTAATTACTGCAGGCGCCAGACTTTCTTATATAAATATATTTGTAATTTTTTTTTTTTTTTTTTACTCGTTCAAATTTATAAGTAAATCGATTATTCATCCGCAGCCTAATAATAGTTTATATTTTTATTTATAATTCGAAGTTTCAAGTTATTTTTAATTTCATACAATTTTACATGTCGCATCTTCTAGCTATCAATAAAATTTACTCTTTACGTATTTTAAATAATCGTATTAATATACAGGAATTTCGGAAGTTTACGATTAAAATTCACATTATTTTTGGACGATTTGTGCAATACCAATCGTAATTTATACAAGTTAGATTATAATTTTCTTCTGTTCGTTTACGTACATACCAGCTTATACTAAACTTGTATATATCTTCCTCAAATAATACATTTAAAGTAACAAAAAAAAAAAACCTATTATAAATATGTATATAATAACTTATAGCTAAGTGTAGAGTCCAATGCGTATATTTATGAAAAATTTAATTTGTAACGCTAAATTTTCTATGACACATTTTTGAAAGTTTCACAGAAAATTCGCGGTGTCCTATAAAAATATTTATAAATGTATTACTTGTCTGCTACTATAACTTCATTTCTCATTTCATACCCTACTTACTAGAGCCCTTATATACCTATATAAGTACATTCTCGCGTTTCGATTCGACCGTAAGCACTGCTATCGATATCGAATTAAAGCTTAACGTTAAACTTTTTGAACTTTCTTGTTGTTTATACTGAATGTAATATACCTTACATCGAGAATGTAACGAAATATTTTCAACAGCCAAATTTAAACGCGAGACGATATTTTATTCCGAATAATTTAACACGTCAACTCGTCGTCCTTTAAATAATTCACAACTCCAAATACATAATAGTTCTTTAAAATAGTTAATTCGACAGTAAGAAAAATCTATAACGAAAATTCTCATAGCTTTTAACGATTTTCATTCATTTATGTTAATAAAAAATATTACAACCATATATAAACCTAAAAAAAAAAATTGAAATTAGTATTACATATTATAAATATTACATTATTTATTTTTAAACTCTTACTATGAAAGTGAAATTATTGTGATACAAAAATTAATTAATGTGTTTTATTAAACATTTAATAAATGAATTATAATTTTAGTGTATACACGCATAAAAAATATATACGATTTCCAGCATCATTATTCGTTTAAATGTATAATGCAAGTAATAGAAACGAGCTTTATTACATTTATTATGGTAAAGTCATTTATTTTTAATAAAGTTTTGCTGAAATGTGTTTAAAAATGTTTTTATTATTAATAAATGCATTACAATTATTGATTTAACACACACACACACACACACACACACATTTATATATGTATATAGCAATAATAATAAATATACAGCTTTGTAAAACCAATAGATTCTTCGCTCCGCCCAGAATCTAAAGTGTCAAAAACAAATTGTTATTAAAACCACACATTCAACAAAATCTATGAAATTTAACAATACTTATATAACATAATATATTTATTATTATTATTATTATTATTATTATTATTATTATTATTATTATTATTATTATTATTATTTATTATTATTATTAATTATATATACAAAAATATATTTTTATAAAAAAAATATTATATAGTATAGATGTTCTAAAATGTATTATTTTACATTAGCGAATATCATTTTGAAAAATCTAAAACCTATTCTGCTGGGGCTTTTATATATATATATATATATATATATATATATATACTCATTATATATATATATATATATAGATTTATATAATATGTATGGTATCCATACATGTATTATACTAATACTACTAAAATCGGTACTAGACATTCATCGCGATGGCGTTATTTTATTCAGGGCTTATAGGTCAATCATGATTGACACGAATCGATTTATATAGCAGAACCAATAGAAAGGGAAGGCAGCACACAAAATAAAAGTAGTGGGTTCGAGCATAATAGGATAATAAACATTTCGACACCGGTCATATCGCTATGACAGCGACAGTTTACGGTGGTAGTTAACTCCGTTGAAGGTCAAAAACTAAACGTTTATATGTTGTGATAAAAAAAAAAAACTTAAATTACATATAAGTCTCGAGTTGATCTTGATTTATAACTTTTTCGGCCAACTATTAAGAGTATAGACGTTTTATAACATATATTAATATCAAAAACTTAACCCGTAATAATAATAGTAATAAATCAATAAGCATAGGTCCCAAAAAATATATTTCAATTTTTCAACTATTTGAATTATTTTTAAACCAAAAAAAAAATACATGAAAAATGATTAAAATAACTCTTAAATAAAAATTCTGTCAATATCTATATGTATATTCCTCAGATTATAGTTTTTTTTTTTTTTAATTGAAACAAATGTGGGATCTAAAGGAAAAAGCCTAGGCGGCAATCATTACGAAGAGCCCAATTAAATTTATTATTTTATTGCCAATTTTAAAAAAAAAAAAAATGTATAAGCCTTTAAAGTGTCAAAGAGACACTTTTGAACGGTGCCCTGATGACAAATGTTCATTTTCCCCCCCCATTAGATCCGCGACTGCAATTAACATATTAATAACCAATATATATATAATTTATTTACAATTGGTAGATTTTGCTATTATTTAATATTTCGTTGTTTTCTGATAGTACATCGTGGTTTTTTTGGAAAATTACTAAGAAATTTAAAAAAAATTAGCACATCTAAAACACCGTCTGTGCCCGATTTCTAATCGATAATATATTTTATATGAAATATCGGAGTTCCAACTAAAATGCTCACAGTCATATATTTATACTTAAACATTAATGTTGCACTTTAAACTTTAAATTATTTATTGTGTAAAAAATATTTTTAAAAAACCGATTAGCTTTTCATAAATTGTGTCTAATTATAGATATGAATCTGCGGTTATGGACCATAAATCGAAAATCGCAATATGTGATTTTTATTTGATACGAAGAGTTGAGAAGAATACTTCATACACTAACTCGGTTTCTCAAAACTTCAAATTTCTATAAATAATTAACTGTTATTTCGATAGTCATACATTAAAAAAATTAATATATTTTCGTTCATCTTACGAATTCAAATTCCAAATAAAAACACAACGCCATATGCTTGGGTAAATAAAACGAAACCGCGAGTATTTATTTGTCTTTTGACACGGTACTTTCGTAATTTCTTTATCAAACAGACGCAATAATCTGCATCGGATGAAATAATGTAATTGTGTAGGATTTATAAAAAAAAAAAACTTACTTCGTTATTATGCAGTTCCTGTAGTGCGTGTATAAGCAAATATTTCAAAAGTAAATATCGTTTGATATAATAACAGTTTAATATCGACAACAGACATCGATGGAAATTTTCTGTTTTTTTTTTTTTTTCAAATAATTCTCGAATGTTTCAGGATTTTCTAGTTTCTAGGTTTTTACACGGTTTACTGCGCATTTCTTTATGGTCATCGCATATGCGCGGTCGTAAAATATCGAAATAGAACAAAAGAGAACTTGCGCCACACATTCACGACATACTTATTCCCTTTAGGTCAATAAACAACTCGCGTAGAGATCATCCGGAATTAAATTTGTTGTGTTTTGTACAGAGGTCGTGGCAGGATAATTCTTTATATCCGGCCCCGGGGAATCATCGTTTTCGGACGGAGGACATCCGAAGCAGCGTCTGATCATAAATCGAGGGATTGAAGACGAAAACACCGGATACCCAAAGGGCACGCCGTAAACAGACCTTTGGTGAGAGAAGGGTAGGTGTACGCGCAAAAGGTCACACGCGTATAATCTGACATTTTCGTCCATACGAGTTGAACTAAATGTTTTTTTTCTATAATAAAAACTATGCGCGTGTATATATTAAATATACAAATTAAAACACAAATAAAATTGATAACCATATATTAATAGCCATTATTATTGTATATTGACTATGAAGCACGTACTGCAGAAACTATTGATACGATGAACACATAAAATATTGCCTGCAATAAGAATACGGCCGACTATGGTATGTGTTTAAAGGGATTGGACAGGCGCGTACCCAGGATTTTCTTACGGGGGAGGGGGGAACGTTTTAAAATTTAAAATTATCTGTTTTAAGACAGATTAAATGAAGTATTTTACACCACGATAAAAAATAGTATCGATAACTAAATTTATTATCTTTCGCAGTATTTAAAATAAAATAATTAATATAGGTAACGCATGTATAAAGATTAGAAAAAAAAGCCCTAGATTTTTGTAATTAGTATTAAAAAGCTAATAATAGGGTGAAGGAGGTTGTAACCTGAAACCCCCCTTGGCTACGCATCTGGGATTGAAATTGGATATTTTCTTCCTCTGCACACACGAACACGGTAAAATAGACGCTTCCTACTTCCAACGTAGGTACCGATCGATTTATAGTGATGCGATAAGGATTCTGAAAATAGATTTGAATATTCGTCGTGAATTTTACTGTAGATCGATTTTCCTACTTTTTCACTTTTTTTTTTATCTTCAAAAATTGAGTGTTAGATTTTTTTAGATTAATTAATTTTGAAGGGTTTTATGACCAAAAAAAAAAATTTTAATATGAGAAAGTCGATGTAAAGTAGACTTTACGACGAATTCAAATCCGTTTTCAAATTTCCCCTTGAGGTTCGAATTAAATCTATTTGATACAGTGTATTCATCGATTTAAAAATATATCGTTTGAAATCACATTGCTTCTATAAAATTGCCAATGTGGCCATGTGTAATGATAGACTTAAAATATATTTGGTTACCTATAAGTATAATAACTATTAGCATTGATTATGTAATATTACATAATCAATACTAATATAAGTGTCTACTGTTAAAGCAATAAATAATCGCTTAAAATTTAATATCGTTTATTTTATTGAATATTTCAGCTGTAATTACTTATTAATTATTATCTGTAAATACCAACAACTTGGTAATAATATTTTTGCGACTGATAATAATCAAACCATTCTATTTTTTTTAATTTCTAAATTTAATCTATATTTTTAATTTCTACGTAAATAATATTGTATTATAGTACATTATGTTCTTAACAATACATTTTCTTACATAATAGGAAAAATCTATAGGTCAAAAATAATTTTATTTTCGAATGGTTTTAAGATAAAAATTTATATTTTCACACAAATATCAAATCACTATAATCTACTCGATAAAAAAATTGCATAGTCGTAATCGACACTCTATATGCTTACATCTTTTGATCTATACACATGGTCCGTTGTACCGTTGAACGGGATTTTCGGATTAAAATGTACAGTGGCAGACGATCTTCGTCCCGTTTCGGACGACCGACCTGAAACACATTAATAAACCATTAATAAACCGGGTGTATACCAAAATGATAGGGCTTATGCACTTCTATATGGTATATTAGTTATAGATGAAAGTACATGTATTCAAAACGAGATGGGAACGATGTGAAAAGCACCAAATTGTCCGATTTACACATCAATACCGCACCTATTCTTCTGTAACGCTCTTTCGTTATAAATTTATTATAATGTTAAATAATTTATTTATATATACTTTATTATTTTCTGTTAGTTTTGCCCAATATTTCACATTCAGAATAGACAAATTTATAATCTATTAGTCTACTGTAAACTGTATGATATTAAAAATCTCCTCACACACAGTGTTGTAGAGTGGAATATTTCTAACACGTATAACGTTTAGTTAAATTATTATTTGTTAAAACTTAGATATCAGTAAATTAGCCAAAAATTTAAATAAAATGTACTTATTTCCAAAGTAGTTCGTTGAAAGTCTAAGACAACAGCGACGATTTTTATTCACAACTCCTACACATTTCACAAAATTCAAGTAGGTATAGAGACGTTGCTAGAAGAGAAAATGTGGGTATATGTGTGCAAATCGCAACGAACATGTTCATTGCGATACCACATTAAAATTTATATCGAATACGTACATAAAACATTTCAGTATAAAACGCGCACATAATAAGTATTTGTGTAAAGTATTGGAAAGAACAAGTAATCGTAATATTTTTTTTTTGAAATTTTAAATCATTCAAAAAAAATGTTTTCGAAAAAGAATGGCCTAACTAGCTACACCCTTGTGTATAGTATACCTAATATAATTATATAATCAATTCTATATACAATTAAGAATACAAAAAAAAAACATAATTTTGTTTATTAAAATATTATTTTGCGTAACTCAATATTTATATCATATATATAGGCACTCTGTTTTATTATACATAATTTATTACCGCAACGCATTCATAAAAAATAAACTAAATTATAATACATTAATTATGAATAATTAGTATTCGGTTTTAAACAATATATTATAATATAATCGCTTCAACGTTATATAAAAATGATAATGTAACAGCAACATTTTATAATATCTACTTCAATTTTTTAACTAATTATATTTGTCTAGTTGATGAAAAGCTAAAAATATAACACTAAAGAACTGTTTAAATATATCTTAAAATATAACCAGTAGCCTTTAAAATTCCGTAAAAGACATGTGAAATTAAAATTTATTTAGTTATTTAATATGTTTTCAATCAATATCGGTAGCCTTGACTTCGCAGAAAACCGTGAACTAGCTAAATTTCTTACAAGGACAAATAAGAAGAAATTAACTTTCTTATTGTTTTTCAATAACATCATACATTTTATTTTTATATTCTAAATTAGGTACAGAAGTTTAAATCAATACTTTATGTGTATACATAATTCTATAATATACGGATTTTATACATTATATTGAAAATCAATTATTTTCTCTCGTTGTGTATATGTCTTTTTAATTGACGTTTATTTATGTATATATATATATTTTTTTTTTTAATTTTCAAAATACATATCGTTTTTTTCACCATAATAAAATATGGTCGAATAATAACGGTAAAACCAGCGACAACAATGCAATTACGCGGCATCTTTTTAAAAACGAAAAAATAAATATTGGCATTGCGCGCTTGATAACTAGTGAAAGTGAAATACAATATCAAAACATTACCTATATGTGTGAATTCACGGGTATATTGAAATATTATTAATTAGTTTAAAATGTAATTTAGGTAAAATGATATATAACAACATTTTTTTTTCTTAGTAAATTTATGATAAGCACTTAAAAGTCACACCATTTAAATTATGGTAAAAAGATCACTCATTGTATTTCGAAAAAAAAAACGGGAAAAATGTTTAAAATTGAGTAATTTACTTGTTTACGCGCATATATATATATATATATTATAAAGGCAGGCTTCATAAAAAAAAAACACAAATAAAATTTTTTTTAAATTATGCCGCGAAGACGTAGTATATTATTTTAGATTTATGCAAAGTCAGGAATTACGATTATGTTATTTTCAATTGGTTTTTGTGTAACCACTTTTTCAAATAGAAGAATTACTATATTGAAAGTTTTCATGCAAATCGAATACGTATTCGACATAAACATATGGATACTTTAGGCAGAATTTTCTAATATACGACTTTTTACGAGCGATTGTTTTTTTTTTTTTTGAAAACACTGAAAACGTTATACAATTTTTGGTGCGCTATAATTTTTAATAAAACTTAAATATAAGTTTTTTAGCGATTTTCCTTAATATGTGTTTAAATGATTTTTTTTTGTTTTTTAATTATTTATTACAAGACTGTTAAATAAGATATCCATACATAACATATTATATAGTACTGTCATCTGTATTCGCGTTTCTGTTTATCACGTTATGCAAATCTTTATAATATTGTGGCGTTAGAATGGAATTAAAATTTAAACGCGTACGACCAAAATTTTAAAATATTTTCGACATCATGTGTCGTAACATTTTTTTGGAAAATATTGCCTAGTTACAGAAATTACAAAAACGTCGAATACCGCACCGGTTTTTTTACAACGATATTTTACAAAAATACCACGGGCCTAACCTGATAATATAATCATTATTCGTTATCGACAAACAACAGATGAGCTCTTGTGATTTTACTTCGTAAACTGTTATTTTTAAGTTTTTAATTAATCGACACGTCACTACGTCTCCAGTGGTGGTTTTGCGCGATATTACCGATAATAATACGTGGGTGTTACAGCGTATATTACGATCTACGTCATACGTTTGAATTCATTTTTAGTCTTAAATATTTTTGTTTCGAAATAATATTTATACTTTTAAAATATAAATTCATAAATTTTACGCTGACCGGCAACGGCAAATAAACTATAGACAACGCGATCGATTAAAAATACTCTGCACAGTACAAATACAGCAGTAAGAATATATAGTCTTAATTTGGAAAACTTTTTTTTTTATGTGATAAATTCAAATCATAACTCGTCGAATATTGAAAATGTAAATCAGTTGAAAAAATGTTTGAAAACGATAGTAACAGCTATATATATATATATATATATATAGATAATAGCGTTTTTGTCCGTATATATATTATTAATTTTAAAATGTATACAGAAAATAATAAAAAAAAATATATTAAATTGACCGGAGTGGAATTTTCAAATTGTTTCCGGAAAAAATTCGTTAAAAAGAAAATAATTTATACGCGCAGTCGGTTTAGTAATTTTTTAATAAACCAGCCGCGTGAGATCGGTTGGAATACACGACGTATAGTTTGCAAAACATCAGCATTTCTAATCGAATATACAGCGTGAGAAAAACGAGACCAAACGACGCTTCGACATCTGTTATATACTATACTCGTATATTTTATTCGATTCGTAATTTAATAAAATTTACATATACGATTTGAACTCGATTCATTATTTATTGTCGAACGGTACCTATATATATATATACAAAGAGTCTGTTATTCCAACGTCTCATCACACATTATCATTCCCGTCGTCACCGCGTTGTACACTACCTACTATTAAAAGCGATTCTGAAGCTTTTTCTCCGCTTTTTTTTCGCGATTTTCTCGATTTCCTCGGCGAATGTTTGGAAATTTTTTTTTACTCGAATATTTATTAGAGCTACGAATAACTGCGCGTCGACTGTAATACAATTATTATAGACAATATACGCGCGATGCGAGTTTTAACACTATTATAATACACACAGCTGCTAGTCGTCGCTGCTAGTTTCCCATCGGAATCTTAAAAAAAAAAAAAAACCAACTCAAGACCGTGTTTTGTATATTATAACGAATAAACGCATAAAATTCTAGAAAACCTAAAAATTTTTATTTTTCGGTATTTATATTTATCGATTATTTATTTATTTATTTATTTATATTTATAATTATTGAGTTTAAATATTTATATTGGTATTTATTTGTATTTATATTTATCGACGCGCGCGTTATGCGTACGTGTAAAAAATAGGTAAGAGATAGGATGAGATAAAGACGTGCTATTTAAATATAATCGAAAAAATAAAAAAATAAACACTTACATGGATTCGGAGTGACGGTGTGCAGTTTGTAGGCAGTGAACCCGTACATTTCGGTGGAACCGTGGAAAAATATTGTTTCTCTTTTTTTTTTTTTAACACGATATTGTTTTACGAGCGCGTACGGTTTGTCACGATCCCGTCGTCCGATATCATTTCAAAACTTTGCCCGATATATCGTTGGAGGGGGGGGAATAGAAGCGAAATCAAAACGAACGCCTTGAAATTTTAAATTTAAAACAAAATTTTCCGATCGGTTTTTTTTTCTTCTACGATGATCGGTGATCGCAATATAATAAAATAATGTGTGCGTGCCGGCGACGGCGGTACGCGGCGGAATACAACAGCTGCAGTGGTGTCCGCGCGGGGGGGCCGACAAAAGCCGAATGAGAGAAGAAAACTGTGCGTGGTGTGTAATTTTCACGAGGCGTTTGTTCCAAACTTGGCCGCCGGCATCCCGCGTTTGCGTGATTAACACTATACATCCCAGTCGATCGTCCGTGGGCGGTTTCGGTGGCGGTGGGTACGGCGGTGGGGGCCGGCAGTCGTACACACCACACACAGGCGGTGACGGGCCGGCGCGCGTATAGGAAACGGTGTTCGCGTCGGGCGGGTGTGTTTTTATAATAAAAAGACGATCGAAAAATTATTTTGAAAACGAATAATTTTGTATTAAAACGACGAAACCGCGGTGTTTCGTTTAGGTATATATATACGCGCGTAGTCGATGCTTGAATTGGACAACAAATCAAAAGGGAGACGAAAAAGTGTAAAAAAAAAAAAAAAAAAAATGCGCGTCCCTGAAAATTTAAATGTCTTGAAAATCCGCGGGGGCTTCGCTCCCCCTCAGCCGTCACTATATTTTTAATTAAATAAACCCGTCGAATCTTTATTATTTTGGCGTTATTCATAACGACATTTTAAAGACGATTTTATTATTTTCGTTAATTCAATAAAATTGTAAAAAGTGTGCTGACCGTCCCATTCCGTTCTCAGCGTCCCGTTATAAAAAAAAAATCAGAAGGGGTACGCTAAAATATTTTTTTTTTAAAAAGAAGAGGTACTCCGTGTCCGTCCGTCCCCCAATTAAAGCACTGCGCGCGTAGTGCTCGAAACTGCAATATTGATATTCAATAATATATTCACACAATATTCGGATTGCCTATGCGCATGGTGATAGAAGCCAATTTGAAATTAAAATCGTTACACTAGTACTTTTTTTTTTTTTTAACGTAACATACCTACCGCGTCAGTTGACATAGCCATAAAATGTCGTATGGGGGGGGGCTAATATCAGTGACGTGGACACGGGGGGGGGGTGCAAGTAATACCTCCTCCCCCAAAAAGAAACCTGAAAAAAGCTCGCCATCGTCATGTAAAATTTTGAAATTTCATTTCTCGTTGATTGCGCACGCGTGGAGTTGAAATCCTATATTAACAAATTTATTGTATCCTATATAAAAAAACAATGAACGATTTCATTGTAAAGCGAAAATATTGTTATTTCTGAAAGTTCCTTTCCAAGCCCTCCTCCAGAAAAATAATCGTATCTACGCGAACTGAATACAATAATAATTGCGTATTTTATCGCAGACATTTATATTTTACATTTTTATACAACAATTACAACCACAGAATATAATAATATAACAAAACTACGATTATCACTGAACAACTGCAATCCAATATAGCACGAATAGCTAGAAAAAAACACGGGGAATTTGTAGGAAGGCTATAGTCCCCTTAGCACTCTGCAGGCTACGCCCTTGCCTACCATAGCCTCTACTTCTATCATCGCATGGAGTTAAAACACTACAAGGTATGCTAAAAACAATTATTCATATACTAGTAAATATAGGTTTTAAAAAAAAAAAACGGTTTCACGCAATGTCGTCGTTAGGCGAGGTATTTGCGGACATTTTTTCCTCGACCTCGCTTTTTTTTTTTTTATGACAAGTGAAAAAAAATTCTACAGAAAATTTAACTAACTCGTTTTCACCACACCGATTCATTAAAAATTTTTTTTTTTTTAAATAACGATCGAATTCAATAATGTTGACGGTTATTGCGTTCTATACAGGAAGGCGAAGAAAAGAAAAACGATTTTAGTATTTCGAATTAACGATAATTTTATTTTTAATAAATATCACGGACAAAAAATATATATAATCAAACGTATAGTCAAACATATTACAATATGTATAAAATAGGCATTCAAGATTTTATACATATATATTGATTTGTATTATTTTAGTTTTAAACCGTACACTTCATTATAATTTTTGTAGTATTATTTAAAAGAAAAGTATCGAGAACATTTAATAATAACAAAAATAGTGCGAAAAAACGTACATACAAAATTATTTAAACTTGTTTCTATTTTTAATTATTATATTAATATTGGTTATTTTACACAAAGGGAAAATGGTGCGTTAATCTAATATAATATATGATCGTCATAATATTAGAGATTTTATTAAGAATTATCGAATAAGTTTTTAGGGCTTCGCAATTTAGGAATTGTCTTGGGCCACCAAAGTCCCAACTAGAGTTTAAGTATAAGAATTTGTCGGCATAATAAATGAATACCAAAAAGTTTAGTAAATTTACCGCACGCTACGTAAAAAAAAAATATATATTTTTCAAACCGTTTCTTTACGAGTTTGACCACACTGATTCGTTATAATTATAGTTTTTTTTCTGTATTCACAATCGTTTATATTTATTACTATTATTCGTATGATGTTTATAATTTTATAATAACCCTGAGCCTCCACACGAGTTTCCTCAGTATTCTTGTGAGAAATCAAATCGAATAAAAATTACTATAAACGTTGCACAATGCACGTGATAATATTCGAGTTGACTCCGAACTAAATCGAGCATTCCAATATTCAACGCATTTGTCTAACCGTCGATTTTTTATAAAAAAAATTTATATATACCTACTTATTATTATAAATGTTATAATAATTACAGATTGATTATACTACTCGTACTAAAAATTCGTACGTACTATCTATAGTTCATTTTTTATATACTCTCCTAGAAATATCTCCGTTTCGATAATATATACGTAATTTGTACATACTATAATATTCTCATTCTATCAATAATTTATCGATATAATATTTCATTTAATTCTAGAAATTTCTAAGCTTTAACGTTTTTTCATCTCAATCATTCTAGGCATAATTTATTACTTATAATATTTCTTTTTTTTATATAAGTTATAGTATAAAAAATGAGAACAATAAAATACTCTCGTCTTTCAAGATATTTTATAATAACAGTCGAAATACTAAAGAAAAAAATATGTAAATTTTAACTAATGAAGCATTACATATAATATTATTATAGTGTTGTGGGCGTTCTTACCAGCAATAAAAAAATATAGGTAGTTATACACGCCAACAAAATACAATATAATATGTATGAACATTATAGGTCTGTAGACATACTCGTATAATAAACATCCATCCATCAATAGTACAATATAAAACCCATAGTACAAGGCGCATATTACAAAAAAAAAAAAACTGAAAAGTTATATTTCATCCACTATCTATTATATTATATAGGTAATCTAGGTTACTATATAAGCGAGCGCCGAACAGTATATAAAATTGTCATAAAGTGTCCTAGTTTTTTTTTTTTTTTTGTATAACTTGTATTATACTGAGAGATAAAAACTAAAACTAAATAAATAACGATAGACATATTTATTTGACTTTAAATTAAACATTGAAGTTTTGGCAGAAATTTGGAAAAATTAATTGTATTTGCTGACAGCCGAAAATATGCTAACTTGGCACACGCGATTTTTGGGTTAAGGTTGAGCAACTCAGCTAAGTGTCTTTGCGAACACACGTATATACAATAACGTGTCAAAGAGAAATATTTTAAACACTTCTAATATAGGTAATATATTTGATATTATTCGTTATGAATGTTGCATGAAACTGGAGAAAAGTCGAGAAACGTGTGGAATAAATAGGTACCAACTACAAGTTTGTAATTTATACAAATTCAATTTGCTATAACATACCGGAACGTAAGGCGTGTCGAGATCATCCTATGAACTCTTTCTACATACACGAAAAAATGTTCACAGACAAAATAAAAAAACGCATTATTTGAGTCTACAAAATTACGTTGACGAAAATAACGAAATGACAAAACTAATTAAACATTTACCAAATGTGGCATGAAAAACGAAAAACATAATAATATTATGTTTTTCATAATATATTATATTAGAATTGATTTAAATGATAAATATCTTCCAGTACCTAATCAATGCGATGCACTGAGCTTACAAATTGTATTTGAAAAATATTTTATTTTATTCGTGACGAATAAATAATTTACATTTTTGATGTTTTTGGATTTTTAAATCACGAGATGGTATTTGGAAGTCGTATTTGATACACGCGTGTTAGGTATGTGTAGGTACTTTATTTGTTTCGAGATCAATTCTATTTACTAAATTCGTTCTACTACAAACTCCTTAATTGTACCGCAATCACTGCAATAAGTTATAGAGGTGGTACGCGTTTAAATGTAATGACGGTTCATCCTTCTCTGCTGAATGTTTCGCAATATAATCAGTGCACTTCAGTTTTTACATATTCTCACCAAATGCCAACGATATTTTAATCGCATCACATTCAAAATCTTGTCTCCTATTTTTATAATATCTAATAAAAAAGAGAGATTTTTAGTTATACTGCAAGATGCTTGAATTGCTAAAGATAAATAAATACAAGTTATACGATATAAATTCCAATTATTTCTTTTTTCGCTAATATAATAATTTATAAAAAAACAGTCTTTTTATTACTAGTAATTGGTATGTAGTGCTGTAAACAGGCCATATTCAAACATAATAACAATTGCGTCGCAATTAAAAACAATTTTATTTCAAATTTCTAAAATATCTATTTTTACATATATATCGCACAAATAAAACAGAAAGAAATTAGGTATAATGTGCGAAGGCTGTAGACAAATGACAATATATTTTATTCTTTTGACCACTACATTATGTTTGGCTCGACATCGAAGAGAGCTGAGCACCTCCAGTTCGATATCTACGAAGCGACTATTACGAGTTTTTTTTTTTTTTTTAATAATAATAAAATCGCGCCGAGCTGGAGAAATAATTTCTAATAAGAAATAATTAAACAATTTTAATTTTGCGATGACCGCTCAATCGGCTTCCCCGGGTCGGGAGACACTACCAAGGGCGTAGGTAAGGGGTTTTGTGAGGTTCAAACCCCCCATTTCAAAAAAACCAATTAATAAATAATAATACAATTTTTTTAAATGTTGATGTATAATATGTTGGTATACTACAGAGTACAGACTTAAATATTTTTCAAAAAAAATAATATTCCTAATTATGAATATTTTTTATGATACAATTTTACAGAAATGCATTAAAAACATTTTAAACTCTTCCTGCAGTGTCTATACTGCGAGTCCGGAACGTTCATTTTCAACTTGAAAGCGTTTAAAGACATAATTAAGAAATACCATTGGTCAAGAGCAACTAACCGAACTATATAGTTGAGGAATAAAATATTTATGGACTCGGCGATTTCGATCGTCGTCCTTACATATTTCTGGTCGTCCGTAGCGCCGTTTTTTAAACATATATAAGTACGACGTACACACTTATAAATATAGTGAAGTTGGTGAATTCGTATTATATTAATTCCACCTCTCATAGTCAGTGGCGTAATTACTAATTACGAATTAGCATTCGTAATGGGAGGGGATATAAAATTTATCATCGAATAACCCATAGTTGTAACAACCCTTCCAGCATTAATATCAAAGTGATCGATACTCGTATTTTTATACTTTTGTTATTTTCTTTAATATAAAAATGACATATTTTATTATAACAAAATTTCTACTTTTCTTCGTTTTTTAGCTGATTTATTGAGTACTTCATATACTGCAGGTATATATACGTTTTTACTTCAACATCCGAATACGAGTAAACCTTTCTTCGGTAACCACCTAACCTAACCGCATTATACCAGTTAGGTAGTTACCGGTTAATAAACTGAGGAATATTATGGATCATGATAAATACCTACTAACAAATTTTGTTTACACAAAAAAAAATTTTTTTTTTTTAATATTATAATAATTTCTTATTATGTTTTTCGTAAATTATAATATGTTATGTAGAAAAGAAAGCCCATGGGAGGTGATCCATCCACCATATCCCCCCCCCCGTAATTACGCCCCTGCGCATAGTGCCCCGCCCCCCTCTAGAAAAAACGTCTGAATTCAACACTGCGGGGCTGGTGTGCAAGCTTCGTTCCGGAGCCTAACTTTGTTGTTGACAAAAAATTAATGTTATTGACAGTGGGAAATGGTTACCCCCTCTGGACTGTTATATTTATTTTTAAATCATTAAGTTTTTTTTTGGTTCTGGGTATGGATATTGCGTTATGAAATGATTACATTTATATAATTTAAAATTTCTCACTAAATGATGCTATTAATGACTGTTTCATGTTTAAACTCCTTATATAGATAAACCATGGTAGTTATGAGCACTATTACGCCGCCGGTTATATTGCGAAATGCGAAATTTCACGATAAATGTAATAAATCTCGAATAACGTATAATACCTATATTTTTTTATATATATTTATTATTAATGATTAAAAAGTTATAGAAATTTTAACATTTTATTTTGATAGCAAATACATTTCACACACTAAAACATTGATGGGAGGAGGTGGTCAATTCGGGGGCCTAAATTAGTTTTGGACTCTTGGAACCCGGTGTGCAGTGCACGCCTTGCACACCCGGTAGTTGCGGCACTGCGGGCGAGGGGGTCTAGCGCGTGTGCAGAGGGGGCCCGATCGGGCGACGGACTCGACGGTCGCGCGTCTGGCCTCGGTCGCGTCTGACGGCGCCACCGCGCGATACCCCGAAACGTTATGCGTAGCGGAAGGGGGACGCTTTTTAAACTCCGCGGTTATCGTAAACAATCTCATCGCGTATTTGCGGGAGAGAAGCGACAGAGTGTGTGTGTGTGTGTGTGTGTGTGTGTGTGTGTGCGGTGTAGAAAAAAACGGCCCGTCTCGACGATAATAAAACAACGTGGCGGGGGGCGCCGGATTCCCGTAAAAATAGATTCGCCGCGCGTACGCGCTTCTTCTTTTCTTTCTTTCTTTCTTTCTTTTCTTTCTTTTCCAACGGGTCCGTCGTCGTATCGCGTACGGCGGGGACATTACACACACGACGGCGTACGACACGGACGCGCGTGTAAATAATTCGGACGCGCGAAATCGAAACACGTCGGCGGCCACCGCCGCTGCTGCGACGCTCGGGAAAATCAATAATAATTAAAATCGTCCCGAACGGGACGAGGAGGTCCCTGCGTTGGCGGCACTGCGACCGTTTCAGCTGACCCAGGAGAATATCATCGGTTCGCCACTTCGCCACCACCACCACCAGCTGCTGCTACTGCCGCAGTATTGCGGAAAGAAAAAATAATAATAAAAAAACCTGCGTAACCGTGTACTTTTCGTTGCGGTAAATTTTTTATTTTTTTTATTTTAATATCCGCGTTATACCGTTACGTTGTGTTCGACTCCGTTCGTCCGTGGACACGTACACCGCGTCATGTCGCCCGTCGCGCGTGCCGACGACTCGCGTTCCACTGCCGTCGTTCGTGTTACGCGTATTTCACGAGTAAAAAATAACGACATTTCCTCCTTGTGGTGGTCTCCTGTGAGTACTGACGGTGTCGTTTGTTTTGCAGGTGTACGGCGATTGTTGAGATAATATGAGCGTTGTAGCGATGGAACAGAACGGGGCCGTGGACCCAGGTGAGACGACGACCCGTGCTTGACCCGACCGACGACGACACGTCCTGTTTTTTACGTTTTTTTTTTTTTTATAGCTTTAACCGGCCTACTGGAGTCGTTGGTAGGATCGCGAGATGCGATATCCGCGTCCAAAGAAGAACTGGACTTTTTGTCCAACCTGTTGCAAAGCAAAGAACTGCACGCCCTGTTCAAAGTGTACAACACCATTGTGGATCGGGTGCGCGACGATCGACGTTGTTCGCCCGTACTGTCGAGTTCCATGCAAATCACCCTGGACGTCATGGAAGTGTTGTTACCCAGAATCGCGCTTAGCGACGCGTCCAGACAACTATTCCAATTGTTGCAAAACCCTCATATACAAGTGCGTAGACGAGCGAAATCCTGGGTGACGGTCGGTAATAATTTTCTGTTGACTTTCTCCAGGGGCTTTTGTGTGCGCACGATGCGGTGGCTCAAAAGGACTATCTGCCTCGATTGCCGGACATTCCGCAAGAGATGGACGAGGACGAGGAAACAATCAAAATCGTACAATTGGTTAAAAGCACTGAACCATTGGTACTGATACGTAGTTAGCAACTCTAAGCATGATAACAGTGTTTCCTATACGGCTGTAAATAAACTAGACTTTTTTTTTATTATTATTATTTATTTTTCGTTTTAAAGCTTTTTTTTCTCCACTACCGATTGGCATACGCTTATAGACTATAGTATTTTTGTTTTCAAAAGCCATAATCTCAATCTCATTCTAGTTCACATATTTTTTTTTCGTTTTGTTATTTTGTGTGTTTGTATTTTGTTTTTGTTTTTGTTTTTTTTTTTTTATACGTATAATACATTTTTTTTTTCTTTTTTTCCTATTTGCATTTTATTATTTCTATTAACACATATTCTCACAAACCATGACTTCTTAATGGTTAATCTGTTGTTTTTTTATATTAACTGTTTTGCATTTCACAAGGACGGGGAACCTGATTCGGCTGAACCAATTGTGGTAAGTAGGGTGAAAACGGTTTGGTATAGGCTTACATACAGGTGTAAAATCGTCAAAATTAACGAACCTCAATTAGTTTTTGAATTGTATGTACAATTGTATCGTACGGAAAATTACAACCATCGAATTGCGAGTCTAATATTTATTTATAGACATACTGCAATTCATTGTGTGTGCGGTGTGTGTCATTAATTAAGTGAGCGTGGTCTTTGCGTCATTTGTGTTCTTGTAGCCTTTCACGGCCTAGTTTTATATTCAAACCGTTCTCTGAACTCTGCCAACGAGCGCAATTCATAAAAATGGCCTACTAATGATCGTTTTTCTGTTGTAAAGTATACGTTTTTTTGTTTTTAATCATTTATATATAAAATTGATGATTATTATCGAAGAAGTGAATAGTGCGTATGTTAAAATGTGGGAGGGACAAAAAACGTAATAAATAGAATTGAGAAATGTACAGATGACAACCAGAGCACATGTTGTAGTAAAGCCTAAAAATAAATCACTGTGTAGTCGCATATATTATAAAATGGTCCAATATTGTATTCTTATATAACTATTTGATTTACTATTACAGAAATAATAATTATACATAATACACAACGGTATAATGAAACAAATTTTTATTAAAATTTACGAATACGTAAATAAAAGAAAAATACTTGCTTACGATAGTCGATGAATATTACAGGGCGCTACAATAAAAACGGACGAAGAAAGTGGGAAAATAATTATAGCGAGAGTTATGCACGGTGGTGCTGCTGACCGATCTGGTTTGATAAACGTAGGTGACGAAGTATGCGAAGTAAACGGCATCAATGTCGAAGGGAAGTCTCCAGCAGATGTACTGCAAATACTGGTATACAAAAATAATAAAATTAATCGCACAAAAATATATATAAGAAGTAGTTCGATTTTTATTTTCAGCAACATTCTGAAGGGACGATAACGTTCAAGCTGATCCCAGCAGATCCAAAAGGCGGAGGGCGAGAAAGCAAAATGAAAGTCAGAGCCCATTTCGATTTCAATACTAATGTTGATCCTTACATTCCATGCAAAGAAGCCGGTTTAAGTTTTAATAAAGGAGAAATACTACATATTGTCAGCCAAGATGACCCATATTGGTAAATTTTATTTAACAGTAAAAACTGTTGTTGTATAACCTTTTTAGATAAAGTCTGATAAAAATTGATTTTTACAATACCCAAGGTGGCAAGCTCGGAAAGAAGGTGACCGTAATATGAGAGCTGGATTAATACCAAGTAAAGCTCTACAAGAACGCAAGATAATTCATGAAAGACTATCAATGGCAGACCATAAAAAAAAATGTAAGTTAAAACTCGCGCCCGTTTAATATTTGTAATTAAAAATAACAATGTTACTTTTTCTTTTTTTTAACCGATATTGGTCGATAAAAAAATTCAGTTTGTCGTTCTACAACAGTATTTACTGCCTAAATTTATTTTAGCGTTCTGTTGTCTTATAACAGAACGTTTATTCATTCAAGGAATAACTCTGACTAACCATTTACCCCGATATAATAAGTTTTTAAATAATATAAAACGTACATATTTAGATGGTTACTCCTATTCGGGTCTAAATATTGAGTGTAAATCTTTTTGGGAAGTAATTATTAGCTGACCAGCTAAAAAATTATTAGTCAGTTAGAATAAAAACTCACACACAATTGTATCGAAACTTAATAATTTTATTTTGTAACTATAATTAATAATTTAATCAATAATTATCGTATAAAAAAAAAGCACTTTTTTTTACAAAATTATAAATAATGGTCAATTTTTAATTATTTTAATTTTAAATTTGTAGAATTTTAACTGGGAGCACGTTTTCATTTTATTTTTTTGTTTGTTTTATTAACATGTTTTTTTCTTTTGTTTAGTAGTGTATTGTGATTTAACACTTGACTATGTTTGCGGATTACAGGGGTCATGGATACCATTAATGGGGGTTGTATTGGTGGGGGCGGCATGACATGTTTGCCAGACCGTTCAACAGCCAAGGACCCACTATGTGGGTCATTGGCAGCTCTGAACGATCTGAGCGAAGACATGGCGTCCGAATGTTCGGTACGCACACGTGTTAAAAAGGTTATCTATGACGCAGCTGAAAGTGACGATTATGACCGTGAAGAAATTGCTACGTACGAAGAAGTGGTTAAATTGTATCCGAGACCTGAGCTTCCTCGACCCATCGTTTTAATCGGTCCACCCGGTGTCGGCAGAAATGAACTGAAAAGACGTATTATGGAATTAAATCCTGATAAATATCACACTCCTGTACCGCGTAAGTAAAATAATAATTTTGATTTTTTTTTCAAATTGAATTCATCTTGTGAAATATGACCATGTAAATGCCTGTATTTACAGATACATCAAGATCTCCTCGACCCGGGGAAGTAAATGGCAAAGAATACAATTTTGTCTCGAGAGAATTAATGGAAGAACAAATAGCACGCGGTGAATTTTTAGAGTTTGGCGAATACAAAGGCAATCTTTACGGTACGTCTTTAGAAAGTGTTAAATCAATCATACGTTCCGGACTTACGTGTATAATAAATCCACATTATCAGGTAAAGTAAAAGTCTCATTTTTTTTTATTGAATGTAATTTTTAGTTCATAAAATATAACAATAATTAATTTTTTTAAGGCCTTAAAAATGCTACGCACATCTGATATAAAACCGTATGTTATATACATTAAGCCTCCACCGTTCGACCTATTGAAATCGACTAGAAACGCAGCGTTTGCGATGTCTACATTTGATGAAACAAATTCTAGAGGTTTTACAGTAAGTGGGGTTGTGTGCTGAATGAGAAAAACAATTTTAAAAAAAAAAACAAACAAAAACACGTGTTATATACAATTTGTATTTAGGACGATGAGTTCAATGAGATTTTAAGAAGTTCTAAAAGAATAGAATTTCTATATGACCATTGGTTCGACGAAACAATTGTGAACGACGATTTCAAGATGGCTCTAGAACAGTTATTAGAAGCCGACCACAAGTTAAAAACTGAACCGTTATGGGCCCCTGCAGCATGGTTACTGTAATTTATATGGTAAACGAGCACTTTTATGTATCGTAAAATAAGAAAAATATTACATTTTAATCGATTATTTTTTGTCAGTAGTCGTGTGCAGCACTAGTCAGTTAATCATTCTCAACCAGTCACCAAAACAGTATTTATAAATCAAATAGAACATGTTGAACTTTGACCAATAAATAAACGAAACTATTGAATGTTTCGTACGGATTTCTAAAATGAATTAAATTTAATAGATTTGAATTTAATACGTCGGAAGAATACTGAAAACAAAATATAACAGCTCTTCAAACACTATTTATGCTTTTAGAAAATTTAATTAAATAATTTGTAATAATAGGCTACTTAAGGTTGTGAACTGTAATATTTAGATAATAACTAATCAATTTCCCCCCTCCCACAATTTCTAGTCAGTCATTTTTAAAATCCTTAAATTTTGTTGAGATTTATTAATAAGTTATAGATTTTATAGAAGTTATTTTTCAGAAATTTTATCATTATTTAGTATAGGCGTTATTAAGTTGATTTTCTTTGAAAGTAATTTGTTTTTTTAATGAGTCATTATTGTCAAAATATAATGTATGTTATACGCGATTCAGAGTTGTAACACACCAATCACAAAACCAACACTGCGGCATTACTGTCATTCAAATGTAATTATTTAATACACACTGCGTAATTTGTTGTATTTCATTCGTAGAATTTAACATGCCAACGAAACAATAATTTGTATTTATTTTTTAAAATCTTATTAAATTACGTTTTAAAACTGTTTTATTGTCTAATGTGAAAACGTATGAATTATATTAATTATCAACTAAGTTAAATGATGAAACGTATATTAATGTGTTAGGGTACATTTATTGAAAATTTAATATTGTGTTATTGTAACTATTTTTCCTTATATAATAAAGAAATGTTCAATAGTTTATACAGTAATTTTAGATTATTGACTTGAATTTTATGTACAATGAACATTTAATAAAATGTTACATTTAAAATCCTAAATTGCCGTTATTATATTACGCATATTTATTTATGTTACTTTTAATTTTTATACCAAACATAAAATCGTTAAATAATGAAACACAAATTTAAAGTATTTTCGAATAAATATTGTACAAACATCTATTACCTCTACAAAGAAAAAAAAAAAGGTAATTATTAAATAACAATAAAACTATGAAGTTACATTCAATTGGTTTTAATTCTTTTGGATACAAAAAATGGCACACTATGTAAAGTAAAAATTACAAAAATATAAAAAAACAAATATACACAACAGTTGTCGAATCGCGCCCAATTAAAACCCATAGATAAATGTCATTAGATACGTCTAGTGATGTATGTGAGCTATAATACACAGATAATAATTGTTTCAATTCGTTTAAAAATAATAAATTAGTGTATCAGATTTCAAGAGAAGTATTGTGTTAATTGTAAACGTAATGTGTAATGTGTGTGGCATAAACAACAGGCAAAGAAAAAGATCATTTTCTGTAACTTCTACCGGTATTGAAAACTAAACATTCGTTACAGACAGACGTGATGAAAAAATGTTTTAAATCTTGGTTTGTCATATTGATATATTTTTTTTTTAATACCTTTATAGGTAGTAAAGAAACTGTAAAAATAAATTAAGGAGAATTCACGTGTTTATACACAATGAAATTATAACTATAATTATTTGAATTAGATGATATAAAGAGAACAAATACTTTCAGTTTATTCTGTTGTATTTATTTACCAATACACCACTAGATATATCTAATTAATAATTACTGTAAACACTAAATTTATTTAATATTTACATTTTTATTGAAAAAAAATAATCATACATACTGTCCTAATAAATCACATCATAAAAATAATGACAAAGGCGTGCACAGAGGAGATAGGTTTTTTTATTTTTTACGCATAATTTACAATTAAATAAATACGTTTAAAAATACATAGAAATAAAAATTATTTAACCGTCTCTGAAGGAAATTTCTAGGCACGTCTCTGAAAACGAACACATATTACGGTTTCAATCTACGTTCAAGCGAATTCCAAATATAATAAGATAAAAAGTAACTAATTACCGCATTCACTTATTATCATAAATAATTACAATCGGAACGTCATATGTAAATTACAACATTTGTATACAAATATTAAGGATGTTATAAATATTGTTTTACAATTCTTGTTTAATTTTTCTTGTGTCTCCTTTGGATAAAGATTCATCTAAACACGATACGTCCGTACCTTTCAACGCACGATCTTTACATAAATAGTTTGTCAAGCTTTCGGTTTGATGATTAAAATACCACTGTTCTATATCTGATTCATACGTTTCCAACAAATCTTCGCACTTAAATTAAAACGTTAATGTTATTATTTCAAAAAAAAAAAACAAAATATTTGTCATTTGTACCTGTGTTTTCATATTCGTTATTTCAACCGAAGGTTTATCCCATAGTTCATACGGTATTCCAAGCTCAACTTTTACGCCCTTGTTCCTGTAAACATAATACACGTATCGTAGAGTACAAGCTGAAATCTGCGATAATAAAATACTTTTCTTACACAAGACCGTGTAACGTTTGAAATGTCTGACTCATTCCCTTTGCGAATCGTGTACTGTCAGTTCTTTCTTTATGTATATTATATTCCAGTATTTTTTCACAAAGGTTATCTAACGATTCGACTAAACGCAGTTCCTTTAGAATACAACACTTTTATAGAAACCGACAAATTATTATAAGATGGAAGTACTCACGATTTTTTGTATTCTTTTTTCTTTTTCGGTAGATCCACTGAATATCCGATTTCCAAATATTCACTCGTTTTACCAGTCTCTTGTAAACGGTTTTCTAATTCTTGTGCTAATATTTTACATACTAAAAACATATCAATTAGGTACAAATTTATTTTTATAATTTGTTTTTTTTTGTCATCAAACGCCGAGTGTAGATGATAAACACATTTACGAACCTTCGCATTTATTCGCATACTTGACTCCATCATCATCCGATGCATTACTCAACGATTTGCTTAAGAACAGTAAAAAAACCAGCGATTTCACAAGCGAAATCATTTTAACTGACTTGATTTTCACAATATGAATTAAACACACAATTGCATTAACTAGCTATTATTACAAGTATACTTCACCATTGTATTTAATTTCATTAACCGCTATTCATTAATTAATACACAATATAGAGACTTATATATACACAGTTGTACACTGTAATTAATTATTATAATACTTAATCCAATTTAATAGTTATTTAACTTTTAAGGGTTCCGAATTATGGTAAGTGATAATAAGATAACCTGATCAAATTTCTAAAACTCGGTAACGGTAAATAAACCAGATAAGTTATCTTTTTATCTTAGTATCAATATTTTTCAGTTCGTGAAATTTAAGTTTCTCTGCGAATAAAAAAAAAAAATTTAAAACAAATATCTAAGTTTTTAATTTTTATATTACTTGTCAATTATTTTTCTTTTATTATAATTAAAAAATAAATATATATATATATATTTATATTTATAATTCTCTTACTTTTTCTTTATAACATATCAACATTTAAATAATTATTTTCCTTACAACATATATTTTTAAGTTGTTTAGTGCTTACAATCTATTCAAAACAATTTTAGAGGAAATAAAAAATATATGTATACATTACTTTACTATATGACTGTATTTAAAAAAAAACATGTATTAATCGTGAAAGTCACCTATAATATACGACGTATGAAAAATGTAATTTGAATGAATATGACTTGTATAGTACCTAGTCACTATAAATATTGGTAATAAAGAATGCACTTTTAACATTTATTTCTACATGGTACTTTGTGCAATTGTAACACGAGATGTATGCGAATTAAGTTAATTCAATATTTTACTAATAAAATAGGCCGTTTAATACATCATAAAAAAAAGAAATTAATTATCGATTAACATATGTATGCAAATTCTACATTTCAGACAGAATAATTTGTCTTCATCAACAACCAATTCGCTTTTAATGTATAAATAAAAAAATTGTCAAAACACATTTTCATTTAGGTCCGTTTTAAACAGACATTACAATGCCGGGCGTTTTTGAAAATAACGTTTAAATATGTATACATAAACAAAACACGTTCCCATTGCTTTGGCCAATATGTGATTAAATGTGTTATCATAAAATATATGCTATGCAGTATATAAAACGGGTCTTAAAGTATTGAAAACAAATGTTCATAAGTCTAAAAATCAAATAGTATACAAATAGTAAATAATTTATTAATAGTAATAACAGCAACAAAATGTAAGTCTTACCCTAAATCCCATTTCGTTTTAAATTTTAGCGTTCACTATTAATCACAATCAATACTATTTATTATTAATATATAACTGTTTTATATAAAATAAATTTCTTTTAACAATTAACATTTAATATAAATTTTTAACTAAAAAAAAAAAAAAATGTAGGTAGGTAATACAAATTAAAAATAGCTAAACTTTGATTTATAGTCTCACCTTTTTGAGCATTTCCCATATAAAAACAATAATTATAATTTATTTAATAATCAGATACATTAACATTTTGTAGACATATTAATAATAATACCCAATTAGTATATTTACCATGGAAATAAAAATTCACACGAATTATTCTTAATTTGTTAGTCTCGATCATTTAACAATATTGGCGCGTCTAAAATCATCAGTACGCTTTTTGTACGTTATGAACATGGCCCAAAAGAAACCAACCATATTATGAAATAGCACTCGTAACTAAAATAAAAATATTATTAATAAATCGACAAGTATAATATGACATCAATACTTACCATTGGCGGAACGAATTTCAGATTAAAGTACTGCACCAACGAAATTATTTGCCAATTTGCCTTTAATATTGGCCAATAAATAGCATATATCTGTTTCATTGTATCTTCATGCGATTTTCCCTGAAACGATTCAATGGTTTTTCATTAATACCGTTTTACATTCTATACAGTTATTACAAAAATTAATGAACAGAATTAAGTATTCATTTACTTCGTACCTCAAATCTCGATAGCACGTACAACGAAAGAAATTGATAGAATGGTGTAAATAATAAACGTTCAATACCGAACTTTAAAAAAACCATTTTTGACGAATTTTCCGGAAACGTACTTTCCAAAGATTCGTAGAAAAAGTGTGGCACTGGTCCACCGAATAAAAGTCTGCAATAAAATTTATCGTCAACATTCGTCCGACTACAATCTATTTATTCACTCGATTTCAAAATTCTTTAGTATTCACGTAGTTATAAATATATAAATATATTTTTTTGTTCCCAAGTTACCCAAATAATCCGAAAGCTACAACACTGTCCTGATCAATCATCTTAGCTCCAGCAATATTTTGTAAAGTAATGTTTCCAAGTGAAGCAATGATACAACTAAACGAATAAAATACAACATTACGATAAACGTTTTAATTTTATTAACACGAAATTATTACCTATTTTACCTACCTAGTAATCGATTTTGTGCGTATCGGTCTCGAGTTCAATCGTTCCAAGTACGTCAATACTAAACCTTGTAAAAATTCCACCGGCTTCGAGAGTGCCATTTTAGAATAACGAGTGTATTATCGCGCACTCGGATACAATATGTCCTGTACCTAATAATAACATAAAAGCACAATAAGATACTTGTAAGTAGTATCGCGAATTTTTTTTTTATATTCAAAATTCAAATTTTTGCTTACAAATAAAAATTGTAGGTACAAAAAATAAATAAAAATATTTGATAATTTTCCGATAACAATTTTGCAAAAACGAAAGAAAACAACTGGAATGAACGCATAAAAAATTAAGTAAACATTACAAAAATAGCGTTACAAGCATTTCTACGTAAGAATTTCACTGGTGAAATTATCAAAACGTGTTTTTTCTCTCTCTCTCCCTCTCTCTAACCAACGTCAACGTGACATTACACGCGCGTTATCGCGTTGTACCCTATCAAGTTTTTAGTTTTCTGGGTCATGTGATGTCCAACGTTTCCAGAAGAACGCTAGATCGTGCGAGGTATATCATTCTGAAGGGAAAATTACAACGCAATGGCTGTAAAATGACCACCGGTTGCTTACTTGCTTAGGTACTTACTGCTACGCGGATAATGAGTATATAATATATAAATCGTAATCAATAGTATAAAGGTTTTCTAGGAGATCGGCATTATTATATAAATTGCAGCAGTTTTTGCCACTTGCTGGTTTCCTATCCGAAACAGTTTTAAAAAAACGTTACTCCCGCTACCTACGTTTGAAAAATCAAATGTTGTCTTGCATTGACGTTCATGAACACACACACACACACACACACGTGCTTCCCCCGTGCCGCTGTTGATGATATGTGAGATTATGGGCCGGATTCGATGGAA